>VHKM01000516.1:0-1200000 GCA_007210695.1 Neogobius melanostomus
CTCCCTCCCGCTGTGACGCCGCTCTTCTGGCCTCCTCTTTGATCCGTGAGGTCTCGGTGATTCCCGTTCAAACTCTGACCAGTGTCCACTCTGACCAGTACGACTCTCGGCCTCAGGATCTGGTGCAGGAGTCGCTGCATCTTCCGGCAACTTCGTCTTTGGGAGCGACGCAGTTCCTCCACACATCCGCTGTCGTCCTTTTCAAACAGCGCAGTTGTCTCTCCAGCCGGTTGCAGCCAACGCTCGTTCACCAAAGCTCTGAACGTCTTGGCCTTCACACATTTTTACAAACAGCCCTAAAACAGAGATCGACAGAGAAACAATGAGGTTCAGCTGATCATTTACTGTCCTCCTGTCAAATAGAGCTAAAGCTGGGGCCTGGACTTTTAAACTGTCACCAGAATCATCTGAAGAGCCATAAACTTATCTTGAAAAATTCCAGTCAGCTTTCGCCCAGTACGGGGAAACAGCTTTGGGCTAGGTAGCAAACGGACTTTTGCTGATGCAAGCTGATTTAGGATCCCCATCACTTCAAATTCTCCTCGACCCGTCTGTGGCGTTTCGACACCTAGACCAGTGTTCCAAACGGTGTGCGCGGCCACACTAGTGTGCCGTCAGCAAAGTCCTGGTGTGCCGTGATTTGTGACAACAGAGTTACATTAACCGAAAATTCTCCGTCATTTACGGAATATTTTAAGCTTTGACGGAACATTTCAAAAGGCCGTCGTTCATTTGACAAATTGAAAATCAAAGCCTGTGATATTAAAAAAAAAACGACAGGGCTGCTTCTTTTCAGCCGCGCGGGGCTCTCTCTCTCTAACGCGCTTCACTGTTTCACTTGTATCACTGCCTAGCTAGCTAACTTTCTGGGCGCTAACAAACAACACCGGGAAGAAAAAACCACGATCAAACGCGGGTTAAAGGCTAATAATATCCTTCCATCTGGAGGCCGCTCTTTAACTTTAACTCCGTAAAATCCAGACCGAGCTCATCTATTTCCTCCCCTCTCTCTCTCTTTCCCTCCCGCGTGTGTTTTTCTGTGCGCGGCGCCTGTGCCAGTGATGCAAACTGGTAAATTTGTCCGCTGTTTCTTTAACATTAACGTTAAAAGAAAGCGCAAAATAATAAAGCTCCACTTTTACAATAATTGTATTAGTGTAATACCACTCAACAAAAATATAAACGCAACACCTTTTCTGCTTCCCATTTTTTCATGAGATGCGACTTAAAGATCTAAAATTCATTCCAGATACACGAATATTACAATTTCTCTCAAACATTTGTTTCACAAAATCAGTCTAAATTGTTGATAGTGGCACTTCTGCTTTGCTGAATAATCATCCCACCTCACAGGTGTAGCCAACGATTCCAAGATGCTGATCTGACATCGATGATTAGTGCACAGTGCTACCTTATACGCCCACATAAAAGGCCACCCTGAAATTTGCAGTTTTTTGCTTTATGGGGGTCTGAGGACTCAGAACAGTCCAGTATCTGGTTGTGACCACCCATTTGCCTCATGCAGGTGCAACACATCTCTCGCATTAGAGTTTATCAGATTGTCATGTGGCCTGTTGAATATTGGTCCACTCCTCTTTCAATGGGTCTGTCGTGAAAGTTGCTGGATATTAGGGGGAACTGGTACACGCTGTCGTAATTCGCCCGGTCAAGCACATCCAAACATGCTCAATGGGGTTGACCATGTCCGGTGAGTATGCTGGCCATGCAGAAACTGGGACATTTTCAGCTTCCAAGAATAGGTGTACAGATGGCAAATGGGGCCGTGCATTATTCTTTGCTGAAACATGAGGTGATGTTCAGGATGTATGCCCACAAACAAGGGCCTCAGATTCTCATCACCGCGTATCTCTGTGCATTCAAAATGCCATCAATAAAATGCACCTGTGTTCTTCGCCATAACAGATGCCTGCCCATACCAAACCCCACCACCACCATGGGCCACTCGATTCACAAACATTGACATCAGCAAAGCGCTCACCCACACAACGCCACAACACGCTGTCTGCCATTGCCCTGAACGAATGTTAAACCGAGATCATCCGTTTGAAGAGAACACTCTCCACGCTGCCAGACCGCCATCGGCTTGCCCACTCAAGTCTGTACGGCGACGAGCTGAGTCAGTCAAGACCCCGATGAGGACGACGAGCATGCAGTTGAGCTCCCTGAGACGGTTTCTTGACAGTTTGTGCAGAAATTGTTGGTTATGCAAACCAATTGTTTCAGCAGCTGTCTTGAGTGCTGGTCTCGACGATCTTGGAGGTGAACCTTCTGGATGTGGAGGTCCTGGCTGGTAGTGGTTACACGTGGTCTGCGTGTTGTGAGCCGGTGGAGGTACTGCCATATCTCGGAAACGCTATGGTGGGAGAAATAAACATTCAATGCAACGAGCAACAGAATCTGTTGACATTCCCTGCTTGTCAAGCATGCCAAGTGCACGCTCCCTCAATGCGTGTGGCATCTGTAGTATTTTTGCTGCTGAGACAAACTGCACATTTCAGGGTGGCCTTTATTTGGCAGATATAAGTACACCTGTGCACAATCATTGATGTCAGATTTCCAGCATCTGATGTGGCCACACCTTGTGAGGTTGGGTATGGATTATACTCCAGCAAAGCAGAAGTGCTCACTATCCACATTTAGACTGGATTTGTGAACAATGTTTGAGAGAAATTGTAATATTGTGTATCTGGAATGAATTTTAGATCTTTAAGTCCATCTCATGAAAAATGGGAGCAGAAACAAAGGTGTTGCGTTTATATTTTTGTTGATGTTATGAGCCCTTGATAATAGCAGATGATCTCTGAATAAGCCTCTGAGAATTAATTTACGCACGAGTTCATACACATTTCGTGTTAGCAAAATTGTGTTCCATGATGTTTCAAATGTTTTATTAAACTCCATTTATCCAGTTGATTCTCACATTTTCCTAACATACACAAATACTGCAGCTTATATATTAGCCTATGTAATGTCTTTAAAAATGATTTAATGTTGAGATTAATTCATGAAGGATAAAATATAGCCCATGAGGATTTTTTATAAACCGGCCCTCAAAATGAAGAGAGAAATTATCCCTAGCAAAAACCACTGGTGTGTAAACCCCCATATTATTAGAATAGTTGGACCTGTTCCCATGCCCCGCATTGCCGCTAAATAGGTACATTCACTTTGCCTGGGCTTGTTCGAGCTAGCTTTGCCCAGTATCGTAGACAATGTGGGGACGCCGTCATGTCAATCTTTGTCCTATAATTGTGCCCTGCGTGAATTATGAACGTAAGTGTACTGATTGCCATTACTTGTAATAGGGTGTTGATGTACATAGTGTTAGTTTGCATGCTATTTCATAGTAAAGGCAGCTGCGAGGCCCTCGAAATGCATGTTTTAGTTTTCCAAGATGGGGTCGCCCATCGTATGCGCTGGTTAGAGTTGGCCCAGAGCTAAAATGCAGCCCTGCCCTTGTAGTACATTTTTCGGTCCATAGAGGGCAGCATTTGGACAATTTTTGAGCTGCCCATTCGTGTGTTTTATGTCATTTTAACATACTATTTCACTATTTTCTGTATATTCATGTCAAGTGGTTTATCCTTTTTATTATTATTATTATATAACCACATTGCTACATACTTGTTGATCTGGATTTATTATTCGATCACTTTAATTTACTTAATTATTTTTCCTTTTTGACTGTTTTTACAGAAAACCACAACGAGCCACAGATAGATTCTGATTGTTTACCAATAACAAATGAAAACCAATAAACTTATGGAAATACAAAGCTGTGGATCCCTTCATCTCCAGTCACCTTACCTTCTGACCGGGATAGGGAATATCTAGCTGTAACTAAAACATCAACTACGCACGCACATTGTCAGTTTCAACTGTGCAACCATGTACATTATTATTGCAAATTACCAACGACACAAAATAATTCATTTTTTAATTACTATATCAGTACTTTTGTATGCACTCATTTAATATACAGAGGCAAAGCTCGATTACCTAAAAACAATTTCTTTAAGAAAAAAAAAAGAGAGAACGCAGAATATAAAGGCTATTTTGCACAATAGGTGTGCCTTCAGGATTTTTACTTGTCCTTTGGTGTGCCTTGGCGCAAAAGGTTTGGGAATCACTGCCGTAGACCTTTCTATCCTCCTCGAACTGCCTCCACAATTACTGTTGGGCTCCAGGCAGCGCCCTGAGTGGTTTAAAATTCTTACCTCTCTGACAGGTCCGAAGTGTTACGTGTGGTGTTTCCTCAGGGATCAGTCCTGGGCCCTATCCTTTTCATAACATACACTGCCAACTCGTCGCTCATCAGCAGACACAACTTGTTCTTTCATTTGCTATTGCTGATGACACACAGCTGTATATCAGAACTGCCCCCAACGTCTCCCATGGCCCTTTCATGTGTTTGCTGCTTGTCTTGAGGAATAAAGGGCATGCGATGAGCCAAACAACTTTCTCCCCAAGCCAAACAGTAGTAAAAACCGAGGCACTACTTTTAGGCACCCCTCATCCAGATCACCAACTCCTCCATAGTCCCAGCTCTGCCTTTCGATGTCAGGCCATTGCTCTCTGCCCCCTCCATAAACCAACCTTGGCGTTCATGGTTTTGATCAACAACTCACCTTCGACAACCACATAAAAAAACCTCTCAAGCCTCATTCTATCACCTCCAAATAATCTTCAAGATCCGTTCACTCCTCACCTTCTCTGACGCTTGAAAAACTTGTCCATGCCTTTGTCTCCTCCAGGCTGGATTACGTTAATGGACTTTTTACTGGGATGACCTCCAAAAACATTCAAAGATTGCAATCCCATTCAGACAGTGCCACAAGAATTCTGTATGCAAGTACGCAAGTATGAGCACCACTCCAATTCTATACTCCCTCACTGGCGCTTCCCAGTTCCCTCCGTATTCAATACAAAACTTCTTCTCACCCATAAAATGCATCAGTGCCATGCGTCCATGATCATAACCTACAAGAAACTCATCCCTCTCCAAAGACTCAACCCGCCACCCTGAGATCATTCCAAGCGGCCGTCCTCCAGGTCCTGTCACGAAGCTCGAACCCATGGGGAATAGAGCCTTTTGTTCAGTTGCAACCCCGGCTCTTAATAGCCTCCCTGTGGGAGCTCAGATCAGTGCAGAGTTCTGGACTCATTTTAAAGCTCTGAACTAAAGACATTTTTTAATTAGGAAAGCTTTTAAAGCAGTTACTAAGTAACGCCCGTTTACCTAAAATAAATCCTTTCCGAGTCCCTCGGGGTAATACAAGTGTTACTGGGTGAATTATTGGAGGGTCTTTCATTCTCCCCCTGTGTCTCTGGCCAGAAAACCATGCTGCAACTGACTGCCACCGGGGGCGGCGCAACCAATACCACACCTAAATACAAATCACGAAGAGAAGCTAACAGGCTAACGGGCAAAGCTAACTGCGGGCTAGCGCGTAGGGCGAATGATATGACAAAATTTCATATCTCGATATCATGCCAGATATCTCGATATCGATACGATTACGATATTAAACTATGAGGCTATGTGAAAACAAAAGCATTTTCAAAAATAAAAAAACATAATAAGAAAGTTGGCAGTTATATGATGAAAATCTATATCGTTAATCTTGCTTTTTTCATTTTAATGTGAAGTTCATGTCTCGATAATACGATAACGATATATCGTTCTTGTTCGATATTAATACAGGAGGAAAATTAAGTATTTGAACACCCCTGCTATTTTGCAGGTGTCTCCCACTTAGAAATCATGGAGGTCTGAAATTTGTCATCGTTGCGTGATGTCCACTGTGGCAGAAGACATAATCTAAAAAAAAAAATCAGAAATCACCAATGTATGATTTTTTTTAACTATTTATTTGTATGATACAGTTGCCAAATAAAGTATTGAACACTGTCTATCAGCTAGAATTTCTGACCCTCAAAGACCTGTTAGTCTGCCTTTTAGTTCCCACCCTCCACTCCATATTATCCTACATTTAGATGCACCTGTTTGAGGTTTTTTAAGTGCATAAAAGACACCGGTCCACCATACAATCGGAGTAAGAATCTACTACTAACATGGCCCAGGACCAAAGAGCTGTCCAAAACACCTAGAGACAAATTGTAACCTCCACAAGGTGGAAAGGGCTACGGGGGAAGATTTGCCAAGCAGCTTGGTGAAAAAAGTCCACTTGTTTGGAGCAATCATTAGAAAATGGAAGAAGCTAAACATGACTGCTCCAATCTCCCTCGGACTGGGGCCCATGCAAGATCTCACCTCGTGGGTTCTCCAATGCATCCTAAGAAAGGTGAGAAAATCAGCCCAGGAACACACGGGGGGAAGCTGGTCAATGACCTTGAAAAAGCTGGAACCACCGCGTTCCAAGAGTACTGTTGGTAATACACTAAGACGTCATGGTTTGAAATCATGCATGGCACGAAGTTCTCCTGCTTAAACCAGCACATGTCAAGGCCTGTCTTAAGTTTGCCAATGGACCATTTGGATGATCCAGAGGAGTCATGGGAGAAGATCATGGGTAGATGAGACCAAAATGGGAACGTTTTGGTCATAATTCCACTAACGTGTTGAGGAAGAAGAATGATGCCAGTACCATCCCAGAGACACCATCCTACTGTGAAGCATGGGGTGGTAGCATCATGCTTTTGGGGTGTTTTTCTGCACATGGACAGGGCGACTGGCACTGTATTAAGGAGAGGATGAACCCGGGGCCATGTTATTGCGAGATTGTTGGGAACAAACTGATGGGGAATTATGAGTTAATTCGGCCCTCACACATGCCTTATTCATATTCGTACTACCAAAACAGTACAATTTTGGCCTTCTACTGACTTGTGGCCTAGAATACACGTGGCACACTGTCAGGGCATAGAATTCACGTGGCACACTGCCAGTGGTAGATGCTTAGTGCCTACGTGGCACGAGGTTTACTTAACTCTCTTGATGTGGAAGATGACAGATTGGGAATGTTAGGACTGTTACTGTAGCTTTGAGTTCATGTCTCGGGTTTCTCGCAACATGGCAAATAAAATTCTCCTGCCCATAAGACATCCGACTGCTGCCCATTTTCTTCCGAACCTTTCTACCATCGTTTTGTAGGAATTTTCTCTTACAAATTGGCGTCCACGAACCTTTACAACAGCTGCGCTGGTAAGTGCGTTTCCTTTTTTATCCTTGAAAAAGGAGGAGGAATGGCTCTTACCAGACGGCATGCTTGCTAAAAAAAAGAATAATGCAATGGAAATGTTTAAAGAGTAAAAAAAACTTTTTATGGCTTGATTCTGGATGTTTTTTCTGGTCGAGAGTAGGATTTTATCCTTACTAAGACCTAGGAGTTTATTCGGATGCACAAGCTTTAGACTAGAATGGCTACAGAAGATGTGAGGCTCGATTACAGACTGTTGACTTCTACTGTTTAAAGCAAGCTAGTCGTCACAGTATGAGAGGGACAACATAATGTAGACTATTTTGAGTGTAAGCTTTGGTTAAGTTTGATTTAGCCGTCAAACATAAGGCACGTTGATGTAGCACTGAAGCCGAGCTGTGGGCTACTGTGTGTATAGTTGTTTTAGTTACTTTATTTGAAGAGTGCTGAAATATTGAGCCGGTAATGGATTTACATGGGCCGTGTAATTAATTTACTTAGACGGTTGAAGGTGGTATAGCCACGGTCGAGTAGGGCCGTGGATGCAGACTATGTTTACTGCTTACATGAAGTTTGTAGTTTAAACTGCAGCTGGTGGTTTGTCTGAACGTCGTTTAGAGGAAATCGGGCAGTATAGGGTGAATAACGGTTGGTGGAAGAGCCAGGATAATTTCTCACACGGAGACCGTTGAAGTTGTTGTTGCACAAAAAAGGAGAGAACGCTTCTGCCAACGCTATACAACTACGTTTGTCTTTTGCCGTAACTTGAATTTAACCGTGAAGCCAGAGATCAACTAATAAACATTGCGAAAGGTGAAGTTGGCTATAGTTTGATGGCAGCTGGAGATTTTGTTTTGGTCGTTGTTGTTTGCCGTTCCGTTGTCATGTGCTCCGTGTTTGTCTGTCGTCCACCTGCTGCTTTATCTAATTGTTTTTGCTTGTCTGCAAGGTCCGTGAAACAAAGTGTTCCTGATAACGTCGCCTAGAGACAGATTGCTGGAGTCAGCGTTAAAAAAAAAAAAAAAGGCCGCAACATTGGTTTAACTAGAAACTAGCTCGCGTACAGATTAAGAGTCTCTGATAGGTAAACAAATGTCGCATTTGAATGAACAATTCAATTGCATGATTCACGCCTGGTGATAATGAGTTTGAGATTGTGTTTTGTTTTTCGAAAGTTGATTGCCTGCCTCTAATCTGTCTACAGGCCACGGAACTGCAAGGAGGACTGACGTTCCGATGTGACACCGATGTTTTGTTTAACTGCAACTTTGTGAGTACAAACAACTGGCTTTTTAAAAACACATAAGGTTAAAATATGAGAGAAAGGCGTATTGATTTATGCATTATAGGCTAAAAATAATTAAAGATGGCTTGACAGGCAATCAAACAAATGATATTGCAACAGTGAAACAAAGTTAGGATCAAATGTGTACAATTGAGAAGTAAAAATGTCTTGCTTTTGTTTGTGTTGTTATGTGTAAAATGTTGACAGATGTTATTCTGCTGGATTTGTTAGAAAACTGAGCCGTTTAAACCTGATTTTTTTAAAGTTACCAGGACTAAAAAAATAATAATATACTCTGGATTTTTTTGTAGTTTGGATTTGCGTAAAGTAATACTTAATTCTGTCTTTAAGCGTTCTGATGTCTGTGTAGGGCTTTGGGCGTATAGGAATGGATGCGACTTGTTGAGTTTTAGAAATGAATATCCCAGGCCACGTCCAGCAGATGGGCTCTCGCTGGTTCTTTTAAAGATAGTTTTAAGCACTTGCTTATAAATTTTTTTAACAATATTTAGAGTCAGCCCAAGGTTTTAGATGTGAAGAAGTGGTCAAAACACTACCGTTGTGAGGGGAACGGTTAAGATTAGATTAGCTGTGTATCCAAACGTGGTTTGGAAAAAAATGTATTGTTTTGAACTAAGGCTGTGTATCGCAGGCTAATGTTTAATATGAAGATTCAAACATTAGTCGGAATAATGTTTCCCAAGGTGATTGTCGGATCCCAAAGGTGGCAGCGCCGAGAAACATAATGAATTCAAACAATTCTTAATTGCAAAAACAACCATAATTTGAATATATAGGTCAAATGAAAGAAGATAGGTCTAAACAAAAACAAAGTTTAGAGTGGATGTTTTGCTTGAATGGTCTAAATACTTAATACACTTTTACATTCTCGGTTTTGCTTGCAAGGTTTTGGGGTCCTGACAGATCATTGTGCGTATAATTTAATTTCCTTTAAAATACCAATTTACTTGAAACCTAGAATAGACGATTGACGTTAACATGATAACATGAAACTGATCACTTTAATTGATATGAGAAGGTTTAAAACATGAACAGGAGATTCTCCTTTTTCTGAAGATTAGCCCCTTTTTGATAGTGTACAGAGATTTTTTACATTCTTATTATATTATTAACTTTATTATTACCTCTTATTAATCTTATTATTTACTTGTGTTGCTTTCTTTCAAATTTCTGTTTTATTTATTTTTTGTGTATTTTTTGATTTTTTTCTATTTTGTTAATGCTTTGCGCGATAGAACAACCTGATTTTTTTAAGTCTTAATTTACCTTTACCTTGCCGCCTTTGGTGGTTAGAGAGGGAAGCGGCTTGGGGACCTTTGTGCGATGCGTGAGCGCTATGTCCAAAGTGCAGTTGAAAGACAGTTACAAAAACCTGAGAGTCTGCCCTGCTCTCAAAACCAAAACACCTCCTCTGCTCCCGTCCCCCAACGCCCTAAAAGCTGTCTGCAGGCCGGACTAGTGCTGCAAATTTGTCTCAGGTTCCGATGCTTCGCCCCTCTTCACCTTAGTTTACCATTTTTGTTTGAATTTTTGCGTTATAAATAGATGTTGTATATATTATTTAAATCAATTTTTTTGTGTTTGCCATGGCTAGGCCCCATGGGACTCCGTGTTTACTGTAAATTCTCTAATTTTTTTCTAATCTTCTTTTTACTTTTTTTAATGCTCAGATGGTCAAACTATTTGAATCTCAAATTGAACAGCTATAATTATCAAGATAAATAGATAATGAAAATAAATAAGTAAATGTATAATTGCAATTAGTTTGATATTTACAGAGTGCTAAATAACTAACAAAACATAGAACATGTAGGGTACATTAAAAGTAAAAAATTATTCAAGGTTAAACGAGGCGAGGTTTAGGTGAAGCCAAGGGCCCGTTATTGCTTTAATAGTTATAATTCTTATCTTTCTTTAAGTTATAGAGCAAATTGACTAAGTTCAATCCTACCCTGATTTGCAGTAGGCCTTAGGAATTTATGTAAGATAAATACATTACTAAATAAATTAATACAGAGAGATCGTTGAAATATTTAATCAGTGAGTATCATAGCCCTTCAAAAGAAAACATTATTGTAAAGTCTCATGATTACGGTCTTTTGTAGCAAATCTGCGTTGATTCCGTTGCAGCTGATAAAATATTATTCCGTTACTTCTTGAAAAGTAACTTGAGGTTACCATTCTCGTGGTGAAAATGTTTGGTTGATAGTAGTGATAGAGATTAATTTGCTTGCTTTCTGATTAGTGCCCGAAGCTGATGTTATAAGTTCCCCATGGTGATGAGAGTTTCGCCGGTGGGACGAGAGTTTGAGAGTGAAGATATGTACGGGCGACCAGCGTTATGAAGTGCCTTTGGGTGATGTGGTGAGAGGTAGAGGGCCGTGTGATCAGTGTCGATGGATTAATGCGAGATCTTCGGGAGGCAGGGAATGCGTTACACGGTGAAAACGAGAGGTCAGAGGTTTTTGATATTGGCGAGGAGGGAGAGTGAGAAGGGTCAGAGAAGATATGTTGATTGGAGTCCAATTAACCGGAGTAGTAGGCGATTGGCAGAGGAGAGGTTGTCAGTGATTAAGATGTGATTATTGTATATTTCTTTTTCATTTAAGTAGTCTAATTTTGTTGTATAGTCGTTTAGTTGTGTTCTAGGACCTGGGTTAAGCTTAAACCAATTTTAGTATTGTGTAAGTGTTGTCTCTGAACCTCCCGAAATGTATGTGACTTTTATTTAAGTAAGTACGAGTGAGTTTTGTGCAGAAATTGATCGTGCAGTGTTTTTTATTGTTGGTTTTAGTTTTAAGCAAAAGAAGAAGTCCTAAATTCTGATAAGCGGTTGGTACTGGTTGTACTTTAATTTGGAGCATGTAAAAAAGTAATCGTTTACACTCTTCACTGAAAAACCCTTTGATGCTGAAGTGAAATATTAGTGTCGTTTGCCAAGACTTGTCAGCGGAGGCTGAATCAGATTGAACTCATAGCGTGGTTTCTTAGATTTAGATCTGAGACTGTGTTTTTTGCGTTGCGTGCAGTCGATGAAGAGGTTTGCATGCAGCGTTAGTTAGAACCGGGTTTTCTAATCTGAAGTTTGTGCTGGCAAACCTGTTTTATTCCAAAAATAGCAAAAGTGATAATCAGTGTAAATCGGTATCCTAAGAGTCACTCAAAAAAAAGGTCACAACTTATGACTCAAAAGTATATCGCCCATTTTCAACACTTTACACTGACTCCGGGTGCACACGGATCGTGAACTGTTGAAAAGAGGACGAGGCCAAGAAGGAGAGTCGATTTGATCTTCTGTTAGAATAATTGTACCCTCTTTGATCTGAAGGAACCAAATTTTGGTTTTGAAACAAAAGTTACAGGTAAGTAGTGAACTTCAAGTCTAAACCGATCATTAAACAAGGGAAAGCGTCAGAAATAACGTGACGTGTTGTTAAATAAAACCCAGTTGTTGTAAACAATAGGAAGTGTGTTTAGGATATTTATTGGTTCATACTAAACCACTACTAATGCCATGAATTGCATTTTAATTTTATAGTTTACTATAAGATCATTAGAGTGTGCCTAAATTTTTTAGTAACCTGTATTATTAGTGTTAACTATGTTTTAATCTATATTGCTTTCTAGTTGATAACGTTCATTTCCCACAGAGACAGGGAATTGCAGAAGGGCCCTGACTCAGGACAGGAGCTGGAGGAGCAGAGAACAATAATACCCAATGCCCATGATAACAATGTGGCCTGGTGAGGCCGGAAGTGTGCTTCTTGTTGTTGCAGGAGGCAGCGTGGAAGAAGAAGGAATGTCAGTTCCTCTGATGTCCGGAGGCATCTGGTATTCCTTTGTGTATTTATTTTGTGTTTCCAAGCAAACGAAGGAAGCAGCTTATTATCCATTCATATATATTAACTTGCGATTGAAGTAATGATGACATTATAGGTCATGATAATTGAAAACCCAACTCTAACGAAAAGTCATATTTGGTCGGCAAGTTTGTAAAATTTACTATTGTGTGTGCTGTTGCAAGTATAACATTATTTTTTAAACAGGCAAACCTGAGAGACGGGTTGGCGATCTGACAAAAAGGCATACCACATATCGGTTGGTTTGAATAATTGGTGATTAAGATTTATGTAAAGCAGGAACATTAATGTATCGGGGCATTTTAATACAAATCTAGCAAGATAATTGGTTCACATTTGCATTTAAAATTTACATTGTTTAGCTGTCAAAAGTGTGGTTGAGTTAGCCAGAAGTAACTGTATGATATGGATTTTGATGCAGTGTTTGAAGGGAGTTTGTGTTTGGATAGAAACGACAGTGTTCATTCTTACACACCCCACTTTGCCTTTGCATTTATTTCATTTTGCATCATTTGTCATTGTATATTTATGAGTGTTTTCATTTTATATTTGCATTTAATTTTTATATTTAGCTCATATCTACTTATTATACATTTATTATTAATTTCTTCCTCTTTATAGTGATAAGTTTTTATGCATGTTTAACTTCATAGGATGTGTTAAGGTTTCTTTATATATTAGTTTTGTTATTCTAGTTTTTGTTCTTTTATGCATTAATATTTTATTATTTTTATATTGGTATATTGCCTTTTTTATTACCATAACCCTGATGATGGCTGACATTTTTGTTTCCATAGCGCGACAAATGTACAAGATTGCATTAGGACTTAGTGCGGAGGCCATTTTTTTGTATGCCTATTTCTATATTACCTAGTTTTAACATTCATTTTCATGTTTTTATATTCTTATTTTCTATTTACTATTATTTTTATATCTTTTATTATTACTATTTTTTTGATATTATTACTGGATTATTATTTATATTTTGTTATATTACTATTATTATTATTTTTATTTTATTATCCTTATTTTATTCTTATTTTTTATTCATATTTTTGGTCCAGTCATTTTTTCAGCCTCTTGTGATTTTGCATTTATATTCTAATTCAATAGTGCTTATCTTTCATGCTTTATAATACTGAATTGAATTCATAACTTTGCAGGTCCGTATCACAAGATGCATGAGCAGGTTTTAATCTTGTGGTCTTTGGGAGGTCCTGTCATTATGTTTTGTGTGGTTGCTCTATTGCCAGGTAGTTAGGTCGGAGGAAGGTTTTAAGCTCTACGTCAGAGCCGATTACGCCTGAAGTATACAAGGATGAATATGTTTTGGCCTTATGGGGGTTCTGCTTAGCATTTCAGTAACATACTTTAATCTTGATTAAAACATGAAGCGGGTGAACTTATCTGTCTTAAGCTAGTTAAGGATCGCAAATAATGAGGGTTACCATCCAGTTCAGATTGCATTTATGGAAATGTCATTGTGCATAAAAAGTATGACTTAGCATGCTTTCTCCTCGGACGCCCGTTGACTCTACACTTCCATTCTATTCCGACATGGAGGTTCGTCATAAGGAACATCTTGATGCTGTGGGTATATTAATTCCCGATGCTCATCCAAGAATGCGTCCAGTCATGTCCCTTATAATCCGAGGCACCTGGAGGTGTTTCGACGTCCTGAGTGTGAAGATTGTTCTTTTTTGCTTATGAGGCATTCTCTAATAGGTGAGTGGTTTCCTTGAAGAATTGAAATTCTTATTTTTTTTTTAAATATTTTTGGTGTTTGTATTCTTGTAATGTACATTTTTCTGACTTGGACCAATATAATATAATTTCAGGAGAAACTGGAATTGGTGGCCCATAATTCTTTTTACCGCCCTGGATAATTGGCAATAGAGTTCTGGGATCGGGACGTATTGGTTAGTGCCCCCTCTTATACGCCCTTAGTACTTGATGCATGTGTTTTTATTGGTTAGCAGTATTTACCCCCGATTGGGTGATTAAGGAATCTAATGACCCACATGGCCTCAGTATTTTGGGGTCACTGAGAGGGGGTCATTTTATCCATCACAATTGACCCGTGTACTGTTTGAATTAAGTGTTGAATATTGTTATGAAAATGTAGATTTCTGTGTGTCTACCACATAGGAAGTTAATCTTGTTGAGAGTTTATTTGGACTTAAGTTGATTGATCTTAACCTTGATTCTAATTGGTTTTATTTAAGGTTTACAATTACTTTTAAACTTGCGTGAACTACTACGTGTTTCAAAAGGTGGCGTGATGGGGAATTATTAAAGTTAATTAGGCCCTCACAACATGCCTTATCATATCGTACTACCAAAAACAGTACAATTGGCGCTTCTATTGACTTTTGGCGCTAGAATACACGTGCACACGTCAGGGCATAGAATTCACGTGGCACACTGCATGTGGTAGATGCTTAGTGCCTACGTGCACGAAGTGTACTTACTCTCGATGTGGAAGGAATGGACAGATTGGAATGTTAGGACTGTCCTGTGCTTTGATTCATTCTCGGGTCTCGCAACGATGCAATAAAACTTCTCCTGCATAAAGACATCGACTGCTGCCCATTCTTCCCGACCTTTCTACCATCGTTTTGTAGGAATCTCTTACACAACCTCCTTCCCTAGTTAGAGCATTGAAGATGGGTCGAGGCTGGGTCTTCCAACATGACAATGACCCGAAGTACACAGCCAGGATAACCAAGGAGTGGCTCTGTAAGAAGCATATTCAAGGTTCTGGCCTGGCCTAGCCAGTCTCCAGACCTAAACCCAATAGAGAATCTTGGAGGGAGCTCAAACTCCGTGTTTCTCAGCGACAGCCCAGAAACCTGACTGATCTAGAGAAGATCTGTGTGGAGGAGTGGGCCAAAATCCCTCCTGCAGTGTGTGCAAACCTGGTGAAAAACTACAGAAACGTTTGACCTCTGTAATTGCAAACAAAGGCTACTGTACCAAATATTAACATTGATTTTCTCAGGTGTTCAAATACTTATTTGCAGCTGTATCATACAAATAATAGTTAAAAAATCATACATTGTGATTTCTGGATTTTTTTTTAGATTATGTCTCTCACAGTGGACATGCACCTACGATGACAATTTCAGACCCCTCCATGATTTCTAAGTGGGAGAACTTGCAAAATAGCAGGGTGTTCAAATACTTATTTTCCTCACTGTATCTGAATGTTCATATCAGCATTTACAGCCAAGTTTGAGTGAAAAAAATGATCTCCATTGGGTAATTGGATGAACAATATCCCTCTGTCCCTTCGCCTTTTCTGTCAGTGTAGTATCTCTCTCTCCAAGACATTTAATGAATTAATAATGAATTTAATAAGTTAAAAATCGTAACTTGCTACGACACCTGCAGTTGCGCTTATGGCTCTAGGGCAAGAGTTACTTAGTACTGCTTTAAGTGTTAATGTGGTGAAGTATTAGTGTTTTTAAATGTAGCACTTTGAGATTCTTTTGAATGAAAAGTGCATTACAAATTAAATCTATTATATCTTATGTTTATCTATATCTTTGCTGCTACAGAAACAGTTTCTCTCCTGTCGAGCTAACTGCTGATTAGCCTTTAGCTCCTGAGAGATTATAACTTCAACTTCATCGCGATTAAAGCCAACAATGATGAAAACAAACCCTTAAAACGTGTTAAAGAACCTTATAAATCACATTTACTGACCTGTTCTGTGTCTAAAATGAATAAAATCACAGTCGTAGCTTCAACAGCAGCAGACGAGAAAGGCAGAGGGGCAGTTGAGTTGCCGCGGTAACGGACTCCACAAATCAGAAAACTAACCCAAAACCCGAGTCTTTTGAGAAGTTTAAGTTTTATTTTATTTGTTTATAGGGGAGAAAAAGAGGAAAACAAACAGTGTGAGTCTGCTGTAATGTAGAGTTCTAGAATGAAGGTTTTTTAACAACAATAGTGCAGAGGTGGGTAGTTCTCAGGTACATTTACTCTGTGTCAGTGAAAGCTAAAAAAGGTTCAGTGTTGCATTCACTGTATCACTGCCCCATGTTCAATAATATTGTGTTAAAAGTGAAGAAATACTGTTTTAAAGTAGGAAACAAATGTTTATATTGATATAATAGAAGTGAAGATTTGAAGTGTTTGACAGAGGAAAATCTATGAACAAATGAAGCTAAAGTCTGAGCCTCCAATAAAACTGGAATAACATTTGAAAAACTGTAAAACCTTATTTTCTTCCTAGTTCTGCCATAAGGTCAGTCACAATGATCAAAGAGTCATGAAATAACTCATAAATTAAAAACACAATAAAACTCCAGATAATAAAATGAGGTTGAAGTGAGTAAAAGAGTAAGTTGGTAAATGCTTGTTGCTGTTTGGCATCTTTTCTGAGCGGTCTCTCTCATGAATCGAGCTGCTGTAAATGTAACGCTCTGTCGCTGTCGCACCCTTTCACAATAAGAGTCTTACTGAACCAATAACATGCAAGGACACACTCGCTTCTTCACACATGTGCCAGGAAAATAAACACACGCAGCGGCGTTAGGGGAAAGACACTGACATGAGCGCTGAAATAGAGACAGAACTCTGGGTTTAAAACATTTTATAGCTCCAGATTGAGGAGCATGGTCGTATATACGCCCTGGAGAGGAGCGTCTCGCTGCTAAACACTCGCATTAGCGTCTGACATTGCATCGCAGAAAGTTTGCGGCTTTGGGATTCCTTCACTGCCGGTGAAAAGAGTAAACTGTGCTGAAGTGCATAAAACGATCCCACAAAAATAACAGATCGTCTGCTCTGGAGATCGTAAGACGGTCTAATATCGTCATATCGCCCAGCCCTAAGCGAGACCACAGAAACTCATCATAATATCCTTGAGGTGCAGGAAGAGGAAGAGACTAGAGTAGATGAAACTGGCCAGTTTGATTATTTTTCTCATCCACAACCACTGGACTTAGTCATGTTTTTCAAGTACCATCCTCAGCAACCCACAAAAGAACCCTTACTTGCAAAGGTTTTCCATACAAAGCACAGCACAAACAGAAAGTGTTTTAACCTATTCAGAAAAAAACAAATCATTGTATTGCTCTGTATGTTTGGCCTATGCACCCACTTCTACTGAAAGTCCCTTTTGAAGGGCATGAAAACATGGAAACATGTTCATCAAAGAATTGAGGAGCAGGAAAAGAGTAAGCTCCATAGAGACTAGGGGTGTGAACGGTTACAAAAAATGGTAACCGGTTAACCGAAAAAATTGTAACCGGTTAACCGTTTGTTTAAGAAGTGGACCGCAGTTGCGCTATACGGCCAATGGAGCGTGCAGTCACTTATCAGAATGATTCCTTCGCGTCACGGCCGCCACGCAATTGCCAGACATGATAAAGTAGGCCTAATTAGGTCGTACAGAAAACTTGCCGTAGAATTTGTAAAAACAAGTACCTGACTGTAAAGTTTGGAGTCTGTAGGAGCTACTATAAGGGCTCACCCGCTGCCCGAGTGGGGCCTTCTCTCATTCCGAGAAAACAAGCTTCGAGTTTTGTGGCGACTGCGCATGCGCGGAACCTTCTTCGGCTCGTCCGTCCCAGGCGTCTCCCAGAAGGAAATATACCATATTTGGGCGTGATAGCGTCATCACGGAACCCTTTGCAGCACACGTGGATGTAAAAGCTGTCAATATTGTGAATGAAATACCCGCTGCAGAGCGGTCTTTCGACGCCGGTTTTCTTACTTCCGGGTTCCGTCTGGCTCGCAAGTGGACAAATCATCATAAAATAAGCATCATGCGGGGTGAGTTTTGTTATTTTTATACTCTGACATGAAAACTAAGATGTAAAGGGAGGAAAATAGATACAAATCTCCACTTCGACCACTGCGTGAAAAATCAATATTTTCACCTGCCGTGTCTCGCCTTAATTTCTAAATAAATAATACGTGTTCATTTTGACTTTTTTTCGGTTATCGGTTACTGATTTTTCCTAACCGGTTATGATTTCCTAATCGGTTAACCGGTTAACCGGTCACACCCCTAATAGAGACAGTGCTGATGCATATTTCTTGTTTTCTAAAAAGGCTGATATTAAAAGCCTTTTGAAGGGCAAGCAAGCTTGTGTTGGTCATGAACAGGTAAAACAGAAGCGGCAGGTAATGGAGCGTGTTATTCATGTGGTTAAAGTCTTGGGAAAATGTGGACTATGTTACAGAGGGCATAGAGCAGAAGCTGCCTACCAGCTCGAGAACTCCACTGTTTTTCATGGAAACTTCTTAGAGTTGGTATTACTTGTGAGCCGATATGATCTGTGTCTTCAACAACCTGTTAACAGATGCATTGAACAAAGTAAAAAACACAGTGAGAGTGGGGCAAAGGGGAGAGGCTCCCTTTTGACTCTAATGTCAAATAACACTGTTGGAAAAGTGGTGGATTGTCTTAGTCAGTTGATAAAGCAAACAATTGCAAATGAAGTTAGAGAGGCAGGCATGTTTCCATCCAAACTGACACCACTCAAGACATTACCTCAACAGATCAGTGTTCAATTATTTTAAGATATGTGACAGATGTTGTTCATGAACGGTTAGTTGGTGTGGTTAACTGTGAAAAGTCCACAGGGAAGTATTTTCTGGACCTGCTGAAAAACACACTGCTCAAGCTTAATCTTGATATAAGCAAATGTGTTTATGGTTTATTTGGTTGACTGATGCATTTAAATTTCCAAACAGTAACAATAACAAAACAAAAATATTCAACCAGAAAAGGAATAGGCTAAAGCAATGCTTATTTATGCCTATCCTTGTTCAAACCACATAACTGATGCTAAAACAGCTTATCACATTAATGATATGCATTATCAAATAAAAATAATCAACTATTTGGTGACTTACAGACAGAATAATGAATGACATGTACACATACACATCTCCATTGTATACAAGCTTGAGCTAATCACTCATATTCTGCTTAATTTATTATTTATTTCTGTATTGGTTTATTTGGTCGGGACAGTGCATGTTAATGAACATACATGGGTCTCGTGCATGTAAACAAGCCACACCGGATTGTAGCCTTGGGCTAATTTGCATCCGTTGTCCCCCGTGCGCACTCTCAAACACACTCACATTCATCCTGGCCTATTGTACATGTTTTTAGTGGTAGGGTAGGTAAAAGAATGCAACAATGGGAGGAGGTCAGTCAGGACCAACGCCATAGGAGACTGATTCCCATAGGAGAAACCAGGTGGTGGGCTAAGGATGAAGTGTTTGGGTCCTATGGTAATCCACAGGGTGCATTGTATGTGGACCGACTTGTGACTTTAGAATCAGTTTTAGAAGATGGGACAATGAAGCCAACAGTGAGGGCAAAAGCAAATGGCATTTTAATGTCATAAGCCCATCTGCCCCGCCGTGACTGAATAAATGCAACGCCAGTGTGTGACTACCGCTTCGACCAAAACACACTTATCATACATCAAAATGTCACAGAGACTCCTCAACAAAAGTATCCACTCCAAACTCAATCTAACACAGCTCAACCCACGAGCAATAAAACACGCACATGGCTAGAATTTAACTTTTGACCAACTACTTCCCAAAACACGACCTGCAGAACACAAAGCTAGACAACCAAAGAAAGCTAACAACTCACTGACTCGATCAGTGTAAAGCTTATTTGCACAGCACTAAACGTTTTCAGCAGAGCCCGCATCAAACTGCACAAAAAACACCAGCAAAACTAAATAAAACGTGAAAATTCTGTCTTACGTTTGTTGTTTCTCCGCTCCATAACTCTCCAAGTCCGTAAACGCTTCCTTCTTCTTCTGCTGCTTCTTCTTCTTCGGCTGCTTAACGGCGGATGCGGACTATCTTAGCGCACTACCGCCACCCTCCAGATGGCGTCTGATCATCAATATGGCTCACATCCACATACTGTAGCCTGCAAGCTACAGAGAAAAAACAAACCCAAAACCTATACTCTATCAATGAGTCCGGTGTGCTTTAAAAATTCACATAAATACTTTTTTACCTTATGATCTGAGGCTTTAGATAAAATATCTCTAAAGATAAACCTTTCCCCACAGTCCTCTATTTTCCTTTTAATTACAACCCTTTCTCTATTAAACTTCCTACACATCATGACAGCATGCTCCACTGTTTCTGGCACATTGCACATCTCGCAGTTACGACTCCGCTCAACAAGGATTTTTTTTAAATTATTATTATTAATATTTAAAACAATACCTTGTAACATTTGGCACGAGATTTTTCCAAGTCGATGTCAAAAAATTATTAAGCCAAACCAATATTGAATATTGATTAACAAAAAGGCCAAAACAAAAAAAGATATTAAATTAAAATATAAAAATAGACCACAAAAACAAAAAAAAACAGACTAATAAATGAGACAAAAGGCAATGGGAAAAGCAGTAGACAGTAGACTTTTCATCTATGGTTATGCGTTCACTTGACAATACAGCTTTCACTGACAATCAGTAATACAATAATACTAACAGTTATAATAATAATACAGCAGGATTTTCACGCAACAGGGAGCTTCCGTGTAGCCTGCTGTCCTCATGACGCATGATGACACGTAGCGCGCAGAGAAATGGAAGAGATCAAATTTTTCAGCAGATTTTTAAACTTTTGGCACAATTACGATGCCTTTTATTGGGTAAAATAGGGTTTACACTAAAGAGGAGGCTCTGGAACTGATTATTCGAGACTCATCTTCTGACGAGTCCGACCTGTTGGTGCTCGATAGCTGCTCAAATCATGAATATCCACCAAATGAGAGGTAATTGCTTTCTTATTTTACTCTAAATTTTACTCTAATTTTTTGGAAAGTAAATGTATGTTTTTATGTCAATGGTGTAAATTAGGTGGTTGAAATAGTAGTAGAAAAGTAATGCCTGCCTGTAGTACTACTACTACTACTACTACTACTACTACTAATGGTATCAGGCCAGTAACTGTATTATAACTGCATTAGGTTTTTTAAATCACTTCACTACTATATGAGCCATGTAACGTTATATACAGTGCCTTGCGAAAGTACTAATACACCTTGAACTTTTGCACATTTTGTCATTTTTACAACCCTAAATGTAAAGATTTTATTTTGAATTTTTTACTGAAAGTTCACACACAAGTAACACACAACTGTGAAGTGAAAGCAAAATGATACATGATTCTGTTATTTTACAAAAAATAGAAAAGTGAAAAGTGGACTGTATATATTTAATATGAGATTTCCAAGTAATTCTGTCATCTATAATAACACCAAGGAATTTGATTTCATGCACCCGCTCGATAGCAACACCCTCTATCTGAATGGCTCCCTGAGCATTGGAATTACAGTTGCCGAATATCATCATTTTGCTTTTACTCAGATTTAGAGATAATTTGTTTTGTTTGAACCACTTATTGACACTCTTGAGTTCCAAGTTAACAATTCGACACAGTTGTTGTAAATCGTCTCCTGATGCAAAAATATTTGTATCGTCTGCAAACAAGATGAATCTAAGTATTTGAGAAGTTTTACAAATGTCGTTAATGTATATATTAAAAATGTTGGGCCCAGAATGGACCCTTGAGGTAAACCACAGACAATTTGACTGATAATCACCGATTTTCACACATTGTTTTCTATTTTTTTAAGTAACTGGTAACCAGTGACGGACTGGCCATTGGGCAATGTGGGCAAATGCCACTGCGGCCGCCTGGTCTCATCCCTTGTTGTGGCCTCATCACAAACAAATAAATAGGCTAAATAAAGCGAGGAAGCGGCCGCCTATTGGCGCAATGGCTGCAAGCGGCAGCACCACCAGCGGCTCGCTCGCCGCTCATCACAACTTGTGGCGCACAACCATATAAAAAGGCTAAATAAATAAATAAAGCGGAGATGCGGCCGCCTTGAGAAGACAAATGTGGCCTCTCTGCTAAAATTGCCAGGGCCTCTTTTTGGTGCCAGTCCGCCACTGCTGGTAACCCACTGTAAAGCTACCCCCCTAATTCCATAATGTTCTAGTTTATTAATTAATATATCATAGTTTATTGTATCAAACACTTTACTCAGGTCAATAAATAACCCTATTGTATATTTCTTGTTATCTACAGCATTAGTTATTTTTTCAATTATATCAAAGAGTGCGTGTGAGGTTGAGTGATTATTCCTAAAACCAAACTGATTGAGAGTAAATTACACCTTTTAATGAAGCTGTCAAATCTAGAATTGAAAACATTTTCTAAGATTTTTGAGAATTGCGGTAAAAGGGAAACAGGCCTGTAGTTTGTGAAGAGATGTTTATCTCCTGCCTTGAACAGAGGAATCACTTTTGCTACTTTCATACACTCTTAAAACAGATGTGTTGAAAACAACACAAAATGTGTTAAAAAAATGCACATCCCTGTGTCAAGTTAAGGACAACACAACATGTGTTGTTTTTAACCTGTTAACCCTTTCTACTCTAAAGAGCCAAATTTGGCTCCAGTTATGGTCCCGGTATTTGGACGCAAAGGGTCACAAGGGGGCGCCCTTCCAACCTTCTCAGTGTACATGCGAATTGAATCTCTTTAGAGTTAGACTTTAGGTCAGACACCATGAGTGACAGTAACATGACGCTAAATAGTGACCCTTTATTTTCAGTAAAAAGGCTGAAGCCTCATTGCTCTTCAGTCACAGACTGAGAAGTGAAGAAGGAAGTCATGGAGATTCTCATTTAGAACATTACACTTCTGCTGGATGTAACAATAAATGTTTGAAATTAAAGTATTCTTTAGTAATAGGGCTGAAGATCCTGAATTTGTGTGATTAAAAAATGTCAGTTAATTATTAATGACTCTCATTCTACATAAACAAACCCTTGTCATTTGTATCTGCTTTAGAGTCATGTTTGTCCCAGTTCCTCTGAGTCGTGTACAGGACAGATGTTACAGTAGAAGCTCATGAGGCTCATTTCTTCAACACAGTTACTATAGTAACTATTTCCTGCAAAAGTAAAAGTAGATCTACCACAGTCCTGTCCACATCTGTCATGGTCCACCATGACCCACCGTGACTCAGAAGAACCGGGACACACATGACACTCCATCAGATATAATTGTCATGTTTTGTTTGGTTTGTAAAATGAGAGTAATTAATAATTAACTAAAATTTTTAATGATATAATTTCAGAATTTTCACATTTGGATTTTTACTTTTTTGATCAGAAATACTATTTTTGTATATATTTTGTTTTTGCTATATTTTTGAGTTTCAGAATAAGATTTGACTCTTATATCCAGCAGAAGTCTGAAGTTCTGTCTAAAGTAGAATCTCCATGACTTCCTTCTTCACTTCTCAGTCTGTGACTGAAGAGCAATGAAGCCTCAGTTTTTTTACAGACAATAAAGAGCTCACTGTTTAGCATGATGTTACTGTCACTCATGGTGTCTGACCTAAAGTCTAACTCTGAAGAAATTCAATTCACATGTAAACTGAGAAGGTTGGAAGGGCGCCCCCTAGTGTCCAAGTGCGTCCAACTGCCCGGACCAAATTTTTATTTATTTTGAGCCCACGGGCGGGACGGGGGATGTTAAGAGGTTAACGCAGTCAGTGTGTTAAATATCTCAACACACTGACTGTGTTAAAAACAACACATGTTGTGTTGTCCTTAACTAGACCCAGGGATGTGCATTTTTAACACATTTTGTGTTAAAAAGTGTGTTATTTGTATTTTATTGTATTTTACCCCTAAAATGAATATTATAAATGCAGGAATTACACTACAATAATCACAAACAATATAATTAAAAGTAATTCTTATTTATTATGTATTAGCAAATCACAAATGTGAACACATAAAAGAATCTCTACAGTTGGTTTGAAAACATGGAGGATGTTTGAAAAAATATTGAGTTTTTAAAATTGCATTTTTCTGGTTTACCTTATGTTTACAGTACACCATACTAAAATCAATAGCATTGTGCCAAATGTTACCAAAAAAAAAAAAAAAGGATGTTCACAAGCCACAATGTAGTTTGTTTTAAGTTGTTGTTGTTAACTCTTGTCAATCGAAAATGAAAATCTAAAGATTAGGCTAGTTGGCCAAGTCCCGACTTACAAACTACACAATCATAATTTAACACTAAACTTAAATGGTTCAGATTGCAAACACAACAAATTTAGAACAGTCTTTGGTACTCATCACTCGTTTGGATGACGAGGAGCGGGGGCAGAAGGAGAGCGCAGTCAGCCCGGGGCGGAGGCGTGTGACGCTCCTTTCTGCTCCAGGTCAGGGAAAATGTCAGCTCGAGGCTCGAGCTGAAGATTCAAGCAGTGCGTGATTGGACAACAGTTTAACACATGCAGTGTGTTATTGTAAATATGCAACGTGATTGGATAATAATTTAACACGAGATGTGTTATTTTGTGTAGTTTCATTTTTACACAGAAATTTCAACACCAACACAATATTAACACAACATGTGTTAATATTAACACAACATGTGCTAAATGAGCCTTAACACATAAATTGTGTTAAAATTTAACACATCTGTTTTAAGAGTGTACTTTCAGGAAATTGTCCAGTTTGTAACGATAAGTTACAGATGTATGTTAACGGCTTAGAGATACTTTCAATAACACTTTTTAAAGTTTTCATATCCATGTCATGGTAATCTGTCGAGGTTTTATTTTTACACCCTTTAACAATGTCCAGTATCTCCTTTTCCTCCACAGGTTTGAGGATCATGGACAGAGGATTTGTGTCTATCAGTTCACAATTATAGTTCTCGGTTCGGTCCAACATCTACAAAAACTGCATTAAATGTTTCGACTACTTCATTCATATTATTTAAAGTGTTATCCTCATCTTTGAAATATGTTTGATAATTAATCGTTCTTGGTTTATTTCTAATTATACTATTTAAAATATTCCATAAACCTTTAATATTATTTTTATTGCTATCTAACAACTTATAATAATCCTGTTTACATTTTCTAATGATACCTGTCGATTTATTTTTATATTTCTTATATTTATCCTCAGCTTCTTTTGTTCTATTATTTATAAAAAATTTTGTAGAGTGAATTCTTTTTTTCTTGCAAGCATTTAACAATCCCTTAGACATCCATGGGTTTTCTTTGCACTTTCTGTTTTTACTGTATTGCTTCTTTGGGCAATTTTTTATCATATACTTTTTGAAACATGTGTACAAACTCATCATATACCTTATTAGTGTCATTCTCTCTGTATACAATACTCCAATCTTGTGTTAATAGCTCCTTTTTAAATGCCTCAATGGTTTTCTCTGTTTTTATATTTCTAAACCAATACATGTTTTCATCTTCAGTTTTTTGATATTCATTTTTATGTAATACAAAAACTGGAAGGTGATCACTGATATCATTTATCATTAGTCCACTGACTGTATTACTTTCTATTTCATTTGAAAAAATATTATCAATCAAAGTAGCACTATGGGTTGTAATTCTACTCGGTTTAGTTATTAAAGGAAACACACCTATACTGAAAAGAGTATTTATAAATGTGTCAGTCTTTCTGTGCTTATTTGGGTTTACAGTAGCACAGTGGTTCTCAATTATTTTCTGTTATGCCCCCCTTAAAATGAAGAAAATATTTCGCGCCCCCCCCTCTCTTCCCCGCGGGGACTATATATATATAGTCTAATTTGTCTATAAAATTGTTATAAGTACACCTCTGCATAACATTGTATGCTTATTAACATTAAAGAAAAGAAAACATAGATCAACTTGCAAAAAATAACTTTATTAGCATTGTTTATTTTAGTCTGTAACAGAAAAGATTTAAAGTGCATCAATTTGCCTGAAATAATAATAAAGAATCCTTCAAATGAACTGAATCTTCAAATCATTCAAACTGTAAACATTTTTTGACCAACTAAATTGAACCATTTGATTCTAAAAAATAAAATAAATACATTTTAATTGCTCAGCAACATTAACTCAGGAGCACAATATATAAAACAAAAATGAATTAAAGCCGCAAGCGGCGATGTAGGCCCTCGCCCTTGGTGCAGCCCCCCCTTGCGACCGCCCCCCTTGCTACCGCCCCCGCTCTCGCCCAAACCTGCTCTCCCCTCGGCCTCACACACAACCTGTGTGCTCTCTGCTAACTCTTGCTCCGGCCCACTCTCGCCTAGCCTTTGTCACATCTTACTCTTGCCCCAGGTATCTATGATGCCAGCCCACGTGCATTAGGCCCCGGCCTCACGTTCACCACAGCGGTGCTTTTCACTCGTTCTATAGTTGAAATACCTTCTATGACCAGTGAACTGCAATACTTGGGAGAAGCCAGCAGGCAAAACAGCATCTGGACAGAGGTGCACTCTTGTATTTGCAGAAAAAAGAGCAGCACAAGTAAAGAGGAAAATGGCAGTGAAAGGTAGAAAAGTGGCTAAATAAATAATTGTGTCTACATAACTTGGTGCTCATTCTGGAGTTGTATCTGGCTCAGAGCTTTAGTGGCCCATGTGAAAAGAGAAAGCATTATAAAAGTGTCAATACCATGTTTGAACTGGCAACCTCCTGCATCAAAGACAAGGACATTATTACTGAGCTATAACATGACCCCAAGGTTAACCTGATACGGGCTACTTTTTTCTAAATCCCCGGGTGTGAAAATATGTCCAAGCAAGGCATTTGGGAAGAGAGGTCATTTCAGGTCATTTTTGCCCCTCCATTTTCTTCATTGTTTTCGACATTTTCCCCCAGTTCTTCCTCTATTGTTTTCCTACTGTCCCCCCATGTCTTTCTGTGTAGTTGTGCATATTTCTAAACTGTTCTTTCTTCGTTTTTAATAAGGTTGGGACCATAGGCGCAGATTTATGTTCTTCCCAGTAGATGCCCAGTCCAAACCACAAAAAGAAAAAAAAAACCTGGTTGAGTTTGAACCAGAAACCTCCTGCACCAAAGACCAGCGCACTATCTCTGAGCTATAACTCTGTGTAATGGTGTGCCTAATGTGGGCTACTACTATTATCTAAATGACCAGGGCGAAATTAGATCCCACCATGCCACTGGAGGAGAGAGGTCATTTCAGATCACTTTCCCCCACCCCCTCCATTTTTTGATTGTTTGACACCCTCCCCAGTTTTGCCTCAAGTGTTTCCCTAGTGTCCCCACATTTCTTTCTGTGTAGTTCCACATATTTTGAAACTGTTCTTTCCTCGTTATTAATGAGGATTTAATAAAATATTAATTAAAAAAAAGAAAAACAAAAAAGTCATGGTTGGGTTTGAACCGGCAATCTAATGGATGCAAACCCTGCACTCTATAAACAGAGCTAGACAAGCACAGATACTTTTACAACCGAACTGACAAATATCTTATGAAACGCCTTGTGCTCATGTAGTCCAGGCTCGGACAATGTGTGGGTCATTTCCCCGTTTTTAGTGAGGGTGGGGCCATAGGCGCCGATTCAGGTTCTTCCCAGTAGGTACTGAGTCACAAATAAAAGAAAAAAAAAAGTAGTCACTGTGGGGTTTGAACCGGCAATCTAATGGATGGGAACCCTGCACTGTACTAACGGAGCTATACAAGCTTAAGCAACAACACTGCGGATTTTATATTAATCTTATAAAACAGTTACACTCGTGTGTTCACAGAAAACGAAATTACAGTTCAGGCAATATTTATTGAACATTTTGTAATTAGGGCTAATTCCCTGGGCGCCCAAAGATCTGAGAAGGTGCTCCAGCCCCACAAAAGTCTCGATAGATGACGGAATATTTTGGTGACACCAAAATAGTACGAGGAATACACGGGAGACGGACAGGAAACAGCCTATCTGATCTTCCTGTGATTGTACTTTCCAAAAAAACTGATTTTGGAGCCAAAAACGTTCAAATTAAAGCTTCTTCCTGTAACAGAGGGGTAGTAAAACTATGTAGGAGTCTAAAAGTGTGGCTTTTGTGAATAAAGGGGGAATTTGGGAAAAATGGACGATTTTCAGGAGAAACTCTGACAGAGGCCATCATGCTGCCAGAATAAGAACTCTGGCTATTTTCACGGAGGATGGGCGGGCCACTTACAAGCCACTTAAAAGCCAGCAGGTGGCGCTGTTGGGACAACTTGCAAGGGCATAATAAGTGGAGTGGTTGCCTTGACCCCCACATATTATACATCTTCCGAAAGCTCTGAGTGAGGCGCATGTGACTGACAGATGTCTAGATGCACTGTGCCAAGTATGATTTGATTTAGCTGAAAAACCAGGGACTAGTTCGTTAAAACATAAGTTGAGTCCAGCCGGTTTTCCAATTGGAAGTCAAAATGGCCGACTCCCTGTGCGTCCGGGCGTGGCGCTCCAATGGAGTTTTTGGTTTGTCCTGATGTGCCCTTTCACTGTACCCAAGGATTTGGGCCTACGCCCCAAAAACGCATGTTCTTTTTGAATGGGGGTCAATTTTGAGGGGGCGCTGTGGAGCCATTTTGTTTTGGGCGTGCGCATGTCGCCCACTGACACGCAATTTTCGCCGGCTCTGATCACTGTGCCAATTTCTGCGTGTACTTTTGCACGGGAAGGCACTGAAAAACAGGATCTTAGAGGGCGAATAATACTAATAATAATAACAAGAAACCGGGGGAGAACAAAAGTCCCTTACCAGGACTTCGTCCTGGCTCGGGCCTAATTACCAGGACTTCGTCCTGGCTCGGGCCTAATTACCAGGACTTCGTCCTGGCTCGGGCCTAATAAAACAATTTCCTTCTCAATGTTTAGCTTGGACCTGTACTTGGTCTTCAGTGCAGCAACAGCAGAGAAATCAATCTCACAAAGATAAGATGTTGCGAAAGGTAGAAGAATATACATAGCCCTCTTCCCTAAGAGGGGATACTGCCTCTCTACACCCAGCCAGAATTCACTCGGTGTCTGTGATGTGAACCTCAGTCTCAATGTGGAGTCAGATGTCATGTCAATGAACTGGTCCTCTTCTGCAGAGCTGAAACCAGTTGGAGCTCGTGCATTGAAAAGATCTCTCACCCAGTCATACTGGGAACTGTTTTCAGGGAAGTACTTTTTAAAGTATCCCATCAGTGATGAAATATGCTGCTTAATACATGGAATCACTGAGGTGGCATCATAGCCAATAGTGCCAAGAAATTCATGCAGGTTCTCGAATGAATCAGTATTACCTTCATCAAGTCTCCTGTCCCACATTGCAAGCTTTCGGGTAAAAGAGTTGATCTTGTCTGAGGGAGATGTTTATCTTTTCCTTGAAGCTGCAGATTTAGTTCATTTAGTTTTCCAAATATGTCACTCAGGTAGGCCAGTTTCACCAGGAAGTTCTCATCAGTAAATTTTGCTGCGTCTTCATACTTGTGCTCCCGCTCCAAAAACACCTGTATCTCCTCTCTGAGCTCAAAAACTCGGGTCAAGACTTTTCCTCGTGACAGCCACCTTGCTTCACTGTGAAACAGCACAGCTTGATGTTCTGCTCCCATCTCCTCACAGATAGCAGAGAAGGCTCTTGTTTTTAGTGGTCTGGGGTCTCATTTATGAAACTGTCCGTGAGAATCTGCCTATAAGAGTCCGTACGAGCAAAACCCAAACTTCACGTACGGAGAAAAAAATTGGGACTTATGAAACCCTCCGTACGCGCAGCACCACGTAAACTCCCCTTCACAAATTCCACCTGGAGCAGAAATGTGCGCACATGACCCCTCCTCAGGTCACGCCCCCTGCACGCCTCCATGTCACCATATAAGGATATGCAAAGTAACTTATGAATGAGATTTACCTAAACATGAGGCGATAATGACGGGGTTTTACCGAGACCCCGGGAGCAGAGGGGGAGGGGCCACACGCCGCAGCAGTGACAGCTATGGATCTTTACTGACATGTTACCGCTGTTTCTCTGATCACAAGTAACCTACTGGCAGAGTGCAGTGTCTCATCAATAACAATTTTGGAAATACACTTTTAGAACGTAAAGAAGAGCCTTTTAGACGCTGATTGTGATATTTCCCAGTGCTGTTCACGGAGCTCAAATTTCCTGAAACTACAGAATAAGCTCAGTGGGCTTTGAATCACTCAGATAGTCTATTGTTGTTTGAGCTCGCTGTACGTGCAGTCGGGTTTTGGGGATGAGGCACCGGTTCGCTTTGGGCGTGAATGAGGAGCAGAGTCCGGGTGGTGTGAGAAAGAGAGAGGTTGTGGAGCTGCAGCGCGTAATTACGCAGCGTCTCTGAATGGACTTGTGCCTTGGACCAGCCCTCAGCGCGGTCTCTGCAGGAGTTGGTCAGACTTTGGTTAAAAGCACAGAGCGGCTCGGATCCTTCCTGCTTCTCCAGCCGGCGGCAGTGCGGCGGTGTCCGTGCATGAGCGTACATGAGCGTGCACGTCTTTGCGTGTCACACATTACTACAATATTTTTATTACGTATAGAAACGAAAGATTGAAACATTACACAAAGCCAACGGTTGATATCCTAGATTTTATTGTTAATGATCTTAATCATTTCTGTAGAAAATAAAGAAATGAGCAGTTTAAAAATGTGCACCAGACTTCATTTCCTCAATCCGACCTCCCCTTGCTGCTTTCCCTCGCCTCTCCTCGTGTGTTTGCAGCGTTTCTGAAAAGTGCGGACTGCGTACGCCAGGTACAAACCTAGTGTGGCGGTGCGTAATGTTTCACGTTCAGTTCGATTTCTATAAATACCACCTTTGGCGCAGAACAGTTCGTACGGAAGGTTTTGGCCTCATTTTGTCCGTACGTGGGCTTTATAAATGAGACCCCTGGTCTTTATAAAGTTGACAACACCCACACTGTTAGTCATAACTTCACTTAATTCAGAGGAAAGGTGCCTTGATGCCAGTGCTTCTCTGTGTATAACACAGTGTGTCCACTCAGCGTTAGGTGAGACCTTCTTGATGAGTGCCCAAAGTCCTTTTCTCATCCCCGCCATGGCCTGTGCACCATCACTACACCAATGCAGTTGTCCCACTTTAGCCCATTCTCAGTCAGGAAGCTGTCCAGCATTTTGAACAGCTCTTCAGCTGTGGCTCTGTCTCTGACATATTTACAAAAAAGTAGATCTTCACACAGGGAGTGTGTCATGTCAAAACGTACATAGGCAATAAACAAACAGTCTTTGTTGCTGTCGGTTGCGTCATCAATTTGTAAGGCAAAACGTTTGTCTTTGAGTTCATCTACCAGCTGTTCTTGAAGATCGTCAGCAATGTCATTTATACGTCGGGCGACAGTGTCATTGGACAGAGGGATAGTTTTTATTTTTGCAGCACTTGCGTCAGCAAGCATGACAGAGACTATGTCTAATGCTGCAGGCAGTATCAGCTCCTCTGCTATGGTGTGGGATTTTTTGCACTGCGTGACTTTGTACGCCACTTTATATGATGCTAACTGTGCTCGCTAGTTTACTGAAATAGCTTTCACAAAGCGGGATGATTGTTGGCGATATTCGGTACGTTTTCGCTGAAAAAACTCAAGCGGCTTATCAGCGTGACTGGGATGTAAAGTATTTAAGTGACGCCTTAATTTATTTAGCTTCATACTGTCCGCTGCCAAAGTTTTTAGACACAGTAAACACACCGGTCTTTCCTCGTCTCCCACGTTAGTCACTGTGAAGCCAAGCGCTACATACGCTTCGTCATATTTTCTCGTCTTGGCTTTCGAGAGACTTTCGTCTCATTGTCTCCGTCTCTCTCTGCCGTTCTTTTCGTCACTGTTAAATATTTGTCCATGGTGTTTCTTCAGGGTTTGAAGTTTGTTTACAACTACTGCATTTCATATCTCTTGCTCTGTGCTGTGTGCGCACATGCTTGGTGTAAAAACGATGCCACCTACTGTAGCGCATGTGCAATTGTAAAAAACAGCAAGTTCCCGGGGGTTACACGCGCCCCCCCTGGCATCGGGCGCGCCCCACTATTTGAGAACCACTGGTTTAGCAGATCGATGTTAAGATCTCCCTCCACAAACATGAGCTTCTGATTTGAGCCTGAAAAGTGTTTCTCCATCCAATTAGAAAAAAACATCTATATTAGACCCAGGTGTTCTATAAATACAACTTACAATCATATTTTTCTTTTTAGTCTTTGCAATTTCACTTTTACATTATTATGTCTAAAGTTTTTTGTCACCCTTTTCCAGTTTCATTTTGTATTTTCAGATAGGTTTAATCATCTCTGACTGCTTATTATTTATTTATTTTTAGTCTGTAAAAATATAATTATACTTTCAACCACCAGCGCTTCAGAATTCCCCCTCCTCAGCAGACCCTCCCCTCCCCCTGGATGAAACACACCTTCCTGTTTTATTTTGTGTTGTCACTTCCTTTAGCTCTGAAGTGTGTTCCATTAGCAGCTCTTTTTGGACCAAGGAAGGACCAAAGCCTTGGACTGGAAGGAAGTGAGTTTGGAGGCACTGCTTCAACACAAGGCAAGGCAAGGTAAGGTACCTAGGCTTTGGGAAACAGCCCCTGACTAACCTCTCTAGCACTGTTGGAGCGGACTGCGGTCCCTCCCACTATCTGACTGTAGCTAACACTAGCCTTCACTAAAACTCCGGACAGCCGCTCCTCTAACTCGGACACCCTGGCCTCCAAAGCTACCACTGCACTTAACGCAACTACTATCATCTGTGAAGGAGGCAGGGTTCTGACTCGACATACGGCAAACTGAGCAGGACAGCGCGAAAGAGGCAGAAGTAGACGGAGTAGCCATGGCTAGGCTAGCGGGCTAAGCTAGCCAGCGAGCTACCGCGCTACGGAGGAGAGAGAGAGAAGGGATTTAATCCACGCAGAAGTGTTGGTTCAAGCGGAGAAAAGAATAGTCTCCGTGGAGATAATGGGCCAAATTAGATCTACAATCAGCTAGAGTGGACTCTACAGCTACGTTTAATACGTGGATTTACAATAGTAAATGTTATAGTCACGAGTCAGAGCCTGGTTTAAATTTGTGAAGAGAAAGCTAACTTTGAATAAGCAAGCCGACTATTGACTCAAAGGCCTGACCAATCGGAGTGGGCTCAGTGCATTTGAATGTGAAAAGCTTTAGGTGTGGAGCAGGAACAATGAACTGAAAAGAGGAGGAGGAGGAGGAGGAGGAGGAGGGGGGCAGCAGAGGTTTCATCCCATAGACATATTATTAATAGACAGTCATTCCTCACTCCTCCCCGTTTACCACAATGACCACGTTCGAGGGGGAAATCATGGCGGATTTACAGGCTCCTCCTCCCCAGCTCTGACGAAGCATGTTCCTAATAAGGGCATAAGGGGGGAGCTTCACTGTAGACTCGGCCCTTGCGTGACGTGTAGCTCGTGCAGCTCCAATGCCAACAGTCAGACTCCCGTTAAGTAGGAGATTTCTAAAATGCATGCTACCATAACCAGCCCGGTGCCCCAGATTGTTTTTAACCCAGCGTAATCACAGGAGGAATATCTAGCTCTAGCCACTTGTAAAACATTAGGCACCGGGCATTAAAGTTGTTTTTAACGTGTCTAAAGTCCAATGCATTCCAATGGGGGAATAGCGGCCATATGGAGGTACTACAGCAATAGCGGAGCAATGGCGGCCTCCAGTGTCGTAGTCACAAAGCAGAGCAGTCAGCGGCCATTGTTTCATCCACAGAGGTGAGGGAGGGCTCCTTTGGGGAGGGGCTTTCCACACACAGGCTGATTCCGAAACCCTTAAATTATAGCCTCTAAGTACTAACACTAGCAACTAATCCTTATCCTTTCATGGGGTCAACTGTTAAATCTCTATGCTGTTAGTGAATTAGAGCTTCAGGAGCATTTGCCCAATTCGACCGTCCTTACCCAGGGGGAAGGGGAAGTGACATCATCAACAGCTGTTCTTCTTCTTCAAGGATATTGGCCAACAAAAGAGCATGCCGCCACCTACTGTATTGCATATGCAGTGTTTGGAATAACGCCGTTTAAAATAACGGCGTTAGGTATCGGCGTTATTTTTTCAGTAACAGAGTAATCTAATTAATTACTCTCCCCGTCGTTACAACGCCGTTATCGTTACTGGGTAAACAAAGTGGCACGTTACAATTCGACTGGATGAGCTCCGCGGTGTCAGCCCACGCAGCAGGAGCAGGGGAGAGGGTGGGCGGAGTCTCACGGAGTACTGTAGCATCGTGCTCTCTGCTCCAAAAACTACGTGTGTCCCCGAGGCGTGGCTCGTCATCCCCACAGCGCGGTGCGGCCGCGGGGGAGAATCGAGTTGGTGATGATTCATTGATCTGTAGTGTTGGAACTTATTTTTTAACCAAAAGACGCAGAATCGGTGGAGACGCGTCTTTCCCCCTCCCTGTGTCTCTCTCAGCGACTTTTCTTCTTCCTCTCTCCCCGCTCTAGAGACATTGTTTTCCGTTTTGCCTGATGAATGAACGGAGAGACTTGCACAATGCCTGTGCGTAAAGTCTGATCGTTGGCTGCGTTGGCACATGTTTCTTTTAATCCTGTTCCTCCCCATTCTCTTTGAATACAGCCGTATTCCTACATTAATTAAACAGCGGCGCATACACTGGTCAATACCATTCAGTCACAGAGGCTTCCCCCCACTCTACCCCCCATTCAGTTCATTCAGTTACTATGAACATCTTTGACTTGATAGTACATAAATCCAAACACCTGTCTGTTCTACTCATTCACACTGACATTTGAAAACTGCAAAAAAAAAAAAAAAAAAAAATTTGATATTTAGCAAGTTTTTTTATTTAACAGTAACGCAAATAGTTACTTTCCCTGGTAATGAGTTACTTTCATTATAGAGTAATTCAGTTACTAACTCAGTTACTTTTTGGAACAAGTAGTGAGTAACTATAACTAATTACTTTTTTAAAGTAACGTTCCCAACACTGTGCATATGCAACAACATAGTGTCCAAATAAAGACATTTACGAAGAAGAAAAAGAAGAAAAATCCAAATGAGCCATCACATTTTTAAGTTTCTACTAAATGAAAGCAAAAGCACAAACTGCTTCATTTAAGCCATTTACTGAGGCAGCTCTTTAAAACACTGACATGTGAGTGTGCTGTGGTGATTCTAACATGTATCTCATCACTTTTATAACATTTGGCTTGTGCAGAATCTTTTATATATTTGTTTTAATTAATTGTGCACTTGTCAATCAACAGTGGTTGCGCATGAAGAATCACTCGAGGGTGGGGCGAGGGGGGTGGACATGAGGCGCGGTGGCCTCACATGGCTCCTAATCGCCAATGAGTTAGCATCAGAGATCCCTATGCTAAAGTAGCTTTGATAGGGAAATGAGCCTCAACACTAACTAACTCCTTCCTAACTGACAGCCCAATTCGGACGCTTCTTGTCATGGCGGACGCTGACGCACATCCGGTAGTGCGTAAAACTAAAATTGTGAATAAAATATGTTGTTACTTTTATGAAACAAAGGGTTAAATAAACTACATACATAGTGATTAAGGTAATGAGATTGTTTGATGCTTCGTGATTATTAAATACCTGAACCCAAATACCAAAGAATAAGTAGACATAATGGAAATCAACTTAAATAGGTCATTTGTTTTTAAATTTAACCATCTTAAAAACTGAAAAATAGAAAATTAATTCTTATTACATTTAGATTTACAATTAGAAAACAAAATAATTCTGCATTCCAGTGCCATTTACTAAACATGAAACTGTTATATTGCACACATTTTAAAATAAATAACACCCAACACTGCTTATCCAACATCTGGATCACAAGCAACAAAACGCTGCTCATTCTATGAAAATCCGCCGCATATTGACGTCAAACACCTGCTGTAAAGATGGTAGAATGAGTCGTGGCTGAATACAGTGGACGCGCGTACGGCGGCGGTGAGCGTCGGCGCGCAGCAGCAGGCCGAGATTGTTCGACCCGCCACAACCAGACCCGCCATCAAAGGAGAATTTATGATTAACGTGAACCTGGCCCCCCATCATACTCAAAAATTTATAAAAAATATGTCGTTTGTGCTACGTTTGTGCTGTAAAAAATTGTGTTTGTGCTGTTATCGTTTTGAGATATTAATGATTGTTTTATTGGTCAGATCTAAGGTCACCCTGCTCGTTATAAAACTCCAAAACGGGTTAAAATGGTGTCAACCGCTTTGTAGTGGCCAAAATGTACCACCTGGCCTCTAGGTGTCGCTGCTGTGTTAAGGGTGTGGCCTCTGGTGAGGTGATCAAAGTGTGATGTGTTGCACCTGTGAGGAGAAACAGTCTTTTGACCGTGTTTAAGGCAAAATAAAGGACATACAGTATATTGAACCATATATTCTGAGTATTGGGCTCATCAATTAAGGAAACTCTCGTCCGAACCTTCCAACAAACTGGTGCATCGTAGTGGCTTAGTGCAGCGTTTGGGACAACCAGAGGTTACATTAACCGAAAATTCTCCGTCATTTACGGAATATTTTAAGCTTTGACGGAACATTTCAAAGGCCGTCTGTCATTTTGACAGATTGAAAATCAAGCTGTGATTTAAAATAAAAATGCAGGGCTGCTTTTTTTCAGAGCGCGCGGGGCTCTCTCTCTCTCTCTAAACGCAGCTTCACTGTTTCAATTGTATCACTGCCTAGCTAGCTAACTTTCTGGGCGCTAACAACAACACGGGGAAGAAAACCACGATCCAAACGCGGTTAAAGGCTAATAATATCCTTCTCATCTGGAGCCGCTCTTTAACTTTAACTCCCGTAAATCTCAGGACGAGCTCATCTATTTCTCTCCCCTCTCTCTCTCTTTCCCTCCCGTGTGTGTGTTTCTGTGCAGTGATGCGAACTGGTAAATATTGTCGCTGTTTCTTAAACATTAACGTTAAAAGAGAAAGTGCAAATAATAAGCTCCACTTTACAATTGTATTAGTGTAATATGAGCCCTGATATGAGGAGCAGATGACGCTCTGAATAAGCCTCTGAGAATTTTACGCACGAGTTCATATACATTTCTGTAGCAAAATTTGTGTTCCATGATTGTTCAAATGTTTAGTTAAACTCCATTTATCCAGCGATCACACATTTTTCCTAACATACCCAATATGCAGCTTATATGTAAATGTCTTTATTAGCATTAAATTGCTTATAATGTGAGATTAATTCATGAAGGATAAAAATAGCCCATGACGGATTTTTTTATAAACCTGCCCGTCAAAATGGAGAGAAATTATCCCTAGTGAAACCACTGGTGACAACCATACATTATTATTGCAATATACAACTACACAAAAACAATATTTTTTAATTTACTATATCAGTACTTTGTATGCACTCATTTAATAATACAGAGGCAAACTCTATACCTAAAAACAAGCGCGCACACGTGTCGGGGGTCCACGACAACACACACTGCATGCAAAAAACAATCAATATCAGCACAAACAAAACTTTTTACAGCACAAAACAGCACAAACGTAGCACAAATGATTGACATATTTTTTTATAAAATTTTGAGTATGATGGGGGCCAGGTTCACGTTAATGAATTTATGACCCGATCCGCGAGCATGGCTGCGGAGACCGCGGGGGAACCCGCAACCCGCGCATCAGGTGCGCTAATGCCCCCAGCCATGTGTGAAATCCTGCGCGTTTTACAATAGCTACATATTGACAAACGGGATGAAGAAAGATTACGCACGGTTCTGAGAAGTGCCCTCCGTGCGCATCCATGTCTACTCCAGAGCCTGTCAGTCATAGATTTAAGCTTCCACTCTTTATTGCTGATGTAAAAAAACAGTGTTGTTAAAACTATGATACATAGCCCAGCGTTGTCTCGTGGATCATTGGCATTTTTAGAAAAAGAAAAACTCTTTGGAGCCAGGCTTTAAAGCAGTTTAAACGAGGACCAAAGCTACATAGGAATCCTGTTTCCAAAGTGTCTTTTGGAGTCGCCATCCACCAGGGGGTGGTATTACAGCAATGTCAGCCCCATGAGGACCGGACTTTCCTCGCCCACTGGCTCAGGCAGTGATTTAAAAGCAGATTTGTTGCTGATTCACAGTGAGCTGATGGGGGAGGGGTGATACTGTATGTGTGAATGAGAACAGAGGGAGGGGGAGGGTCACACCAGGTCTGCAGCAAACTACACATTTAGTCTTTTACAGAATAATGTGTAACACAACACTAACTCCTGTTTCTGTCCACAGAGAAATGGACCCAGCTCAGCCTCTGAAGACTCCCCGCACACGGGGAAAGACATACAGCTGTGAGCAGTGTGACAAGACCTTTACTCGGTCATCCAGCCTCAAAAAACACATGAGAATCCACACTGGAGAGAGGCCATACAGATGTGAGCAATGTGACAAGACCTTTACTGAGTCATCCAGCCTCAAAAAACACATGAGGATCCACACTGGGGAAAAGCCCTTTGAGTGTGGCCTGTGTGGACATGTGTTTACTCAGTCACAGCATCTTGAATGTCACATGAGAATCCACACTGGAGAGAGGCCATACAGCTGTGAGCAGTGTGAGAAGACCTTTACTCACTCATCCAGCCTCAAAGAACACACGAAGATACATGCTGGGGAAAAGGAATACATCTGTGATGAGTGTGGGAAGTCATTTAATCAGCTCTCCGTTCTCAGGCAACACAAGAGAGTCCATGATGGACTAAAGCCGTACGAGTGTGAACAGTGTGGGAAAACATTCAGTCAGTCACAGAATCTTGAACGTCACATGAGAATCCACACTGGAGAGAGGCCATACAGATGTGAGCAGTGTGACAAGTCCTTTACTGAGTCATCCAGCCTCAAAAAACACATGAGAATCCACACTGGAGAGAGGCCATACAGATGTGAGCAGTGTGACAAGTCCTTTACTGAGTCATCCAGCCTCAAAAACACACGAGGAGCCACACTGGGGAAAAGCCCTTTGAGTGTGGCCTGTGTGGACATGTGTTTACTCAGTCACAGCATCTTGAATGTCACATGAGAATCCACACTGGACAGAGGCCATACAGCTGTGAGCAGTGTGACAAGACCTTTACTCACTCATCCAGCCTCAAAGAACACACGAAGATACATGCTGGGGAAAAAGAATACAGCTGTGATGAGTGTGGGAAGTCATTTATTCAGCTCTCAGGTCTCAGGCAACACAAGAGAGTCCATGATGGACTAAAGCTGTACGAGTGTGAACAGTGTGGGAAAACATTCAGTCGGTCACAGCATCTTGAATATCACATGAGAATCCACACTGGAGAGAAACAGCTGTGATGAGTTTGGTCAGACCTTCAGATATTTTAAGATCAAATGTGCTTCATGACATGAACATGTCTGTAGTTCACAGAGACTTGTCCAGTTCACTCTGTTTCAAACTAATGTTTCACAAATGCTGATGTTTTATTAGGGAGTGTTGCGTGCGGCCGTGGAAATGTTACAAGCCCAGAATTCACATTTAGAAAAGAAAATATTGATTTGTCCAAACAAATCTTTGTTCTGCGCACTCATTCTCTTGTGCTGTTTTCCTCATGTATTTTTTCATGTTTGTGTCGTTCAGAGACTTATTGAGTTGACTCTATTTCAAACTAATGTTTCAGACTTGCTGATGTTTTAGTGTTGGGGTCAGTCCATCTCAGTTCACCCGATGAGTTAAACCCCACCCTCTCCAATTTTTATGAAATTTGGTATATATGTAATTCATGGCCAGAAAAGCGAGAATTTCAAATTTCGATTTTCAAAAAACAAGTATTTCTGTAAAGGGGAGACTCCAGCTCCAGGCTGAGTGAGCTCCGCTGCCCCGCGCTCGCTCACTTCACCTGGGCAGTCGCCTCGTCGACTCACTAACCCCGCTCCAACAGACGCACCACTGAGGGCGATGAACCGTATGAGACATCGCACGGTGAGGTGAAAGTTATACCGCTGTATACATGTGAACTTTTACGGCTTTTTACTTAGTAGCTAGCGGTAGCGGCTCATGCATCAGTCTGCACAACAACAACAAAGTTACAGCGCTCAGCTGTGCATGAGACTGTGCACAAAACTAATTGTATTATATTTATTAATTATATTTGACAATAGCCGCGTGAAACGTGAGAGCATCTACAAGCTAAAACCTACAAAGCTAATGGATAGCTATCATTTACTGTGAGGCTAAATCCTATGGCTGTATTGACCGGGCAAGTGCCCGTGGCTCAGTGCGCGCTCTGCGCTCAGTTGATGTGCGGTTGCGGTCAGTGAGGAGAGGGCTGACCTCTCCAGGTGGACTGTGTGGTCAGAGGGTGCTCGTAGATATGAGCGGTTCTGTGGTTCCAGCTGATCAGAGATGTTAACGTTGGCAAGTTTACTGAACCTGAACCAAAGTTTACACTCTTTGGACTTGCAACTATTAAAATATGCCAAACCATTAAGCTGTAGCCAGAAAAAAACTGATACCATTTTATTGTGTATGGTAATGGTTGGCATATTCTGAAGTGTATGGGCCTTATTCCTATGAATAGTCAATAAAAGTTTAAAATCTATATTTCAAAAACGAAAATGTAATACTGTTTTTTATCCTTTTTTTATGTACATGATTCAAATAGAAGACGGTATCTTGTGATGTACAGAACCTGATTTGGAATTTAACATTATGTACAAATCCTTTATTGTCTCTGTCCACTCTGTGATGAAACTGAAGCCATTAGGAGAACTACAGTTCTAAAACACAAAGGTTTAGTGCTGAGTCAATATAGTTGTTAATCATATGCGCTACAAAAAAGTGGAAGTGGAAAAAAGTGTATATATTCTGTTATTTAGAAACCCAAAATGTAATTTTAGAGTAAAAACAAAACTATAATGAATTGTTGCATTGTTTTCAAAGCACACAAATTATTATTACGGTAAATTATGTTCCAGACCTTTGTTTGATAATTATTCTACTTTATTTTTTTTGGATCGCAATGGAATTAAATTCAGGACCCCGTTCTAATCTTTAGTTCTCTCCCCTCCCTCTCTCTTGCTCTTGCCCTACACGAGGTGAGAGCTGCTCATGTTGGTCAGTGTTTTCTCTCTGCAGCATCAGGCTGAGGTTCAGTCTGTATCTGCGAGCTGCAGGGGTGGAGCTGAGAGAAGAATCAAGGGCCTGTGCCCTTGAAAGAAAACTGATCCATTACATTATTTAAAAAAAAAGCTGTACCCTATGTAAATTAACCAGAAATTATTCTTTGCACAGCAGCATAATAGCCACATTTTTCTATTGTTTTGCTTAAAATGCACCAGTATGCAGGAAAACGCATCTAAATTTTTAAAAAATCTCCCGGGGGAGGCCTCCGGATCCCCCAAAGGTGGCGCTCTCTCCCATCCCAGTCTCCTTGAAATCTATGGGAAACACTGCATAGAATCTACGTGTTCTGTTAAAACATTCCCACAAACTGCGTGTTCCACCACAGCCCGTGAAATGTCACCTTTTTCACTATGTATTTGCATGTCTGAATGCATCTGGCGAACTCCTCTCTTCGCAAACAATATTAAACACTTGGAAACCACAAAACCGTTCTTGACAGTTATCAGGAGAGATTGCCTTGCCTCAACATATCCGGTTTGCCCTGGGTTCGCGCGTTTTTTGTGTGGTTTTTTTGTATGTTTTCAATGTTGGCAGGTCTGTGCATGCTGGGGAAAAGGAATACAGCTGTGATGAGTGTGGGAAGTAATTTAATCAGCTTTCAGGTCTCAGGCAACACAAGAGAGTTGTTGATGGACTAAAGCCGTACGAGTGTGAGCAGTGTGACAAGTCCTTTACTCAGTCGTCCAACCTCAAAGAACACATGAAGATCCACACTGGAGAAAAGCCCTTTGAGTGTGGCCTGTGTGGACATGTGTTTACTCGGTCTACACATCTTAAATATCACTTGAGAATCCACACTGGACAGAGGCCATACAGCTGTGAGCAGTGTGAGAAGACCTTTACTATGTCATCCATCCTCAAATATCACATGAGAATCCACCCTGGAGAGAAACAGCTGTGATGAGTTTGGTCAGACCTTCAGATATTTTAAGATCAAATGTGCTTCATGACATGAACATGTCTGTGTAGTTCAGAGACTTATCCAGTTCACTCTATTTCAAACTAATGTTTCACAAATGCTGTTGTTTTATTAGGGAGTGTTGCGTGCGGCCGTGGAAATGTTACAAGCCCAGAATTCACATTTAGAAAAGAAAATATTGATTTGTCCAAACAAATCTTTGTTCTGCGCACTCTAAAAATGATCCTTTAAATAGTCTCATCATCCCCTTGTGCTGTTTTCCTGATGTGTTTTTTCATGTTTGTGTCGTTCAGAGACTTATTGAGTTGACTCTATTTCAAACTAATGTTTCAGACTTGCTGATGTTTTAGTGTTGATGGAATGTAAAGCTTTACACTTATTTGACACTTTTTAACCTCTTAATCCCCACCTGAACCAACAACATTTTTTTCACTTCGGCTTTACCCAAATCTAGAAGCTTCTTGACTGGAGCTTACAGCCTTTATATAGACCAGTGTAACCCCTCATTTGAAAGCTAAGACCTACAAAACTGATCTAAGACGTTGTTGCCACGTTATCGTCACCTTTTTTTTTTCTTCATTTTTCACATTTTTGTAACTTTTTCATTACATTTTACAGCACCTTCATCTGTTCATTATAAAACTGTTTTTCAAAGAATTTCAGTCAGAGTTTTGTACCATTTTGTTCTTGCCGCTATATTGTGAAATCCCGTCATTGGACTATTCATTTTGAAAGCATTTTAGTTTAGTTTTAATTCTTGTCTTTGAATGAAAATGTGTTTAGTTTTACCCAAACAATTGGTTATATTTTGAGCCGAGTTTTAGCGGAACAAACGTTTAAAGAAATGAATCAGTATAAAGATGAAAAATAAAGTAATGTGACAGTTTTTAAACTAAGCAAATAGTTACATCACAATCCCATTTATTAAAGAAATAAAATAAAATATTAAATAAATGAACTTCCTTTCCCCAGAGTCAGTTTTCTTTCTTTAAAATCATGTATAAATGTAGATGTTTGACCTTTAAAGTCGCTTCAGTTCTTGGACAGGCTGTTGTTGTGCTCTTGGGCAGGACACAGGAGGACGATGCTGCAGGTTTAACCACAGGGCTCCATCTTGTGGACAATATAAGCAATGCATTTCACACCAGCGTCAGAGAAAAAGAAAATATTTCATTTCATTTATTCATTTCTTTCAGGCAGACAATGGTAACAAAAGAAAAAATATACAGTGTATAAATAAAATGATCCATTTCTACCTGAAAGGGAGTGGGAAGAAGATAATTTATTTAATCCCACCCCCAGTTCCCCATTCAGAGCTTACTACATTCAGCTTCACTGTTACTTTGTTCAAGGATTATGTTACGATAGATCATGGTGGCACTACCACAGGTAACAATAATTATTACATTACAACAAACTGTATAATATGGTTTACAATATTTACAATAAAAGGAGCTACAACATGTTTTATTTCCCAATATTTCAAAAATAATATATCAGCCACGTAATAAACGCTGTGTTTGAGTGACGTTTGCGGACGTTATTTTAAGCCGCCACAAGGAGGCAGTGTTGCTCTTTTGACATGCGTTCAGCCAATATTTCCACTTTTTGGCCTTTTTTTTTTAACATAAACATTTATGAAGAAATCTATCATATTTTCTTTTAAATCCAGTTAATTCTTATTATTTTGGACCCTTGGACCCCTCCTGGAGCCGCCACCTTAACGTGGTGGAGGGTTTGAGCCTGAATGATCCTGGAGCTCTGTTGTCGGGGGCTTCGTGCCCCTGGTAGGGTCTCCCATGGCAAACAGGTTCTAGGTGACGGGTCAGACAAAGAGCGGTTCAGAAGCCCCTTATGAGAGACCAACAGTTGGAACCACGAGGCCATCCTTCTGTGGACCCACCACCTGCAGGAGGAGCCATAGGGGGCTGGTGCAATATGATTTGGGCAGCTCCAACAGCTGCCCCCACGACCCGGCAACGGACAAGTGGAGGAAAATGGATGGATGGATGGATGGATGAAGGAGTATGATCTGAGTGGTCTCTCAGATATTGTGAAATAAATTAAACATCATAACACTTTATTGGTTTTCTTTGTTGAGTATCAAAGGTTAAAGTTGTCGTAGTTACAAATCAAGATTGACCTGGTGCGTCTGTGCCTCTCATCAAATCTCACCTCCCCACTGCTCCTAAGCCTATCATCTCTCATCAGCCTAAATGGGCTTCTTCTCTGCAGCAGTTAGCAACTCAGGTCATACATTATCTTCTTCATTTTCTCCCCAGAACTTCCTCTTCACCAACATCACGCATTAGCAAAAAACGGGTTAATCGGGGGATTGTTAAGAATGTATGAAGGTACAATCTTTTTGATAAACTGTAGATATTTGTAATAGCAAGTGTAAATATTGCATCTGAATGTTTGTTGAGGTGATCCTTTTGCTGGAGTTTTATCTGTATTTTATATTTTATACTGTGAATGGACTTAAGTAAGAATGCGTATTGGCCACTGTATAAACCTGCTGTCACTTTGCCCCTGCCCAGGGACTACAGATGAAAATTAGCTTGTAGCTATCTCTGGTCTGTACAACACATTTGTTGTGCAACGTCCCTGTCAAATAAATAAATAAATAAAAAATAAATCAGTGTCTAGACTTGTAAAATGGTAAATGGTCTCAACTTATATAGCGCTTTTCCACCTTCATTAGGCACTCAAAGCGCTTTACAGCAAGAATCCACTCACTCTCATTCATACACCAGTGTACGCAGACACTGGAGGCAAGGAGGGTGAAGCGTCTTGCCCAAGGACACAACGACAATGTGCACCTTCAGGAGGCGGGATTCAAACCACCGACCTTCCGATCATGAGACGACCCACTCTACGATCTGCGCCACCGTCGCCCCTTGTATCGTCTAAAGTTTTATTTTACAGGCCCACTTTACTTTTTAAATCTTCTCTTTTCTTTGAACCAGAACCAAAACACAGAGGCACAGCCCTGTCTCAATGGAGCCACTGCAGAGCCACTATGGAGTTAACAGGCTTCGACTATACTTTCAGGGGTCATTTCTATAGTGTGTGGTCGCGCTTACCGCAATGAAGCGTTATGAGTACTTCTTCCTGAACATGAAGAAGGTAGACCCTTGGTTCATCCATGTTCTCTGCTACTGATGACTGTTCACTGTTTCTTTCAGAGATGGAGGGGATGAGTATGATCAGAGTGGTCCTTTAGAGTTGTCTAGGAAAGTCTGTCATAAATACAAAGCCGCTGTATGCTGGTCATTATGCTATATGAGAGTTAACTCGATAAAATGCAGAAATATTTCTTTTTGTCTAAGAGATTGGAGCTTGGTGCACATTTGAGCCCAACCCACTCTGAGTCACTGTGATTTGATTGGCTTCAGAGTTACACTGTAGGTCAGACACCGTGAGTGACAGTAACATGAAGTGTGATCTTTATTTTGAACAAAAAAGGGCAACAGGTGAAGTAGGAAATCATGCAGCGTATACATTGGTTAGAATTGTTATTCTTTAGCTGGATGTAAGACTACATATTTAAAAATTATTATTCATACCAAAGAGTGTAACAGGTTAATAATTCATTCAATTAGCTCAAATGATTTCTCTTATGACCTGACAATTCGATGGGACAAATATGACTCCTGTGCCTTTTTTTATTCTGGATATCTCATATAAAAAATGATTACATAATAAATAGAAGAAGAAACAAAAACGTAGTGCAGGTGACTTTTTCACTTGATGACTCTTGGTAGCAAAAACATAAAATAAAATCTGGAGAGTTTACACCCAATAATTAAATATAGAGTCAGGATGCTAGTCAATGAAATATAATCTGTAGAATGAATATGGATGTTATTCAGAGCAGTAGCTTTTGATCACGTTCAAACAGCATTGTCAGTTGAAGTAATAGACCTGCACAAAGTAAAAAGAGTATTTTTTATAGTGCGCGTTGTAGTTGTAGATGAGAGCGCTGTCCTCCTCCTCCGGACTGGAAAACTTGTGCTGACTCTTCCTGGCTAAAAGACACAGACCAGGGATTTCTCAGCGAATTCATGTAGATATGGGTTGAGGTTTACCATCACTCCAGGAATACAACGCTGAAGGAATACTACTCATATTGTGTTACCTTCAGAGACAAAGAAGCTGGCTGTGTAGAACGAGACCTGCACAGCGGCTGAAGAGTGGACCATCCCGTGTTTGTCGACCCACTCAAAGGGGGTCTTCTCCGGGTGCCACTGTGCGGCGTAGATCGGGTATCGGTACGCTGACGACGACAAAATGGCAAGTAGTTAACACATCTAACTAACTAACTCTGAAGAGAGTCAACTCACATTTTAACACTGAGAAGGTTGGACTCATATAAACACCAAACAGTGTCACATTAACACTGGAACATTTGCTGTGCAGTGTAACGTCTAGGACTTCAGCTGGAAGTACAAATTAAAAACTGAAAATCAAACAATCATTAATAACAGTTAGATTAACCTGTTAAAGCGCTGAAATAATTGTTTTAGTCTCAGAGCTTGGATCTTGGCGTTTGGTCACATTTGGGCCCAACCCACTCTGAGTCACTATGATTTGATTGGCTTCAGAGTTACACTGTAGGTCAGACACCGTGAGTGACAGTAACATGACGCTAAATAGTGACCCTTTATTTTCAGTAAAAAGGCTGAAGCCTCATTGCTCTTCAGTCACAGACTGGGAAGTGAAGAAGGAAGTCATGGAGATTCTCATTTAGAACGTTACACTGTATGTATGGATGTAACAAACAAAAGATAGAAATTCAAGTATTCCTTAGTAATAGATGTGAAAATCCTGAATTTGTGTGATTAAAATGTCAGTTAATTATTAATGACTCTCATTCTACAAAAACAAACCTTTGTCACTTGTATCTGCTGTAGAGTCATGTTTGTCCCAGTTCCTCTGAGTCGTGGTGCATCTGGACTGATGTGGACAGATGTTACAGAAGAAGCTCATGAGGTTCATTTACTATAGTACAGTTACTATAGTAACTGTTTTCTCCAAAGTAAAAGTAGATCTACCACAGTCCTGTCCACATCTTTGTTGTAAAATGAGAGTAATTAATAATTAACTAATATTTTTAATGATACATTTTCTGGATTTTCACATTTGGATTTTTACTTTTTTTGATCAGAAATTCTATTTTTGTATATATTTTGTTTTTGCTATATTTTTGAGTTTCAGAATAAGATATGACTCTTATATCCAGCAGAAGTCTGAAGTTCTGTCTAAAACAGCATCTCCATGACTTTCTTCTTCACTTCTCAGTCTGTGACTGAAGAGCAATGAAGCCTCAGCTTTTTTTTTTTTACAGACAATAAAGAGCTCACTATTTAGCATGATGTTACTGTCACTCATGGTGTCAGATTCTCTGTCCTTCAGTCTAACTCTGAAGAGAGTCACATTTTAACACTGAGAAGGTTGGACTCATATAAACACCAAACAGTGTCACATTAACACTGGAACATTTGCTGTGCAGTGTAACGCCTCATTTGAAAGCTAAGACCTACAAAACTGATCTAAACGGATCTTTCTCCTCACGTGGTTGCCATGTAGTCGTAACAGTTTTTTTAGCAGATGTGTCAAATCGGAGTGACCATTTTTTGAGGCTTTTGTCACGTTTCCGTCTCATTTTTGTCACTTTTTGTGGCTTTGGTTGTGATGTTTTCATCACATTTTGTGTCTACTTTTGTTGCTTTTGTCACTTTTTCGTCTCATTTTTGTTGCTCTTTTCTGGCTGTTTTTGTTGCATTTTCATCTTTCCTCTGTAACATCTGTCCACATCAGTCCTGCTGCACCAACATAATGTGAATGCATCGGTTTTATATAGCGCTTTTCTGGACACTCAAAGACGCTTTACATTGCATTATTCATTCACTCCATACTTGGTGGTGCAGTCTTTGCAGACACTGTTTACTCATTCTTATGATTTTGATGAAGATCAGACCACATTTTATGACCAACTGTTTTTGTTTTGAGTCTTGCTCCACTTATGACACTAAACCTTCTGTCTCATGAGCCTTTTCTTGTGTAGCAGATGTGTCAAATCAGAGTGACCATTGAGTCGATACAATATTATGCTGATGCTGAGGGGCTTACCTTCCATAGTGGAGGGGGGTCACATCATTATTATCTTTTGCTTATTCATTTCTATCCAGTTCCTTTAATTCATAACAACTTAAACTTAGAGGTTGGTGACATTGGTTCTATGAGCAATGATATGGTTAAAACAGATTCACAGTATAAGTAATACTTATAATTATCAATAAGTAATGCAAAATTACCTACAGATAATAAGTACAAGGTCACATGTCTTTAGCATATTTCTCAAACACACTTCTCTTATACTGTTTTTTGAATTGCTGTAGACTATCAGCACCTTTTAAGGGTTCCTTTAGATTATTCCACATATTAACACCTCTCCGGGTGATACAGTGACTTTTAAGGGTAGAATGAATACATTGTACTTTCAGATTATGAGTGCCCCTTCGATCGTATCTTCCCTCTCTATTACCAAACATTTGTTGTATATTGATTGGGAGCTGATTGTTTACTGCTTTATATATCTGCAACAAAGTATTATATACTTATATACTGTAAAATTGCTCTAAAATTGACATTTTTACTTTCAGTTACTGAGTTACCAACGCACTTACTTTTGTGGAGAAGTAACAAGTAACTATAACAAATTACTTTTTTACATTAATCTTCCCAACACTGGTCACCGTGGCCAAGTGTGAGGAACCACATAAAGTGTCTCTTATTTTTCAGTGGCAAAAGTAAATGTCCATAACATAACAGACTGCAGAGGTGAGGCTTTAAAACATTTTATTTACAGTTTGTCAAAATCAAAATGGAAAACAGTCTAAAACTATTGTCAGAGTTTATTAAGACTGAACAGTTTGCTCAAATTAATGCAAACATTTCTGACTAAAACTCATTCAACAAATATACAGTATTTCATAAACAAATACATTTTTTGTTAAGAAGCAAAAAAATGAACACATTTCAAGGTTGTTAAAAGGTTTTTCCACAAACAGAATTAAAAGTCAGTTCAAATAAAATGATTCACTTGTAATTGTACAATCAGTTGTTTTCAAAAGGTCAAAAAGAAGAACAATCTTAAGTCAATTCAAACAAAAAACACTTGTAATTCTAAAATGAATTGTTTTTACAAAGCTTCAAAGAACTGTCTTTTATAGATTACATACATTCATTAAATCAAGTACAATCTTGAAATATTTGTGTTACGCGACATATTAATTGATTTAAACAGAATAAACAGACAACTTCAGAAATAAAGTAAAATGTTCTCAGTATTGGATGTTGAAATGTGCTTTAAACACTGTGAGTCTTCATGTGTGTTTTTAGATTAGATCTAATGGTGAATGTTTTCTGACAAATTGAGCAGCAGTAAGGCCTCTCTCCTGTGTATGTTCTTCTGTGTGCATTTAAATTAGATATATGGGCAAATGTTTTATTACAGATTGAACAGCCGTGTGGTTTCTCTCCTGTGTGTGTTCGTCCATGTTTCTTGAGGGTAGAGAGCTGTGTAAACTTTTTCTCACAGAATGAACAACTAAAAGGCCTCTCTCCTAGAGCCCTGCACGGGCCTGATTTCTGGGCCCGAGCCCGGCCCGGGCCCGTGAGGTTCGGGCCCGAGCCCGGCCCGGCCCGACAGACTTTTATAATTAGCAGGCCCGAGCCCGGCCCGTGGCCCGCCTCTTCTCTCTCTCGCTTGCTCTCTCCTCCCCCCCCCCCCCCCAATATTTTCCAAATGCGTGATTAAACAGCACTGCAACAGTTGACCTGTATTGGTCAGGTCATCTGTGGTGGTTAAAGTTTACTAATTTTCTTAGTAAACTTAAGAACATTAAGGCATTCACTGTAATCCACTTCAATAGTCAAAGCCTCTATGCAAACTTTAACCACATCAAAAGCTTCTTAAAACAGTTTTCTAAACCATTTAGTGTAATTTTAATCACAGAAACATGGATTAATAATGACAGAGACATTGAGTTTTCTATTGATGGTTATGAATTTATAAGTATGAACAGAAGAAACAAGCATGGTGGGGGCGTAGCTATGTTTGTAGACTCCAACTATAGTTATAAAGTAATGGAAAATAAGACTATGGCAGTGGATGATGCACTTGAATGCCTTACTGTAGAAATTACAAGTCAAAAAAAGAAAAATATTATTGTAAGTTGTATTTATAGAACACCTGGCTCTGATATAGATGTTTTTTCTAATTGGATGGAGGTGCACTTCTCGGGTTTAAATCATAAAGTCATGTTTGTGGGGGGAGATCTTAACATTGATCTGTTAAATCCATATAAACATAAAAAGACGGACGAATTTATAAATACTTTATTTAGTATAGGTCTGTTTCCTCTAATAACTAAACCGAGTAGAATCACAACCCACAGTGCGACTTTGATTGATAACATTTTCTCAAATGAAATAGATAGTGATACAGTCAGTGGTTTAATGATAAATGATATTAGTGATCACCTGCCAGTTTTTGTATTGTAAAAAAATGGATATTTAAATATTGATGATGAAAAAATGTATTGGTTTAGAAGGGTAAAAACAGAAAAAAACTATTGATGCATTTAAAAAGGAACTATTAGCTCAAGACTGGAGTATTGTATATAGAGAGAATGATACTAATAAGGCATATGATGAGTTTACGCAAATATTTCATAAAGTATATGACAAAAATTGCCCAATGAAAAAATATTGTAAAAACAGAAAGGGTAAAGAAAACCCATGGATGTCTAAGGGATTACTAAATGCATGCAAGAAAAAAAATTCACTCTACAAAAAAATTATAAATGATAGAACAAAAGAAGCTGAGGATAAATATAGGAAATATAAAAATAAACTGACAGATGTCATTAGAAAATGTAAACAGGATCATTATAATAAGTTGTTAGATAGCAATAAGAATAATATTAAAGGTTTATGGAATATCTTAAATAGTATAATTAGAAATAAACCGAGAACGATTAATTATCCAAAATATTTCAAAGATGAGGATAACACTTTAAATAATATGAAAGAAGTAGTCGATACATTTAATACATTCTTTGTAGATGTTGGACCGAACCAAGAACTATAATTGTGAACTGATAGACACAAATCCTCTGTCCATGTTCCTCAAACCTGTGGAGGAAAAGGAAATACTGGACATTGTTAAAGGGCGTAAAAATAAAACCTCGACAGATTATTATGACATGGATATGAAAACTTAAAAAAGTGTTATTGAAAGTATCTCTAAGCCGTTAACATACATCTGTAACCTATCGTTACAAACTGGACAATTTCCTGATAGTATGAAAGTAGCAAAAGTGATTCCTCTGTTCAAGGCAGGAGATAAACATCTCTTCACAAACTACAGGCCTGTTTCCCTTTTACCACAATTCTCTAAAAATCTTAGAGAAGGTTTATAACTCTAGACTTGACAGCTTTATTGAAAGGTGTAATTTACTCTCGGACAATCAGTTTGGTTTTAGGAATAATCACTCAACCTCACACGCGCTCTTTGATATAATTGAAGAAATAACTAATACTGTAGATAACAAGAAATATGCAATCGGGTTATTTATTGACCTGAGTAAAGCGTTTGATACAATAAACTATGATATACTAATTAATAAACTAGAACATTATGGGATTAGGGGGTAGCTCTACAGTGGGTTACCAGTTATTTAAAAAATAGAAACCAATGTGTGAAAATCGGTGATTATCAGTCGAGTTGTCGACAAATTGTGTGTGGTTTACCTCAAGGGTCCATTCTGGGCCCAAAATTGTTTAATATGTACATTAACGACATTTGTAAAACGTCTCAAGTACTTAGATTTATCTTGTTTGCTGACAATACAAAAAAAATTTGCATCAGTTGACGACTTACAGCAACTGTGTCGGATTGTTAACTTGGAACTCAAAAGTGTCAATAAATGGTTCAAACAAAATAAATTATCTCTAAATCTGAGTAAAAGTAAAATGATGATATTTGGCAACTGTAATTCCAATGCTCAGGAAGCAATTCAGATAGAGGGTGTTGTCATAGAGCGAGTGCATGAAACCAAATTCCTTGGTGTTATTATAGATGACAGAATTACTTGGAAAGCTCATATTAAATATATATCTACGAAAATTTCTAGAAGCATTTCAGTAATAGCAAAAGCAAAGCACATTTTAAACATCAAAGCTCTACATATCTTATACTGTTCTCTGATTTTGCCATATTTATATTATTGTACTGTGGTTTGGGGTAGTACTTATAAAAACACATTAAAACCAATAGTATTGTTGCAAAAAAAGAGATATCCGAGTAAAATCAAAGATCATGAAGTTCTGTGACATTGTTGAGTTCCAAACTGTTCAGATGTTATACAAAGCAAGATACAAACTGTTGCCAGGCCAAATACAAAGAAGTTTCCAAGAACGTACTGGTTGTTATGAATTACGTGACGAATTAAACTTTAGGACTCAGAAACATAGCTCAACTTTGAAAAGTTTTAGCCCAACAGTTAATGGTGTACAATTGTGGAATAAACTGGAAATGAAGTTGAAACGAAGTCCAAATATCAACCTGTTCAAATATAAATACAAACAAAAGACTTTTGAAACATACAGAGAACAAGAAATGTGTTGCCACTAGGAGGCGCAGTAGGATCAATTATGTGTATTTCCTCTATAATTAAGGAAGAGTGTTGCTGCTTGGAACGGTTGTCATTCTATTGCTCAAATTTACAAATTGAGAATTAGGGTAGGCAAGTTATGAATCTGTTGAGAGGGACCCTCCCAACGGGCTCAAACCTTGTCTTTTAATGCACCACTCAGCATAGGAACATCATCTACAAAATCAGCTGTTAGGGCAGCTGGGTGGGGGTTTGTTGAGGGGGAGTTACTGCCCTCTTCAACTGGCCCGCTCTACACCTTGCTTTTTAATGCACCACACTATGCAGGGCTTACATCATACTTCACATATAACTCAATTAAACAAATATAATAATAATGATAATTAAACCCAAATTAAATTATATTGAGGATGGTAATGACAACTGGGAAGTAGCAAGATCTCAGAGTATAATATGTATTAATGAACCTTTATAACATAAAAGTAGCACATTCTTTTGTTGTTCTTTATTTTGCTGTTGTTTTGTTTTATTCTTCTTCATCATTTATTGTTACTTTGCCCTATGTTCCTTTGTTTATGATTTGCTACCTTGTAAATATTAAATGTAATGATATTATTTTTATTTTGGGGTGGGCGCTTATAAGCCTTTGGCTTCAGCCCACTCCCTTTGAGCAGGTTAACTGCTCAAACAAATAAATAAACAAATAAACAAATATTTTTCTTTTAGTCTTTGCAATTTCACTTTTACAATCTTATTCCTAAAGTTTTTTGTCACCCTTTCCAGTTTCATCTTGTATTTTCAGATAGGTTTCATCATCTCTGACTGCTTATTATTTATTTAGTTTTAGTCTGTAAAAATATAATTATACTTTCACCCCCCAGCGCTTCAGAATCCCCCCTCCTCAGCAGACCCTCCCCTCTCCCCTGGATGAAACACAACTTCCTGTTTTATTTTGTGGTGTCACTTCCTTTAGCTCTGAAGCGTGTTCCATTAGCAGCTCTTTTTGGACCAAGGAAGGACCAAAGCCTTGGACTGGAAGGAAGTGAGTTTGGAGGCACTGCTTCAACACCAAGGCGAGGCAAGGTACCTAGGCTTTGGGAAACAGCCCCTGACTAACCTCTCTAGCACTTTTGGAGCGGACTGCGGTCCCTGCCACTATCTGACTGTAGCTAACACTAGCCTTCACTAAAACTCCGGACAGCCGCTCCTCTAACTCGGACAGCCTGGCCTCCAAAGCTACCACTACACTTAACGCAAATACTATCATCTGTGAAGGAGGCAGGGTTCTGACTCGACATACAGCAAACTGAGCAGGACAGCGCGAAAGAGGCAGAAGTAGACGGAGTAGCCATGGCTAGGCTAGCGGGCTAAGCTAGCCAGCGAGCTACCGCGCTACGGAGGAGAGAGAGAGAAGGGATTTAATCCACGCAGAAGTGTTGGTTCAAGCGGAGGAAAGAATAGTCTCCGTGGAGATAATGGGCCAAATTAGATCTACAATCAGCTAGAGTGGACTCTACAGCTACGTTTAATATGTGGATTAACAATAGTAAATGTTGTAGTCACGAGTCAGAGCCTGGTTTAAATTTGTGAAGAGAAAGCTAACTTTGAATATGCAAGCCGACTATTGACTCAAAGGCCTGACCAATCAGAGGGGGCTCAGTGCATTTGAATGTGAAAAGCTTTAGGTGTGGAGCAGGAACAATGAGCTGAAAAGAGGGGGAGGAGGGGCAGCAGAGGTTTCATCCACAGAGGTGAGGGAGGGCTCCTTTGGGGAGGGGCTTTCCACACACAGGCGGATTCCGAAACCCTTAAATTATAGCCTCTAAGTACTAACACTAGCAACTAATCCATAACCTTTCATGGGGTCAACTGTTGTATCGCTATGCAGTTAGTGAACTAGAGCTTCAGCAGCATTTGCCCAATTCGACCCAACAGTTGTTGTTCTTCTTTAAGGATATTGGCAAACAAAAGAACATGCCGCCACCTACTGTATTGCATATGCAACCACATAGTGTCCAAATAAAGACATTTAAGAAGAAGAAAAATCCAAATGAGCCATCACATTTTTAAGTTTCTACTAAATTAAAGCAAAAGCACAAACTGCTTCATTTAAGCCATTTACTGAGGCAGCTCTTTAAAACACTGACATGTGACTGAGCTGTGGTGACTCTAACATGTATTTCATCACTTTTATAACGTTTGGCTTGTGCAGAATCTTTTATTATATATTTGTTTTAATTAATTGTGCACTTGTCAATCAACAGTGGTTGCGCATGAAGAATCACTCGAGGGTGGGGGCGGGGTGGGGTGGGGTGGGGTGGACATGAGGCGCGGTGGCTTATGGGATGGCACATGGCTCCTAATCGCCAGTGAGTTAGCATCAGAGGTCCCTATGCTAAAGTAGCTATGATGGTTAGCGTTGAGGTCTAATTTCCCTAACTCCTTCCTAACTGACAGCCCAATTCAGAGGCTTCTTGTCATGGCGAACACTGACGCACATCCGGTTTGGTGTAAGACCTCTTACCAATTTAACGGTTTCGGAATCAGCCAGAGCTATAAAAGCCCCCAGTGACTTCCAGCCAATGGCCGCTGGCTGCTCTGCTTTACGACCGCAACACTGGAGGCTGCCATTGCTGTAGTACCTCCATATAGCCGCTAGTCTCCCATTGAAAAGCATTCGACTTTAGACACGTTAAAAACAACTTTAACGCCTGGTTTCTATTTTTAAACACTTTCTACGGCTACATATTCCTCCTGAGATAACGCTGGGTTAGTCACAATTAAAGGAACCAGGCTTGTTTTCGAAAGAAAACTTTTTGAAATCTCGTACTAATGAGGGTCGGACTGTTAGAGCTGCACGAGCTACACGTCACGCAAGGGCCGAGTCTACAGTGAAGATCCCGCCCTTATGCCCTTATTAGGAACATGCTTCGTCAGAGCTGGGGAGGAGGAGTCTGTAAATCTGCCATGATTTCCCCCTCGAACGTGGTCATTGTGGTAAACGGGTTGGAGCGAGTAATGACTGTCTTTTAATAATATGTCTATACTTCCAGCTGGACTCTGGACCTGTGTTTGACCCTGTGTGTGTGAGCTGGGAGGAAGTGCCACAAAGACGACGAGAAAGCCTCGGAGGACTCTGCTGGTTTGGAGGAAATATCCAGGACTCACAGAACAGCTCCACAGTCTGTGCTGCTGCTGCCCCTCCAGGAGTCTGTCTGCACACAGGTGAGGAGGATCTGCACAAAGACACACATCAGCGAGGTGAGGTCCAAGGCTGTGCTAGACTCAAGTCAAGACGTGTTTTACAATGAAAAATAGACTGGACTTTCTTCTTGCAGCTCCAGCGCTCAGACCATAGATCTAAATAATAGAGATCGGCGGGTCCCATTCAGCCCCATTCATAGTAATGATCCTGAGTGGTCTGTGAAATTAACATGGCTACGAGCCTCCACAGAGCTCCAGAGTAGAGATCTGCACAGGAATGTATTTCAATCCCGTTCCCGCCCGCTCCCGAGTCTCCCGCGGGAGTGTCCTCCCCTGTCCGCTCGGGGGAATCTCACGGGTCCCGACAAGTCCCGAGTTTTTTAAAGGCCAGCGGTGAGTGCTGACACACTGGAGCGCGCTGCGTAACGGCAGCTCAAAGGCTTTTCTCAAACCGTGCAGCGTTTTAAACACATTATCAAAAGCATTATCAAACATTAAATGCAAAGCGTAGGTCAGTGTTGTACCAGAGAGAGTAAACGTGGCTCTTTTTTGCAGGTTAACAGCGAGTTGGTGACGGAACACTTTCCTTCCCCGAGTGAAGTTCTGACAATGGTTTGTCTTTTTCTGCTGCGTCTCTCGTAACTCCCAACAAAGTTTAGAGCAGTTTCTCTGTCACAGTCCATAGAGTCGTCTGTGTTGCTGCAGAAGGGTAAACACCTGTGTTTTCCTCAATGGAGCGCATCACCTCTCTATGGGGATGGCTAGTGCCTACGTCATCGTAGCCGAATACGTCACTTCCGTGTCCAAACCGAATTGGGCTAGAATGGTGCAGTGCTGTGTCCCAAGTTGTAACAACAGAAATGATATCAATAAAACGATAAGTTACTACCGCTTTCCTTTGGACGAAAACGAGAAGAGGAGATGGCTTAAACTGATACGGTAAGCTGGATATCTAACCATGAAAAATACATTTAAGTGCGGGCTAGCGCCAGTATTTGCGCTAAACGTTAGCCGAGATAACGTTACCTGTTGCTGTTACGATGGAGTGGGGCCACATAAAATAATCGAGATTAAAGTAATTATTTACGAGAATAAAATTGCCATTTACTAGTTTAATGTGACTGAGTTTAAAGTCGTTATTTATGAGAATCAACTAGCTAGTTATTTATGAAAAGTCATATTGTGAGATATTAAACTCATTTACAAAAAACAAACATTTTACGAGAATGAACGAGATTAATTACGAGATATACGTAATATTTTACAAGATTAAGTCGTTTACAAGTCCTTTTTTTTAGATTTACGTGACAATTTACAAGAATAAAGTCAGTATTTACATTTACATTTTTGAGAATGAAGCCATTAACAATATAAAAGTCACTATTTATGTATATACAGTTGCCAAATTGTGTTGCTTTTGTGGAACGGGGGTGAGAGGGATAAGGGTTCTGCACTGGCCGAACCTACTTCTTTTTGTTTATCGCCACAGAGTTCTTTATGTAATGTTCTTTTCTTTTATCCAGGCGTAAAGATTTCACCCCTAACTACAACTCAAGGGTCTGTGGATGGCATTTTCCACATGGCAAAGCAGCGGGGCCCACACGGTTTGCCTGGAATGAGGGAAAGGCTTTTCCTCACATCAGCCAGCCGACCAAACGGCAAAAGAAAATGCTCCTGGCGACTGTAGAGGACGAAGGAGGAGCTGAACCAGGCCCAAGTCACCTTGGCACTGCTCAGAAGACCCCAAGTAGTTCAAGTGTTTTGGTGCTCGAAATTGAGAATGAGATGCTCAGAAAAGAAAATGACAAACTGAAGAAAGAATTGGAGAAACAAAAACAAACATTTTCATTTAGTCAAATATCCTCCCACCCAGACATAGTCAACTATTACACTGGCTTGCCAGATGCTGCCACAGTCTTATTTTTGGAGACCCTTCTTTCCAAATTTGATCTCCAGTATCACTTTGATTGGAACGTCCAAAAAATGCCCTTAATCGATCAGCTGCTCTTGACTTTGATGAAACTTCGACTGAATTGTGGTCTTGTTGACCTTTCTGTGAGGTTTAACTGCTGCCGGGCCACAGTCACCAACATCTTTATCACCATCTCCAGTGCCCTGTATGACATTTTGTATGTCGGCATGATGGAAAACAAAATTCCTTCCAGATTCAAGAACCAAACCTCCCTGCCACATTGCTTCCAGCCATTTCCCAATTGTCGGATTGTGCTCGACTGTACTGAAGTAGCTGTGTCCAACACAGAAAGTCTGGACACCCAAAGTCATCTGTACAGTCATTACAAAGGAGGTACCACGCTTAAGGCTCTGATTGGTGTGGCACCTAATGGATTCATTACCTTCGCCAGTGACCTGTATGGTGGAAGCACATCGGACAAAGCAATAACGGCAGACTGCGGAGTACTTCAACAACTAGAAGCAGGTGACATGGTGATGGCTGACAAGGGCTTCACTATTCGTGACATTTTACCTGCAGGTGTTTCACTGAACATCCCAACATTCCTTGTCAACGGACAGTTCACAATGGAGGAAATCAACCACAACAGACTTATTGCCAGTGCAAGAGTTCATGTGGAGCGTTCCATTCAGCGCCTGAAAACATTTCACATTTTGTCATACATTCCATACCAGTATAAAAAGCATGCAAACAAGATACTGAAAGTGTGTGTTTCTCTCACAAATTTACAGACACCCATTCTCCGTGAAATAGCATGAATTTCCTCTCACTGTTTGCCACAATGCCATCATCAGCATTGAATTTTTCTTTAACTGTATTCCATATGAACTGTATCAATGTTGTTTTTTACTTGCTAATCAATTTTCCTAAACTCAAATGTTATATTTTTTAAAGGTTTATGTTATACATATTATCAACACAACTGTGTTTGATCCTCCATAAGCTGAATGAATAATTTTGAGAAGTACTTAGATATCCATTTGACAGCCTGGATGCAACTGAAGCTGAACAAGACAATAAAAAGTCTTCACACTGATTATGTTGCTCCCACTCAATTTATTTGAACTGCATGTTACTGCTTTTCTTTTTCTTTTTAGAATACATAAAACAACAAAACACACAAACATCAGTTTAACTGGTACAAATGCACAGATATTGATATATACAAATTGGGAGAGGCTACAACATTCAAACTGAATATCCTGCTTTAGAACTAGGAATGTCAAGATTAACTGATTTTACAATAACCGCGGTTATAAAAGCTCACAGTAGGTTAATCGTAATAGTTTTAGGGCCCAAGGTAAATCGTCTCAGCGTTAAATCCGCTCAAACGCATGAAGTCAACGGCAGGTTCATAAGTCAAATGTGCAAATCTTATTTTCATAGCTGCCAAAGGAAGAGTTAAAAAAAAAGGATCATGTGCAGCCGCGTTTGTCACGTAAAAATGGACATGAACAGTGTAAGCACATGGAAAGACATAGATCTTTCAAAAACATCCACATAAATCTGCTTTCTTATAGCTAGCTAGGTAGGTATAGGTATTGCTAATAATAATAATAATAATAATGATATTCTACTGCCTATTTATAAGTTTACTTTTTATTATATTACTTTTTATATAATGACAAAAGCATGAAGATAAAAAATAAAGGCTGAACCTTCAATAGGCTATCAATTAAAACAACCCTTAAATAAATATATACGTAAAATGTCCTCTTTTGTGAACATTTACACAGAACTGTAAAGGTTGAGAAATTCTTCCTTCTAAATTTCGCTATTCATGAATAATTGTAAAGAAATCGCAACATTTTTCCTCATAATATTCGTGACTCAAAAATTTGAATCCTGACATCCCTATTTAGAACATGTAAACAAACCCAGGGTTAATCATTTAATATCGGAGAGAATATGGGGCAGGAAAATGTCCTTATAAAATATTTCTAAAACACTAATGTTGTTTGCCCAAGCTGGATCTTTATGGATGAACAGAATTACAACATCCAGCGGAGTCCATACCACCAGGTGACATGTGCCAGCTCCTGTCAGGTACAGGTTGCCCTGAATTTGATGCCAGTAGTTGTGAGTCGGCTTCATTTTCAGTAGGCCAGTAACTTCATCCAGTTTGAGATAAAAGTCCTTTGCCTCTGCTGCCTGAATTATGGTCTTCTTTCTGGCTGCATAAGGACATTTCACCTCAATGATGCAGTCAGCAGATACTGTCCCATCTGGAGAGCCACCAAGCAGGCCACTGTCAGAGAGAAACACTCCGCTCTCCTGGATGGTCACACCAGTGCGCTTCATGTACTCTTCTTTAGCCTTTGGCTCATGAACGATTCCCAATCACAAGCCTGGGGGTTGAAAGGGAATTTCATACACAATGGCATCACAAGGTGCTTTATAAAGGGAGAGAAGGAAAGAAATATCAGCCCAACCCTTCTAGTACAATTTTTGTTTACACTTGTTTGACTTAAAAATTACCCTTGGGTCTCTATGTGGGTTTTTTCTGCCACAAAAGGGTGATATGTAGAACTAATTGACAATAACCTTCACTGTATTTGAGAATAAAAACATTTTTGGTGAAGAAACTTAATTGTACATACATTTTGAATATGTGATAAAAATAAAAAATGTAAACGGTCTAAAATACACTGTGGGCAAATTCGGCTGTTTAAAAGCCACAACCATTACAGCTGAAAAAACATCTGATAAAAAAATTTGATCAACCTTTTTTCCCAAACACTATTCATCAAGCTCAGACCTGATCAAAACAATTATTTTTGTGTTTTTAAATAATGGATTTTAACCTTCTGAATGCCTATTTCATATGTGATTTCACTGCAGTGTCATGGTTGAATGAAAAATTGTGGTTATAATGGGAGTCGCTGGGGAGTATTACTTAAAATCTGATGCTGCAGAAAAAGTAATGTGCCAAAGCAGATGTTTTCACAAGTCTTTGGAAGATCCAAGAGTGTGATAGCATATAACAAATATCCACCCATACACCATTTTTTATATTAAAAATCTGCAATTTTGTGTTTTTATCGGGGCCAAGATTGATGAAGAGATCTGAGTAAAAAAACTGTATATATTATGTTTTTTACAGCAGCTAAAGTTGTACCTTTAAAAAAAAAAAAAAAAAAAAAGGGACTAAAGGATATGTTTTATTACAGTACCCAAGGGTTAAAAGAACTTTGTGTCCATCACTTACATGAGCTCCTTGCTTGAAGTTGTAATGACCAAGCAGCGTTTTGAATAATGAAGGAGGGTAAGAGTTCCTCTTCACTGCCGCCAACACAAGACCAAAGTTGCTGGCTGTAACTCTCTTCTTGCGATATGCCATCCTGTTATAAAGAAACACACAACAGTTAACCTCACAGCACTTAAAAAACAATTCAAGAAAGAGCTAGTCACTAATGACTTTTAGTACACATGAAATCAATCGATCCTTGTATGTATTATTACCATAAGTCATTCTTAGTTTGCCCAACTGTGGCTCTCTCGATGGCTTCCTTTTGTTGTGGGCTCACAGCAAGGGATGAAAGGAGATGTTGAGCTTTGTCCTCACAATACCCGGAGTTGGCCAATATCCCATCAAAAGTTTTGATGTGATGGCAGGGGTCAAAAGTCTGTCCCAACAAATATCATTGAATCAGAATAACAACAATTAGATCCCTTCATGTCAACATTGTTCACAGACATACATATATTGAGTTGCCTTGTGTACGAAATGCGCGGTATAAATAAAGTTAAAATTAAAGTCTGAACAGGTTTATGTCTGATTTGCAATGGTTTAAATCTGTGGATATGTCAAACTAAATTTACCATCTTACTAGGGATATCGTCAATCTTTGTAACTGATTTAATGTTGTGTACATGTGAAGTTTCTGATAAAGCAGGACATGAAACAACAAAACACAAAACACAAGTCAAACCTGAGGCAGTGCAGGAGGTTCTGGAGCTAATATCCAACCCAGACCTGTAAAACGGTCAAGCTGTGCCAGAGATGACGATGCCCATTCTATGTCCTCCGGGGTGACAGGGCGTTTAATTCCAGCTGAAAAAATAGCATAAAGGGTATGATGGTAACTGCTATCTAACCCAGGCTTAGATTTTAGTATGGAAAGAAAACATATGGTCATTGTTTTTCCAATGATAACAAAACAGAAAGCATGACACATATTTCCAAGTTACTCGAAGAACTAACCTTGTGATGTGGAAGGTGCAATCACAGACACTTTCTTGGCCGTGATTTCCTCTGTTTTGGGTGTCGTGGGCCTCTTCCACATACACTCGACATCCGTGCGGGTGAAGTTCTTCTCAGCCCAAATGAGGAGGGCTGCAACATGGTGGCACTTGGACCTCCCGATGGCACAAGAGCAAGAACTTGCCTTCACTTCCTGTCCCTCAACGTGTACCTGAGTGAAATCAACTTTGCTAACCCTCACAAAATACTCTTAACAATGCTAAGAGGCAAAGCTTTGTAGTGCACTCTGACTGTAAGCCTGCACTGCTAACTTTTTTTATTATAGTATGTTTATTTTTTTATTGTTTATACTTTTTGCCCCCTGAAGTCTGGTAGTCACTGTATAAGATACCTCCTATATTTACTATTTAATTGTTCGCACGTTTCCTGTCTATTCTGCACACCCTGAGTGTTTTCTTGAGAGCTGAATGTAACAAGTGAATTGTGAGATCAATAAAGGTTTTTCTTATCTTTGTGTTGCACTAGGTGGAGCCAACAACTAGTTAGGTAATGTCTAATCTGTATTGGGCGAGTAATACTTTTCCAGAGTTTTAAGTTGTCAACAAACCGTAGGTACTTATTCTAACATAGCTAAGTACAATAGTTAACGTTACACTTGTACAGTAAAGTTAGCTTGGTGGCCGACAGCCTTATGTTAGCGAGCTAACGGTAGCTACTAAAAACTTGTAACGTTTGAACCGTGACAAATGTACAATCTTTTTATGGTAAAGGGCGACAGCTTAATGATTGATTAAAAATTTGTTTATGCTTATATAACGCAACAATAGTCAATGTCATAGAATTTTGTGCCAGATGACGAGTCACTCAGAGTCAGGACCTCACCTCAACCTCGTAAACTTTACTTTTCATTGAAGCCTGTACTTTCCCTTTCAGACTTCCACCTGCCAGCACACTAACATTTACAACTCTGTTGGAGTTGTAGGAGTTCAAACCCTTTTTCACGGACTTTGGGGTGTCCGCAAAATACGATGTCACCGTAAAAAAAAGTGACCGGTTCCTTAGCTACTGCCATTGTGTTTACATTAGATTCAGCGGCTTGGACACGGAAGTGATGTCGTGACGTCACGCTAGCCATCCCCATAGAAATGTGATGAAACTGTGTTTCAAAGTGTCTTGGTGTGCGACGGCTTTAATGGCTTATCCAAAGCGCACGGACAGAGGGAGGTTTTGACAAGTATTGAATTCACCTGCGTCAGGAGATAACGGCGGGTTTGAGTGTAGTTCAGCTGTAAGTTCGGTTGGTCAGTGTGGAGCAAAAGCAGCCAGTGAAGGTGCTGTAGCGTGGGGGATCTCTGCATCATCCCAGTGTCCACAGGGGGTGATGCGTAAAAAGGCTGTGCTCATGTGTCTAACACCCTGTTGTTTTCTTATACGGGACATGTCTGTCCAAACGGGACCCGACGTGTTTTGGTCTGACCGCCTGCTCCCGCGAGATTTGTGTCGGGTCCTGCAAGTCCGTGGGATTTCCCGTCCCGTGCAGGTCTCTACTCCAGAGCAGTCATATGCTGCATCCGAAACCGTGAAATTGGTAAGAGGTCTTACGCCAAACCGGATGTGCGTCAGCGTCCGCCATGATAAGATGCGTCCGAATTGGGCTTTCAGTTAGGAAGGAGTTAGGGAAAGTGGCCTGTATGCTAACTATCATAGCCACTTTAGCATAGGGACCTCTGATGCTAACTTACTGGCGATTAGGAGCTATGTGCCATCCCATAAGCCACTGCGCCAATCTCCCCACCTCCCTCGCCCCCACCCTCGAGTGATTCATGCGCAACCACTGTTGATTGACAGGTGCACATTCAATAATAATAAAAAAAAAAATATTCTGCACAAGCCAAACTTCATAAAAGTGACAAAATACATGTTAGAGTCACCACAGCACAGTCACATGGTTTTAAAGAGCCTCCTGAGTAAATGGCCTAAATGAAGCAGTTTGTGCTTTTGCTTTCCCATTGAGTAGAAACTTAAGCCACATGGCTAATTTGCATACTGTAGCTTTATGAAACCGCTGTTGAGATAAAATAAAGGGAAATGTGAAGGATCATTTTGATGTTTCTCTGTTTTCTTTATTTACACACTATGTTGTTGTTGGACAATATACAGTAGGTGGCGGCATGCGCTTTTGTTTGGCCTGCACTGAACTTTAAAGAAGAAGAAACACAGCTGTTGGTGATGTCACTTCCGCTTCCCCTGGGTTAGGACGGTCGAATTGGGCAAATGCTGCTGAATCAGAAGTTCACTAACTGCATAGAGATCTAACAGTTGACCCCATGAAAGGTTAAGGATTAGTTGCTAGTGTTAGTACTTAGAGGCTACAATTTGATGGTTTCGGATGCAGCAATAGATTTAAGCTTCCACTCTTTACTGCTGATGTACAAAAACCAGTGTGGTTAAAACTATGATGCATAGCCCAGCGTTGTCTCATGGATCATTGACATTTTTAGAAAAAGAAAAACTCTTTGAAGCCAGGCTTTCAAGCAGTATAAACGAGGGCCAACGCTACATAGGAATTCTGTTTCCAAAGTGTCATTTGGAGTCGCCATCCACTAGGGGGTGGTATTAATAATAATAATAATAATAATAATAATAATAATAATAATAATAATAATAATACATTTTATTTGTATTGCACTTTACATATGAAAAACACATCTCAAAGTGCTACAGTCGGTACAGATAAAAACACAAAACATATCAGCACTAAAAACACAATATATATTAAAAGAATGCTGTACGAAATAAGTGGGTCTTTAGATTACTTTTAAAAACCTCAATAGACTGTGGCGCCCTCAGATGGTTGGGGAGGGCGTTCCACAGTCGAGGCGCAGCTGCCTGGAAGGCCCTATCTCCCATAGTGCGGAGTTTTGTCTTGGGGGACCAGGAGTTGGTGGCTGTCAGAGGAGCGGAGCTGTCGGGTTGGTTTGTGACTGTTAATGAGTTCTTTAAGGTACACTGGTGCGCTGCTGTAGACACACTGATAGGTCAGGAGGCAGATCTTAAACTCAATCCTGAACAGGAAGCCAATGAAGTTTATGGAGGATGGGTGTGATGTGTTCAGATTTACGCACCCTCATCAGGACCCTGGCAGCGCAGTTCTGAATGTACTGCAGTCTCTGCAGGCTCCTGCCAGGAATCCCGACGAGGAGTGCATTACAGTAGTCGAGCCGATTACAGCAATGTCAGCCCCATGAGGACCAAAGAGAAGGGCTTTCCTCGCCCACTGGCTCAGGCAGTGATTTAAAAACAGATTTGTTGCTGATTCACAGTGAGCTGATGGGGGAGGGGTGATACTCAATCATACCGCCTTTGCTATGCCCAATCCCGTCAGATCTTGGAAGCTAAGCAGGGAAGGGCCTGGTTAGTACTTGGATGGGAGACCGTTTGGTAACACCAGGAAGCCTAGCGAATGTAGTGAGTGAGTGGTTGGTGGTGGTCGGAGGGGCCGATGGCGCAGACTGGTTGCCTCGCTTCCGTCAGTCTACCCCAGGGCAGCTGTGGCTACAATAGTAGCTTACCACCACCAAGTATGGAGTGAATGAATAATCAGCTGTGAAGCGCTTTGGGTGTCTTGAAAAGCGCTATACAAATCCAAGAGATTATTATTATTATTATTATACTGTATGTGTGAATGAGAACAGAGGGAGGGTCACACCAGGTCTGCAGCAAACTACATTTAGTGTTTTACAGAATAATGTGTGTAACACAACACTAACTCCTGTTTCTGTCCGCAGAGAAATGGACCCAGCTCAGCCTCTGAAGACTCCCCGCACACAGGGAAAGACATACAGCTGTGAGCAGTGTGACAAGACCTTTACTCACTCATCCAGCCTCAAAATACACATGAGGATCCACACTGGAGAAAAGCCCTTTGAGTGTGGCCTGTGTGAACATGTGTTTACTCACTCTACAAGTCTTAAATATCACATGAGTATCCACACTGGAGAGAGGCCATACAGCTGTGAGCAGTGTGACAAGACCTTTACTCTGTCATCTCACCTCAAAATACACATGAGGATCCACACTGGGGAAAAGCCCTTTGAGTGTGGCCTGTGTGGACATGTGTTTACTCAGTCTACAAGTCTTAAATATCACATGAGTATCCACACTGGAGAGAGGCCATACAGCTGTGAGCAGTGTGACAAGACCTTTACTCTGTCATCTCACCTCAAAAAACACATGAGGATCCACACTGGGGAAAAGCCCTTTGAGTGTGGCCTGTGTGGACATGTGTTTACTCACTCTACAAGTCTTAAATATCACATGAGAATCCACACTAAAGAGAGGCCATACAGCTGTGAGCAGTGTGACAAGACCTTTACTCAGTCATCCAGCCTCAAAAAACACATGAGGATCCACACTGGAGAGAAGCCATACAGCTGTGAGCAGTGTGACAAGACCTTTACTCACTCATCCAGCCTCAAAAAACACATGAGGATCCACACTGGAGAGAAGCCATACAGCTGTGAGCAGTGTGGGAAAACATTCAGTCGGTCAGAGCATCTTGAATGTCACATGAGAATCCACACTGGCGAGAGGCCATACAGATGTGAGCAGTGTGAGAAGTCCTTTACTCAGTCACCCCACCTCAAAGAACACATGAAGATCCACACTGGGGAAAAGCCCTTTGAGTGTGGCCTGTGTGGACATGTGTTTACTCACTTTACAAGTCTTAAATATCACATGAGAATCCACACTGGAGAGAGGCCATACAGCTGTGAGCAGTGTGAGAAGACCTTTACGCTGTCATCCAGCCTCAAACAACACATGAAGATCCACACTGGAGAGAGGCCATACAGCTGTGAGCAGTGTGACAAGACCTTTACTCTGTCATCCAGCCTCAAAACACACATGAAGAGGATCCACCCTGGAGAGAAACGACTGTGATGAGTTTGGTCAGACCTTCAGATATTTTAAGATCAAATGTCCTTCATGACATGAACATGTCTGTGTAGTTCAGAGACTTATCCAGTTCACTCTATTTCAAACTAATGTTTCACAAATGCTGTTGTTTTATTAGGGAGTGTTGCGTGCGGCCGTGGAAATGTTACAAGCACAGAATTCACATTTAGAAAAGAAAATATTGATTTGTCCAAACAAATCTTTGTTCTGCGCACTCTAAAAATGATCCTTTAAATAGTCTCATCATCCCCTTGTGCTGTTTTCCTCATGTGTTTTTTCATGTTTGTGTCGTTCAGAGACTTATTGAGTTGACTCTATTTCAAACTAATGTTTCAGACTTGCTGATGTTATAGTTTTGATGGAATGTAAAGCTTTACACTTATTTGACACTTTTTAACCTCTTAACCCCCACCTGAACAAACACATTGTTTTTCACTTCGGCTTCACCCAAATCTAGAAGCTTCTTGACTGGAGCTAACAGCCTTTATATAGACCAGTGTAACCCCTCATTTGAAAGCTAAGACCTACAAAACTGATCTAAGACTTTGTTGCCACGTTGTCGTCACCTTTTTTTTCTTCCATCATTTTTCAAGTTTTTGTAACTTTTTCATTACATTTTTCAGCGCCTTTATCTGTTCTTCAGTATACAACTGTTTTTATTAGAATAAAATATTGTTTTTCAAAGAATTTCAGTAAGAGGTTTGTACCATTTTGTTCTTGCCACTATATTGTGAAATCCCGTCAGTGGACTATTCATTTTGGAAGCATTTTAGTTTACTTTTAATTCTTGTCTTTGAATGAAAATGTGTTTAGTTTTGCTCAAGATTTTACCCAAACAATTGGTTATATTTTTAGTCGAGTTTTAGTGGAACAAATAAACCTTTAAAGAAGTGAATCAATATAAAGATGAAACTCCTGAAAAATAAAGTAATTTGACAGTTTTTAAACTAAGCAAATAGTTACATCACAATCCCATTTATTAAAGAAATAATAAAATAAAATATTAAATAAATGAACTTCCTTTCCCCAGAGTCAGTTTTCTCTCTTTAAAATGATGTATAAATGTAGATGTTTGACCTTTAAAGTCGCTTCAGTTTTTGGACAGGCTGTTGTTGTGCTCTAGGGCAGGACACAGGAGGACGATGCTGCCGGTTTAACCGCAGGGCTCCATCTTGTGGCCAATATAAGCAATGCATTTCACACCAGCGTCATAGAAAAAGAAAATATTTCATTTATTTCAGGCAGACAATGGTAACAAAAGAAAAAATATACAGTGTATAAATAAAATGATCCATTTCTACCTGAAAGGTAGAAAACACCCCCAGTTCCCCCATTCAGCTTCACTGTTACTTTGTTCAAGGATTATTTTACAAATGATAAATCATGGTGACATTACCACAGGTAACAATAATTATTACATTACAACAAATATGTATAATATGGTTTAAAACCTCCCCGTCCACACTCAAGCCGGTTGTTTCATTGTACAAACAGACAGTCAAGGTATTTGACAGAAAACCTATGAGATGGCATCACTGTGACATCATCCATAATCTTTTTACTTTCGAAAACTTTATACATGTGACGGTGCACCCACTAGGGGCGCAACGTAAAACGTATAAAAGGTCACGCCTATCTTCGCTCTGTCTCTGGTCTTTGTTCTTCCGGGTGGTCAAGCCGGCGTCCGCTTGTGTTTGGAGCATGGATGTATTATAATTAACTGGATAGGACACTCCCCCCTTCCCCGCGCGCCGGCCGGCGGACGGCCACTAGATGGTACTAAAGCAGCAAATTCCCCTCGGGCCCAGAAAGGATTTTTCCCATATGTGACCTATGATAAAGATCTCTGCGTTGTGTTGTGCTTATGGTGCTCTGAACCATGGAGAGGAGGCAAGGCTGCAATCGGGGAAGAGCAACGCTCAAACCCCATTTATTTAACCCTGGCAGAGGGAAATAAAAGTTTTGGCGTTAGCCTAATATCATGTGCCCAACGAGGCCTTTCTCTCATGAGTACAGGAACAGAGAGAACATAAATGTACAACAACATACCTGGCAGAGGGAAATAAAAGTTTTGGCGTTAGCCTAATATCATGTGCCCAACGAGGCCTAGAAACACGGGGGGGAAACAACACGTAAGTATAAAATAATAACACATAAGTACAAAATTAATAACATGGATGATACGAAACATTATAGTAACATAAAAGACAAACCAAAATTACACAGATGCTAATCTAATAACACGATGCTTCTAGATACAAAACTCGCTAACCTTTCTCTCATGAGTACAGGAACAGAGAAAGAGCTAGGGCGGAGTTGACCAGTTATATCGACCAAACCGGAAGTGCCAACGTTGGGACAGACTACCAAAACAAAAGACATACGTGGACTACACACACTGCCAGGTACATTAACATCACAATAAGACAACAAGTAGGTAATCCTATTACCAGAATTTAACCAGCTTTACACTCTGTTACACACACCCCCCAAAATTCTGAGTAATAGGGGGTGCTTAACCAAAATTACAGAAAGAGGAGAAAAAAAAATACCAGAGTAACCCCCAAAACCGGAATAATCCATCCCAAAGGATCGCACAGAGTAGAGCCCTACTCCACGCGGGTATGAGGAGTGCCGTTTACACCCCTCGTACTGCAGTGATACTCATGAAAGGGAAAAAAAAAAAATTTCTTTACACCTCTTCCTCTCAATGGGAGTTCCAAAAACCTCCTTAACACAAAACCAATGGGAGCTGGTAAGCCTTCCCTTGCGTGAACATACTATTTACAAAAGAGAAAACAAATCTCACAGGTATTGATGGTCCCCTTAACTCTACATTTTGTTCATTCATTTCACAAATTAACCGAGCGGGGGGGTTAACCAATCTGCCTGTCCTGGTACGCACAGGTAACAGATGCGCGTCAGCTACTGCGTCACACGTCACTACATCTGCGGAGGCAGGTTCTGATTGGATCTCAGGTGAATTGTGGTCGCTCACACTAATTGGCAATTGAGAAAGCGCGCCCTCAGATTCAACACGGACTGAAGCACTGTCATACGGACTCAACGCCACAGAATCCACATCAGACTCAGCAAACGGATCAGACACGGTCTCTTCGTCGACTAGACTCGCTTCTACACTCTGGTAAGAACCATTTTCAGTGTTCAAAAGCCAATTAATCGTCCTAGTCTCACTATCCTGTGTCTCAACAGGAATTTCTGGTTCGTCGTTCGCTAATGAGGGGCAATTAGACGCACATGGGCTCTCTACATTCGACGAAAGGAAACTGACAGGGAGTAGAAGATTTCTATGTACCGTTTTGACTTTCTGAGTGTCAGGATCTTTGATGGAATAGACATTTACGCCCGGTCTCACGGAGATAACTTCAAACACCGTCGAAACCCATTTGTCCGCAACTTTCCGCTTCCCTCTCTCCCTCTATTGGCGAGTAAAACTTGATCCCCCACGACGAGAGCCGCGCCCTTAGCCTTACGATTGTAGATTTCTGTCTGACGGGCTTGAGCTGTCCTACTGCTTTGGAGAGCAATACGCGATGCCTCAGCTAAATCCCGCCTCAAAGCTGCAATAAACTCATGGTGGTCAACGACAGGTGTACCTCGAGCACATGTTGGAAAACGATATCGACAGGCAACCGTGGGACTCTCCCAAACATGAGATAAAAGGGCGCAAATCCCGTGGTCTCATGTTCAGTGCAGTTGTAGCAAAAAGTCAGCATCTGCAACATCTGGGGCCATCTTGCTTTCGACTGCGGGGGCAAAGCACGGATCATGTTCCCCAGAGTCCTGTTGAACCGTTCTGTGATGCCATTCCCCATAGGATGGTATGGCGTCGTGTGCGATTTCTGGACCCCAGACAGCGTCAAAAGTTCTTTCATGAGACTGCTCTCGAAATTTGCACCTTGGTCTGAATGGATGCGCTTTGGGAAGCCATACACACAGAAAAAGTCACTCCACAATCGGCGGGCGACTTGTTTAGCAGACTGATTCTTGCAGGGAAATGCGTGCGCCATTTTCGAAAAATGGTCAGTAACGACCAAGACATCGACACATTTTTTGTCCGTCTGTTCAGCAGTCCAGAAGTCGATGCAAACCAACTCCATTGGCTCTGAGGTTTGGATACTTTCCAAGGGAGCACGTCCGTGTGGTTCAGGCGTTTTACCCACGATGCATCTGAAGCACTTCTTGACGTGGTTGATGACATCCCTTTCCATCCCTATCCAGAAAAACCTTTGCCTGGCCAGAGATAGCGTCCGCGCTTGGCCCTGGTGGCCCGCTGAATCGTGGAGGCCAGTGAGGACTTGTTGTTTCAAAGCGCTCGGAACGACCAACTGATGGAGTGTCACGTTCATTTTATTGTCTCTTTTCGACCGGAACAACAACCCGTCTTTGATGGACAACTTTGCCCAATGTTTGAGGAGGTTCTTAACACCACCTGGTTCGCGTGCGCGCTCACGCTTGGTGGGTCTTTTACGCCTTTGCACGTAATAAAAGACTCGACTCAGGGTGCCATCCTGTTCTTGCATGGACACAAGCTGGCTCAGCGGAAGTGAAGCACTGTCGGTGATACACGCTAGTTGCGGGACATCAGCACAAGTAACACGCAACGGGCTGGTACCCCCTTCACTCTGTGCGCTTAACACCGCTTGGACTTCGTCGAGGGACAGAGATGGCTGTGGGAGAAGCGAATTGGCGGAATCCCCGGACTCGTCTACACGTTGGCAGTTATTTGTGCACCTAAACGCATCTTGGACTCTCTGGTCCGCTAACTCACTAACTTGGGCGAGCATGTGAGAGTACGGTTCAGACACTAGACGGTGGGCTACGCAGGACTTAACAAATGGCTCCCTACTGAGCGCGTCAGCAACCACATTCTTAGGGCCCGGGACATAGTTAAGGTCGAAGCTATACGCCGCTAACTTCGCCACCCACCTTTGTTCACAAGCGTCGAGTTTGGGCTTAGTCAATATATACGTCAGTGGATTATTGTCAGTCCAAACAGAGAAGGTCCGTCCCTTTAACCAATGGCCAAATTTGTCGCATACAGCCCACTTAAGAGCTAAAAACTCCAGGCGGTGAGCTGGATAATTCAACTGGGCTTGGGACAAAGTTTTACTGGCAAAAGCCACAGGTCTGGCGATCTTACTACCAGGTGGCAATTGCGAAAGAACAGCGCCTATCCCGTCGAAAGAAGCGTCTACAGCGAGGATAAAAGGGGCCTCGAAATCTGGATGAGCCAACGTCACACTGTGTATCAAATCATGTTTGAGGGTCTCGAAGGCTACCCTACAGTCGTCAGTCCAGTCAGCGGGTTTCAGTCTCACTAAACCTTTCTTGAACTTAGGCTTGGGAGGTCTGCCCTTTTTCTTGGAAGTGGAGGGTTCTGACACGAGACTAAACAGGGGCCTAGCCTTGGCTGAACAGCCTTCAATAAAGTGGTGGTAATACAGGGCCATGCCTAAAAAGGACCTAATCTTTTTAGCACAGGGGGTTCTACCATCTGCCTCCATGAGGTCTGTTTCCTTAATGTCCCCGATGGCCTGGACTTTACTGGGGTCAGTTTTCATGCCTTCTTCGCAGACGATGTGGCCCAAAAACTTTACAGAACGCCGGAGGAAGTGACATTTCTTGGGGGAAAGCTTAAGGTTGTTTGCAGCTAACCGCGAGAATACCATCTCTAACCGCTCTAGCGCAATCTGTTCGGACGGCGCAAACACCATCAAATCGTCCAAGTAACACAACAGGCTGGTGAAGTTTTTATCACCGAAGACCGACATCATCATGCGCATGAATGTCGCGGGGCTGTTGGTCAGTCCTTGGGGCATCCTGTTATACTCGTGTAGCCCGAACGGGGAGGAGAACGCAGTGTACCGTTTGTCGTCCTCGTGTAGCGGAACGTTGTAAAATCCCGAGGTGAGATCCATGGTGGAAAAAAATACATTGCCCCCAAGCGCCGCGAGCGCATCAGTCTGGTGGGGTAATGGGTGTGCATCTTTAATAGTCCTCGCATTCAGCCACCGAAAGTCATTACAGATGCGTAAATCACCATTGGGTTTCACGACGAGGACCAACGGAGACGCATACTCGCTCTGGGACTTCTTGATGATCCCGACCTCCTCCATCTCGTTCAAAGCTGTCCTCAATTTCTCATAATGACACGGAGGGACACGCCGGTATGGTAGTCTGAACGGCTTGTCATCCATCAATCGTATCCTGTGTACGAAGTCTTTCGCCTCTCCACAGTCCATCTTATGCCTGGAGAACGTGGAGTCGTATCGCTCGATCAGGTTGAGTAGCTTGTTTTTCCACTCCAAGGACACCTCACACGACGTGATGTCAACTTCAGAGAGTCCCATGTCAATAAGAGCCTTTTTGATCTCGTCCTCAGTTCTCAATAACGGGGTCTCCGTCGCGCGCTGGATATTTGACTGAACTCGCTGTGGCTCCGGTAGATCTTGCACTGACAAGCTGGGCGAAACATCCACTAGCTTGGCATTTCTCTTTAGTGTGAGCGCTTTCTCCGTCGGGTTCACTATTTTGACGGGAACCCACCCGTCCCCGTACAGAGTGGTGACGACCCTCCCCACCAAGATTTGCGCCGGTCTCGTTTTAGACCGGGTGGGCTCTACGATGACGGAGCTCCCCACTGCTGAAGCATCCACGGATGGTAGTTTAGCCCACACCAAATGTTCAGTTAAAGGCTGCAGCGTAACACTCCTTTTTAATTTTGCAGTCCCAAAATCCAGCGATGACGTGTCCTTACGATGCACTGTATGGGACAACAGTGATAGCAGCTGGGGTAACTCATTGCCGGACGCGCCCATCTTACTTGAGTCTATTTCTCCATCTTCGATCTGTCTCATGAGCCATTTCAAGACGTTACTCCCCAGGATCATGCTGTCAGACTGGCCGGGCACCACCAGGACCGGGACAACGACTCTGATACCGTACACCAAAACAGAGAGGTCGTACAAAGCAGTGGGCAATACCTGTTGACCTCCGCAGCCCACGATGACATACTCATCCGCACGCTTCCTGTCAATCTCCGGATAATCCCTCCTCATCATTGAATCAGTCTCTCCATTAATAGTGCACGCCATAGATCCACTATCCACTAAGGCCTTGATGACATGGCCATTGTCCATGGTAACGTCCGTGTGGAATAACGAGTCAGTCTCTGAAAGTCTCTGTAACACTTGTACAATCGGTGTCTTGCCCAGCGGCACTTTGTCGCTGCAAGTTGCCCGGCTGGAACCACGATGTACCACACTGTCCATTGTGGGAGGTGAAATATCCCCATCTACGCTGTCCTCCCTTACGCGCAGACTGATTAGTTTCCCTGCGGCCCGGAGGGAGAAGTGTCAACGCCCTGGGAACACGCATTGCTAATGTGGCCCTGTTCATGGCACCGAAAACACAGTTTATGCTTCCTACAATGTGTGTACGTGGTGTGGGACACATCTCTACAGATCGCACACGGCATGCTGTTTAACCCGCCTGCTCTGGGAAACCGCGTGTCTCGACGTGGCCTATGCGTAACCTGGGCGCCATCTTGGGACTGCGACAAAACCTTTTTCAACATGGCGGCCAGCTCCTCGAATGCGGAGTGGTCGGGCATGGTAGCAGTGGGGGCTACGACAGCGGGAATATCACTTTTATTCACAGAAACCATATTCAACACCCCTGTCTTTCTAGAGCTATTTTCTAAATGGTACTCGTCCAGCACCTCCTGTACCTCCCGAGCCGTCCATTTATCAATGGTCTTAGACCGGAATGTATAAGACAGCTCTTTGTTTGGGCAATGTCTTATGAACAACCGCGTGACATCCTCCCCTGGAACATCGGAGGATTTCCCCAACCCTGCAAGGCAGCTAATAGCAGTATCCGCAGCATTGTTTAACCGTAACCAAAAATCATACGGGTCCTCATTAGCTGTGGGCCGGATGGAATAAAAGTCAGCCAGAGGGACCGAGGAGCATAAACCCGCACCAAAATGTTTACGCAGGAGACCGAAAATGGCCTCGGGCCCATGTGTGGAATCCAGCCCGCCATTTTTTATACCCAGCTTAGCGACATTTCTGGCTTTGCCCCTCAAATGTACAAGTATTTCCTCCGTTCTGCATTCAACGGGAATATTGCTTTTCCTTAGATAAACCTTCATCAAATCCTCCCACTCGTCGATGGCTAGGACATCGGAGCCATCCCCTTTGTACACCGGTGGCTCTTTGGCCCCTTTTCGACAAAAGTGACATTTGACAGGTTTAAGCTGTGACTGTTCATGGAATCATTCGCCTGTGGAGGCGTAGCAGGAGCCCTGGGAGACTCGGCGGATGAGCTAGACGAGTTTAACCTAGACACAATATTATCCGCCAACATGTGACCCATCTGTTGCATCATGTCATTCATTTGGCTCATACCCCCCACAGTTTCATCACCAAACACATGTCCCGTGCTGCACTTAGGCAGCTCAAAACTCACATTGTTCATAGCACGAGGCATAGCTCTGCCCCGAGCCACACTACCACCCACATCACTCAAGGGAAAAGGAAGAGGCGACACCAGGGCTCCGCGCCCTCTGCCGGCCCTGGCGGGTGTGTGTAGCTCCTCCGGCTCCATCCCAGGTGGTGAGCAGAAGACGTTGACGCGGACGAGGGAAGGCCCGCCCCGTTGGTTAGAGCGCCGACGGTCCGACGTACAGCGTTGGCAGCTCCCAGCGGTGAGGCGGTGAAGGCTCAGGAGAACCGTCCTGGAGCCCAATTACGAGAGAACCGTAGACCCAGCAACGTCGGGTCCGGTTCGACAGAGTCACGGCACCAGTGTGACCTATGATAAAGATCTCTGCGTTGTGTTGTGCTTATGGTGCTCTGAACCATGGAGAGGAGGCAAGGCTGCAATCGGGGAAGAGCAACGCTCAAACCCCATTTATTTAACCCTGGCAGAGGGAAATAAAAGTTTTGGCGTTAGCCTAATATCATGTGCCCAACGAGGCCTTTCTCTCATGAGTACAGGAACAGAGAGAACATAAATGTACAACAACATACCTGGCAGAGGGAAATAAAAGTTTTGGCGTTAGCCTAATATCATGTGCCCAACGAGGCCTAGAAACACGGGGGGGGGAAACAACACGTAAGTATAAAATAATAACACATAAGTACAAAATTAATAACATGGATGATACGAAAACATTATAGTAACATAAAAGACAAACCAAAATTACACAGATGCTAATCTAATAACACGATGCTTCTAGATACAAAACTCGCTAACCTTTCTCTCATGAGTACAGGAACAGAGAAAGAGCTAGGGCGGAGTTGACCAGTTATATCGACCAAACCGGAAGTGCCAACGTTGGGGACAGACTACCAAAACAAAAGACATACGTGGACTACACACACTGCCAGGTACATTAACATCACAATAAGACAACAAGTAGGTAATCCTATTACCAGAATTTAACCAGCTTTACACTCTGTTACACATAGAGCGGCCGTGCGAAAATAAATTCTCCGTGTTCGGCTGACAGCCCACCTACAACTTTAACAAAGGTCGGATTTAGTGTCGATTATCATCTATATTAACATCATGTACTTTTTTTTCCTTTAAAATTTGCGTATCGCCTAAAAAATACATTTTTAAGGACTTAGCCGAGCTCCACTCTAGCCACGCTCTAGCTTTCCGCCGCGCTGATTGGGCAGAACAGGCACGTGATGGGGGCGGTGCAGCCGGACACGTGCAGAGCGCGCCCTCGATTTCCGTGGGCGCGCACATGAAGGAAACATCAGCAGCAGCAGCATGGGAAGCCGAGGGAAAAGAGGACGCATAACTAACTTTGCAAGTAAGTTTGCGCTGTTTGTATCACACAGAATGTATTCCGTAATTGTAAATGTTAATATACAGCATGTAAATATATATATATACTATTTCGATGAGACAGTTGATTATAAAATGTAGCTTCGTGAAAATAGCAAACAGAAACTACTACAACGACGACTACCATTTTAAACTAACAGAACAATGCTATTCTAGATGACAGTATCCCTGATTATTGTAAAATACACATACAGTATATTTTACATTAAAACATACTGTATGTGTATCGAATTACAATAATGACACAGTGTAACACATAGTGAGAAGTTATTTAACTTGCCAGACAAACTAACAAAATAAGGTTAGTTAATATGATCGAAGCCGATGCCATCGACGGTTTCCGGGCTAGTTTTCCGTCATATTTAATCTGGACAAAATCTTACTGGTTATGGTTAGGAGCAGGAGTTGGAAAATGTTTAGAAACAGGTAAACGATTAAGGCTAAGGTTAGGTTTAGGTTTATTGGGCACTATATAATAATGACGTGACATTTTTAATCCAGTTTGTCTAATAAATAATCATTTTATCTCTCAAACCAATGCTAAGTGCATAAAATGTACAAAAAACAACAGCTGTATTCACTGTAAAATAACAAAACGTTTGTATCCCTCGGCCTTTAACAACAAAAGCAAGACAAAAATGAAGGTCAGAAAACAAAGACAACATAATGTTAAAATTACAAAACAAACTTATTCATGCTATCATACTTGTTCACTAATGTAACAAGACTGGTGATTATAGTAACCGTAATATACATATAATTGCACAGTAGTCAGATATGTATAATTCTTATTTTGTCGTGTGATCATGAAATATGAACTATGAGAGTATAATGAGGGTGACATTTTGGTTCTCCTTTCTTCACCTAGGTCGTCTGCTGCAGTGGCATCTGTGTCCACTATGGATATGGAAGATGGGGCTAAGCATGAACTTCTTTACTAACTGGTGATTACTAGCTATTACTTAAAGTTCAATTAGTTTGTTATGTGTTTATAGCCACAAATAAAACTGTAATAAAGTTGCTGCTCAGTAATTTTACCTATATTGAACAGATGCTGCTGATGACTGTGTCCTGTCACCCATCATCTCCTCCACACAGGACAGACCAGACTCTTATTATACCATCTCCTGTTCTGCAGTGAGTGAGCTGCTCAGCACATGGCAGTGTTGGAAAGAACAGAGGCTAACTACCACACAGGTATGTTGAGTGGTCTGAAACTGTACTTTTAACCACTATTTTGCATAAACGTTGACATAGCCAATATGTTTGTCGTTGTGCTTTGTAATTAAATATTTTGGTAGTAAGTAAATTACATTGTATGTAGGTGACATTCAAACTGTTGACCCAACTTCAACAAAACTATTTTGTCATCCACAGCATATACAGCTTATATTACACAGAAAATGTCCAGTCTCGGTTTAAAGCCCCATCACCATGGCAACACAAGACCAAAGACAAACACAAACCAAACTCTGACGGGACAACAGGTAAGTATACTTGTCTAATTGTGCTTCATCATGCAAGCTATAACTTCTTAAAACACAACAGTATGCCAAATTCAACTGGAAAATGTAAGGGAACCTATTAAAGTTAATAAAATAAAGGTCTATCATGCTTCAGACAATAATAACAGTTATTAAAGTGGACCAACTTTGACTATTTGTGTCATGTCTAACCTATTCTCCGGTCATTTTCTCAGTTTCTCTTTTAGCCTAAATGATGGAGCCAAAAGAATGGTGCTGTATGAAGTTGCCATTTTCACCTAAATGTGACTGTGCAGCCCTGGAAACAAAGTCTTGTTCTTGCTGTCAGAAAGAACTGCAGTAGCCGGATTTTGCTTTTAAACTCCGTTGGAAACAGTTCTCTGCCTCTTTACAAACTGCAATTACTCCTTGGTTTCTTTTTGGAAGAGTCATGCTCAGACTGGGCAGCTCAAGAGGCTACCGGTTAAACCTTTGTGTGGTGAGAATGCAGGCGTTATACCTAAGATGTTTGTATTGTCCAGAAGGAGACCTATTCCAGTCTGGGACTGTCGTTGAATCTACTACGTGCTCTGACAGCAGAGAAAAAAACTTAAGGTGGTCTTGGCTGAGCTTGTTGATCAGTAGAACAGCTTTGGGCATTATTCTTTTCCACTTGATCACCGAAGATATTACGGGCACTTCTGGAAATAAAGCCAATAATGTGTTCTTCAGAGTGCAGAGGATTACTGTTGTGGTTTCTTTTTGCAACTGCTGTCATCGGGTCTAAATCAATAAAATTTACAATTTGGGCAAAACCGTGTGTGTGTGTGTGTGTGTGTGTGTGTGTGTGTGTGTGTGTGTGTGTGTGTGTGTGTGTGTGTGTGTGTGTGTGTGTGTGTGTGTGTGTGTGTGTGTGTGTGTGTGTGTGTGTGTGTGTGTGTGTGTGTGTGTGTGTGTGTAGGCCTTCTCTGCTAATATATCGGGGCACTTTTCTTTTTTGCAAATCATTAATTTATTGTGTACATAAAAAAGCTTCATTGCATTTCAATTACATCGATTAGTTTCTGCGAAAGTCCCATAGACACTTGACATAAATGTTGGTGATTTATTTTACTGGAATTATTTTTTTGTAACTAATTGTGCAATTCTGCTACAATAAAATTACTTTTAAAATAATACTACTCTTGAGTACAATTTTCTACTCTGCTGATTTACTTGTGATAAATTGCTAGTCTGCAAATGTTGTGAAATACAATGTAATGTATTATAATGGATCTTGTTAATAATTAGAGTATGGTATTTATCACTTTGCCATTGTTGATAATTATGAATATACGCATTGCAATGCGATTTTTGTTCTCATGTTCCATCCATAAAAATGCAAATGTCTATATCTACACACTATTGTTTTGTTAAGATGACAAAGTACAAGGTAACATTTCAGAGTGTCCATGCAAATTCAGCTATAAGGAAGCATTATAATAACAAAGCTATATGACATGACATTTTTAATGATAGTATCTAAAAGAAAAGTCAATATACCCAAACAACTATAAATATTACGTTTAAATATAACAGAATAACCAAAGGTACAACTGTATGGTAATTGTATTGTAGGATTTCATTTACACACCACGTCTAAAAATGGGTCTCGTTCATTTTACGTTTGTATTCAAAAAGTTAAATGGATCAAATCCTGCGTTGTACAAAATTACGGTGTTTCAAAACTTACTTTCTTAATTTTCGTTGTCGTATTCATAGATCCGTCTCTGTCTCGCTGAAAACGTAAATGCACAAAATTTAAAGTGCTCTGGAATATGAGGGATGCGTGAAAATCTGGGGGCGTGCCCCCAATCCGCAGCCAATATGCCCGACAGGCTCAGAGCCCCCCCCAAATCACCCCAACTCGGCACGTGACTCCTCATTCTCAATACATTAACATTGATTTTGTCATTATGCTGAGTAATAGAAGTTGAATGTATATTTTAAACGTTGGAAAACGGTGAAGATCTTTAAATACATAAATACATCCATGCGTAGGGCAGTAGGCTACTAGGCGACCTGGGTCTGCTGCTCCGCTCACGGCAGCTGCCCTGGCTGATTCTCTGCTCGCTCTCGTCGCTCTGTCAATTTACATGACATGTGGTCAATTGTAGAAGTATAATTAACTTTGTAATTAAACGTTGAAAAACAGTTCCAAAAGTGAATAACTTTTACTGCATCAATGACTAGGCTGAGCGATCTAGACCTGCCGCGACTCTGCTGCGCTGAGCGCTCAGAGCGGTGCTCGTTCTCGTCGCGCTGAGAATCATGGGGATGGGCAGTAAACATCCGCGTTTCTTTGTGTTTTTTATCTGAAATAATTAAGGACACTAATATGGCCATAACAATGAATAATATAAATTATGCAAGTATATAGTAGCCGTTAAAAAATTCTCTGGGCCCCATGGACCCGGAACTAACGCGGAAGTAAGAATTTTTTCTGGCTTGCTGCGCCAATGAGCACAAACCATTGAAATCAACGGGCGGCCATATTGGAAGCCCGGGGCTTGGTTTGGAGCAACAGGCTAACGGCGCCGAGGGGCACAACTATCCGGGGGGAGCGCTTCAGCGCAATGCGCGTAGGAACCACTGTGTATCGGGTGCGGAGGGTCTGTGGACTTAACCCTTGTGAAAATTGTGATATAATTATGGACTTCTGTTTCAAACATGGAACTAAGGAAAATAAACTTAAGAAAGAGAACTTGAACAAATAAAACACTGATTTATTTAAAGTATGGAACCCGCCTCTGTCAATATTATTTACCTGTGGGCCTTTGGGGTTAATGGCTAAGATTAAAACTGCTACTTGCTAGAGCTGCTAGTTATTTCTACCCCTCTGCACCACCCCCGGTTACATACATTTTAGTAGTGATGGCAAAATGAAGCCCCATGAAGCACTGAAGCGTCGCAGCCAACTGCGTCACACATGGTGATCAAGGTGCTTTATTTGCTCCACTACGCCATCATGTGGACAAAAAATGTATAACATGCTGAGTGCTGACAATAAATGTTGGGGGCTGAAAGACAAAATTTGAGAATTTAGAGAGTTGTGATGTAAAATGTGCTTGTGTTACTTTGCTTATGTCTGTGCTTATGCAACAAGTAAATGTGTTTAATAAAGACAAAAATTAAATGTATTCATTTTTATTTAGAAATAAGTGGTACGGCCACTTCCCGAGGCTTCGAATGTCACCACATACGTCATCAACACACGCATCGATACACGCTTCAATAGACACACCTCTAGATTACTCGGCACACGCTTCGAAGCCTCGACACGATCGACACATCACTACATTTTAGTATTCTGAAATTGGTCTTTAAATGTTTGAACAGTCATGTGTCGCCGCTGTTTTCTGCTCTCATTATTCGGCGTCAGGACTCCCGCAGACCCTCCACCAGAGCCTCGGTGAGTGGGGACTGTGTTCTCCCAAAATGTACAAAATCCTTTGGACAGTCCAGCTTCTCTTTTAATGGATCCAGCCTGTGGAACTCTCTGTCCACTGATTTAAAACTGCAGACTGACATGAACAGTTTTTACAGAGGTCTGAAACAATGGCTGAAGTCAAGTCAAAACTGCTCACATGGTAACACTGTATGAAATGTATACTGATGATGTGTAATTGTTTATTGTTTACCTTTTTAAATATTGTAATGTGTATTGTATTGTGTTTTGTGAAATGTGTAGCCTCCTATGGACAGGTGTTGCAAATTAGCAGTTTTGCTATAACACTAAAAAACAATGTATCTGGTTTGTCCAATGCAGTTGTTATGTCCATATCAAATAAATAAATAAATAATAATAATTAAAAAAATGTACAATAAAAGAAACTACAACATGTTTATTTCCCAATATTTCAATAATCTATCAGCCACGTAATAAATGCTGTGTTTGAGTGACGTTTGCGGACGTTATTTTACGCCGCCACAAGGGGGCAGTGTTGCTCTTTTGTCATGCGTTCAGCCAATATTTCCACTTTTTGGCCTTTTTTTTAACAATAATACGTGCACACACCAAAAGATAATTAAATGTTCCTCATCAAAGTCTCGTGGTGCGAAGAATAAATAACTTACAGGACGTCTGACCCACTTTTTGCTGTTTAACTACAAACAGTAGTTAACCTCTTAGCCCCCCTGGACCGAGGACATGTTCTCCAGTTTGGCTTTACGCAAATCTAAAAGTGTCAAAATAACAAGGATGAAAATGCAACAAAGAGGTGACAAAAATGCGGCAAAAGGTTAGACCCACTTGTGTGTGCAAATGAGGCGTTATACTGTTGCTCTCCAGTTGAAAAGCTTTTAGATGTGGGTAAAGCCGAAGTGGAGAAAATGTGCGCATTTAAAGTGATAGTCTGGAAGTCTAAATGTATTACAAATTTTAAGAAATGTACAAAATTGACCTCCTGGCCTTACATTTTGATATAAAGTAAGTAAAAATATATATTATTATATTTTTGTTAAGTCCCTCCTTCCGTGATCTCAGCAATTACTCAAGAGTCCCCTCGCCGATGGCCTAAACCAATAAAATGCGAGCAAGACGATGATTGACACATGATGCGCGCTGTAGGCTTGCTCCCGATAACTGCGCACGCGCAGCCGCACAGAGTGTTTCTCGTACCTGGATCCGCCATCACGGCCTGAGCGCCGCAATGGCACAACAAACAGCTCACGACAGAAGCTACTTCTCATAACAAATTTAAACAGTTCAAAAGTCCATCTTCTAAACTAGCAGAAAAACAAATGCAAGATAGATGTGGAATTTATATCGGAGAGTCGTTCAACAGATGGACGGAGCTTCGTGAGCTGCAGAAGGCATGAAGACTTGGCAGAGTTTCTAATGGACAGGTAAATGCATGACACGCGTTATAAAGCTATAGCCTACTGTAAACAATGACGTTTTTCACAACTTTACATGCACGGATCTTGACTATGTATATTTCTGTGCGTACTGGCATTACATCAAATGCAGCATTGAAATTTGGAGACGTTCAGACATGCCGTACTGTATATATAATGCCAAACTCTAAATGTAGTGCTAGTATCTGATGTTTATTGTGCGATAAATAATTGAGGGACAGCGGGCTACATATGTTTTTGAAGGAAACGTGATTCAAAATATAGCTTACTCTGTAAGAATGTTATTAGAATTGCACAATGTTGTTGTTACATTTTGTGTAAATGTATGTAACTACAGTGCCTTGCCAAAGTACTAATACACCTTGAACTTTTGCACATTTGGTCATGTTTACAACCCTAAACGTAAAGATTTTATTTTTAATTTTTTACTGAAAGTTCACACACAAGTAACAGACAACTGTGAAGTGAAAGCAAAATGATACATGATTCTGATTTTTTTTTTTAAATAGAAAAGTGAAAAGTGGGGCGTGCATAAGTATTCATACAGCAGTTTCTGAGTGCATTAAATTGCCTTTATAACATTCCTAATGACTGCAGAATGTTCACACCTTGCCCTAACCATTAAATAGAGCCCCCCTGTGTGTAATCTACTCTCAGTATAATTACAAAAATGAAATGGCGTGAATTACTTACTTACTAAAAATAGGTAAGCCTTACTGATGCTAGCCATGGAAAAATAAGACACCCAAACACCACAATCAATTGGTTTAGGAAATTATTCATAAACTGCCATTCTCTTGTATTTGTAGAGATACCAATTTTGAAGAGGGAGTGAACATCTTGGAGCAAAGGAAGCCTCTACTTCCAGAACTGGAGAGTAAGTAAAACATGTTTGCTATATGTATAGTTGTTACACTGGTCATTGACAATTAAATGACAATAATGTTGCTGTTTTTGGTTTAGTTTACCATCACTTGGTATCCCTGAGGAGGAGTACAACCACACTGTGAGGATTTGTGCTTGTGTTTCCAAAACAAGTCTTAACCAATCAAGTCCTGTTCCACATAAATACATGCATGCATACATAAGCAAGAGAACATGTAAAACTTTGTACATAATACTATTTTTTACACACTGTGTTCACAGGACAGGGGCCTCTCTGAGAAGGAAAACTGAATGACCTTCAGCACATAAGTGAGCAGGACACAGGGAGAGGTCCACATTACAGAAGTGTTTACTGATGCCCACTCACAGATTTCTGCTCTTTTCAGTAAGTGTCATTGTATTTATGATATGAAACTTATATTTGGACACATCTAAAGAAATTATATTTTTTATTTGAATTCATAATCCTCACACAGGAAATGAGATATACAAAGACAGTGGTGTGGCGCACACAATATGTGGCATGGGACTACAAAAAGTTAAAAGCAGTAAGTAAAATTGTGAGCTTTGTAAAAGACTTATTGTGCATTTATACTGCACATGTATTTGATTTTTGTCTCTTTTCTGTGTAGGCTGGCCAAGGGATGTTTCACAACTACACTGAACTAAGGCATTTGTAATTATTTCTGGTGAACGGTAGAAAGAGTGGACAGTGAAAGGTTCAGCGCAATACTCTCATTGAGGTCATTCTGAAAGAACGTTGGTTCAAAGAAGTACCAAAGTATCTCAATATATATATATATAAAAATCTAAAGTATAGAAGCTTCAAAATATGCTAACTTTTTTGTAGATCAACTGGACGCCTGGAGGCATTGCAGTCATCCTCCCAGCCAGCAAAACAATGTGGGCTCGGCATGGGTTTGCCCACCTGGGTTATAAGTGGGTTTGTCCGCAGTTTCCATGTGGGCCCCATGTGTGTTGGCCCATGTGGGCTGGACCTTTACAAGTCAAACTTAACCCTTTCTACTCTAAAGAGCCAGATCTCGCTCCAGTTATGGTCCCGGTATTTGGACGCAAAGGGACACAAGGGGGCGCCCTTCCAACCTTCTCAGTGTAAATGTGAATTGAGTTTCTTCAGAGTTAGACTTTAGGTCAGACACCATGACTAACAGTAACATGACGCTAAATACCATGAGCTCTTTGTTTCCAGTAAAAAGGCTGAGGCCTCATTGCTCTTCAGTCAGACTGAGAAGTGATGAAGGAAGTCATGGAGAATTTGCTTTAGACAGAATTTCAGACTTCTGCTGTAAAAGGAAAATTCTGAAACCAAAGTATGTAAGAAATAAATTAAAAATTGAATAAAATGTATATATTTTTTAAATCACACAATTGATGCTTATAATGGTTGAACAAATATTCACACATATTATCTGACATATGAATCATGTGTGTCCCAGTTCCTCTGAGTCGTGGTGGGTGATGGTGGACCATGAAAGATGTAGACAGGACTGTGGTAGAGCTACTTTTACTTTAAAGAAACTAGTTACTATAGTAACTGTGTTGAAGAAATGAACCTCATGAGCTTCTTCTGTAACATCTGTCCACATCAGTCCTGCTGCACCACGACTCAGAGGAACTGGGACAAACATGACTCTACAGCAGATACACATGACAAAGGTTTGTTTTTGTACAATGAGAGTAATTAATAATTAACTGATACTTTAATCACATACATTCCGGATATCCACACCTATTTCTAAGGAATACTCGAATTTCAAACTTGTATTGTTACATCCAGCAGAAGTGTAATGTTCTAAAGCAGAAGCCCCATGACTTCCTTCTTCACTTCTCATTCTGTGACTGAGGAGCAATGAGGCTTCAGCCTTTTTACTGAAAATGAAGGGTCACTATTTAGCGTCATGTTTCTGTCACTCACGGTGTCTGACCTATAGTGTAACTCTGAAGCCAATCAAATCACAGAGACTCAGAGTGGGTTGGGCTCAAATGTGACCAAACGCCAAGATCCAAGCTCTGAGACTAAAAATAATAAAACCAGAGTGAAAGGGTTAAGTTTGACTTGTAAAGGTCCAGCCCACATGGGCCAACACACATGGGGCCCACATGGAAACTGCGGACAACCCCACTTATAACCCAGGTGGGCAAACCCATGCCGAGCCCACATTGTTTTGCTGGCTGGGGCTATGCATATCCTAATAAACTATTTTTGCAAGGTTGGCAGTGTGCGGGAAGTAATTTTTTATCAATGTACACTGGGATTTTCCCTCATCTCCAACGCACCTGCCTCAAGTAATTGATGTGCGAAGTTTCTCTTCTAAGTCATCCTATGTACGCCAGCAAAAGATTCAGTTATGACCCGCCCATTGTAGTCCTCACCATGTACAGACCTGCAACAAGGAATGCTGATGGATGTAGAATTGTATACAGTATGTACGCATTCTGTAAACTATGCATCTTCATCGCTTTTCTATGACTTACTTTTTGGCATTATTTTGTCTCTATTTCAGATACCGGAAAGTATTCAATAAAAAATCCAGGTGCTGCAGGATTTATACAGTGAAGGTTGAGAAGGACTATTCATATATTCCGGAGCTACAGACAATGGTAAAATGGTAAATGGTCTCAACTTATATAGCGCTTTTCCACCTTCATTAGGCACTCAAAGCGCAATGATTGTTGCTGCACGGTTGAACAGCAAAAAGGACTCCCACGCCCTGCAAAATTGAGATCCTCAGACAACTGGGTTTGCTGTCAGCTGTCCCTGACCCAACAACCCTGGAGTTACTCCAACACCAGCAAACCCGAGGTGATGGTATGGACTAATTTATTCTTCTCACAATATTGAATATACTGTAGAAATGGCATTCATCTATATATCCATAACATAATTTTTATCCTTGTTTTTTTTTTTACAGGTCAACAATTGCCACAGAAATAACATGAAGATTGTTTTATTTTTGTAAATAAAGTTGTTGTTGAAAACTAGTTGACCATTGTTTTCTATCTGTAACCAAATGTTTATGAGGTGTTTTTTAGGCAATGTGTTAGTTGTGCTTTGAAATTAGAAGACTTTATTATATTTAATTCTTTATTCTCGATGTAACGGGTGGTACCTCGGGGTGTTGCGGCTGTCCCTCAGGCCTATGAGAGGTTAAAAGGGGAAGTGGCCTGATTGCCACCAGGTGCTAGTTTCCGTGGGATTCCAGGGCGATTGCTGGGCTCACGCTGTGCTCACCCACGTCAAGCGTGAGGGTTACATTCATTTGGTGAGTTTTGGAATGCCCATGCGCTGTTTTTTTGTCATGTATGGTAGCAACAATGCTTAGTTTTAATTGTCTGTTTTTATGGTAGGGCCGTACGAGGCTACGACGGCTACAGATAAACTTATGGATCAACGGCGTGGGGGTTGTTGAGCAGACTGTGTGTGAGGCGTTCACGACACGCAGGTAGAACTTTTAGATATTTTAAATGATTTTAACAGTATTAAAGTTGCTACAATAGGTTTGGGTGTGTTTTTGTTTATAATTTTCAATTTTGTCTTTTTACAGTGTTGCTACCTGCTGTCCTTTTAGCCTATGTTTATGTTATGTTTTTGTTGTTAGTCCGTCCTTGGGAACAACTTGTTGGCCTGCATATGTAAAGGTCGGACTAACCCTTTTCTTTACTTTGTGCATTTGTTTGTTTTACTGGTCACTTCCCGCTCCATTCCTATTCATGGGAAGCCTTTGTCTAAAGAATAAATAGCGTTAAACGTATGAGAGACTCTGCCTTTTTATATTTTTTGGCACTACGACATCATGAAAACAAAGCAAAGTGACTTCAATTGAAATGTAATGTAATCGATGGTAAAATATATACAAATGGTATATTGGTATAAATCCAATGTAGTGCCCATTAGGATCAGAAAATGCGTCTGATTTAGTCTCCACATGTGGCACTTTAGATATGCAGCTTTTGGAGATCGTCTGCTTGATGCTGGGGGTGGGGTTTTATTGATCATCGGAAGATCCTGCCATTACAGAGCTTTGAAGAAGACGAAAGATAAAATAATTAGAAAAAACAAATGCAATATGGCCTAAATCTGAAGTGGTCTAAAACACAAAAAAGACGACAGGACAGATAATCGTACGCTAGCTGTTAGCATATAAAAGAAGTAAACAATGTCGCATGCTATAAACCATGCAAACGATGTAAAAACTACATGTTTACGTGATATGCCAGTTTATTGGAAATTTCAGTACAAAGTTAGCTGCATAAACGTGTCAAACATAAAAAGCATCGTTACCTTGGATAACTCAATTGTTGACACTGTCACCGTAATGTCTCCCCTCGTCACTTCTGAACCTCGCGCGTGCACGGGAAAACAGGCGTGGCTTCCAAGACCAATCAGGAAGGGAGGGGGAGGGAGCTTGAGCCGTTTTTTTTCAAAAATTGTCCCTCTCTCTTTTTTTCTGACAACATCCAGACTATCACTTTAAGGCGGGGGTTATGAGGTTAAAGTTTGTTTCTGCGGGGGCCCCACATGCAAAAAAATAATGATACGATAAAATAATGATGAGAGTAGGATATCCCTAATCAGTATTTTTTTTCCATTTGCAAAAAAAAAGAAAAAAAGAAAAAAGTATTTTTCAATATATAAGGAAACACGAGGCTTATTACGATGACCCCAGCAATTGCCGCTGTGCTACGTTTACCTCCTGATGAATGAAGAGAGCATCAGCTGTGGTCATCGTAATAAGCCTCGTGTTTCCTTTTTGCATTGCTGCTCCTCGTGAACAGCTCAGTCCAAGATTCAAGGAGCGCATTTCACAAACAGGGCGCACAGCCAACCTTCATTAATTCAGTGCCTCCAAGAATCCTTCAACTGTAGCGCAACTGTACCAATAAGCTACAATTTTCTTGCAACTACTCTGCAGCCAATGTGACAGTTTCTGATCAATTAAATCCTTTTCATTTGGTATATTTGCACATTCGAGCGGTGTCCAACACCGAGGGCTGTTAACTCTCTCCCCGCCTGCCTCATGCTCATCTCGGATCTGACTTTGCAGCGAGTGGCTGCACGCGGCTGAGCATAGGGACAGCTTTATTTCTTTCAGCTCCATTAAACATCGCACGCCGCTTCAGAATCAGAATTGTGTTTTTTGCCATGGTTATGAACTGGTTCACAACTAGGCATTTTTCTCGGTCGATCGTGCAACATAAAACGTATAACATAACTTAGATAAATAATAAAGTATAAAAAAAACGTTTAAACTATACGACTATAATGGCTGCGTAATAAGATTAAATTTGAACTATGGTAAAGACAACAACAATTTGACATAGAACATGAATGTGATTGTATTCACAGATGTGCATTAAGATAGCAGCAGATATGAGTGTGGACATACCACATTGTGCAATAGAGCAAATGGAACAGGTTATTCCATTCATGAGTTAATAAAGAGTTACTGGGTCTTGTTATTGTTCATGAGTCTGATTGCAGAGGGAACAAAACTGTTCAAGTGGCGAGATCTATGGGTCTGTATGGACCGTAGCCTCCTGTCTAAGGGGGGAGGGGTGAATAGTCCGTGTCCAGGGTGAGAAGGGTCAGCTGTGATCCGACCCACACGCCTCCGTTCCTGGAGGTGAACGGGCCTTGGAGAGATGGGAGCTCACAGCCAATCACCTTCTCAGCAGCACGCATAATGCACTGCAGTCGATGCTTGTCCCGGTCTGTAGCGCCGGGGAACCACACGGTGATGGAGGAGGTGAGGATGGACTCGATGATGGCCGTGTAGAACTGCACCAGCATCTTGGTCGGCAGCTTAAGTTTCCTCAGCTGCCGCAGAAAGAACATCCTCTGCTGGGCCTTCTTGATGAGGGAGCAGATGGTCGGCTCCCATTTGAGGTCCTGGGTGATGGTGGTGCCCAGGAAACAGAAGGAGTTCACGATGGAGATGGGGGTGGGAGAGTCTGTCAGGGCGAGGGGGGACGGTGGGGCTGTGTCCTTCCTGAAGTCCACGATCATCTCCACTGTCTTCTGGGCGTTCAGCTCCAGGTTGTTGTGGCTGCACCAGGACGCCAGCCGGTCCACCTCTCTCCTGTAGAAGAGTAACATGTAAATGATCCGCTGAAACCTCATTGTTTTCTCTGTCGTCTCTGTTTAGGGCTCTTCCCCCCCCCCCCCTATAGACAGACCTTAGTGTTAGTTTTCGTACCTGATGGTTTCGGCTACAACTGTGGCCTTCCTCAGAGCTGTCACGTGATGTTGCTGTGACGTGTCTGGTCAGCTGATTTATACAGTTTTTGGCACCGTCTTCCTGCTTGTGGTAGCAGGCTGACAGCTCCATCTGCAGTCCGACTTCTTCAGAACTGTGTCCCAGATGTGGGAAAGTTGGTACGCCCCTCGACCCGGTTCACAGTCTGGGGGGCGCGTTTCCGGATCTCGATGGCTTCTCTGATCCAACGGTGGTATTTGTTGCTCTCGGTGCCGATGACGTGGGCATTGTCCCAATCCATAAGATGGCTCTCCCTCTTGCAGTGGTCTGAAAAAAGCTACATAATTATTAGAAGACCTAATGAACCTAATAGGACTTCTGTTTAGGGCTGTTTGTAAAAATTGTGAAGGCCAAACGTTCAGAGCTTTTGTGAACGAGCGTCTGGCTGCGGCGGCTGGAGAGACACGTGCGCTGTTTGAAAGGACGACAGCGGAGTGTGAGGAGGAACTGCAATCGGCCTATGTTAAACTCCAATGGGCGCCTGGAATCCAGTTCATCAAGTTTTGATAGGGTGGATTTTTTATCGCACAGGTTTTACACAAACAGACAAAGTAAACTATTATCTCACGTTTTATACAGCTACAAGTTATAACCAACATTTATACAACTTATAACATTCATGCTAGCCTGGTTTTACCATACCCTCGTACTCGTTTCGTACAGAGGGTCTGGACTTTCTCAATTGAGCTCCGTTAACAGGTGAGAGGGGTGAACTCCTTTGAAACGATTGGATCTGATTTTCGCTAGTGTGTGGTCGTGACGTATGTAGTGCGCCGGAGTTGAGTGAAGCAGCTATCATAACTATCATAGCTCTATCATAACTCTATCATAACTCTATCATAACTCTATCATAACTCTTGGGAGCATTCCTTACGCATTCTAAGGCTTCACTTATAATTTCTGGATATTTGGGAGCCGAGCCAGAACGGATTGAAGAGCTTCCTTTATGTTCGTATCCGCCGCCATTGCCGAACTACAACCAGCAAATGCGGCGCAAATGCTTGACGTCACCGACAACACCCGCCTCCCCCACTCGCTGAATGGTAGGTTGAAATTCAACCGATGAAACGCAGCCACTGAGATCAAGCCCAGACGTACATGCAGGGAAAATATAACTGACCGGAGTTTACGGATGGCAAAGGCCAGGCTACATTCAAGCATTGACTACACATAAATATTACTGAATTAGCTCCTCAATATATTTTCCTTTTCACACACAAATTGGATAGATTGGCATAAAAGGCGGCGCCTGACTGCCCATAATGGGCCAGCCGACACTGATGCAGAGCTTATTATAATGTACATAAGCCAGAGGTCCACTAGATGGTGGCCATAACAACAATAATCAAGTGACTGAAAAGCACGTAAGGCAATATTACAACCAAATATACAACATTTGCCTTATTCGCTTTCAATTTGCAAATTTGCAAGCACGGAGTATTTCATACTCTGTATCATGCACAGCAAATGTTCCAGTGTTAATTTGACACTGTTTGGTGTTTATATAGTTCACACCTTCTCAGTGTAAATGTGAATGACACTCTTCAGTGTTAACTACAGGTCAGACACCATGAGTGACAGTAACATGACGCTAAATACAGTTTTTTCTTTTTCTTTTTCTTCTAGTAAACAGGCTGAGGCCTCATTGCTCTTCAGTCACAGAGCGACAGGTAAAGAAGGAAGTCATGGAGATTTTGTTTTAGGCAGAACGTCAGACTCCTGATGGAAATACAAATTAAGTACTGAAACTTAATTTGTTTATTTAAATCAAGTATTGGAAGGAAATAACAAAATTTCAAATTACATAATGTGTTTTGGTTTATATATTTATTAAACACATATAGACACCAAACAGTGTCAAATTAACACTGAAACATTTGCTGTGTGGTTGGATAATAAAAAAATGGCAAATTGGCAAAAGATCTACTAATATTTTGTTGAATTTTACTGTTACATGTTCTCCATCATCATTAATATTAAAAAAATAAATGTAATTTTTACGAGATCATTTATTCTTGAAATCTTCCTGAATGTGTTAAAATAAAATAGCACATCATCTTTTATATTTCAGTACTTCAATGGTTGCTTCTTTATTTTTTAATTGGAGCAGAGCCAGGTCATCTTTTCACCAGCTCCTCGTCTCATTACTTTAGAAACAGAGACGATCGGAGCAGGAGTAAAAAAAACGGGCTTAAATTCGTATCGATTATTTAAACGTAAAACTAATATTGTCTAATCTAATGCCTAATTCATCACTTTAAGCTTTGAAATGCGAGTCATAAATCAAACTTTGCGCCACAATAATATTAAAATAAGCTTTTTTTTTTTTTTGCTGCTGCTGCTCTTTCCTCTTTGCTCAGTTACATTTGCACAATTATATATAAAAAAAACAATAAAGATCCGACTCGCAAAAAAGAGCCGTTCAAAAGAGCCGATACCGTCACGAATGTTACGTCACGAGAACAAAACCGAAAGTTATTTGGACTCGCTTTACTCACTTAACGCGGAGCAGGGCTGAACGACTCGATAGAAGAGGAGACGCGGAGCAGGAGGTGAGTTTACTTTGGTTTAGCTGTAACTCAGAACGACACAGTGACCGACAGTAAAGGAGGAAAGTGGGGAAGCTGCGCGATGTGGAAATTGGGTAAAGACAACTGCGCCATCATTTGCAGGTTTTACGCCAAAACCACAAAGAGACGACACTAGGTCACAACATATCCCAGACCCACAGGAAACAACATTTATGCTGCGAGTGTGGAAATTAGCCTTTGTCATTCTCTGTGTAAATCTAACTTTTTAGACACAATTGTTCCTGGATCTGTGAATCTGAACGTCTGTGCGGTCTATGCTGGATTTACTCCTGCTTTACTCCTGTAACTTTTTTGTGAGCCCATCTAAATTCTGCAAATTAGCTTTTGCTATAAGCACTATGATGCATCAGACTTATGTGACAGTTTGTCTATGTTTTTGTATCTCTCCCGATCAAATAAACCAAAAATAAATGAAAAAAAAAAAAGTCTGAGCTTTGACCTGTTCCTGTGTGACAGAACTGAGCCCATGGCGTCTTGGAGGCGCAGCGATGAGGCTGCAGCTACAGGGGGCAGCACAGACTCAAGGTGAGTGCATTATTCCCAATGAATTAGTCATGAATTAGTCTTAAAGCAGCAGAGGAGGGTTAGAGGAAGAGCCATGTACTGATTTTCTCTTCTTGTCAATGTGTTTTGTAGATCTGTGCTGAGTGACTGCTCCAAAGACGCCCCTCTGCTCTTCAGAACCAAACCAGAACCTGCAAAGTAAGGCCAGTTTTTTTTAGAATACTAAGTATGCACATCACTAGGGGTGCCCACAGTGTGGGCCAGGGCCCAAAAGCAGCCCTCGGACCAATGTTTGGTTTCCCTCAGGATTCTTGTTGAATTGGCACACAATGACAGATATGGTACTTGTTACTGCAAGTTTAAAGGGATATTTCAGGATTTTTGACATAGGGCCTCATTTCCTAGTTATCCAGAGTGTTGTTGAGGTCTGGAAATATCTTTTTCTTAAAATCATGCAGTTCTTATATTTGAAGAGTCTAGTGGCGCTAGGCTAGGACAAGGCTAACGCATTTCTATGGTATCAGTTAGCCTGCATTAAAAACAGTCTGACCCACTCCACAGTGCACCTGAGGTAAATCACTTATAACGCCAGACTAACCATATAAATGTCTGTGTTAATAGAATGATTTTAACCATTTTGCATTTAAAATAACTTATATTTGAGCAGCATCAGCTTCGTGGCTGTAAGCTAACGCAGCGGTGGAGTGATCTGCGAGAAAATAGTCCCTCAAAATGCGGTAATTCATGTGATACAAGGTCAGTTATATTTCAAAAATTATTCTATTAACACAGACATTTTTATGGTTAGTCTGGTGTTATAAGTGATTTACCTCAGGTGCACTGTGGAGTGGGTCACACTGTTTTTAATGCAGGCTAACTGATACCATAGAAATGCTTTAGCCTTGCCCTAGCCTAGCGCCACTAGACTCTTCAAATATAAGAACTGCATGAATTTAAGAAAAAAAATATCTCCAGACATCAACAACACTCTGGATAACTAGGAAATGAGGCCCAATGTCAAAAATCCTGAAATATTCCTTGAATGATTAAAACCTCAAAATCATTTTATCGTGAGACCGAGCTGGGATTATGGCTGGGAGCAGTTTAAACCTTTCTAATGAATGCACCCAGTTGTTGGACTGCGTTGACCAAAAACACCCCCAGAGCGGTTTTTGGCTTCATTCACGCAGTTCTAAGTAATCCTCCTGAATCCTGCTCTCTGAGCAGCTGCTCCACCCTCTCTTGGTAAATGACTGAGCTGTTCAGTTGTGTCGTCACAAAGGAACGGAAGTGCTCTACGTCTGTAATGTAATGCCTTACGGCCTGATTTTAATTTATAAAACAGCTTTTTCATTATTTTAGTTGTAAGAGAGAAATAAAAAAATAAAAAAAGAAGGGAACTCTCGGACGTGTCTGTGCTGTCCCGGGAGAGTAAACAAACCCACCCCCGGCCGGAGGACCCGAACAGAAGTCATGTTTGTGCGAACTGAGCTCTTTCTAACCTACTCTGGACACCGCCTGTTCTTTTTTCTTACCCAACGATAATGTCACGGATGCGCGTTTGGCTACGAGAGGAACAGGACTATTCAACCTTCCTAAAGAAGAGTGCACTCGCCAGAAGTTGGAATTTCTTTCTTGGATTCAGTGACTATATCAACCAACCTGATGGATGCTTGGTGAACCTTGGCCAGAATCAAAGTGGATTAACTTTTATAACCAACGCGATCCCATAACGTAAACACCCGATGGGGAGTCCAGGCTGAGCGGTGAGTCAATCAAAACACCGTGTTAGCGTGTGTGTTAGCGTGTGTGTTAGCATGTGTATTAGCCATTTATGAAACTGTGTTGCACATGTCAACTCCTTATAACTGCATTATGTGAAGTAACTTCACTTTTTGCAGCGATATTTATATTTATAATACTGCAAATGTGGAATGAGCGGAGAGAGGGGCGGAGAATCGAAGCGTTTTGTCTTCCGGGTTTGGAAAATACCCCCAGAAAATACTTATATTTCTCTCAAAAATGAGTACTCCATAGTGATAGAGGTACAATATATCATATAAATGCCTATACTTTACTTTGGAATGGCTAAAATAGCATGATACAGATCCTTTAAAGTATATTTGCTGGTGGGGACAATTTTAATGATTTTTAAGCACTGTAAAGCCCTTTGTATTACAGTTTGTATGAAAAGCGCTTTATAAATAAGTTTGATTGATTGATTGAACAATGAGAAAATACTGACCAAAGACCATAGTGCGGCTCGCTGTCAGACAGAACTCATCACATTGTGTGATTTTGCATGATTTGTGTGGTTGTTCTGCTGCAGTAAAAGTCTTTGAGAATGAAATGAGCTTCAGTGCAGTTTCCATCAAACATCTGAACTCTGTACTTTGAAAAACATGGAAAAACATGTAACATGACTTCAGTCTGCAGCACTTACTCCCTCACTGTAAATACTGCACATATGTATGTCTGAGGGTTGTTTATTTTCCCTACTCATGACTTGTCTCCACAATGGCGACGTGGAAATATTTTGACCGATTGTCTCTCCCGGCTCTTCATCCATTACATTTTTAATAGAGATTAAAGCTCAGCTCAGGCTATTTGTATTTTACTTTACGTCTTGTACATCTTAGTTCCGCGTAATTACTTTCTTTTCCCTCGTACCTACACATGGAACATGTCGGGCTGTAATCTAAAGTGTTACCACATTCTGTGACATGGTTTGATGTGTTTTTCTGTCTCGTAGAGCTCCGTTTGGAGAGAGCTGTCCTTCGCTGAAGAGTGACTGCTCCAAAGACGCTCCGCTGTGGTTTAGAACAGACGCACAACCAGTGAAGTAAGTTTCAAAAACTCCTGGCACAAATCAAAGTTTAAATCAGGATTTGGTGAACTTCATTACTATATTTCATAGGTGTTGATAATACAAATACAAAAAATACTTTGATACTTTTCAATACTTTAACTTTTTTTTCTGTAAGTCAGGTTTTTGTGCTAAGTGGATAAAAAAAAGAAAAGATTTTCCACTAAATCAGATACATTTCTTATATTGGGGATTGCTTACTTTTAGTGGGTTTAATTTGAAATTAGGTTTTAACATACACACTATTAAACACTAAAACATACAGTAGTAACAAACAATAAAAGTGCCTGTATAGCTTTCATAAATTGTCACCAACATACATTAGTTTGTACCCAGTCTCCTCCCACTGTGGACAGACCAGGACGGAGACATTATAAAGACAAAAGGGCAACAATTGGACGAGGGGCAAAACATTGACCTGACTGAGCAAAACCAATGTGATTTTTGGATTCAGCTCATCAAAACTGTCCTAAATTAGCTCACAAATCGTAGACACAACACTTGTTGTAAACCAGTGGTATCAGCTGCACATGTAGAGGCAGTTCAACAGAGGAATATGAAGGAGCAGGAATCGATTATAGTAATAATAATAATAATAATAATAATAATGCATTGTATGTCTTAGGCGCCTTTCAAGACACTCAAGGCCGCCTCACATCAACAAGTAAATTAACATCAACCAAAGCTGCGCTGTTTCTTGCAGGTCGGGATCTGGAGAGAGCTGCCTGTCGCTGCGGAGTGACTGTTCCAAAGATGCTGGTCTGCTCTTCAGAACCAAACCTTCAGAGTGAGCAGTACAGGGTTAATCTTCTTTCTCTCTAACACCTTGTTCTGATGCAGCGCCTGATGAAAAACACAAGCTTAATGTAACACTATAAGGCGAGGGCGATGACTGCAGCCGAAGGGGTAACAGTACGCAACCAGAAACAAATATAAACTCAGGACAACAAAAATTACGTTTCAAGTACTTATATTGAGAATATAATATATATCAAGGGTCAATATTCTAATATTCTAATCTTTCTAATAATAAAGGTATTTGCTTTGTTTGATATTATATAATATGTTGTATCCTTATTTTCTGAATAATGAGGTATGATTAATAAGCAAAGCTATGTTTTTGCTTGAAATTTAAGTCTAAATAATATTTGTTGCGTAACTTTGTTTTTTTTTTCCTTCGAAAAGTTTGAAGCCAGTTCAAAAATCACGTTGCCGCCTGGGCATTTAGTTCAAAAAGTTATGAAAATTGGCATAAACAGCCTAAACAACAAAAAACTAGGTATTATTTTAAGTTAACACCGTCTATCGCAAGGTTCAGCTTCAATAACAACTTAAAGCTGGGGTAACCGACGTTTTGTTGTTGAAAAGTAAATTTGTTTTTACCACCTCAGAGTAGTTGTAAACACAGCAAAAACAGATCTTGTTGTATTGTCTTCACCTAATTACAGTATTTATTGAGGAATAGAAGATAGAAGTAGTATCTAAATTAGTGGAATTCATGTTGGGGGTGGTCCTCCCTTCTCTTTGCCACCGCTCAAAGCTATAAATGGGCGTGAAACGCGCATATAAACAATTTGCTTTAACAATTCGGACATGCAGGAGGGATTGTGAGAGCTAGTTTGTGTGGCAATGCGAGGGTTAACTTAACTATTTAAACATAAAATTATTGCCAAACAATGCCAGCTGGAGATGGCCAGCACCAGTAATTAAGTAAAGCACATAGGTTTGTTGTTGAGTAAATGGATCACAGAGGCCAGGCACTGTATAGAAAAGTGTTAGATTTATTTTCACATTCTTTAGTTGAGTCGTTTGTTTCTTAGTTCATGTCAGTTTTGTTTCTGAGTCCTTTGTCCAGCCTCAGGTTACCACAGTCTATGAGAGGCGTTTACACAGACGAAACTCCAATTTCCAGTTTCCACAATGACGGAGAATACAAACACAAACAGGGTGAAATAAAAGGTAGAAAGGGCGGAGAAAAATAGGCAGGCGGCAGTGACGACCACTCCTCGACCAAAGGCTACAAATCTAAAATAAGCATGTCAAGAGTGTAACTTACTAGAGTAGGTGACTAGATTGACCAAGCCACAAACCTGAGCGGGGGCATTTGCGTGGCTCGGGGCTTTGACAGCTATGTCTGAGTCAACTGCGGCCAATCCACTCAGCAGCTAGCTCGGCCGTATACGGAGAACGCGGCCCATGACGGCGCCGCGGCCACTGATCATCAAGAGGGACTAGAGTTACTGTCAACTTTCGTGATTTAATTTAGCGACAATATGGATACTACCTGGTCTGGAGAGTGACGAGGAGCAACAACCACAACACAGGAGACTGGGCATACAGGAAGTCAGAGGTCAAATAATAAACTGAAGTGCTATTTATCAGGTGACGGCCGGCACGCACTGCCAATCACCATCAAAACCACAAGTGGCAGTGCCCAGCTGCAGGCATACTGCCACATTTGGGCCAAATCAGAAAATGTCAAAGTTTGTGCAGGAAAAATCAGGTACCCCAGCTTTAAACAGAGCAGACATGAAATAGATAATGACACAGATAGTTGCACTGACCGCGTTTGTTTATGTGCTACATTAGCATTAAGTTAGCAGCGGGGTTGAATGGACAATCGCGGCACCATAAACATGTAAAATGAACAAAAATATTCAAATAGATTGACTCTCCGGTGAGTAGTTTATGAGCGGGTCCTGACAGGTTGCTTTGAATTATTCTGCGGTATTATCCCTGAGACAGTACGCAGTGTTAACGAAAATACTTGAGATATAGGGCGCAACTCACCGATCAGTAGAGCATTAGCGGAGCATAACTCAAAGGTAACCGCTCCGTTATTTGCAATGGATTTTCAGTATTTTCAAAGTTTTGTGGGTAAAAAAGCCGACATGGCCACGCCACAGCAGGAGCAGCTTTGAGCAGCAGCGGGAGCAGAGCAGGAGCTAGTGATGAGGGTACTCTGTTCCACTTGATGATATCATGAGGTGTTAAAAAGCATTTAAATACAAAAACTAAAATGATCAGTTGTGTCCTTTCCCTACTCATGACTTGTCTCCACAATGGCGACGTGGAAATATTTTGACCGATTGTCTCTCCCGGCTCTTCATCCTGACATTTTTAATAGAGATTAAAGCTCAGCTCATGCTATTTGTATTTTACTTTACGCCTTGTACATCTTAGTTACGCTTGTAATTACTTTATTTTCCCCCGTACCTACGCGTGTAACTGTCGGGCTGTAATCTAAAGTGTTACCACATTCTGTGACGTGGTTTGATGTGTTTTTCTGTCTCGTAGAGCTCCGTTTGGAGAGAGCTGTCCTTCGCTGAAGAGTGACTGCTCCAAAGACGCTCCGCTGTGGTTTAGAACAGACGCACAACCAGTGAAGTAAGTTTCAAAAACTCCTGGCACAAATCAAACCACTGGTTACATTTTTTTAAACTGATTTAATATATTTTTGCAACGCAGAATGTCAAAATGACATCAGTTTTTCTGTAAATCAGGTTTTTGTGCAGAGTGGATATAAAAAAGATTTTCCACTAAATCAGATACATGTCTTATATTGGAAATTGCTTTCTTTTAGTGGATTTCATTTGAAATTAGATTTTAACATACACATTAATTTTCTATTAAACACTAAAACTTCGTAACAAATAATAAAAGTGTCTGTATAGTTTCATAAATCACCAACAGATTGTCCCCAGTCTCCCCTTACTGTGGAGGGACCAGGACAGAGACATTATAAAGACAAAAGGGCAACATTTGGCCGAAGGGCAAAAAAATGTACCCGACTGAGCAAAACTAATGTGATTTTTGGATTCAGCTCATCAAAACTTAGATACAACACTTGTTGTAAATCGGTGGTATCAGCTGCACTCCCACATGAAGAGGAACATGAAGGACTAAAGCTGGAGGCGCTGTTTCTTGCAGGTCGGGATCTGGAGAGAGCTGCCTGTCGCTGCAGAGTGACTGTTCCAAAGATGCTGGTCTGCTCTTCAGAACCAAACCTTCAGAGTGAGCACAGCTTTAGTTCCTCGTGTTTTGTTACTCTTGTTTCTTGGATCATAGCTGGATGACAGTACAGGGTTAATCATCTTTTTCTCTTTAACCTTGTTCTGATGCAGCATCTGATTAAAAAAAACAGCTGGAGTTGATTTGCTTTATTCACACGTTTGAGTAAATTTTGATATTTTAAAAGTTTTGATGATGTCATGAGGTGGCGCCCTCTTTCTACATGAAGAGCTCATGAAGAGCTCATCTGTTCATGAAGTGTTGTGTATAATTGAGGCTTAAAAACTGTCAGGCACGTCAGCGTTGATATGTGACATTTTTAAAATTTGAAACAAAGTCTGTCTAATACTTCGCAGTTTGAAAGGGAACTCGAGAACCTAAATTTGGGAACAAATCATGACCATGGAGGATGTAGATGAATGCTGTAATTCTGTGACTGCAGCCATAACAAGGTTAATAGAAAAATGTACAAAGCAATTAAAATGTAAACAAAAGAAAAGTACTCTACTGTGGTTAAATAATGACATGAAAAAAATATGAAGATGCGGGACATGGCTCTAAAGAAATCATTTAGCTCAAAGCTCACCACTAACCTCCTTGCTTCTAAAAGTCTAAGAAATAAAGTAGTACAAAAATTGCAAAAAGCAAAAGCAGCTTATTATACTCAACTTATAGGAAACGCAAGGGGCAACAATAATTCCCTCTGGAAATATTTGAATAACTTGATTAAAAAAACAACAAAACACAAAGGAATTAAAGAACTTAGGACAGATAGCAAAAATATTAGTAAAAGTGCCACTATGGCAACAAATTTAACTCATTTTGTACATTCGGATTGAAGCAGTTGATGAAACAGAAGTAGCACGAATCATTGCAAAACTGTCAAATTCCAAATCTAATGACATATAATATAATAGTAGTTGTTTTCTCAAAAATATAATAGTGTCCTGGTTAAAGCGTTAACATGTCTTGTCAATTTGTCCATAAGAACCTGTGAATTTCCTTCTGGTTTGGAAAACAGCAGCTGTAGTCCTGATTTGTAAAGCAGGAAGTCAGGACTCCATGTGCAAGGCCCATATCAATTTATATTGTAAAACTATCAAAAGTGATTGAGAGAGCAGTAGCCGCGCAACTGGTTGACCATCTGGAAGCCAATCAGCTCCTCCACCCGCAGCAGTTTGCTTTTCGACCTGGTTATTCAACCAAAATAGCAAACTATTCCACATTTTAAAGATTTTTAAGTACTGTTAGTGCTTTATTTGTCATTGTACCATTGTACAACAAAATTACTTCTGAGCTGCTGCGACTGAGTGCGCCGCTATTGTGGGCCCACCTGACCAGCATGTTTGTGGAGATAGGGGAACCCAGAGTACTGCTTTCAGTCTCCTCTGATCCTCTGAAACGGTGCTGCACATCCTGGTGCTTAAGAGTAGTTCTTTTTTAGTAATTTCAAACCAAGCAGACTTCTTATTTGATAATCCTGCTTTTATGATGTGAGAATTTCTAACTGTTAAATTTTACAATTATCAATACAATTATCAATAAAATCTATAGCACATTACTGCAGTTTGTTTAATTGTGTTCCAAGTGAACTCTATACTGTAAATGATGTTGACAATGTTGACATAATTACGACAAATGAGGTCTTTAAGGCAATAACCAATTTGTCTAATAACAAAAGTACAGGATTTGATGGAATCTCTGCTGAGCACCTAAAGTTTGCAAGTGTGAGGCTGGCCCCACTGCTTTCTATCTGTTTCACAGCTTTTCTTGTGCATGGTTTCATACCAGACTCTATGTTACCTGTGTTATTGGTTCCAGTAATTAAAAACAAAACTGGGAAGCTTGGCTGTTCAGATAAATACAGACCGATAGCCTTGGCTAGTATAGTGTCCAAAATCATTGAAACTGTCCTTTTGGACAGGATTCTAAAGCTTGTGAGATCTACGGATAACCAGTTTGGATTTAAGACCAGGTTAGGCACTGACATGTGTATATATGCGCTTAAAGAGACAATTGCTAAATATAGAAGACAAAATTCCTCTGTTTTTATGTGCTTTTGGATGCTTCAAAAGCATTTCACAGGGTTAATTATAGAAAACTATTCCTGAAATTAGCCCAAAAAGGTGTACCCAGTTATGTTGTGCGTTTTTTAGCAAACTTGTACTCACAGCAAACAGTGCAAATAAAACGGGGGAACAGTGTATCTACCCCTTTTAAAGTGAGCAATGGGGTCCGACAGGGGGTGTTCTGTCCCCAGTGTTATTTAACCTGTATCTAGATGAACTCAAAGCCTGTCACACTGGCTGTGTCTCTGGAAGAACTGTTATGAATCATTTTGTGTACGCAGATGATTTAGTCGTGTTTAGTCCAAGTACGACTGGTCTACAGCAGCTCCTCAATATCTGCTCAACTTATGGTCTGGAACATGTCATTAAGTACAATAGTTCAAAGAGTGTGGTTATGATTTGTAAAACCAAGGAAGATAAGAACTTGACATTTCCAAACTTTTGTTTGTGTAAATGATGTTTTGCATGTGAACAAAATCAAGTATCTTGGGCACATCAACACTGAGGACTTGTCTGATGATGATGACATTTATAGACAATGCAGAGTGTTGTATGCCCAGGCTAATACCCTGGCACGGAAGTTTGGCTGTTGTACAGAGAGAGTGAAGCTGACTTTATTTAAAGCGTACTGTACTCCCTTGTACACGGCTCATCTCTGGACTCATTATAAGAAAGCCAGCATGTGAAGGCTCCAGGTGGCCCATAATGATGCTTTGCGTGTGCTTTTGAAGAAGCTGAGATGGTCAAGTGCCACAGAAATGTTTGTCAGTGCCAGAGTGAACACTTTACAGGCCGTGCTTCGAACTTTGATGTACAGCTTTATGTGTCGATTAAACATGTTTGAAAATGAAATAATAGTTGATAGGGAATTATAGGGTTAATTCGGCACTCACACATTGCTCTTAACATATCGTACTGCTAATCAGTACATTTGGCCTTCTACATGACTTGTGGCCTAATAAACGTGGCACAATGTCAGCGCTTAGATCCACGTGGCACACTGCCAGTGCGTAGACCTTAGCGTCTACGTGTCACCAACATTATTTAATCCTCTTCATGTGGAAGTATCGCCAGACTTCTGAATGATCAATGCCCTGAACACTGTATTGGCTGTTCAAATGTCTCCAGGCCTGTACTACGGTAATAAAACTTCTTCTACGTAAGACATCCAGACTGGTCTCCATCCTTCCACCCGTGTTTCTTCGGACATCTCCGGTATCTCCCTAACAACAGTGTCCCTCACGAATATAAAATGGAGTGCGACACGTTATCAATCTGACTTGTGGAGACATTTGCATGATTGTCTTTTTAAAATCATTTAAAGTTGACATGACACAGGGGGTTCAGTGCCTCGCTGCTGCGCTCGATTTCTCCCCGCGCCGCTGTGCTCTGAGCACGGGTCCGAGGCTGTCTGTCTTTAAAGTCATCTTAATTGTTTGTCTTGTCCTTTATTTATTTTTTATGGACTACAAGTCCGGAATAAAGTTGAATTGAATTGAAAGATACTGTATTTAGAGCAGATTTAGTGAGTATACCCACCACATGTCCAGCTGCATCGATTTATCAGACTCTGTTTATGTATTTACCTGGAGATTCCCTGTTTAATGATCCTCAACATTTGATCTAATTTATTCTTATTCCCTTTTATTTCATCATTATCATTCATCCTTCATGTTCCCTGTTTGTGAAATTGTTGATCCATGAAGCTTGTTCGGCTCCTGTTGTGTGAAAGATTAAAACCTGTCTCTGGTGCACAGAGTCCTGGGGAGCACGGACGGTTTCGATGATCAGTCTGACGAACAGCTGGAGCTCATATTTATGGTAAGAACATTGTCTGCCTTCAGTGCTCCTCTGAAACGGTGCAGTGCCTCCCGGATTTGTCCTTGTTTCAGAGCATGGTGTCCTGCACTGGTCAGCTCCTCCTCCTTCCTCTTCCTCCTGCAGCTCCCTCCGCTCCACAGTCTTTCACCATCTTCTGGGAAGAGCATAGCAGACGAATATAATCCGTCTTATTCTCCAGTGAGCAAACATTAGGGATAATATCAACACTTTTTGACATTGAAGGCAAAAAGTAATCTTTATAATAATAATGCCTTACACTTGTAATGCGCTTTACAAGCCTGTATTACCAAGTTCCTCAAAGCACTACACTGTCATCAGTATTCATTCATTCCATACTAAATGGTGGTAAGCTACTATTGTAGCCACAGCTGCCCTGGGGTAGACTGACAGAAGCAAGGCAACCAGTTTGTGCCACCACCACCAATCACTGACTCACACATTCACCCCAGACTTCCTGGTGTTCCCAAGTGGTCTCCCATCCAAGTATTGACCAGGCCTAGAGCCCTGCACGGGCCTGATTTCTGGGCCCGAGCCCGGCCCGACAGACTTTTATAATTAGCAGGCTCGAGCCCGGCCCGCGGCCCGCCTCTTCTCTCTCTCGCTTGCTCTCCCCCCCCAATATTTTCCAAAAGCGTCATTAAACAGCGCTGCAACAGTTGACCTGTATTGTATGAATAAATAAACACTTCTATCTAAACGTAACATAAAGCACAGTGTTTATTTTTTATTGTTGGGAGGAACACGCATGCATTTGTTTCCTGGAAGCACTGCGAAAACATACCGTCGATAGAAGCACTCCGCACGCAAACCGCTCCGTCCTCTCTCTCCATACCGCTTTGCAGAGGTTTACCCACGGCGGGGAAACCCCCCACGCCACAGCCCACGGGGACGGCAGGTCCATGTTTGTGGCAAGAGGTGGCGGGTCAAGACCATGGATGTATTATAATTAACGACGGGGCGAGAGGACATCGCGTCGATAGAAGCACATCCGCACGCGAACCGCGCGGTCCTCTCTCTCAATACAACCGCTTTGCAGACCTGTACGCACGGCGAGGAAAACTCCCACGCCACGGCCCACGGGGAAGGCAGGTACATGTTTGTGTTGTGTTGGCAGGTCAAGACGGGGTGTGAGAGAGGGAGTGAGGAGAGCGGGTGCTTCATTTAATGTCGCCATTTAAGTTGATTAAAAAATAACAGCACAACGCATTGGCAGGGGAAAACCAAGCCCGAGCCCGGCCCGTGTCCGACGCAATGATGCGGTAATGGGCCCGAAGCCCGGCCTGCGGGCCTTCGGGCCCCTCGGGCCCCTCGGGCCCCTCAGGCCTCGGGCTCAAATGCAGGGCTCTAACCAGGCCCTTCCCTGCTTAGCTTCCAAGATCTGACGGGATTGGGCATAGCAAAGGCAGTATGGCCTTTATAGGACAGGACAACTGCTGGGCAAGAAAGGGTGAAGTTCAGGAGAGACATTCAGAAATGATCTAAATGATACAGACAGTACTAGCCAGCCAGACGCTTCTCCTCTCTGTGTAAAAGAAGAACCGTCTGGGCAGCTGTTCGTTTCACGATTTTCCACTATCAGTTCACTCACGGACAAAGAGGAGGGATTTCATTGCAACAAGAGATGGAAGCTATCGCCGCACTCTTCCAAAACATTAAAGATGTCGTGCATGGCAACTGACACTGTTTTCTTCCGCTCTTTTGTCTGTTTTAAACAATTTGGAAAATATAAAATCCGTTAAACCGGAGCGAGAAACAGCGTTGTACTGGCAGATTTGCTTGTTTAAGGTTTACTGACAAGACTTTCTGCAACTTGTCCCAGCGTCATACCCGGCATTTCTCTAATTGGTTGATGCCGTCTGTCTATTACGCCCACCGGGAAATCGCTGAGATCACGCTTACTCCCAGACCACATATCTTTGAAAAAGCATGTAGTTTGGCTTGCCAGGCAAGTACTTGTGCAGTGTCCATAAACATGCATGAATCAGGTTTGGCATACGTGAAAAAGTCTTCATATTTTTGTAAGTTTGTGCTAATAAAAATAAAATTAAAAAAACTGTGCCGGTTTCTGAAATCTCAGTGAGACTTTCTCTTGGGAAATAAAAGTCAAATCATTATAATAATCATGTGACCTCACACTGGTGTCTGCTGCATTACACAACTGCCTCACCTTCTGATGATGCTTCTGTTCCAGCGGCTGGAGGAGGACATCCTGATGTTTGTCAAAGAGCAGCTGAGGAGTTTCCAGAAGCTCCTGGCCCAAAAGAGTACCACAGACAGTACCACAGAGAGCACCATGGGCAGCGGTCAAGAGCAGAACAGAGAGGCGGTGCTGAACATCACCCTGGACTTCCTTAGGAGGATGGACCTGGAGCATCTGGCCGAGCAGCTGAAGAACAGTGAGTGTTTTTGTCAGTTTGCCCCGGGGCAGCCCTGGTTACTCCCACTGAGTGTTAGGAGTGAATGCATCCACTCTAGTGCTTTGAGACATTACCTCCCACTTCACTTGTGCTTTCAGAGATGCCTGGTTTGAACATCGCTTCAAAACTGAAGTCTGAGCTGCAGCAGAAGTATCAGTGTGTGTTTGAGGGCGTGGCTAAAGCAGGAAGCCCCACCCTCCTGCAGCAGATCTACACAGAGCTCTACATCACAGAGGGAGGGGCCTCAGAGGTCAACCAGGAACATGAGGTCAGACACATGGAAACAGCCTCCAGGAAACCAGGTGGAGCTGAGAGAGCCATCACATGTGAAGACATGTTTAAAGGCCGCGCAGACACAGAGGCGCCCGTCAGAACGGTGCTGACAAAGGGAGTGGCTGGCATCGGGAAAACAGTGCTCACACAGAAGTTCACTCTGGATTGGGCTGAAGGCAAAGCCCACCAGGACGTCCAGCTGCTGTTCCCCTTCACTTTCAGAGCACTCAATGTGCTGAAGGACAGGAGCTTCAGCCTGGTGCAGCTTATCCATCACTTCTTTAGAGGAACAGAAGAAGTGCAGCGCTTTGAAGATCTGCAGCTGCTCTTCATCTTGGACGGTCTGGACGAGTGCAGACTTCCTCTGGACTTTAGCCGGACCCGGGTCCTGACGGAGCCCACAGAGAGCGCCTATGTTGAGGTGCTGCTTGTGAACCTCATCAGGGGGAGCCTGCTTCCCTCCGCTCGCCTCTGGATAACCACACGCCCCGCGGCGGCCAATCAGATCCCTGCTGAATGTGTCTCCATGGTGACAGAGGTGCGAGGGTTCAGTGACGAACAGAAGGAGCAGTACTTCAGGAACAGGTTCAGAGACGAGCAGCAGGCCACAGCCGTCATCTCCCACATTAAGAGCATCCGCAGCTTGTACATCATGTGCTACATCCCAGTCTTCTGCTGGATCCTCTCTGTCATTATACAGAAGCTTCTGGAGCAAACAGAGAAACCAAAGCTGCCCAAGACTCTGACTGAGATGTATGTCCACTTCCTGGTGGTGCAGGCCAAAGTCAAGAACATCAAGTATCATGAGGGAACAGGAGCAGACTTTCACTGGACTCCAGAGACCAGAGAGATGGTGCGATCTCTGGGAAAACTGGCCTTTGAGCAGCTGCAGAAAGGAAACCTGATCTTCTACGAGAGTGACCTGAGCGAGTGTGGGCTGGACGCTGAGGAGATCGCTCGTTACTCCGGAGTCTTCACACAAGTCTTTAGAGAGGAGCCAGGCCTGTACCAGGACAAGGTCTACTGCTTCATCCATCTAACTGTGCAGGAGTTTCTGGCTGCTCTTCACGTCCATCAGACCTTCTTCAGCTCTGGAGAGAACCTGCTGTCTCCATATCATCAGAGTGTGCGAGACTTCTACAACTCTTCTGTCAGAGAGTCCCTATACTGCTCAAACGGACAACTGGACTTGTTCATGCGCTTCCTCCTGGGGCTTTCTCTCCCAACCAATCAGAGCCTTCTACAAGGTCTTGTGACACAGACAGGTGGTGACATCATAAATTGTTTGAATGTACAGTACATCAAAAAGAAAATCAATAAAAAATGTCTGTCCGAAGAGAATAGGCTGAACCTGCTGCACTGTCTGAATGAACTGAATGACCACAGTCTGGAGGAACAGATCCAGTTGAGCATTAAGAAGGGGCACATTAATCCCAGCATTTCCCCCGCTCAGTGGTCGGCTCTCTGCTTCCTCCTGCTGTCCACAGATCGGGAGGTGTTCGACCTGAAGAAATACCATGCGTCTGAGGAGGTTCTGCTGAAACTGCTGCCCGTAGTACAAGCCTCCAAAAAAGCTCTGTGAGTTTAATGCTGCTTGAGGCTCACTTATTTAAAATGAGCTAAATTTCCATAGTCAAAAGTTGCTGGTCTCTTTTCCAAAATTGAACTAAGATCCAAAACGTACCTAGCCAGAACCTACCCCAAACATTTTTGTTGCGGGGTACTCCTATTAAGAAACCCATCTTAATATATATTAATATATATATTAATATATATATTAATATATATTAATATATATATTAATATATATATGGGGCGACAGTGGCGCAGATGGTAGAGCGGGTCGTCTCATGATCGGAAGGTCGTGGGTTCGAATCCCGCCTCCTGACTGTGCACATTGTCGTTGTGTCCTTGGGCAAGGCACTTCACCCACATTGCCTCCAGTGTCTGCCTACACTGGTAGCCCCCTAGGAGAGACCAACAGGCCCGGTTTGAACCGTGAGGCCGTCCTTCCGTGGACCCACCACCTGCAGAAGGAGCCATGGGGGGCTGGTGCAATGTGATATGGGCAGCTCCGGCGGCTGCCCCCACGACCCGGCAACGGACAAGTGGAAGAAAATGGATGGATGGATGGATATTAATATATATATATATTAATATATATATTAATATTCATTCAGAACGTATAAAGGCCTCTAACGGTCTAAGAATCTTTCAAAGACCTGATAGTACTAACTAACAAATGATGTGTAGTTGTTTCAAATAGTGAAGAGCCTGTCTTCTTTCCCCAGGCTGAGTGACTGCAACCTGACGGAGCACAGCTGTGCAGCCCTGTCCTCACTTCTGTCCTCAGAATCCTGCACTTTAAAGGTGCTGGACCTCAGTAATAACCCCATACTGGACTCTGGAGTGGAGCAGCTGTGTGAGGGACTCAAGAGCGCCACCTGCACACTGGAGATCCTCAGGTGAGAACTCTGAGACCAAATACACTGTCAGTGGATAATTCACTTGTTTAACCCTTATGTTTGGTGTATGTTTGGACGGCTGTAAAAAAATATTGTAAAATATTCAGTTCTGCACAAAACTACTAAAGTTTGAACAAATATCCATGAACCACATAAGACACATACAAGGTAAAGTCTCCAAAAGCATCTCAATTATTAATAAAGCCAAGTTTTTCTTAAATTACAATGCATTATTTCCATTATATGGTTCATTAGTTTTGCCATATCTAAATTACTGTGTAGAAGTTTGGGGCAATAACTATAAAAGCTCATTACACCCCCTTGTTATACTCCAAAAACGGGCTGTAAGAATTATACACAAAGTAGGATATTGTGATCACACTAATATATTATTTCTGCAGTCTAAACTGTTAAAAATGCATGATTTAGTTGATTTCTCTACTGCCCAACTTCTGTTTAAAGCCAACAAAAATGTCCTACCTGCAAGGATACAAATGCTTTTTACACGAACAGAAGGGGGATAGAACCTGATAGAACCAGTGTCTTCCACTAGGAAAAGTATGTGTGTGTCTGTATGTGGAGTTAAACTCTGGAACAAATTGGGGGCAGAATTTAAACAATATCCTAATATTCATCATTTCAAATCAAGTTATAAAAAGATGGTATGGTCAAAGTACCAGAAGGAGGAAATGGGTACTTGATTGCTAATGGGTGTTACATAATAATAATACCATTATTGGTATTATTATTATTATTATTATTATTATATTATTATTATCATTATTGTTATTATTGTAAGATATAATATTTAATTTAGTAAATAAGAAACAACTAAGTGACTATATTCTATTAGTGAATCTTACATTAACTATACTGTATGTCTTGACTGTTTTTGTTTTTTGTTTTTTTTGCTGTTGTTTTCTTTCTTTCTTTACTTCTTCCTGTCTTCTTTATTTTTATTAATCATAGCTATTTAAAATGTATTGTGTCATATTAGTATAAGAATTGATTAGGTGGGGTAATTGTAATTGTTATTGCCATTGTTATTGCTATTGCTGTTGTGTTATCAGCATTATTTTAACAGCCCAGGATTAATACCTAACAATCTATATATTATTCTTAGAATCAAACTTAATCGATTCACACAGCGGTATTGCTATTGATGCTGATGGTAATATAAAGGAATTAAATTCTTAGAAGTAAAACATGCACATATCCATGTACTCCGCATTCAACATAACCCATAGTACAGGGCAGACATGTGGAGGCCGGCAGCTCGAGGAAAGCCTCTTCTGGCAGCAGACTCCTAAATCTTGTCTCTATTAATGTACAGCATAGGACACCTCACGAATGATGGTCCTGTTGCTCGGGGGCTGCTCCCCTCTGGCAGCAGGTCCAGACACAGGAAAGAAAAAAGAAAAGCCCCGAATCCTTTTTAACACACATTATTAAGACTACTCTTGTTATCATGAGCATCAATCAGTCTGCGATTACTGTACCTTTCATGAATAAATATGGAGTATATTATGTATCATTCAAACACTTTGATATTATATGGGCTGTAGTGATGATGGTGAATAACAGTAATACCAACGTGGCAATAAAATGGGTATAGGGAACAAAATTATTCACTTGTTATAAAGTGTAACATACTATGAATGTGACTTAATATAATACATTGTTGCGTCTGTAAATATGTAATCAATTTAATTGTTAATTGTTTTGTGGGATAATAAGTACTAAGCAGTGTTATTGTTGCAACCACATTATTATTTAAGTTTATGAACAGGGGTGGGAGTCAATAAGCTTGTCTTCTTCCCACTCCTTTTCGAGCTTGAATGTAGTTATTTAATTTTCTTTTTCTTCTCTTTTTCTTTTGTTGTGTTTTTTTTTTTTGGCTTTTGCCTGTATTGTGTGGCTCGAAATAAAAAAAATCAATCAATCAATATCAAAATATTCAACTATTTTATTAGAGAATTTTATAAATGGATACCTGTTTACCTCTGTCCCCTCACCTGTCCCTCTGTCTGTTTACCTCTGTCCCCTCACCTGTCCCTCTGTCTCTGTTTACCTCTGTCCCCTCACCTGTCCCTCTGTCTCTGTTTAACCTCTGTCCCCTCACCTGTCCCTCTGTCTGTTTACCTCTGTCCCCTCACCTGTCCCTCTGTCTCTGTTTAACCTCTGTCCCCTCACCTGTCCCTCTGTCTCTTGTGTCTGTCCACAGCCTGTCGTGTTGTAACCTGACGGAGCACAGTTGTGGGCTTCTCTCCTCTGTTCTCACCCGTTCGTGTCTCAAACATCTGGATCTCAGTAACAATCATCTGCAGAACTCAGGGCTGGACCTTCTGTGTGCAGGCCTGAAGAGTGCCCCCTGCAGGCTTCAGTCACTCAGGTAAAATTGGTCAACAACAGTACACACTGCATATAGTAGGACCGTAGGACTCGTTTCTGCTTTCCTGTGTGCTGTAGAGTGTCTCGATGCTTGGTGTCGGAGGAGGGCGTGGCTGCGCTGGTGTCTGCTCTGAGCTCGTCCTCGTCCCTAAAGGAGCTGGATCTTACCAACAACAACCTGTCCCTCTGCACTCAGCTCACCACTCTGCAGGGCCTGGTGCATACGCTGCGGTGAGCACCTCACAACAACACGACACACCCCAGAACTGGCATTAGTACTTAACTTTGGCATTAGCTACTTTTGCATTGCTGTTGCAGTGGGAGTGTTTGGTAGACAGAATTTCTATTAAGAGGCAGGTATTTAGAAAAAAATAATTCTTAATGAATTATGAATTCTGGCAAGGGAAAACGCAGCTTGACTAACAACATTAGAATAAGCTGAGTGTATCCGTTCTTATCACCCGCTGGTGTGGGAGTGGATGGATAATGTACAGAGGAGGGTAGTACTCAGTTACTTTTGGAAGTAATTGTACTTCTTAGACCTTCTGTGGACCCACCACCTGCAGGAGGAGCCATAGGGGCTGGTGCAACGGCTGCCCCCACGACCCGGCAACGGAAAAGTGGAAGTAAATGGATGGATGGATGGATGGATGTACTTCTTAGAGTAATTTGACCATAACAGGTTGACCTACCGTGGGGCAAAAAAGTATTCCATATATGCCGAAAGAAGGAAAGTCTATGGGGAACTGACCAAATACTTTTTTCCCCCACTGTATATGTATTTTACAATATCAGCTATCGGCCAATATTTTGCCAATATCTCTGGGACTGAAAGTGATAGAGACTTCCCATTCTTTGCATGAGAGTGAGTCAGTCAGGGCTATAAAAATATAATATAAAAATATATATATAAAAATATAAAAGCCCTCACCAACCTCCTAGGCCCCAGGAGCTGAGAAAATCACGGTGAAAATCGATCACCAGTTTCTGAGGCCCGGACCATATTTGATATATTTCTATGTTGCAGACTTTTGCTTATAATATCAGAACCATAAGAGATATAGACTTACTGTTGTTTTGGAATATGCTGATTTTTGTCTTTCAAACGAGCTCACTCTGAAGTATCTACTAAACATGAATGTGCTGAATAAATCAGACCTATGCCTCTAATAAAGCTGTTATATTTTACAGTTAAGAAGCTTCATTCACAATTTATGTCACAATTGAATCTCAACTTTTACGCTCAAACAGTTACTCAGTACTCACAGTACTCAAGTAGCATTTTCCCAGGGTACTTTCTTACTCTTGAGTAAATATTCTATTCTCTACCCGCCTCTGATAATGTATAATTATTAATTTTCCTACAGAGTGGAGCCCACAGAAGTGGAGTGGCTTTCCAGACCGTCCCTAACAAAGTGTAAGTTATTATTTATTGTTAATACTTTTGATTTTATAGCATTGTTTTATTTATTTATTGTTTGTAATAGTGTGCATGGAATTATGGCCTGTTTTTCCTGTAGGCTAGTGTAGTGTTGGGCTATCCTCTCGCTATGTGATGATGTCATCACTCTACTTCGGGTCCAATGGAACTTAAGCCCCATTCACTACAGTGAGATATTGCTGATTTGATCCCTTAGCCTCAGAGTTTTGTACAAGGCTCTTTTTAAACACCTGATTTTCTTTGGCAATGTTTTTTCTAACATTGACTATTAAATGATTAATTTCAATACGCAACAAAGGCTTATTTTAAAATACGGATATACAATAATTTTGTCTGGAGAAATAGTTACAATTATTATTACAATTGACTGTTTGTTTGTTGTTAATAAGGATACAGTATCAAGCCCAAATTATCCAGAAAAAGATCCATAGTTTAAATCCAACACACACCAAATTATTGGCGTATGCGAGTACCTCACTATTTGATACTCACTATGGGTCACAATAACAATCTCAGAATATACAGAAGGCTGCAATATTCAATCTTTTAAACATAAAAACCTACAGTAAATCACTGTATTAAAGTGCCACGTGCACGTTTGACATTTTTGTATAACAACTGCCAGTTGTATTATTCCTCTTTTTCTTAAATAAATACGTAAATTATACGTGACTTGCTGAAAATGGGCCTGTGATCCTCTCGTGGCATCACTTCACTTTATAATTATTAACACTGTCATCATGCACCATTTACCATGGGCTGTTGAATTAAATTGGCGGCCTCTTTGGGTACACCATCCAGATTTGATAGAACTATGGTGTGTTCCTTTTGTTCCTCAGATTACTGTAATCTCTCTCTGGACCCGAACAGCGCTCATAAAGCCTTGAGTGTGTATGAGGATCGCAGGAGAGTGTCTCACAACGCCCTGAAATATCTGTGGTTTGGAGATGACCAACCCGACCGCTTTGAGCATTTCACACAGGTGCTCTGTGCCTCTCCTCTCACCGGCCGCTGTTACTGGGAGGTGGAGTGGAGCGGCTCTGTGGACATCGTCATCAGCTACAGAAAAATCAGGCGCAAAGGAGAAGCTGAAGAGCAGGAGTTTGGAGCCAACGATAACTCCTGGTGTCTACGCATCAATTCAGAAGGATACACGGTCCGCCACAACAAAATGCAGACCTTGCTGCCATCTTCTTGGTTTGGTCAAATGACCCATTCCCTCTTCCTATCCGGGCGGGTGGGCGTGTTCCTGGACTGCGAAGCTGGCTCTCTGTCCTTTTTTAAATGCTCCTCTGGGCAGTTCACACACCTTTACACCTTTAGAAGCACCTTCATGGAGCCGCTGTATGCTGGCTTTGGGCTGTGTTGGCACTTAAATGGCTCCTCAGTGTCTCTGGTCAACGTCAGGAGAGAGGAGCAGTACTAGTGCAAAGGGGCCTAACATGGTGGGTCATATTAACATGATTGACGGGGTCATATCCTGCATTTTTGTGGCCTAAAGACCTGCTTATGGCACTTGTGTGTAGAACATGTTTCATTGTTTTTTACATGATCATTTTACACACGTGTGAATCAAATTACTTCCACACATTAATTACACAACACAAAACTCACTACGCTCATTTGTCATTACACACACACATCTGTAGCTAGCAGAGGTTTCATTAACCAAAAATTCTGTGTCATTTAGGGAATATTTTTAGTTTTGACGGAAAATTCTTAAGGCTGTCCGTCAATTTGATGGATTAAATCAAGCCTCTGATCTCACTCTAAAGCAGCTACATTACTAACGCCGCGTGTGCATTGACTTATAAATGCAAAGGACAGATAAATCCACAAAGGACAGAGAGAGAATGAGGCGTGATGCATCACAAAGTTAAGCACTGGACACTGCGCGTGGCTTCAAAGACACACAATGTTGTATTGGTTTATTTGGTCGGGACAGTGCATGTTAATGAACATACATGGGTCTCATGCATGTAAACAAGCCACACCGGATTGTAGCCTTGGGCTAATTTGCATCCGTCGTCCCACATGCACACTCTCAAACACACTCACATTCATCCTGGCCTATTGTACATGTTTTTAGTGGTAGTACCATATGTGAACCGCTGAATATTGCCCCGTTCACCACGAACGGTTCGCCCACTGTTTCTTAAACATTACATTAAAATTGAGAAAATGCAAATGATAAGCTCCAATTAGCATTTCCAACAGTGAAACATGAGCCTTAATATTGACAGATGATGCTGAATTACACACACAAGTTTTAACACATTTCTGCTGCAAAATGTGTGTTCCATGATTCGGTTCAGATCATGTTTAGCTTAGCTGCATTTATTCTGCAATTCCATATTTTTTCGTAACAGAAATAATAGATATCTATCTATCCATCTAAAAAAATGCATATAATGAAAGATTAATAAAAAAAATAGCTCATGGTGGATTTTTACAACCCTGTCCATCAGAAGAAACAATTTTTCTGTGGGACCAACCATAGACTGTACAAATAATAGACAACTCCTCCTCACTCCTCCACGTTTACCACAATGACCACGTTCGAGGGGGAAATTATGGCGGATTTACAGACTCCTCCTCCCCAGCTCTGACGAAGCATGTTCCTAATAAGGGCATAAGGGCGGGATCTTCACTGTAGACTCGGCCCTTGTGTGACGTGTAGCTCGTGTAGATCGCGCAGCTCCAATGCCAACAGTCCGAGCCTCATTAACTTTCTAAAATGTATCCTACGATAACCAGCCCGGTGCCTCTGATTGTGTCTAACCCAGCGTAATCACAGGAGGTATATCTCGCTCTAGACAGTTCCAAAACATTAGGCACCGGGCATTAAAGTTGTTTTTAACGTGTCTAAAGTGCAATGGATTCTGTGACAAAGTGGGTTTGTCCCAGTATTTATTTTGGACACTTTGTTTCATTTGCAATATCCATCAGCTATATAACCCACCAGATTCATTCATTTGTTTAAGTTAATGATTAAGCTTCACATTGTCCGTTTACAGCTTTGTTTATTTGTATACAAACTTACCTGTACCACATGGTTAGAACAAAGGGAAGGCGTGGTCCTTGTCGGCCATTTTAAAAGCTCAGGCTGAACCATGTGGCAGGGGGGGAAACTGGTTTAAACTTTGCTTTGAGTTTCCTTTGTATATGATTTTGGTTTCTATTTTGTCTTTGTTCATTTGATTTAAACACTTATCATTTGTGGACTAAACACCAACTTGTTTTATGTAAAATGTTAACACTTTTTAACACAATAGGTTTAGCCAGCTAAACCTATTGTCTGAACTCACCCATCGCACTAATGGTACTTACCGGTGGGAGGTCCTTTCCCATGAGGAGAGGCATAAAAGGAGAGGCCATTTTGTTCATGCAGGGGACATGTGTGTCATGGAGAAGTTTCTTTTGTATGAAAGAATACATTTTGCCTGGTAAGAATATTATGTTTGTCAAGTCTGCCTGCTCATCTTGACCACTCTGTGGCCAGCTTCCCCACATATTCCAATGGGGAACTAGCGGCTATATGGAGGTACTACAGCAATGGCGGCCTCCGGTGTCGTGGTCGCAAAGCAGAGCAGCCAGCGGCCATTGGGACCAACAAAGACAGTAAAGTGTCATTATTGCCAGTGATTGATCTAAGTGTCAAGATTCAGGTCGATACAGTGAGCATTACTCGCACCTGATTTTGTAAATGCTTTTTTTTTTCCTGATTTGCATTTTCATATGAAAAACTGAACCAATATGTTAAGTGTTAACTTTGACTATTGCAACAGGGGTTTTGCTGAGTTTACTGTGACCTGAGTTTACTTTGAACAGCACTGTTTTAAAACTGCTAAATGTACATAAATATTTTAAATTAGATAAATAAATACAATTATTTTGAATGAATAATGCCAACACTGATTACTATTGTTTCTGTGACCAAGGTTTTGGCAAAAGTCTCTGACTAAACCTGGAGGTCAGTGGTTCTGTCAAATTCTTTTTGGGTCTATTTTTGTTGTTATTGATCATTAGAATTGAAGTTTGGCAGGACTCGAATGACGGCTAATAAATAATTCCTGCCCTGCCTGAGGACTCATTAGAGAGACGGAGAGAGTCAGGCTGGGTACTGGTTTCGATACTGGTACTTTAACAATACTTGGTTTTCGATACCAAGTCCGAGGCAGAGACGGAGCAGATGCACAAGCGACAACTGAACTGTGCTGCTTTGGAGAACGTGTTAGTTAACCCCTGTAGTGGTGTAACATTTGTTTTGCAAAATTACCACGTTCTTTTACTTTACTGTCATGGCTGTATTTCCTGTCTAGAGTTCAGTCTGATCTGCGGGTCTAAACCACAGATCAGACTAACTAGCGTTCATTTATTTTTGTGCTGATAAACAGTGTTGGGGTATATTACAAAACGAGTTACAAAAATATATGACTTTTTCAGACACTAAGGAATATAACATTACTTACACAAAATGCGGTAATATATTAGTCATTACAATTCAAGTAACTCAAGTTACAAGTGCAAATTAACAATATCTCTAATGTCAAGAAATGTGCAAAAAAATGGGGATTAATTTGGGGGAAATTGAGAGAAATTGTGGCAAAAATAAGGAACAATTGTTTTAAAAATGGGGGGAAATATTAGTAATTAAAAATGAGCAAAAATGAAGGGGAACATTGAGAAAATACTTGCTTTCGATACTTTCAACTTTTTGATACCAGTAGTACAAAATGTTAAATGTGTCGCCTCAACTTAGTTTAGTTTAGTTTAGTTTATTTGTTTGAGCAGTTAACCTGCTCAAAGGGAGTGGGCTGAAGCCAAAGGCTTATAAGTGCCCACCCCAAAATAAAAATAGTAACATTACATTTAATATTTACAAGGTAGCAAATCATAAACAAAGGAACATAGGGCAAAGTAACAATAAATGATGAAGAATAAAACAAAAACAACAGCAAAATAAAGAACAAAAGAATGTGCTACTTTTATGTTATAAAGGTGCATTAATACAAAATAAAGAACAAAAGAATGTTCTACTTTTATGTTATAAAGGTGCATTAATACATATTATACTCTGAGATCTTGCTACTTCCCAGTTGTCATTACCATCCTTAATATAATTTAATTTGGGTTTAATTATCATTAATTATCATTATTAAAGGTGCATTAATACATATTATATTCTGAGATCTTGCTACTTCCCAGTTGTCAATACCATCCTTAATATAATTTAATTTGGGTTTAATTATCATTATTATTATATTTGTTTAATTGAGTTATATGTGAAGTATGATGTAAGCCCTACATAGTGTGGTGCATTAAAAAGCCAGGGTGTAGAGCGGGCCAGTTGAAGAGGGCAGTAACTCCCCCTCAACAAACCCCCACCCAGCTGCCCTAACAGCTGATTAACTTCATTTTTAACTTTTGGTTCAGTGCATGGTGTGCGTCTTTGAAAGCTGTATTTGTTTAAGCCCCAGAATGTTTGTTGAATTTTTGACGCTTTAGGCAATAATTGGATTTTGCGTTCTTCCTGTGGCCAAAGTTTTCTATATTACTGAATGTTCTGTCTGTCCATTTTTACAGATATTTAAGAGGAACATAGTATCAGCAGCCAAATATATATATTCTGTAACATTATATAGGAATTATTAGTGTCTTTACCACTACATTTTACGTTTGTACATGAGACTTTGTTTTTTACAACACGTTTTGGATTAGGTGTCCAATCAATCAAAGTTTATTTGTATAGCACTCTACAACGACACAAGGAAAACCAAAGTGCTTCACAGAAAGATAAAAAAAATAAAAAATAAAACACAAAAATCCTAACTTTTTTTCCAAATATCCAAATTTCTTTTTTTTTTTAAACAAATACCGGTTCCAAAAACTCATACTGTCTTGCTTCTTCCTAAACACTTCCACAGAAACAAAATGAAGTGCAAGATTCTGTAACAATGGAATAATGCAGTCGTGTGTTATTTTACGACTATTTACTCATTTCCGGGCTTTAATTTGAAACCTGGAGGTTCAGAAAATTGGCAGATGTTTTAGATTAGACTTTTAATGCCTTTTGTGAAAGTTTGAAAAATAGTGATTTCAATGGAAGTCTATGGTTCCCACAACACTTCACTAAAACTGCCACTACATAAACACATTTTAACTTAGAAACAAATCCTGCAGGTTATCTCTCACAAACACCTGGCTGCACCAACGAGAACAGAAATTTCCCATTTTGGCTTTTGGGCCATAAACAACAGTATCTTGGTGTCAGAAAGTTGGCAATGAAAGGGTTTAAGTGTTAAAAAGTATTTTTTTATATGTATGATGAGAGGAGAGTCCGACCTTCAAAATAAAAAAAATATGTTTTTAAAAATATCAAACCTTCATTGAGTTATAGCTTTCTAAAGTGATGAGCATATTTTTGTGTCGATGGGTCACAACGTAACTTTTTAAAGAGGTGATTGAGGGTTAATCATATGTTAAGCTTTTTAAAGCAGCAGATTTTGCATCTCTGACTTCGTTTCCAGATTCCTGAGGAAATGTCACTAGAATAACTTACTTAATTCCCAAACGGATCTTTCCAGTGACTCTGACTGTAAACTCCGTCGTAGGTGATTCTATAGTTTGTTGACTCCGGCCCCTTTAAACGCACCCGTCCTATCACTCACTGACTTTTACAGCTGTGAGGTCTTTGAGGTGGAGCTGCTCTTTGCTCCCGGTCGGGCAGGTTCCACAGACAGAGCTGCACACGGGACAGAGCGGAGGAGCAGCACCGGGGCTTTGGGACCCCACACACACACACAACGCTCCAGAGAGGCCCCCGGCTACAGTGAGTTCAGCCTTTCACCTCCATTCAGCATCAGGGGTTTGTGTGGGCGGGGTCACTGCGTTGGATGGGACTGTTCCCAGGGAGTTGTACCACATTAAAGTGCATTGAAAAGCTCTGTGCAGACAACAACAGGTAAACTCTTTATAAAGCAATATCTAAAACTACAGACCATTCTCAATCATGTGACTTTTGGTTGGCAATCAGCTGTTTGGAACTGTGCCTATTTAAATATAAATTGAAATGGAACCTGAAATTAATGGACAAATCAAATAAGTAATGGGCGGAATCCCAAAAGCTGATTTGCCAACCAAAATGACTGAGAATAGTCTATATCAGTAGTTCTCAACCTGGGGGTCGAAAAGATTCAGGGGGGGGTCGCCTGATCATGTAGGTAAATATATATATATATATATATATATAATTTTATTGTTGCGTTTGTGTGATATTTTACCAGCCTATCATTTTTTTTTTTCCTTTGTTTTTTAAAGCAGAACTAAGTAACTCATGCCTCTAGAGGCCATAAGCGCCACTGCAGGTGTTGTAGCATGTTGCGTTTTTTTGCTTATTAATTGTCTGTGAGAGTAAGTACTACGCTGACAGAAAAGACAAAGGGACAGAGGGATATTGTTCATCCAATTACACAATGGAGATAATTTTTTTCACTCAAACTTGGCTGTAAATACTGTTTAAGTGGTGCTAGCCCGCAGTTAGCTTCTTCTTCGTGATTCCATTAGTGTGTATTGGTGTTCCGGGTCGGTGCAGTTAAAGTTGCAATTGTGGTTTTCTGGCCAGAGACACCAGGGGAGATGAAAGACCCCCAATCATCCCAATAACACTTGTATTACCCCGAGAGGGACTACTGAAAGGATTTATTAAAGGAGCTGTATCATGCTATTTTAGCCATTCCAAAGTAAAGTATAGGCATTTATATGATATATTGTACCTCTACCACTATGGAGTACTCATTTTTGTGATAAATATAAGTATTTTCTGGAGGTATTTTTCCTACCCGGAAGACAAAACACTTGGATTCATTTAACTCCGCCCCCTCTCTCAGCTCATACAACTTTAGCAGTAGTAGAAATACTGTATATACATATATCACAGCAAAAAGTGAAGTTACTTCATGATGCAGTTATAAGGAGTTGACATGCGCAACACAGCTTCATGAATGGCTAACACGCTAACACACATGCTAACACACATGCTAACACGGGTTTTGATTGACTCACCGCTCTGATGTTTCCATTATGGGACTGCGTTGGTTATAAAAGTTAATCCACTTTGATTCTGGCCAAGGTTCACCAAGCATCCATCAGTGACGGTCACAGGCAAACACTATTTTGGCTGATAGTCGCTGAATCCCGGAGGGAAATTCCAACTTCTGGCGAGTGGCCTCTTCTTTAGGAAGGTTGAATAAAGTCCTGCACCTCTCGCAGCCAAACGCGCTTTTCTCCGTGACATTATCGTGAGGTAAGAAACAAAGAACAGATGTCCAGACTCCAGAGTAGGTTAGAAAAAGCTCCTTCTTCACAACTTTCGGTGCAAACATGACATGACATCTGTTCAGACGCTCAGAGGGTGCGTTTGCTTTCACTGCAGGGGCAGCGCAGACGTCAGGCACTTCCTCTTTTTATTTTTTTTTTATTTTTCATTATTTCTTTCTTACGACAGAAATAAAGAAAAAAGCTGTTTTACAAATTAAAATCAGGCCGTAAAGCATTACATTACAGACGTAGAGCACTTCCGTTCCGCTGTGACGACACAACAGAACAACCTGAACAACTCAGTGGTTTACCAGGAGAGGGCAGAGCAGCTGCTCAGAGAGCAGGATTCAGGAGGATTACTTAGAACTGCGTGAATGAAGCCAAAAACCACTCTGGGGGTGTTTTTGATAAGGAAATAGCATAACAACATGGCTAAAAGCTCCAAAAAGTCGATTTTGCATGATATAGCTCCTTTAAGGTAAACAAGTTACTTAGTACTTTAAGAATTATATAGGCTATTGTCTCCATTTCCTACATGTGACCCAACAGCGGGAAAAAATAAGACACTTAACTACGTCCAGCGGGTCATGAACCCCATTAATGGTTATAATGGGGGTCGCGGCTCCATAAGGTTGAGAACCACTGGTCTATACTGACACAACGGGGAAACAGGGCTCAGAGTCACTCAGCTGCTTTCAGATGGTTATTATGGACATTTCTCTACTAATAAATAAAGCGTCAGAGGCCAATATTGAAGCTAATGTTTGGGATTTACTGGAGTTTTGAATAAATGTTTATTATTTCAGAGTGTGTTTTTGACATTAAACTTGTTTTTCCTGAGCAGGAATGAGACGTGTGACTTTGAAATAACTAATAGTTCTGTTGAAAAGAGGAAGGGAGAAGCGCTTCCTGGACATCCACAGAGTGTGATTAAAAACCAGAGGTGCTCTTTGGAGCAGGGAAAGTAGTTCAAAAAACAGAAAAACCAAGGCACTCTCTGGTGAAGTTAAAATGCCTTCATTTTTATGGCATGTCTAAATGGACAAACATAGCCCCAACACATTTCAGCCTCAAAGGCCTTCTTCAGGGGGGGTCAAAAAAATGAATGGATCTGCTTTAGTGATTTTATTTTGGTGTGTTATAGTTAACACGAGTTTTACTTCCACTTTCAGCGTAATTCAGTCACATTTAAGCTGATTGCAGACCAGGTTTAGTGAGGTTTGTGTTTCCAACGGCACGGTCAAGGTTTAAACTGAGCCAACTTTGTGTCTTCTGAGACTCTGTGAACTCGTGTTGAGGCATAAGTCTCCTGTTTGAACTTTCGCCTCAGATAAACCAGAATAAAACAATAAAATGATATGGTTTTACTGCTGTGTTTACAGTAAAGATGTCAGACTTGAATGTAGCCAAATAAAAGGTTTTTGGCTGGAGGTTAAAAACTTAATTGAAGAAATCATTTTAAAACAGATTACATTAGATTCCAAACTAGGTTCCAAAACTCAAAACGTCTTCATATCCAGATCAACACAAATTTAGCAAAGCAGTACATACTTTTATAGACTTCAGCTCATTGATAGTGTGACGTGTGCCCACTAACGGCGCAACATAAAAAGTATAAAAGGTCACGCCTATCTTCGCTCTGCCTCTGGCCTTTTATCCATCCAGGTGGTCATGCCGGCGTCTGCCTGTGTTTGGAACAACAGGCTAAAGGTGCGTTCAGACCGAACGTGCGTCCATGCTCCGTCAGCCTCTAGTTGGACGCCAAACATTGCCGCTTCACACTCGCGAGAAACGCCCGTTTGCTGGCGCGTGAAGTTTTGCAAGCGTCATAATTAGGAGGCGTGTCATACAACTCTGGCCGAGTGCAAACCGCGATGATCAACTTGTCCTCCATGCTGCAGGTCACGGGCGCAACTACCGCAACTACCCCCCTCCCACACACAAATACACATGGCAAGTAAATAAATACCCTCTGAATTGACTTTATTTTAACGAAAATGTCACTATTTCACACAATATAACATCGATATTTCCCTCTATGGAGTTTGTTATCACAAAAAACAATCACACGGCCCGATTAAGCTTCTGTTGCTTCATTCACGTAACTTTTCCTCCTCTCCCTCTCTCTCCCTCGCGCAAGAGGGGAGAAAACAACGCAAGTGAAAGATGTGTTTTGCTTCAACACGATCTCCTCTGTAACCGTGTTTTTATTTCATTAGGACTTTTATTTCTCAAACTTGTTGCCTTATGCTCACTTTGAGCTCCTCGTGGGGCTGCAGGCTGCAGCAGCAGCAGCGGTGGAGATGACAGTCCCTCTGCACTCCTCTCTGCCCCACTCCAGCAGTGACTTTTGTTTCGCAAAATAAGCACAACTAAAGTGACGCCCCTCCCCCAAAGAGGAATAAAAAAAAAAACACTTCACCACCGCGAACCCGTTCATATCGTTCACTGTAAAGACTCGTTCAAAAGAGCCGGATCGTTTGCGACCGACACATCACTTTCGGCGCCCCTATGAAAGGCATATATTGCGTATGCCCTTTTTGCGCCACTGCTGCAGGTAACAGGTGACGCTTGTGTTCACTATTTGAGCCCAGTCCCTGATTGGTTAACAAGGCGTAAATGAACGTACGTGTAGATTGTGATTACTTGAGTGCATGAAGCAGTGGGCGTGGCATCGCTGCTCTGTACCGCGCTGTTCTCACTGGCTTTGACGCGCGTTAATCCTCATCTGCTCGCATTTGGAACGCTTCATACGCGCGAACATCTTTGCTTACATTTCGAAGCGCGTCGAAGCACGTCTACATAGGGTTAACATGGAAGTTGGTGGCGTGTCAGCGTTTGGTCTGTACGCACCATAACAGGTAGAGCGAAGCTTTAACTCTTTTCAACATTAACTAAATTGGTTTGGCCCTAACAAGCTCTGCTTTATAGCGTCCGAGTGGCACAACTATCCGGGGGAGCGCTTCAGCGCAATGTCAATGTGTCAGTGTGTCAATGTCAACTTTATTTATATAGCACATTTAAAAACAGCTACAACTGCCCAAAGTGCTGTACAACAAACATTATAAAATATAATTGAAGAGTAAAACAGTCACAAAATATACAACATGAAACAATAATAATAAAATACATGGGATCTGCTCAGCTTGTGTGGAAGGCCAAAGCAAAAAGGTGGGTTTTCAACAACGACTTAAAAACATGAATGGACTGGGCCATTCTGACATTTAGCGGAAGGCTGTTCCAGAGTCTCGGAGCTGCTATGGCAAAATCCCGGTCTCCTCTGGTTTTACGCTTAGATTTTGGCACCTCCAGAGTCATTTGATTGGAAGATCTCAGTGTTCGACCTGGATCACGGATCAACAAAAGCTCCGAATGGTAGAATGGAGCCAACCCATTCAGACATTTAAAAACCATCAACAGTATCTTGAATTGAATCCGAAAGCTTACTGGAAGCCAGTGCAGAGAGGCCAACGCAGGAGTTATGTGCTCACGTTTCCTCGTTCCTGTGAGCAAACGCGCCGCTGCGTTTTGAACCAACTGCAGACGACGGATGGAGGTTTGATCGAGCCCACAGTACAGAGAGTTATAATAATCTAAGCGACACGTAATAAAGCATGAATGACACGCTCCAGGTCGGCATGAGGCAAATAGGGTTTGATTTTGCTGAGCAAACGCAACTGAAAAAAAGTTATTTTTGACGACTGAACTTATTTGTCTGTCAAATTTAACAAACTGTCCAAAACAACCCCAAGATTCCTAGCTGACTCGTGGCAATAGATACTCAAAGGGCCCAGAGCAGTGGCATCACATGAGTTACCAAATACAACAATTTCAGATTTAGAGTCATTAAGCTTTAAACAACTTTGAGCCATACAGTCCTTCACTTCCTGTAAACAATCAAACACAACTTGAACATTGTTTGTGCCTGCCTTCAAAGGCAGATAAATTTGCAGGTCGTCTGCAAAACAATGAAAGTCAATTTGATATTTTCTGAAAATTGACCCATATACATTGAAAACAATAAGGGGTCCAAAATGGAGCCCTGCGGCACGCCACAGCTGAGAGGGGCAACTCCAGAAGCGTAAGGACCAAGGTGGACGGCAAAAGATTGATTTTCAAGGTACGATCTAAACCAACTTAAGGCAGTGAAAGCAGTATTTCATGGTTGACAGTGTCAAATGCTGCCGCTAAATCTAAAAGCACCAAAACAGTAGAGCAGCCTGAATCAACAGTTAAAATAAGGTCATTAAAAACTCTTAAGAGTGCAGTCTCAGTGCTGTGACATAACTTAAAGCCAGATTGAATTTTTTCTAAAATACCATTTGCATCCAGATAAATTTGTATTTGAGCAAAAAACAGTTTTTCCAAGATTTTGAGAAGCGTAGCAAATGCGAGCGGATGAGGATTAACGCGCGTCAAAGCCAGTGAGAACAGCACGGTACACGAGCAGGGATGCCACGCCCACTGCTTCATGCACTCAAGTAATTACAATCTACACGTGCATTCATTTACGCCTTGTTAACCAATCAGGGACTGGGCTCAAATAGTGAGCACAAGCGTCACCTGTTACCTGCAGCATGGAGGACAAGTTGATCATCGCGGTTTGTGCTCGGCCTGAGTTGTATGACACACCTCCTAATTATGACGCTTGCAAAACCTCACGCGCCAGCAAACAGGCGTTTCTCGCGAGTGTGAAGTGGCAATGTTTGGCGTCCAACTAGAGGCGGATGGGGCGTGGACGCACGTTTGGTCTTTACGCACCTTTAATTTATGCACAACATCGGAGAGGTCGCTAAGGGACACAGGTTCAAAATACTGAAAAGCCACAGAACACACAGAAGTAACACAGGGATCAATCACTTTGAAAGAAGAGGTTGAGTCCCAGCAGTTGACCAGCAATTATCTTGTCAACAAAAAATGTCAGCAGCAATTTTCAACATAGTTTGAGTCAATAAGTCTATTTAAAACATTAAACAGAACTTGGGTCTGTTACGATTTGTAGAAATCAAGTTTGACATGTACTCAGCTTTAGCACACTTCACAGCCTTCTGATAATTTGATCAGAAAGCTGATCAAATAATCAGCGTAGGAACCGCTGTGTATCGGGTGTTGAGGTCCCGAAGGTCCGGTGGACGTAGCATTCGAGTCCGAATGCCGGGTGACACTGCACCTCGGAGAGCGGTAGGCTATGTTTAGGTTTTGGCCATAGTCTAAGTGTGGTGGGTTAAATAAATTGTTTGTGACCAACTATTTTATATTTTATGTCCTGCTCCAAGCACTGGCGGGCCAGTGCAGGACTCTGCCGTCTTGTTTTCCCCGGTTTTGTTTACTTATGTTTTATGCACATGTATGGTTTACTGTGATGTTACAAGCCCACTGTTGGGGCACGTGGGTCTGCAGACTGAACATGTGTACAAGTACATGAAAATCATGACAAATATGGACTTATGTTTTAAACTTGAAAAACAGAATCATTATGGAAACAAATAAAACTTGATTTTAAAGTATGGAACCTGCCTCTGTCAATATTACTTACCTGTGTGCCTTTATAGGTTTAATAGCTAAGGTTAAAACTGCCAACTACTAGTTATTTTACCCCTTTACACCACCCCCGGACATTTCCATAGATTAGAAGGCTGGTTATCTAGAGGGCACAAATGAAGTAATGCTCACTGAATATAGGTCGCTGTACGGTATGTAATGGTCTAATGTTCATAAAGCATATTTTGCATATTATGTGACATGATGAGAGAAATAGACAAGTCAATGGTCCAGGTTTCTATAACACCAGCTATTATTTTGAACTTACCTGAAAATCAAATGGTACTTACCTGTGAGAGGTCTTCCCATTAGGAGAGGTATAAATGTTGACTTCTGTAGCCATTTTTTTGTCAAATAAATTTTGTGTATTGATAAACTTGTTACTCCCTCAGAGTTTTAATCAAGGCTCAAGTCATTCTTTGGTTTCCACAGACATTTATTTGGCTATCATGTCTTTACATGCCTCGTTAATGCCAACAATGCCGTCAGAACTAAGAAAGTAAAGACAAAACTTAAAATAATGTCACAAAATAACACACATGAATATCACACAAAGCTTAAATAAAATACCTCATTGGCCGCTTAAACTCCAAGGAAATAAAGTAAAAGTCTTCTTAATTGGCTTTCTCTCGGACTCTGCTTCAGGTGGTGCCGGTGGCCTCATGTTGCTCTGTGCCACGCCTATACTCTCCCCCTAGCAACTCAATTAAAGCGGAACCAAAAAATAAGTTCTCCTCTATGGTTTTACATAGTTTTAAGAAAGAAAATATAATTGCAAAACACAAATGAAATATGAATAAAAATTATGAAATGAAATATTCAAATCTGCCTTGACTGCAGCTACACTCCCACCAAATCACTTGTGATTTCAATTACCATGAACTTAACAATGTGTGGGACTAGTTTGCTTCTAACAGTGTAACAGTCTTGTGGATAGGTCTGTCCAAGTGTACTTGTTTACTGAGTCTCTTTCCGTGGGCATCTAATGCTGAGTCACTGATTAGCAGTTGCACCTTACGAACATATCCATCTTCACTGGGATACACTGCGGTGACTTTAGCGAGTTTCCAATCGTTTCTTGGTGCTGTGTCATCTTGTATGATCACTATGTCATTAACTTGTGCATTTCTTCTTGTTTTCTGCCATTTTTGTCTTTGCTGTAGGCTCAATAAGTATTCTTTTCTCCATCTGTGCCAGAACTCATTGGCCAGGTATTGAACTCTACGCCATCTCTTGCGAAGGTACAGGTCTTCCTTTACAAAGTCTCCTGGTGGTGGTAGAATTACTGACGACTTCATGGTCAAAAGAAGATTGGGTGTAAGTGGTTGAGGTCCGGTAGGATCGTTGAGTAGGTGTGGGGTGATGGGTCTACTATTTACTATAGCCATCACTTCGTAAAGATAGGTTCTTAACGATGAACGGTCTAGTGTTCGAGAAGACTTATCCAAAATGGGGGTCAACACGCTTCTGATTGTGCGGATTTGCCTCTCCCAGACTCCACCCATATGACTGGCAGAGGGAGGGTTCATGACAAACTCGCAGCCCAGTTGCTTCAGGCTTTCCTGGTCCATTTCTTTGACTGCTTCCAGGAACTCACGTCTAGCTCCAACGAAGTTGGTGCCCTGGTCTGACTTAAGTTGACGCACATTTCCACGTAGGGCGATGAAAGCTCGGAGTGAGTTTAGAAAGGCGTCAGTTGACAGATCGTCGAGTAACTCAATATGTACTGCGCGTGAGCACAAGCACGTGAACAGCAGTCCATAGCGTTTCAACTCTTTCCTTCCTTCTTTAACATAAAATGGGCCGAAACAATCCATCCCACAATACGTGAAGGGAGGAGTTGTCTCCATTCTCTCGCTGGGTAGGTTTGCCATTTTCTGATCTTCTGTTCCTCGTCTGAATTTCCTGCATTTGACACAGTTGTAGATATAGGATGCTACTGCTTGACTACATCCGAGTATCCAAATGCCATTTGCTCTTAGTTCGTTTATCGTCATGCCACGCCCTTGATGTTGCACTTGCTGATGATAGTGATCAATCAGTAGCCTTGTGATGTGGCAGGTCTTTGGTAAGATAGATGGGTGCTTGACATGCGGATGCAATGTAGCTTTCTCTAATCTACCTCCCACTCTGAGGATGCCCTTATGGTCCAAGAAGGGATTGAGTCGATAGAGCCTACTTGCCTTGTCTTTCGTCAATTTTTGTCTGGATTGAAGCTCTTTGATTTCTTTGGAGAAGACCGATCTTTGTACAATGGCTATGATTGTAAGCTCAGCTTCTTGTCTTTCTTCTAGACTTGTGGCTTCATTGGTTCTCTTTTGTACGTTCTTGAACTCTTTCACAAATCTGATGAGCCTTGCAATAGCTTTGACTAGTCTTGACCAGCTGGAGAATTTCAGAAAACGTTCTGCAAGAGAATCCATCTTTGTTAGTGTGTGGTGCACAACAGCTTTACGTACTTCTGGGTCCTCTGCGTCAAGTTCTCCCACCTTAATCTCTCCGCTGGGAAGCTCTTCTTGCCAGAGAAAACTTGGTCCACTAAACCAGCTGGAAGCAATGAGGTCTTTGGCTTTCAGTCCACGAGACGCATGGTCAGCGGGATTGTCCTCTGATGCAACATACTTCCACTGTGTCCCTTTAGTACTCTCTTTGATACGTTGGATGCGGTTCGCCACGAAAACATGAAAGCGTCTTGCTTCGTTGTTTATATATCCCAAGACCACTTGCGAATCCGTCCAAAAGAATTCTTCAATGTTTTCCAGCTCTAATTCTGCTTTAAGCATGTCACTTACTCGTACGGCGACGACTGCTGCAGAAAGTTCCAACCTTGGTACTGTTGTTACCTTGGTGGGTGATACTCTGGACTTGGCGAATACAAGTGAGCAATGGACTTGTCCTGATTCACTGATGGCTCTTAAGTAGGTACAAACCCCATATCCTGCAACACTTGCGTCTGAGAAATGGTGGAGTTCATAGTTCTGAACTGCTTGGAAATCCTTTGGAAGGTAACAACGGTCGATCTTGACATCTGCAAGGTTCTTGAGATCCGACAACCAGGACTCCCACCGTGGCTTGAGTTCACTTGAGAGTGGTTCGTCCCAGTCTGCCTTGTCACGGCACATTTGCTGTAGTATTTGCTTACCAAGTAGAACGAAAGGCGCCACAAAGCCGAGTGGGTCGTAGATGGAAGCTACGGTCGACAACACTCCTCTTCTGGAGAGTGGACGCTCATTCACAACTACTCGAAACTGAAAATGGTCAGAGGCGATACACCACTTCACGCCTAGAGCTCTTTCAATCTGTTGCTCGCCGAGTGCAAGGTCTTGGTTTCTTACAGTCTCTACACAATCTTCTTTGGGAAGAGAGTCGAGTACTTGTTGGCTATTGGAAATGAACTTGTGAAGTCGCAATTTCCCAGTGTAGCAGAGTTGCTTCGCTTCGTTTACAAGACGGATTGCCTCTTCTTCAGAGTGAAAACTGATCAGGCCATCGTCCACGTAAAAGTTTCTCTCAATGAACCTTATCGTCACTTCACTGAACTGTCCTTGACCTTGTGCCGCAATGTACTTGAGACCAAAGTTTGCGCAGGCCGGTGATGAGGCAGCTCCAAACAGGTGAACACACATGCGGTAGACAGACGGAGTAGAGTGGAAATCTCCATTGTCCCACCACAAGAAGCGGAAATAGTCTTGATCTTCAGCTCTGACTCTAAACTGATGAAACATGCGTTCTATGTCGCACATCACTGCCACTGGACCTTTTCGAAATCTGCACAGGACTCCTACCAGTGTGTTGGTTAACTCTGGCCCTGTCAACAGATGATCGTTTAACGACACTCCTTCATACTTTGCCGAACAATCGAACACCACTCTTATTTTTCCGGGTTTCTGGGGATGATACACCCGTGGTGTGGTATGTACCATGCCGGGCTTTTGTCCAGTTCTTCGGGAGGCACTCTTTCTGCATCTCCTCGCTCTATCGTTTCATTCATGAACTTTGTGTAGTCGTTGTGATACTGTTTGTCCCTTTCAAATCTTTTCTTGAGGCATTTGAGTCGGTGTTCTGCACAGCGCTTGTTGTTCGGTAGACTTGGTCTGTCTTCTTTGAACGGCAAAGGTAGCTCACAATGTCCATCTTCTTGTACTTTCACTCCTTCCTCCATGATTGAAATGAAGCGCAAATCTTCTTGGGAGAAATGAGAGTCTTCCACTTTCTTCTCATTGAAATCGGACTCTAGCACTTTGATCACATCTGACGGTGTGACTACTTCTTTGACTTGTGTGCGACAACTGTAGTGCACTTCCTTCGACAACTTATCAGATGTTGGGCAGGGTGTCACTTCCTTGACAATGATCCTGTGGCTGCATCCAATAGCATCTCCATAGTCAACACATGGATCAACACCTCCAACTATTGTCCAGCCAAGATCTGTTCTTTGGGCGAAGGGCTCATTGTCTTTTCCTGACACAACTTCTCTGGGTACCAGTGCATGTGAACAATTGTAACCTATGAGCAGACTAACATCGCATTCAATCAAAGGGGCGATCTCTTCTGCGAGGTGCTCTAAGTGAGGCCATGCTCTTGCTGTCTTGGGTGTGGGAATATGACTTAGATTGGCAGGGATGAACTCTCTTGTGTATGTCATGGGAAGAGGGATTCTCTTTGTGGAGTAGAAGCCTCTGACTTGTAGCCCTGATAGCTTTTGACTTGGAACGACTGAATCTTTGGACGACAATGTGGAGAGCTTTAACTGCACATCTTTCTTTTCTGTGTCCAGAACGTCTGCCTTTTCTTGCAGAACAAATGTCGTGTCACTTTGACTATCCAGAAGGGCGTATACCAGCGTTTCCTGTTCTGGGTCGCTTGTTGTGGATAACCAAACTGGAACGATTGTGGACGTGAGGTCACTCTTATCACTTTGGATCACGCGATTTGAGATTGCCTCGCTTGGTGTCTCTTTGCTTTGTTCTTTAGTTTGTTTGGTTTCCTTCGACTCTTTCATCCCTTTAGTATCCTTTTGTTCTTTCTCACTGTCTTTAGTCTTTCTGGACTCTTTGTCTCTTTCTTCATGTAAACATGTTGGATGTTTTCCCTTACATGTATTACAGATACTTCTCTTTTCACATTTCTTGGAGAGGTGTCCAAAGCTGAGACATCCAAAACACAGTCCTTTGGATTGTACGAACTTCACTCTTTCAGTTATCGCCTTTTCCATGAACTTTCGACAAGTCTGAATGTTGTGGTTGGATTTCTCACAGAAAACACACTTCTTTGTCTCTGTTTTCTCTTCTGCGCTGCTTACAAATGTCCTTGCCCCGACATTTCGAGTCTTTGGAGTCTTCATCTTCTCTGAATCATTAGCTTTGAGTGCATGCAGCGAGGTCACTGGATTGCATGCTATCTTGGCCTCTCTTGTGACAAAGTCAACAAAGTTGCTGAATGTTGGAAATGAACCACACTCTTCTTCAATCTGAATTACTTTCCTATTCCATCTTGCTGTAAGCCAATCAGGAAGCTTGCTGAGCATTCTCTGATTCTCACTGCAGTCGTTTAGGATTTCGAGACTCTTGATTTGGAACATTGCTGTTTCACAACCTCTGAGAAAGTCTGAGAACTCTCTTAGTTCAGCACTGTCCTTTGTTCCGATCTTCGGCCACAACGAAATCTTATCTCTGAAGGCTTTGGCGATTACAAATGGACTTCCATATCTTTCCTCCAGAGTGTCCCAAGCTGCATGGTATGCCGTGTCTGTTCCCAACAGGAAGTAACTCTCAACAGCCTTTCTTGCCGGACCACCAACATACTTCCGTAGATAGTAGATCTTTTCACTGACTGGAATGTTCTTTCTTTCAATAAGCATTTGAAACGACATTTTCCAATCCTTGTACTTGATAGGATCGCCATTGAAAACTGCGGGTTCTGGAACTGGTAAACGACTTATGTTGATGGACTCTGCTAATGCTTTAGCTAGTGCTGTTGTTCCATCTTCCTGTGTGGCATCACTTATAGGTCGCCGTCTTGTGGTGTCTTGTGGCATAGTGAATGGCTTAGCAATTGGATTGAGTACTGAAAGTGCAAACTTGGGTTCAGGCTGACTCACTGACTTTGATGTGGTCTTTCTTGATTTTCTCTTGTCATGCAGAAGGTCAGATATTTCTTCATCCGAGTTGCCTTCTTGCTCATACACTTTCAGTCGTGCTTTAGCAGCATTCATCTGCTTAACAGTCTCCAAGCGTTGAAGCTCTCTTTTCTTTTTCTCTAAAGCTCTTTGGTTTTCAGCATTTTCTGCTTCTTGCTTTGCAAGCCTTTGTTTATTCTCCAATTCAAGATCTTCAAGTTTCTGTCTTTCACGTTCCATTTCTTCCAACACCTTGAGCATAGCTTCAGTGGCAGCCACTTCTGCTGCTGCTTCTTGCTTTTTGACAGACAACTTGCTTGAGTGGCTTGAACGCACGCTACTTGAGTGCTTGGATCTGTGGGAGGTTGCTGAAATGAACACTGAGCCAGCTTCACTCCAATCAACTGATTTCCTTTCTATATCCTTTCCATCTTCTTCTGCTGCAAGATTCTTTTCTGCATGTTGTATGATCTTCCGAGAAACTGCATCACATGTGTCCACTCTGCGGCGGGTGTCTCCATCTGGAGTTTCATAACTGCGTAGGTCTTCATAGGCATCTTTAACTTCACCACAGGTATGTCGGACTTGGACAATGTGACTGTGCAAACTTGCGCTAACAGGTGCATCAAGTGCTCTTTTGGCTTCTTTAGCAGCACTTTTCCACTTGTTATAACTGAGAGTGAAGCGAGCTTGAAGCTTGTTCATCCTTTCTTCATGCAGCGCTTGGCCTTTCTCAGTGAGTTTCCTCAGTCTCACACTTTTCCTCAAGCCCTCTTCTGCAGAAGCTTGACTTGCGCCTACTATCGTTTGGCCTCTGGAGCTTGTGTCTGAAGTTTCTTCTTCGAGACTTCCTTCTTGCAGCAACTCCACAGCTTCAGTGTCATTGTCCTTTTGGTCGGCCATGTCACTATTCTTCTTGTGTATGAACTTTGGGCTTAATTACTTTTAACTTAAAATGTCTTTACGTTAGTTGTGAGTAGCTTTAACTCAACTCAAATACCATTCAAATGGCAGTATACAAATTGTCAACTTAAATTATTACTCTCTTTAAATAATGAACTTAAATGTGTGTTATAACACTTAAATCAAAATAATAAATCTTCTTTCACTTGTTACAAAACAGAAAAATGACTTTCAATGTCAAACAAAATGATATGACTTGCCCTTTAAGTACCTTGATGTACCCTTTAAAATCTTCAAAACACTTGTAATTCAACTTAAATATGCTTAATAACAGTCACTTTGCAACAAAATGCAATTTCTTTAACTTAAACTTGTACTTCGGACCACAGCAAGTTACCCCTTAATGCACTTATAGAGTCCCTTTAAGTTAGCAAGGTTAATCCACTTCTTCACATTTAACTTGTTTTAAACGTGTTACTTGGGGGTAGGTTAACCATGCTGCACTCCTGGACCCTGGTTGCCTCTGGTTTGGGTAATCCGTGCATGCAGTCGGCGCATGCAGTCGGCCTTTCCTTTGATGCTTAGAGCGCGACGTTACTCCTTAACGAGCTGCTCGTTGTCGGCTCCGTGGCTGCGACAGGCCCCGCTCTCTCCTCTCTTCTTCTCCAGCACGATGCAGGCTGAGTTCTGACTGTTACTCCCTCAGAGTTTTAATCAAGGCTCAAGTCATTCTTTGGTTTCCACAGACATTTATTTGGCTATCATGTCTTTACATGCCTCGTTAATGCCAACAATGCCGTCAGAACTAAGAAAGTAAAGACAAAACTTAAAATAATGTCACAAAATAACACACATGAATATCACACAAAGCTTAAATAAAATACCTCATTGGCCGCTTAAACTCCAAGGAAATAAAGTAAAAGTCTTCTTAATTGGCTTTCTCTCGGACTCTGCTTCAGGTGGTGCCGGTGGCCTCATGTTGCTCTGTGCCACGCCTATACTGTCCCCTAGCAACTCAATTAAAGCGGAACCAAAAAATAAGTTCTCCTCTATGGTTTTACATAGTTTTAAGAAAGAAAATATAATTGCAAAACACAAATGAAATATGAATAAAAATTATGAAATGAAATATTCAAATCTGCCTTGACTGCAGCTACAAAACTTACTTTTTCTCAAGTCTGCCTGACCACTTTGATCACTCGTATGACTTAAGTGTCTGGCAGCTACAGAAATATTAGTAACTTAGAGAGATGAGGTTCAGTTCTCAAGGTTCTACCTTTTCCTTCCTAGTGAACTGTTGGACTGAAGCGGCGCCTCAGGCCTCTCAGAGAAAGTCAAAGCTGGACAGATCATGGACAAACGAGACCACAGAGAGGACAGAGCTGCTCATCAGAGGTGAGACTCACCACTGTCTCTGTCAGAGCTCAGTCTGAACACACTGTTCTCTGTCCACAGAGCTGCTCCTGTGACCATCCCACTGTCACCGAGGAGTGATTGCTCCAAAGATGAATGGTTTGATTTTAAAGGAGAACCTGTTCCACAGTAAGTGCCTCTTATATTGACAACACTGTGTTTGTTGTGGAGAATATGAGTGAACTGTAACGCTGACTGTGAGGCTGGGTTTGGTCTCAACAACTTTATCTTTACCATAAAAGAGGTTTTAAAAGTCTCCATTGAGCAGGTCACAGTAAACAAAGAACAGGCTACATTTATTGAACCACATTTTGTCCCTGAAAGTCTCATTGATCAAACTGCAACAAAACCCTGTGATGTTCAGATGGATCAGGACAGTCCCATGTGTGTCTGAGATGCAGTCTGTTTTCTTCTTTGTCCTAGGATCCTCCAGAAATCTCCTCCCTCTGAACCAGGCCCCAGCCCTGAGTCTCACTGCAGTGACCGGTCTAAAGATCCTCCAATGGCTTTCTCCTTGTTGTAAGTTTCCCTGATGTCGATGCTAAAGATTAAACAGAATGTGAGGAGTTTGTTGTTTCTGTCACAGAGTGGAGCCGGCTCCAGAGCTCAGAGCTGAGCAACATCACACTCAGCTGGACTCCATATTTAAGGTGAGTCCTTCACTGAAGTTTGAAGATGTTCAGATGAATGGATTTGTTTCACTGATCTGACACTGACTGCATTTGTGTTGTAGCTTCTGCAGAAGGACATCTTCACTTTTGTCCAGGAGGAACTGAAGAAGCTCCACAAGGTTCTGAGCACAGATTACCCAGAATGCTTGGAGACTGAGTATGATGAGGATGGAGAAGCTTTTCTGAAGATCACTGTGAACTTCCTGAGGAGGAGGCAGCAGGGGGAGCTGGCTGAGCGTCTGTGGAGCAGTAGGTCCATTTCACTCAGTCATTTGAACTTCTCTGAGACTCAGGCTCTGTCTGTGTCTTTATTCAGGGAGTCGTTCTGAAGTTCTTCAGCATAAACTGAAGTCTGAGCTGCAGCAGAAGTGTCAGTGTGTGTTTGAGGGCGTGGCTAAAGCAGGAAGCCCCACCCTCCTGCAGCAGATCTACACAGAGCTCTACATCACAGAGGGAGGAGCCTCAGAAGTCAATCAGGAACATGAGGTCAGACAAATGGAAACAGCCTCCAGGAAACCAGGTGGAGCAGAGAGAGCCATCACATGTGAAGACATGTTTAAAGGCCCCGCGGACACAGAGGTGCCCGTTAGAACTGTGCTGACAAAGGGAGTGGCTGGCATTGGGAAAACACTGCTCACTCAGAAGGTCACTCTGGACTGGGCTGAAGGCAAAGCCCACCAAGACGTCCAGCTGCTGTTCCCCTTCTCTTTCAGAGCACTCAATGTGCTGAAGGACAGGAGCTTCAGCCTGGTGCAGCTGCTCCATCACTTCTTTAGAGGAACAGAAGAAGTGCGTCGCTTTGAAGATCTGCAGCTGCTCTTCATCTTGGACGGTCTGGACGAGTGCAGACTTCCTCTGGACTTTAGCCGGACCCGGGTCCTGACGGAGCCCACAGAAGGCGCCTCAGTGGAGGAGCTGCTGGTGAACCTCATCAGGGGGAGCCTGCTTCCCTCCGCTCGCCTCTGGATAACCACACGCCCCGCGGCGGCCAATCAGATCCCTGCTGAGTGCGTCTCCATGGTGACAGAGGTGCGAGGGTTCAGCGACGAACAGAAGGAGCAGTACTTCAGGAACAGGTTAAAAGATGAGGAGGCCACAGTCGTCATCTCCCACATTAAGAGCATCCGCAGCTTGTACATCATGTGCTACATCCCAGTCTTCTGCTGGATCCTCTCTGTTGTTTTACATAAGATTCTGAAGCAAACAGAGAAACCAAAGCTGCCCAAGACTCTGACTGAGATGTACGTCCACTTCCTGGTGGTGCAGGCCAAAGTCAAGAACATCAAGTTTCATGAGGGAACAGGAGCAGACTTTCACTGGACTCCAGAGACCAGGGAGATGGTGCGATCTCTGGGGAAACTGGCCTTTGAGCAGCTGCAGAAAGGAAACTTGATCTTCTACGAGAGTGACCTGAGCGAGTGTGGGCTGGACGCTGAGGAGATTGCTCGTTACTCTGGAGTCTTCACACAGGTCTTTAGAGAGGAGCCAGGCCTTTACGAGGACAAGGTCTACTGCTTTATCCACCTGAGTGTGCAGGAGTTTCTGGCAGCGCTTCACGTCCATCAGACCTACGTCGATAGTGTGGAGAACCTGTTCTCAGACAGAAAAAGGATTGGTTATCCTGACCTTTTTATTATTCACCAGACAGCTGTGGACCAGGCCTTACAGAGTCCAAACGGACACCTGGACTTGTTCCTGCGTTTCCTCCTGGGTCTTTCACTGCCAACCAATCAGAGCCTTCTCCAAGGTCTGCTGACACAGACGGGAAGTAGCTCCCAGACCAATCAGAAAACAGCTGAGTACATCAAGCAGAAGCTGAGTGAGGGAGTGTCTGCAGAGAGAAGCATGAACCTGCTCCACTGTTTGAATGAACTGAATGATGGTTCTCTGGTGGAGCAGGTCCAATGGTACCTGAGCTCAGGACGTCTGTCTGAAGGTGGACTGTCACCTGCTGAGTGGTCAGCTCTGGCCTTCATCTTACTGTCATCAGAAGAAGCTATGGATAAGTTTGAGCTGAAGAAATACTCTGCTTCAGAAGAGGCTCTGCTGAGGCTGCTGCCAGTGGTCAAAGCCTCCAACAAAGCTCTGTGAGTAAGTTTTAACTCTGCTTATATTAAACTTCTAAACTTCTCCTGAAACAGTGTGTTCTCTTCAGACTGAGCGGCTGTAACCTGTCAGAGAGCAGCTGTGAAGCTCTGTCCTCAGTCCTCAGCTCCTCTAGTCTGACAGTCCTAGATCTCAGTAACAACGACCTGAAGGACTCAGGGCTGAAGGTGTTGTCTGTTGGACTGAAGAGTCCTCACTGTAAACTGCAGCAGCTCAGGTCAGAGGGTTTACTCTTCATATCTGTTAATTTTTCCTGTGTTGTGACTCTGTTGAACCTGTTGTTTAGCCTCTCAGGGTGTATGATCTCAGAGGAAGGTTGTGCTGCTCTGGCATCAGCTCTGAGGTCCAACCCTTCCCATCTGTCAGACCTGGACATCAGCTACAACCATCCAGGAGCTACAGGAGTAAAGCAGCTGTCTGCTCTACTGGAGGAGCCCCACTGCTCACTGCACACTCTCAGGTGAGGACACACCTACTGTCCACTAAACACCTAGGCTGAAGTTGAACCCAGTAAATTGGTAAGAGGTCTTACACCAAACCGGATGTGCGTCAGCGTCCGCCATGATAAGAAGCCTCCGAATAGGGCTGTCAGTTAGAGAGGAGTTAGGGAAAGGAGCCTCAATGCTAACTACCTCTTGTGGTCCCTCACCGGCGATTAGGAGCTATGTGCCATCCCATAAGCCACCGCTCCGCCAATCCCCCCACCCTCCAATGATTCATGCACAACAACTGTTGATTGACAGGCACACTTTTAATAAAAAAAAAAAACATTCTGCACAAGCCAAACTTTATAAAAGTGACACAATACATGTTGGAGTCACCACAACACAGTCATATGTCACTGTTTTAAAGAGCCGCCTCAGTAAATGGCTTAAATGAAGGCAGTTTGTAGCTTAATTGCTTTCATTTAGTAGCAACTTAAGCCACATGGCTAATTTGCATACATCGCACAGCGGAGGAGCAGACCTCACTGTGTCTTACTACGGCATCTTTTTCTGGATGAACCAAAGGACAGGATTTTGGTGGAATATTTGACAAGAGCTGTTGGGGCTGGTAACCAACAAAACACAATAATTAATAAAGGAAAGCGAGACAAGACAAATTATCATTCATTTTACTTGCAAGGAGAGACAGACAGAGATTAAGACTCAGTTACAAACGAAGCTGGGGCCAAACCTCAATTGTCCGCTCTGAGTTCTCTGGATGCCTACCCTTGTGTTTTATTTAGATTTTCACGTCCCTAGTATACAATGTATTGCTCTGGTCTAAGGGAAGGGGGGTTGCATACCAGAGCAATAAATAACAATTTGCAAGCACACAGTATTTTACACAGTATTCATTTTTCTCGTCCTTGAGACAGTCCCGGTTTTGGACACACACACGGCTGCTCAATGTTTCTGTTTATAAACCAAAACCAAAATCAAAGTCAGCAGATTATGACGTGTAAGACAAGCAAAATATAGAGAATAGCAATATTTATCCAACAAGAGCATTTTTATTTATGTGATGAAGTTGTAGCTGTGTAAGGTAAATCTGAAACAGCTTTTTATCATTGTCTGTTTTCTGTGTGGCTTCATACAGTATCATTATTGTGTTTCATGTTTGAGTCATTAAAGTCCGTTGCAGCAGTAGGTGTGTTTTTGTTGTCCAATAAACGGTACGGTAGTACAGCGGTTAGCGCTCGTGCTTGTACAATAGGCCAGGATGAATGAGAGTGTGTTTGAGAGTGCGCATGGGAGACAACGGATGCAAATGTGGAATATTGTATTTCCGCTAAAGAATTCTCCAGTTTGTTGCTATTTTCTCTCCTCAGCGGAGAGGAGTAATGAGTACGAGTATGAGTACAAGCATGTGGTATCAGCCCGATAACCTGGTATCGCTATCGGTGCATCCCTAAATAACATGTTTGTAAATGAGCTTCTTATGGAGCTGCTGTATATCTGATAAATGAGTCAAATAAACTAATGTGATGTTTCCTTCAGACTGGAGCCTGCTGGAGCTGAGCGGTTAACACCAGGAATCAGGAAGTGTGAGTGTTTCCTTTAAACCATTTTAGCTCCTGTCCCACTAGAATACAAAGCTCAGTCACCACATGACTCACTGTCTTCTTTCCATCAGATTTTTGTCCGCTCTCTCTGGATCCAAACACGGCTCACAGAAAACTCACCCTGTCTTATGACAACAAAGAGGCGACATGTGTGAGACAGGATCAGCCGTATCCAGATCATCAGGACAGATTTGAGCGTTGGCCTCAGCTTCTGTGTGACACTGGTCTGACTGGGCGCTGTTACTGGGAGGTCCAGTGGAGTGGAAATGTTTATATATCAGTGTCTTACAGAGGAATCAGCAGGAAAGGAGACAGTGCTGACAGTGTGTTTGGAGGGAATGATCAGTCCTGGAGTTTGTACTGCTCTGGAGATGGTTTCTCTGTTCGTCATAAAAACAAACAAACCCGCCTCCCTCAGCGCAGCTCCTCCTCCTCTGGGACAGTAGCCGTGTATGTGGACTTTGCTGGCGGCTCTCTGTCCTTCTACACAGTCTATTTTCATCGACTGATCCACCTCCACACCTTCAACACCACCTTCACTGGGCCTCTGCTCCCTGGGTTTACGCTCTGTGTTTGTAGCTCTTCAGTTTCTCTGTCGGACTGAGAGGCTCCTCTTGTAGAACCTCGTTCAGTCTGGACTCACATGAGCGAGGCCTGAGAGACATGTCAACAAAGATATGAAGGGGCATACTGTATCATTTCTTATCACCCTTTCAAACTGTGTCACTGAAGTTCACATGGTTTTAGTGCTTTCTTTTACTTTGTTCATTTTTTAGGGGTCGACCAAAATATCTGGAGATTTCAGTCAGTTTTAGTCTCATTAACTACTTTTAATTATGTTCGATATAAAAACAAGGGGGAACTTATCACTATTTGAATTGTATTGTCAAGATAAAGCAATTTAAATTATATTGTGCAATAAAATGTGTGGATATGAGATTCCTTCAGCCTTGTTTTGAACTGAACACTTCTTTTATAAAAATCCGAGCTTTAGTTGATCTACTTCTATAAAACTGGCAACAATTTCAACAAAGGGGACACAAAGGCGGAAGCAACAGGTCTTGTGAAGTGCTGTTAGGCTAATAAAAAAGTGCAGAAGAAAAGATTAGTACCAAGCTAAAGTTCAGTGTCTGAGGATTAGAAAAGAGCATTTGCAGGAGTCACTGAACTTAAAGATTTGCCGAGTTGCCCGTGCAGTATTTGCATGATTGCTAGGGCCAACCCTGGTCAAGAAGGTCATAAATTTGGTGGCAAAATCAAGCAAGGGCCTTTTCCTGTTGGAAGGCCACCTTTGCCATGTCCTGAAAGGAAAGAATCGTTAGGAGCATTATCTATTTTTTGCCTTATGAGAGCCAAAGCAGCCATTTCTGCACCTCTTGGATCTTGAAGCATCTCATCTTGCAGATTCTCCCTCCTATCAGAAATACCACAAGGTTGTGGATGTTGGATCCCTTTGCCAATCACCTGCCTAAAGCGCTTGCACATTATGACTGGCTTAGGCGTGGCTAGCCTTTTAGGACATGGCAAAGGTGGCCTTCCAACAGGAAAAGGACCAGGGTTGGCCCTAGCAATCATGCAAATACTGCACGGGCAACTCTGCAAATCTTTAAGTTCAGTGACTCCTCCAAATGCTCTTCTCAGGACTGGAAAGTTCAGAGTTGAAAAATCAACTGGATCATCCAGAGCAGCAGGTTTTCTCCAAGAGGATGTTTCTGCAGCGGGTACAGATACCATTTGGCAACTTTTGATCACTTGGATCAACATTTTCAATGAAATATGTTTGTACTCTCTCTCTCTCTCTCTCTCTCTCTCTCTCTCTCTCTCTCTCTCTCTCTCTCTCTCTCTCTCTCTCTCTCTCTCTCTCCCTCTCTCCTCTCTTCTCTCTCTCTCTCTCTCTCTCTCTCTCAATGCCAATGGTAGCAGTCATGGATGAGCCTTTCTTAAAGCAGACGAGGCAAACAAAAGATCGATTGACTTAATGAGTTTTTGCTGGAGGCATGTTGAGGTCAGCTAAAGTGGTAATCAGTCACTATTTATCTCACCTTCACAAAAAACAAAACAAAAAAACAATTGCTTTTGAAAAAGTTGATAAAGATTTCTTGGATATACCAAATGCTTTTGAAACAGTTGATCACAGCCTCATTACATCCAATAGGGATATTCCATTTTCCATTTAAATTCATTATTTCATGTCTTAAAATGCCCTTTGATTCCAAACTTTGCAATACTGTACTTTTGCGAAGACCTCAAAATCGCATTATTTGGGTGAAAATAACCATAATTTTCAAAATGCAATATCTTATGAATCCCTCATCAAAACATATATTGTTTTACATTTTTCTAATCCTCAGACACTGAACTTTAGCTTGGCACTAATCTTTTTTTTCTTTTTTATTACCCTAACAGCACTTCGCAAGACCTGTGAAGCACAAAAGAAACATCCAATGCTAGAAAAAAAAAAAAGGGTTTGGAAACCACTGGCTTAGATGACCAACTCAATATCACCAAAATAACGAATACATTAAAAACAAACATTAGAGGAAACGATAGCGCGACGGTGGTGCAGTTGGTAGAGCGGGTCGTCTCGTGATTGGAAGGTCGAAGGTTCGAATCCTGGCTCCAGCAAATGCACACTCGTTGTGTCCTTGGGCATAACACTTCACCCTACTGGTCTCCAGTGTGTGCGTACATTGGTGTATGAATGAGAGTGTGAATGGGTGAGTGGTTCCTTACTGTAAAGTGCTTAGGGCCTGATGAAGGTTGAAAACTATCTAAGTTGAGTCCATTTACCATCATGTGAGTAAAGGTTTGATGGTGAAGACAATTAGTCATATTTTATTATTGTGACTTTTTCTTTTCTTCTCGTCAATTCCGATTCTTGATGTTTATTGTTTTGTGATTTTGCGTTAAGAGGAACTGAATAATGACCACAAATACATAAATAAACAAATATTTGACCTGTTCTTCTTGATGCTCATTATGGGCTCGTGTGCCTGATAATGATGATTCCTGCTCTGCCTGTGTGTGCCTGTTGTCCGTCCCTTTCTTTCTTTTGGACACATTCCCAGTTTCCCTGAAGCATCCACCCATAATAAAATCAATTTGTGATCAGGAGCACGGCCTCGCGGGGTAAATTTGAAGTTAATTCAAAAGTCAAAATACTCCACGGCAAAAGCACTGCTCACTTGACCACAGCATGTTTGCAACTGAAACGGGTCTGTCCAGTGGCATGCACAGACATTTTGAGGGGCAGGTGTTCAACCAAGATAACAGGCAGAGCCGGTTTTTCCTATATGTAAACTACGCAAGTTGCGTAGGGCCCCCGCAGCCAGGCTAAATGGTTCGCTACTTCCCTGTGCACAAATATATTTGAACACATTTCTTTGCAATCAGAGACGAGGCTAAAACCTGTCTCTCAACTTCACTGGCTTTTATTGTGCTCCTTGTTTTGTTTTTTTTACAACCCAGCTCTGGAAGGGTTGTGGGGGAAAAAAAAAAAAAAATGAATAGAAATATTGTAAAAAAAAATCAAGTTATAGTTGGCTCCTTGGAAAAGGGGATTTATCTTTCACTCTATAGCAGATAGTAGTAAACTGTGTAGCCGGTTTTCCCTGGAGTCGACTGACAGAAGCGCGGCTGCACAAATCTGGGCCATCGCAGGAGCACTTACGTGACGTAGTGAGATAAGATGTGGACTCTGATACAAGAGATGGTTCACATTTCATTTTCAAGGTTAGTGACTCAATGCATCTGCAGTTATATTCTGTTATCACTGAATTTATAGTTTATTTTAAAAGGAGTCTTAAGGTAAATTGAAAACAAAAAATAATACAAACAAAAGCACAAATAACAAAACTATCACAAAATTACTCGGGCTGTGTCTACACAAAGTCACAAGGACGACAACTGCCTTAACACTTAAGTGACAACACAAAGAGACACAGAGCTGTCATATCATGCTGTTCACATGAAATTTAACCTCTTCAGCCCTACGGTCCCACCTGTGGGACCAAAATAAGTAAAAATTCGGTCCGGGCAGTTGGACGCACTTGGACACAAGGGGGCGCTCTTCCAACCTTCTCAGTGTAAATGTGAATTGAATTTCTTCAGAGTTAGACTTTAGGTCAGACACCATGAGTGACAGTAACATCATGCTAAATAGTGAGCTCTTTATTGTCTGTAAAAAAGCTGAGGCCTCGTTGCTCTTCAGTCACAGACTGAGAAGTGAAGAAGAAAGTCATGGAGATTCTGTTTTAGACAGAACTTCAGAGTTCTGCTGGATATAAGAGTCATATCTTATTCTGAAACTCAAAAATATAGTAAAAACAAAAAATATACAAAAATAATTTTCCAATCAAAAATGTAAAAATACAAATGTGAAAATCCTGAAATTATATCATTAAAATATTAGTTAATTATTAATTACTCTCATTTTACAAAAAAAAACAAAAGCATGACAATTATATCTGATGGAGTGTCATGTGTGTCCCAGTTCCTCTGAGTCATGGTGGGTGATGGTGGACCATGACAGATGTGGACAGGACTGTGGTAGATCTACTTTTACTTTGGTGAAAATAGTTACTATAGTAACTGTGTTGAAGAAATGAACCTCATGAGCTTCTTCTGTAACATCTGTCCACATCAGTCCTGCTGCACCACGACTCAAACATGACTCTGCAGCAGATACAAATGACAAGGGTTTGTTTTTGTAGAATGAGAGTAATTTCTCAACTATTACTAAGGAATACTTGAATTTCTATCTTTTGTTTGTTACATCCAGCAGAAGTGTAATGTTCTAAATGAGAATCTCCATGACTTCCTTCTTCACTTCTCAGTCTGTGACTGAAGAGCAATGAGGCTTCAGCCTTTCTATTGAAAATAAAGGGTCACTATTTAGCGTCATGTTTCTGTCACTCATGGTGTCTGATCTACAGTGTAACTCTGAAGCCAATCAAATCACAGTGACTCAGAGTGGGTTGGGCTCAAATGGGCACCAAACGCCAAGATCTAAGCTCTGAGACTAAAATAATAAAACCCTGGGCTTAAGAGGTTAAGGGCTTGGCAGGAGCAGGTGGAGTCCCAGGGTTGGCTATGTAACTCCACACCAGTCCCAGGACAGGGAAACAGCCAATCAGGAGCCACGCTCAGAGACAGTCCACCAATGGTAAAATCCTTAAAGCAAAGTAACCACTCAACAAAGTAATGATAGAAGACTTGCTGTTATGTCGTAATGATCTATTCTTATCTCTTTCCTAAGACCATTCAGCTGTACAGTTTGACACACTGAAGGGTTTGACTTTAGGAATGTACTAATGACATTATGTAATGACTGAAAGGCTGCAGGATTGTTCCTCACTACAAACTCTGCATAATATACCTTTGTGTCCTTGGGAACCGCTCTTCATACACACTTTTTCTTGTTGGAGCAGGAGTCAGACGCAAACACGCAAAAATAAGACATAAGTCACACAGCATATTTTTACTATTTAACATTTAACATTTATTGTACTTGTGTTTTTTCCTACCACAGCTGATAGAGGTCGTTGTTTGTTTTGACGTCACAAACTTTATGAATGAAATGAAAGACTGCCATCTGGTGGTGAAGCAATTAGATACAAAGAAAACACACTGTAATGTGTTTGTAATGTCAAGTACAGTTTTATGGCCTGTGCCTCTCTTTCTGTGGGCGAAGCACTATTTTAATAAAGATTATCCGAAAGAAAATGCACAGATGTGTAAAGTATTGTTTATTCAGATTCACAACACTACTTTACTCAATGACACTTTTATTCAGGAACTTACAACAACAACAACAACAACAACATCCCCTGCAGACCCCACATTTTATTTCATTATTTTATTTTATTGTGTTTCTTATAGTGATTATACAGATGTTATATGTTATTCCACTGTAATCCATATTTTTATAATATTTCATTTTGGTTTAGGTTTTATATTTAAAAGTTATAGTTATTTGAAATAATGTATCTTGTGTCAGTGTTGTCTGCTTACATGTTAACATAAAAAGAAATCTTAGGTATACAAATAAAACCGGTATAACTTTGGCCTGAACTGCATCTTATGTGACACAACAGGCCCCTGACAACAATGTCCTACAGTGACTAATGCAATAAGTTATACTGTGTTTATGTCCACAAAGTTACTGAGAATAACATGTGTGTTGAGAAACATTACATTGAGTTCAATAAGCAGCTCTTCACCTCAAGTCTGTCAACCAATATTTAATACATTAAGGATGAAAAATATGGATGTGGAAAATATTGAACTAAAATTACACAAAATAGCTTTACATTTTCTCTACGACATATGAAAGTGTGAGCAAAAAGCTTAGATTAATTAAATCTATTTACAAGAAACTTTTATAAAATAAACATCACTATAAGATGTCATTTAATGCTTACTTGCTTTATATTTGAATGAGAGCCACTAGTTTCTCGCCTCATTAGTTTTTAAGTCATATTTTCTGTGGCAGGATTCTGATCGGATATTTACCTTTGATATAAAAGACTGGGAGCAGTTTCTTCTGACTGATCAGTGTGAATGTCTATGGAAAATATTGACTTGTACCAGAAGTAATGGCGGATTTCAACCAATTTGCCGAATCCCTCAGCCCGAAATATTCAAACAGGAGAATCAAATTAAGCACCGTTTAAAAGCAGAGGTGGATAGTTACATTCACTCAAATAGATGTACTGAAGTAACTTTTTGAAGTAACTGTACTTTTGCAAGTTTTTTTTTTCATACAGTACTTTTAACTTCTACTTCTGTACTCTTACTTGAGTAAAAAAAAAAAAAACATGTCTCTGGTTCCTGTTCATCCGTCCTTCCTCCTTGATCTGACTAATGGATAAACTTAATGGACGGGCGGTGACACCTTCAGAGCAGGAATGAGCGCTATTAACCTCACTGCTGTCAGACTGTTCAATTCTACTGTTAATATATATTTGTCTGTTTTGGGTTTTTTCACTGCTGATTTTGATATTTTCTGTATTGCTCTATTTGATTTATTCATGTTTTTCTTACCTCTTAAAGTCATTATTCCTTTCATTGAAGACACCTTTATTGTGTCATTACCTGTTTGCACATTTACTATGTTTTCAAAACTATCTGCACTTTATACTTTGTGCTTTAAGAGCTGCTGTAACAAGTGAATTTGATCAATAAATCATAACTTATCTCTTAAATGCTGCCATCTAGTGGTGAACCAAAGACACACACAAATAAACTTCCCAGGATTTGTAAAGTTGTGAAATGTTGGGTCTTCACTTTCTTAAGGACGACCTTTCAGCTGCTCAGTGAAAACAAAGTGAAGTTCGTTTAAGTCAAAATCTCATAAAGAGGACAATGCCATGACTTCTTTGGGAGAGTCACTATTTTTAAGAGAAGATCAAAAAAAAAATGAACGTTGAATTTGATTGTTTTTGTGTCAGCTTTACATGGAGATAACCAAGATGAATCTATGCAGCTAAAGAGAAAGACGCTGACAAAAACACTGGAATAAGAAACTTAAAAGACACGTATTTTCTAATACTCTTTACTATAAAGCTTTTCAATGATTTACTGTCAAAGAAAGAAAGACTAAAAGTGTTTAAGTCAAACTTTAGTATTTTCTGACACTACAATAAATGATGAGAACAATGAATGAATCCCAGATCTGTCTCTGAGTGAATCACCTTTTAAAGAAAAGTGTCTAAACATGAAAAACACAAATGTTGAATATTGTTTTTATTCTGAATTACAAACGCCTGACACCAATTCATGTTGAAACTGAAAGAAAAGTTTATTTTTATTTTACTCTCGTCAACTGTATAACTTTGGCCTCATGTGACACGACAGGCCGGGCGTCTGACAACAATGACTTACAATGACTAATGCACTAGATTATAATGAAAATACAGTGTTAATGTCCACACAGTTACTGCAAATAACCTAAATGTAGAGAAAATATTCTGAAACATCATAACTTCTTCATCACAATCTTTATTAGTCAGTTTTATATTTCTCTGTTACATTCATTTCAATATGCAGCTTTCTGTTATAGGCCCTTCAACTAAAGTCTGTCTATTTAATACAATAAGCAGTAAAAACATGTATGTGGAAAATCACCTTCACGATATTCTCTGCGTAGATACGATTGTAAAGTTTACATGTTCTATATTACACACTCAGCAAAAGGAAAAAACAGCATGTACAATGATTACTTCAAAATAAAATGAATTCTTGACTAAAGCTAAATACATTTATTACATGAAACATCATAAAGATTTAGACGCTTAATTTAATGGTTACTTTCTTGATATTTGAATGAGAGCCTCCAATATCTTCTTCTCTAGTTTCTCGCCTCATTCGTCTGAAGTCAGATTTTCTGTGGCAGGATTCTGATCGGATATTTATCTTTGCCCCCGAAAAGCGGACTCAGTTTCTTCTGACTGATCTGTGTGAATGTGTGAATGTGAGTGTTAGTGTCTAAGTCATAAAAACTCACTTCACGTTTGTCAAAGTCGAGACGAACTCTGATCCTTTTGAGAGGTTTGAGGGGTTTTGAGACTAGTTTGAGAGAAATACCATCTTTATTATGTACTGCTTCATATTTACCATCTGAGAATCCCATAACCCAGATCTCAACATCCTCTTTCTTGAATCCCTCCACACATGGATCAGTCATCACTGCAAGGACCCACTTCTTATTGTCTCCCACTTCCACGTCCCAACTGTGAGAACCAGAGTCAAACACCTCAGATCCAAACACTGCACCTCCATCTTCCTGAGGTGACTCTTGGTCTGTTTTTTCTCTTTAAATGTAAAACTGGTCAGATCGTCTGACAGAACTACATATTCGGCCCTATTTGGATTCAGGATGACAGGAGTGAACTGCACCAGCCTCTTCATGTTGGTCCAGATGTTGAAGGTCAGGTTGCCCAGATGTTTGGCCTGGTCTATATGAGCCTCTGGGCCCAGCTGTGGCTCCTCCTCCTCCAGCAGGGGGCAGCGCTGCACTCTCTCCACTGCAGCCTTGTATTGGAGCAGGAAGGAGACGTCTGGCGCTCTGAGCTGCTCCTCTGTGGCTCTGATGCTTTCTGACAGAGCTTCTATCTCTCTGCTCACAGCCGCCATCTTGTCCTTCATCCTGTGAGTCTTCTGCTCCTCTTCCTCCCTCAGAGTCTTCATCCTGGACTCCTCTTCCTCCACAAGAAACTGGTGAAGCTTCTTGAACTCTGCCTGGATTTGCAACTCTGTGTGCTGGTGCTGGTTTTTGATATGACTTGCTATTTTGTCAAACATCTCTTTAAAGTCCTTGGCCTTCTGTAGGTTTTTCTTCAAAGGCAGTAGAGACTTGTCCAGTTCGTCTCTCAGATCCTGAGCTGCTTCTACTATGGGCCTAAAGCGATGATCTTCATGGATTTTGGAGTCTCGACACACCACACAGACCGGCTGCTGGTCAGTCAGACAGAATAGTTTGAGTCTCTCTGAGTGCACTCGACACACCTGCTCTTCTGGAGTCTTCTGCTCTCTTTGCTGGACATAGGCCTCACACAGGTTTCTCAGAGCCCGGTTTAGAGGTGGGTCGCTCTTGGAGGATCTTCTCTTACAAACGGGACACTCCTGTGTGGGCTTCTCTCTCCACCAGCTCTTCAAACAGTCTCTACAGAAGCTGTGGCTGCAGGACAGAACCACAGGCTCCTTAAAAACCTCGTGACAGATCGAACAGGACAGATCTTCTTCTGACGACATTGTGAAGTTAAAACCTGCAGGCAATAATAACAGCTATTTTTTATTTTTTTAACCCCATTTTAATTTTATTTCTATCAAACCATAAACAAACTCACCTCAGTCGATGGCAGGGAAAGAAGCCGATGTTGGTTGACTGAATTCCAGCTCAAAACTAAAGAGATACAGGTTTATGAGCAGCTTTGACAGAACTTTGTGCTGATATAATTCTTAATCTCGTGGAGTCTGGACCTTGTAAATCTGCAATAAAACAATACAGTCAGTTCAAAGGTTGAAATTCACACATGCATGTAGGTTTTCTGTCACACTGTTAGACTTTGTGTCTCAATTGCAACAGATCATGTCACTTCGTGTAGCTTTGAAATTCAAATGGTGCTCTCTCCTGCCATGTTTTTTATTTTATAATTCAGATCTGTGCTCACTGTTGTTCATTGGTGATAAACCATGAAAGAAAGTCTTGTGTGTTAGGAGCATTTCACAATACACACAGTTAGTATTCCGTGACTGAGTCTTGAATAATAAAATAACAATAGTAAATGCATAAAAGGCACATTTTAAGAACATGCAAGAAGCCGTGCCCGGGAATCAAAGCAAGGACCTTCTTGCTGTGAGACGAGAGTGCTAACCACTAGGCCACCGATTTTGTGGGGAAAAAATAGTTTCGTCTGCAGTGTCTTCCCTTAAGAGAATGCTTTCTAAACAGCAAAACTTCATACCTGTAAAGTTGTCCACATTTCTTATTATAAGGGATTGTGTTCTGCCTTCTTGCATTTCAACACAAGATGGCAGCACTTTTCCATAAAATAACTTTTGAGGCTTGTGGCCAAGATGTCAGTGCCTCCAGTGTAGACAAAAGGTGTGCCATTGTTAGCCAATATAAAACCAGCTTCTTTATCCTATATGTTAAACAACAAGTTCAGCATGAATCATGTTTATTTTAATAGTGAGAAATCAAAAGGCTATGATATTGACTATGATGCTTTACTGAATTTTTCAAAACTTAAAGAAAACTACAGCATTCTCCACAGCTCAAGAAAACTGACTAAACCAACCACACAATCACATGAACCTTCAATCCAGACATTATTTTGCATGAACCTGTACCTGCTTTGGACAAGACATACACAGCACCAGGGGGCGCCATACTACCATTAAAAAGAAGATAAGAGTTGAATAATTGAGTGGGAACTATAGAATATTGTCAGTTAAGAGGCTACAAACACGACCCACATTTTAGTTTAGGCCTTTGTCTAAACTTTTTTCATCGAGGGCCTCGTATTGAAGTTCATTTGGCGTTGAGGGCCACGGTGGTCAATGCAGAGAGACTTTCAACTAGGTGCATTTAAGAGAGGTTTTAACTGAGCCCCACACTTTTATTTAGACTTAAAAGCTTAATGTCGCTCCGACTCACAGATAAATGTTTACATTTACCGTCTCTGGCGATGTGTGGCCAATTCAACAAGAAGCTTGAGGGTCATCAAAAATGTATCCAAGGACCACATTTGGCCAGGGGCCGCACTTTGGGCACATTTGAGAGTTATTGTTCAGACAGAGTTTGGGATGGAGTGTTATGAATCCACGGTTACCATGGAATTCTGCCATGTTTGTGGGTACTTGCAAACATTTTCTATAAAAAGTGGAGAAAAAAGCCTGGGAACAACTCCATTAGCTGCTGAGTCACGACCGGTAAATACATGTAACTCACTGTAGTGTCCATGTGTTTTAATGTGAACAATAACTCCAGTATTTTACCTTTTTAAATCTCCATTACTATATTATTGCTGTAAATCTTATGATGCTTAGCGATATGACGTCACAGTCCTGAACTCTATAAGCCTTTCGGACACTACGGTCAGTGTGTTAGACGTATTTACCAGCAGTGATTCAGCAGCTAACACAGTTGTTCTGTGGCTCTTTCAACTATTTGTTTTTAGTCAATGCTCGTCTTTGGAAAATATTGACTTGTACCAGAAGTAATGGCGGATTTCAACCAATTTGCCGAATCCCTCAGCCCTAAATATTCAAACAGGAGAATCAAATTAAGCACTGTCTAAAAGCAGAGGTGGATAGTTACATTTACTCAAATAGATGTACTTAAGTAACTTTTTGAAGTAACTGTACTTTTGCAAAATGTTTTTTCATACAGTACTTTTAACTTCTACTTCTGTACTCTTACTTCAGTAAAAGCCGTCCTTCCTCCTTGATCTGACTAAAGGATAAACTTAATGGACGGGCGGTGACACCTTCAGAGCAGGAATGAGCGCTATTAACCTCACTGCTGTCAGACTGTTCAATTCTAATATTTGTCTGTTATGGGGTTTTTTCGCTGCTGATTTGATATTTTCTGTATTGCTCTATTTGATTTATTCATGTTTTTCTTCCCTCTTAAAGTCATTATTCCTTTCATTGAAGACACCTTTATTGTGTCATTACCTGTTTGTACATTTACTACGTTTTCAAAACTATCTGCACTTTATACTTTGTGCTTTAAGAGCTGCTGTAACAAGTGAATTTGATCAATGAATCATAACTTATCTCTTAAATGATGCCATCTAGTGGTGAACCAAAGACACACACAAATAAACTTCCCAGGATTTGTAAAGTTGTGAAATGTTGGGTCTTCTCTTTCTCAAGGACGACCTTTCAGCTGCTCAGTGCAAACAAAGTGACGTTTGTTTAAGTCAAAATCTCATAAGGAGGACAAATGACTTTCTTTGGGAGAGTCACTATTTTTCAAACAAATAAGATAAAATCCAGACAAATATAATGTTGAATCTGATTGTTTTTGTGTCAGCTTTACATGGACATGACCAAGATGAATCTATGCAGCTAAAGAGACGCTGACAAAAACACTGGAATAAAAAACTTAAAACTTAAAAATATTTCTAATGATCTTTACTGTAAAGCTATTCAATGATTTACTGTCAAAGAAAGAAAGACTAAAGTGTTTAAGTCAAACTTTAGTATTTTCTTACACTACAATAAATGATGAGAACAATGAATGAATCCCAGAACTGTCTCTGAGTGAAACACCTTTTAAAGAAAAGTGTCTAAACATGAAAAACACAAATGTTGAATATTGTTTTTATTCTGAATTACAAACGTCTGACACCAATTCATGTTGAAACTGAAAGAAAAGTTTATTTTTTATTTTACTCTCGTCAACTGTATAACTTTGGCCTCATGTGACACGACAGGCCGGGCGTCTGACAACAATGACTTACAATGACTAATGCACTAGATTATAATGAAAATACAGTGTTAACGTCCACACAGTTACTGCAAATAACATAAATGTAGAGAAAATATTCTGAAACATCATAACTTCTTCATGATTTAAAATGTAAAAACAAGCTGAGACCTGTTTCCACTGTTGTCGCGTCACTGGGAAGTCTGTGTGTTTCTGTCTCTGCTTTGACTGAGGCGGAGCCTAGAGCCGAAAACTGGTTTGTCAACATCACTGCCTTTTACTATGCTTGACCGACCGAGCTCTGTGCAAGGTAACACAAAACCAAGATGGAAATATGGTTTAAGGTATAAGATGAATATAAAGGTAAATTGAAAAGAAAAACATTACAACAAACAAAAGAACACATTGTGTCTGTTTTGGGGTTTTTTCACTGCTGATTTTGATATTTTCTGTATTGCTCTATTTGATGTATTCATGTTTTTCTTACCTCTTAACTACTGTTTGTCTTCTTCACTTCCCTCTCTTCTCTGGGCTGTGGCTGAAACAGGAGCTCAAGAAGAAAAGGACTGTTAAGAAGGTCTGGGCACAAGTTGTTATATAGAGAATATGAGCCAAGATTGAATTAGAGTCAAAAAATGCTTCACCAATAACAGCAAAAAGTGGGTCAGACGTCCTGTAAATTATTTATTCTTCTCACCGCGAGACTTTGATGAGGAAAATCTAATTATCTTATGGTGTGTGCACGTATTTATTCTAAAAAAAAAAAAAGGCCAAAAAGTGGAAATATTGGCTGAACGCATGGCAAAAGAGCAACACTGCCCCTTGTGGCGGCTTAAAATAACGTCCGCAAACGTCACACAAACACAGCGTTTATTACGTGGCTGATATATTATTATTGAAATATTGGGAAATAAACATGTATTTAAGTAACTTCTTGAAGTAACTGTACTTTTGCAAGTTGTTTTTCATACAGTACTTTTAACTTCTACTTCTGTACTCTTACTTGAGTAAAATAAAAAACATGTCTGGTTCCTGTTCAGCCGTCCTTCCTCCTTGATCTGACTAAAGGATAAACTTAATGGACGGGCGGTGACACCTTCAGGAATGAGCGATATTAACCTCACTGCTGTCAGACTGTTCAATTCTACTGTTAATACATATTTGTCTGTTATGGGGTTTTGTCACTGCTGATTTTGATATTTTCTGTATTGCTCTATTTGATTTATTCATGTTTTTCTTCCCTCTTAAAGTCATTATTCCTTTCATTGAAGACACCTTTATTGTGTCATTACCTGTTTGCACATTTACTATGTTTTCAAAACTATCTGCACTTTATACTTTGTGCTTTAAGAGCTGCTGTAACAAGTGAATTTGATCAATATCATAACTTATCTCTTAAATGATGCCATCTAGTGGTGAACCTAAGACACACACAAATAAACTTCCCAGGATTTGTAAAGTTGTGAAATGTTGGGTCTTCTCTTTCTCAAGGACGACCTTTCAGCTGCTCAGTGCAAACAAAGTCAAGTTTGTTTTTGTCAAAATCTCATAAGGAGGACAAATGACTTCTTTGGGAGAGTCACTATTTTTCAAACAAATAAGAGAAGATCCAAAATAACGTTGAATCTGATTGTTTTTGTGTCAGCTTTACATGGACAATACCAAGATGAATCTATGCAGCTAAAGAGAAAGACGCTGACAAAAACACTGGAATAAAAAACTTAAAAGACACATATTTTCTAATGATCTTTACTGTAAAGCTATTCAATGATTTACTGTCAAAGAAAGAAAGACTAAAGTGTTTAAGTCAAACTTTAGTATTTTCTGACACTACAATAAATGATGAGAACAATGAATGAATCCCAGAACTGTCTCTGAGTGAATCACCTTTTAAAGAAAAGTGTCTAAACATGAAAAACACAAATGTTGAATATTGTTTTTATTCTGAATTACAAACGTCTGACACCAATTCATGTTGAAACTGAAAGAAAAGTTTATTTTTTATTTTACTCTCGTCAACCGTATAACTTTGGCCTCATGTGACACGACAGGCCGGGCGTCTGACAACAATGACTTACTATGACTAATGCACTAGATTATAATGAAAATACAGTGTTAATGTCCACACAGTTACTGCAAATAACATTAATGTAGAGAAAATATTCTGAAACATCATAACTTCATCACAATCTTTATTAGTCAGTTTTATATTTCTCTGTTACATTCATTTCACTATGCAGCTTTCTGTTATAGGCCCTTCACCTAAAGTCTGTCTATTTAATACAATAAGCAGTAAAAACATGTATGTGGAAAATCACCTTCACGATATTCTCTGCGTAGATACAATTGTAAAGTTTACATGTTCTATATTACACACTCAGCAAAAGGAAACTAACAACATGTAAAAATGACTTTAAAATAAAATGAATTCTTGACAAAAGCTAAATACATTTATTTACATGAAACATCATAAAGATTTAAACACTTAATTTAATGGTTACTTTCTTGATATTTGAATGAGAGCCTCCAATATCTTTTCTCTAGTTTCTCGCCTCATTCGTCTGAAGTCAGATTTTCTGTGGCAGGATTCTGATCGGATATTTACCTTTGCCCCCGAAAAGTGGACGCAGTTTCTTCTGACTGATCTGTGTGATTGTGTGAATGTGAGTGTTAGTGTCTAAGTCATAAAAACTCACTTCACGTTTGTCAAAGTCGAGACGAACTCTGATCCTTCGGGGTTTTGAGACTAGTTTGAGAGAAATACCATCATTATTATGTACTGCTTCATATTCACCATCTGAGAATACCATAACCCACGCCTCAACATCCTCTTCCTTCACTCCCTCCACAAATGGATCAGTCGTAACTGCAAGGGCCCACACTTCATTGTCTCCCACTTCCACGTCCCAACTGTGAGAACCAGAGTCAAACCCCTCAGATCCAAACACTGCACCTCTATCGTGAGGTGACTCTTGGTCTGTTTTTTTCTCTTGAAATGTAAAACTGGTCAGATCGTCCGACAGAACTACATCTTTGATTCTATTTGGATCCAGAATGACAGGAGTGAACTGCACCAGCCTCTTCATGTTGGTCCAGATGTTGAAGGTCAGGTTGCCCAGATGTTTGGCCAGGTCTATCAGAGCCTCTGGGCCAAGCTGTGGCTCCTCCTCCAGCAGGGGGCAGCGCTGCACTCTCTCCACTGCAGCCTTGTATTGGAGCAGGAAGGAGACGTCTGGCGCTCTGAGCTGCTCCTCTGTGGCGCTGATGCTTTCTGACAGAGCTTCTATCTCTCTGCTCACAGCCGCCATCTTGTCCTTCATCCTCTGAGTCTTCTGCTCCTCTTCCTCCCTCAGAGCCTTCATCCTGGACTCCTCTTCCTCCACAAGAAACTGGTGAAGCTTCTTGAACTCAGCCTCGATCTGCCCCTTTGTTTGATAAACCTGATTTTTAATACAATCTGCTATTTCCACAAACTCTTTCTTAAAGTCCTTGGCCTTCTGCAGGTTTTTCTTCAAAGGCAGTAGAGACTTGTCCAGCTCGTCTCTCAGATCCTGAGCTGCTTCTACTATGGGTCTAAAGCGATGATCTTCATGGACTTTGGAGTCTCGACACACCACACAGACCGGCTGCTGGTCAGTCAGACAGAACAGTTTGAGTCTCTCTGAGTGCACTCGACACACCTGCTCTTCTGGAGTCTTCTGCTCTCTTTGCTGGACATAGGCCTCACACAGGTTTCTCAGAGCCAAGTTTAGAGGTGGGTCACTCCTGGAAGATCTTCTGTTACAAACGGGACACTCCTGTGTGGGCTTCTCTCTCCACCAGCTCTTCAAACAGCCTTTACAGAAGCTGTGGCTGCAGGACAGAACCACAGGCTCCTTAAAACCTCCTGACAGATCGAACAGGACAGATCTTCTTCTGACTGAAAAGCCATGAGAGATTTTTCAAAAGCAAAATTGAATTAAATTGGAGCATAAAAAAATGCAGCTGCCTGTTTGATTCTGTTTCTGTCTTGACTGAGGAATGTATGAAGGCGGAGCAAATACTCAGGGCCTGCTTCCTTAAACCCTCAGTGACTCAGCCTTCCTTCCAGATCTAAATCTGGAGGGAAGGCTGGCTTTTACTGTGTGTGCTTAGGTTTGTATGTGCTCTTCATGTCCTTTTTGCAGAAGTGCAGTTTCATGTGGCCGTGCTGTGGTTTTCAGACTATATTTCATAAAGAGGCTACACTCCAGAACACATGGACACACACGGGTAATTCTAGCAAAACAGAGCAGTCAGTGACACTACCTTTACAACAGGCTTATTTTGCATCATTTTGAAAAAGAACAATATTTTATTTCTTTCATTTTATCTCACAGTTTTAAAACACATCAGTGGTTGAAGCGAAAAAGTGCAGCAAAGTTGTGGGTCTTGTTTCATGGAGTTTGTTTTCTACGACTTTTCCGCATCTTTTTAACTTTAGTGATGCAACACCAAACATTATAAACTGACTCAAACTCTGTAACGAAGGACATTACAGAGATTAAAAGATATGATCATGTTGATGATGAGGATGTGGTTAATTCCCTTTGTTATTTATATATAATTTTTTATCCAGAAGTATCTCTTCAACTGGAGCTAGAGTGATGACTTCGTGAATTGGCTTTAACATTTCCTCCACTGCTTTCTCCACCTCTTCACAAAGAACAGTTTTAAAATTGTACTTTTCTCTGCCTAGGCCCTGAACAAATCGTGTGCATCTGGGATCACAGCCCTGTGTCGGGTTGTGATTTTAAGTTTTGCTGCTGCTCAAACAATTGTTTTGAATGTACTGTGTATCTTTTATTGAGCTCTACCTCATGCATATATTGGGCAAAACTGTGGCTACCAACACAGGAAATGGAGACAGGATGTAGCATCACGTGACTCTAAAGGATGTGGGTTTGTGACTTCCGTGAACATCATGTGACGTGAAGAAAAAACCAATCACCAAATAATGAAGAGAGCTGGAGTTTGGATGGAAGGGCTGTTGTGTCCCTGACGAAGCAGCTTCAGAGCAGGAATGAGCGCTATCGCTGGTCATTCAACCCCACTGCTGACAGACTAATTCTACTGTATAGTTATTGCAATAACCTGCCAAACAAACCCCTGCAGTTATTGTAACTCTGTCACTCTCACCTCCACTCTAACCTTTAATATATATTTGTTTGTTTTTTCACTGCTGATTTTGATATTTTCTGTATCTGTATTTGATTTATTCATGTTTTTCTTTCCTCTTAAAGTCATTATTCATCTAATTGAAGACACCTTTAGTCTGTAATTACCTGTTTGCACATTTACTATGTTTTTCTTTGATTCACATTTCAAAACTATCTGCATCTTATACTTTGTGCTTTAAGAGCTGCTGTAATAAGTGAATTTGTCCACTGTGGGATCAATAAATCATAACTTATCTCTTGCTGCCATCTAGTGGTGAACCAAAGACACACACACACACACACACACACACACACACACACACACGAACGACACACACACACAGTTCACAGGATTTGTAAAGACATGTACCATCTTCTCTTTCTCAAGGACGACCTTTCAGCTGCTCAGTGCTAACAAAGTTGTGTTGAAGTGAAAATGATGGAAGACGGGGGCCAATGACCATAATTGGGACAGTCACTATTTTTCAAACAAATGCCCAAAGCGAAAATCCACACAAACTGAATGAAAGATGTGGATGTGCCAGTTTAATTTGTGTGTTTTGGCCCAGGAGAGAGAAAATAAAATAAAACGTGTCACAATAGCCAAGTCGAGTATTTCTTATATGGCGGCTCCTGCTACAACATCTTATCCTCTAGTCGAGAATAACTTCTTAAAATGGTTCCAAACAGAAAATCCACACATTTTTATTCAGAATTACAGTCTACAAAGTTGTGTTGAAAGAATTTTTGTTATTATTATTCTATACTGTACAACTGTGGTTTGCCTTCTTTCTTATTTGACAGTATAGGCCGGGCCTCTTACAAAAGTGACTTGCAATGATTAATGCAATGAATTATCGTGAACACGCAGCATTGAGGTCCACAAAACAACAATTACCATAAACACTATCGGTCAAAAGTTTGGGGTCACCCAGTTCTGTAGCTTCTCCAATCAGTACAGTTTTCAGCAGTGCTACAGTAGCACAATTGCAAAAGGGTTTTCTAATCATCAATTACCCTCTACCGTGTTCTAAATAATTTAGCTTAAGTTTACAGCGGGTACGTCATACGTCATTGGATACAATGATACGATTGGCTATGGCTACGTGCAGACGCAAGAGAGACATTCGTAGCGCCCAATAAACGGCTCTGGACAATCGTAAACCACACCTCTCCTACGAGAACATGAACTGGTCCCAGACTAAATATCATTTGTGATTTTAGTCTGGCGTTAGCCACACTAGGTATTTCCAGAAGCAGTGTCAAAAAAGTTTAGTTTAGTTTATTTATTTGTTTGAGCTTTTAACCTGCTCAAAGGGAGTGGGCCAAAGCCAAAGGCTTATAAGCGCCCACCCCAAAAATAAAAACAATAACATTACATTTAACATTTGCAGGGTAGCAAATCATAAACAAAGGAACATAGGGCAAAGTAACAACAAATAATGAACAATAATAAAAAAAAAACAGCAAAGTAAAGAAACAACAAAAGAATGTGCTACAACTCATATCTAAGAAATATAAACTCTTTAAACTTTTTTAAAATGTTCCAGGTTATTGCAAAGTTTGATGTTTTGATCTAGATTATTCCATATTTCAACACCACATCTCGTGGGACACATGCTTTTCATGGTTGTTCTGGAGTACTGTTTATCAAAGCTCATCTTATCTCTCAAGTTATATTTAACTTCTCGTTTGCAGAACATATTTTGTAAACTTTCAGGACGTGACTTTTGTGAGGCTTTGAACATGATTTGAGCCATCTTAAATTCAGTAAGGTCCTCAAATTTCATTGTTTTTGATTTAAAAAATAAAGGATTTGTGTGTTCACGGTATCCAGCTAAATGGATTATTCTTATTGCCTTTTTCAGAACTTTAAACAATGGGTCAAGATTACTTTTATACGCATTTCCCCAGATCTCTACCCAATATGTTAAATGGGGGAGGATAAGTGAACAGTATATAGTATATAGAGCTTTGTTATCAATGATATATTTAGATTTATTCATTATGGCTGAAATCTTTGCAACTTTACTTTTAATTTTTATGATGTGAGGTTTCCAGCTGATTTTATGATCGAGTGTTACACCAAGAAATGTATGTTCATTAGGGATGGGAATTGATAAGATTTTATTGATATCAATACCATCAATAATTTTACCTATCAATTCGATTCTTTATCGATTCTCTTATCGATACCTGGCTTGTCTGTGTGTTGGGGAAAGCAAGGAATGAATGTGCTTTTGATAAACTATCAAAAAGACACATTGTTAGTTTTCCCAAGAAAAAATATTCATTAAATTAAGCAAGTTTCCAAATATACTGTGGCTCTTGCTGGCACTCAGCCTAAAATATAATGGTAACATTTGTGTCTGTAACTTGTAACAGACTGATGCTGTTTTGTAACACCTAAACAACAGGACTCGGTCTCAGCCCAAACCCTACAGATTTTCATCTATTTCTGCTTCATCCTGCGCTACATTCTCCTTCCGCCTGTCCGTGTGAACTACTTCTGTCAGCCGATCATAGCGCACTCATAGCGGAGACGGGTAGAGGTATTCCCGCTCGCAGTGCGCTCAGGGCGGGGACAGGCACCAGCAGCCTCCGCTCTGAGCCCCGGGCCTGAGCGGAGGCTGCCGAGGTGCGCTGCGCTCAGACCGGGGACATGCAGCCTCGGACCCGGGCTCAGAGCACAGCAGCACGGGGAAACAGCACGTGCAGCAGCAAGGCACTGAACCCCGTGCGTCATGTCAATACAGCGCAAAAAACGGAGCGTTCGCAGCAGCAAAGCGAAAACGTAGAACTGACACATTTATAGCAATGGACTGTTTTAATTGACAACACTCTTTCGTCTCTCGTGAACGAGCAAAACGGAGGGGAAGGGCGAAGCGGAGGCTAAGGGGGAGAATTGAGATTGGGCCGATGTTTCCCTGCTTACTTCGAAGCAGCGTCAACAGACTCGGAGAACATATGTCATTACGCACGTGCGTCTCTGCGGCGCAAAAACAGTGTTTTCAGAGTGGGAGCATCGATAAGAGAGATCGATAATGAAGAAGACGTACGGTTCCGATGCTTTGCTCAAACAGAACCGGGACTACTTGTAGAACCGGTTCTCGATTCCCATCCCTAATGTTCATAGACTCTTTCAATAGTTTCGTGCCAATTTTAACTGGTAATTGTACATTCATGACACAATTTCCAAAGAACATTGCTTTGGTTTCCGGCTTTGCTGAGAGGGTGGTGGAGGGCATCTGCTTGTCTAATATAATTAAAATAAAAAATAAACCAATTCAGAAAAAAATAATAATTTAAAAACAAGAAGGGCACTTCTTTGTGTCAAACGGCCCGTAAAATGGTAAAATGATATTTGCACTAAAACAGAGACAACATGGCTCTGATAACTATCAGCCAAACATTATCAGTAATAAAAGTTAATTTCTGTAAAGAAGACAGTTTGTTTAGGCAGATCCAATCTTTCAATATCCATTTCTTCTGTAATCTCGATCACCATTTGCTGTAGGTTTGCACCTGAGAGTATGATTGTTGTATCATCTGCAAAAAGGGCCAGTTTAAGCTTCTTGAAAACCAAGTACAAATCATTGATATATAATAAAAATAGTTTAGGTCCCAGCACCGATCCCTGGGGACCCCACACACTAGGGTATCACACATGGATCTGCACTGCCCCATTTGAACATACTGTTTACGGTTTGTTAAATAGGATTCAATCCAATTGAATGCAATACCTCTTATCCCATATTTTTAGTTTGTTCAGGAGTATATTGTGATCCATAGTGTCGAAAGCCTTTTTAAGATCGATGTAAATACCTATTGAATACTTTTTCTTGTCGATATTATTAGTGAGTTGATTTCCTCAATGAGTTCCATTAACGCGAGCGCGGGAGATCTGCTTTTACGAAAGCCATGTTGACTGTCATTTAAAATATTATATTTATCTAATAAATGCGTCTGGTCGAGTTGTATAGAGCTTTTCTAATATTTTTGAGAATTGAGGTAGTATTGAGATAAGTCTGTAGTTGGAGAATTGAGTTTCGTCACCATTTTTATAGATGTGAATAACTTTGGCCATTTTCATTAAATCAGGAAATTTACCAGTTTTGAAAGACAAATAAAAAATATAGCGGTGTGACAATGTGATCGATGACCTGTTTAACAATATTCATATCTACCTCGTCACAGTCCAAGGATTTCTTATTTATGGAATTTCTAACTATATCAGTTATTTCTTGTCCTGTTGTTGGCGCAAGAAACATTGTATTTGGGTTTTCCTGGACAGTCATAATTATAATTTGTGCATGGTGGAGTTATTGAGGAGGATAATTGAGGTGCTTATGAAGTACTTATTGAACTCGCTCACAATTTCATTTGAATTTTCAATTTTCTGACCATTTGACATAAAGCTCTGTGGTAATAAATTTCCTTTTGGAGTCCTTCGAAGTACATCCTTTATTGTACACCAGAGAGCTTTAGTGTTTGTCTTATTTTTCGTAGTAGTGCACTATAATAATTTTTTTTGCAGTTTCTTATTATGTTAGTAAGTTTGTTTTTATATCTTTTGTATTTATTTTCAGATTCACTTGTTATTTTTGTTAAAAAAAAGACTTTGTATAGTGAATTCTTTTTCTTACATGCATTTGCTAAACCCGTAGTCATCCAGGGACTCATTATCTTTTCTTTTTACAATTGCTTTCTATTTTTGGGCAGTGCAGGTCATAGAGGGTCATGAAAGTTCTTAAGAAGATCTTATAAGCTGCATCTACATTGGTTTCTTCCAAGAGAAACCCCCACCCAGCTGTTAGGGCAGCTGGGTGGGGGTTTGTTGAGGGGAGTTACTGCCCTCTTCAATGGACCCGCTGTACACCCTGGCTTTTTAATGCACCACACTATGCAGGGCTTACATCATACTTCACATATAACTCAATTAAACAAATATAATAATAATGATAATTAAACCCAAATTAAATTATATTAAGAATGGTAATGACAACTGGGAAGTAGCAAGATCTCAGAGTATAATATGTATTAATGAACCTTTATAACATAAAAGTAGCACATTCTTTTGTTCTTTATTTTGCTGTTGTTTTTGTTTTATTCTTCATTTATTGTTATTTTGCCCTACGTTCCTTTGTTTATGATTTGCTACCTTGTAAATATTAATGTAATGTTATTATTTTTATTTTGGGGTGGGCGCTTATAAGCCTTTGGCTTCAGCCCACTCCCTTTGAGCAGGTTAACTGCTCAAACAAATAAAAAAAATAAACAGAGATTTCCAGGTCTTTTCTGCTAAGCTGACTTTAAAGGCGTCTAGCGCGTTATCATTTAACAATCTGATAAATTTAGTGACATGTGTTTTTTCATCTTTAGTTTCCCTATTTTTTAGGTTATACAGAACAAAAACAGGTGTTCTGTATGCAATTTAATATGTTTTTTCTTTTCTCAAAACACAGTTCCACAGTTAGACATTCCATAAGGCCATCTATAGTTAGTCATATTTTCAACAACTTTTGTCTGCATGCCATTATTAACATATAGCGCAACCCCACCCCCTATTTTATGATTTCTATTTACTTTAAACATTTCATATCCTTTTATGTTGAAATTATCAGGTTTGTTATCATTTAGCCATGGTTCTGAAATTGCTATAACATCAAAGGGGGTGCTGAATTAGTCTATGTACTCTGTTATGTTCTCAAATTTGCATACAGACTCCGACTGTTTAGGTGAATCACAGATAAGGTTTCCTTCCGGTTCATTTGATTTTGTATTTCACAGTCCTTATAGTATTTGCACATAGTGTTTATATTATAGAAGTTTTTATCAGTATCAGTATCATCAGTTATTTGATTTATGTTTTGTTCAGCGAAGATGGGTGTATTTAGTTCAAAGTCTCCATTTATAGAATCATTTCTACGTGACTCATTTTCAGATGACGATTCATTGTAGGTACTGTCAGTTATAACAGTGATTTAGGGAATGTCAATGGGGCATATTACCGCTTTTGTATTTTTCCAAGTCGTGCACATCTTTTATCCATAAAACCTTGGCCTCTTCTGGGGAGCCGTTCAGTTTTATGAATATCCTACAGTTTGTTGTCCATGTACCCTGAATTTTGTTTTCCTTCTTCAGCAAACATGCTTCCTTTGCGATGTATGCATTTTTCTTGGTCAAATGTTCATTTAGAAACACATGTGTCCCTTTAAGTTTTCGACCCTGTTTGAGCACTTCAGTCTTTTTTTCCTGTTTGCGAACCGGACTATCACAACAAGTCAATTCAAGTAAAATAAATCACTTGTATTTGTACAATTAATTGTTTTCACGAGGCCAAAAAGAACAATCTTAAAAGGTTTGTGTTAAAACGACATGTACATTTATTTTTGATTTAAAACAGAATAAAAACAACTTTAGAAATAAAGAAAAAATGTTTTAAGTGTTGGATGTTGAAATGTGCTTTAAACACTGTGTGTTCATGTGTGTTTTTAGATTACAGCAAACATTTCTGATTATAACTCATTTAACACGTATACAGTATTTTATAAACAAACAAATGTTTTAAGAAGGAAAAAAAGCACATTTCAAGTTTGTTAAAAATGTGTTCAGCAACATGTAAATGAATTTATTCAGAAAACAGAAAAAGTGTTGGATGTTGAAATGTGCTTTAAACACTGTGCTTTTTCATGTGTGTTTTAGATGATGTCTCTGGGTGAATGTTTTCTGACAAACTGAGCAGCAGTAAGGCCTCTCTTCTGTGTGTGTTCTTCTATGGTCATCTAAGTGAGACTTTTGGGCAAATGTTTTATTACAGATTGAACAGCCGTGTGGTTTCTCTGTGTGTGTTTGTCTATGTGTCTTGAGGTTACAGAGCTGTGTAAACTTTTTCTCACAGACCTGACAGCTGTAAGGCCTCTCCCCTGTATGTGTTCTTTTATGTGTCTCTAGATTACTTTTAAGGGCAAATGTTTTCTCACAAAATGAACAACTAAAAGGTTTCTCTCCTGTGTGCACTCTAATGTGACCTGTTAACTCCCGTTTCGTGCTAAATTTCTTGTCACAAACATGACACTTGTGCTTCTTCGTCTCTTCTCCTCCATCAGCTTTGGACGTCTCTCCTGTGTGTGTTCTTCTATGTGAATTTAAGTTAGACTTATGGGCAAATGTTTTCTGACAGAATGAACAACTAAAAGGTTTCTCTCCTGTGTGTGTTCTTCTGTGTAAATTTAAAGCAGCAATTTGATTAAATGTTTTCTGACAGATGGAGCAACTAAAAGGTTTCTCTCCTGTGTGCACTCTAATGTGTGTTGTTAAATTCTGTTTTTTTCTAAATTTCTTGTCACAAACATGACACTGGTGCTTCTTCTTCTCTTCTCCTCCGTCAGCTCCGGACGTCTCTCCGTTGTCGACCGTAGCGCTCGTCTCTGGTGCAGACTTGTTTTGGCCGGAGACTTTGGTGCTTCTGCTCTGGACCTGGTTGTGGTGATTTTCTCCATCAGCCTCTGTCTCCATCTGTGCGTCTGAGCGGCTGAATGGAGGTTCCCAGTCTTCATCATCATCGTCGTCGGTATCAGACGAGTGCTCAGTGTGTCCCTCCGTCTTTGAGCGGAAATGTGGCTCTGAGCTGATGTTCCCGCGCTCAGTTTGTCTCTGTGGAAGCGGGGAGGGCTCTTCTCTCTTCACGCTCACAGCACTGGACTCTGGGAAACATCTGAAAAGAATATAATTGGTTAAAACCAAATCTAATAAGTGGGATATAATGACATCAAAGCAGCTGGAGGCCTGGGGCAAGGACCTAAATGAGGACATTTTACTTGAGTGGGAGGAAACATGTTCAACTAAAACTTAAAACTGAAACGTCAAAAACATTTCTTCTTATATTCTGGAACGAACTTGACTCCACAAAAGCTCAATAGGTTTAATAGCAGAGGTGGTTACTTGAATAAAAGTACAGACACTACTGGTCAAATGTTACTCCAATAAACGCAAAAGTTGTTCAGTCGAATTGTATAAGTTCTGTTTTTTGACCTCTTTTATTTAACCAGGAAAGTCCCACTGAGATTAAGAATCTCGTTTCCAATGGAGTACTGGTCCCACAGGGGAAACTACTTAACAAGTTTTTAGCGGTCAGGGGAATCGGAGAAAAACAGGGAGAACGTGCAAACTCCACAGAAAGGCCCTGTATCGACTGGACGAGTCATGGATGTTTCACTGGTTTCTTCTTCTTCACTCTCTTGAACAGAAGAGCCAAAGAGAAGCTTAGTTTATTCTCACATGACGGATCAAAATACCAATAAATGTTTGTAGATTTAAAGGCACACTGCGTAACAATTTGGGCAATACTGTTGCATCAGTACAAAACGTGCTCTTAATGACCAGCTCCATACAGACAATGTTAATCCTGCAGTGGGTAATCAAACAATGGATTTGGATGAGGGCCTAACCTGTTTAAATCTCAAAATCTACTGACTTTAGTCACATATCCATGGAGACGAGCTGGAGACGTACCCACTCCTGGTAAACTTACAGCTATGTCTTATGCCGTGTTCAGACCGAATGCCTCTTGGGCGTCAAAGACGCTCCTCATGCCCGTAGTTGGACGCTTGTTCTTACTGAAGTCAGATCGTTGTCACAAATGTCACCGAGCGTCAAGACGCCCTGGCCACGCGTCAGCTCAGAGTGCGTTCGTAGCCATCTTGAAAACTACGGTTGTTCGGAGGCTAACTACTGTAGTCTCCCTCTTTGCTCCTGCCATGTCCTATGGATCTTTAACTATTCCCCCATGGTCTACGCAGGATCTCCCCAGTATTTAAGCTCATATCCAGCCCATACGGTTGAAGGGACATTGGTGGCAAGTGGCTATAAGCTAGGTTAGCCCGGTTAGCTTGTTGCGATCGCGTACAGCTCATTGTTGATTAAAAAAAAAAAAAAGTGTGCAATAAACCACAAATGTGTCAAGCCCATCTCAGTGTGTGACCATCATAAAGGCTGTTCTGTGTAGTTAAGGGCTTTATTGACGTGATTAGTGCATAAAACTTGTTTTCATGGGGTCAATGCGAGCTATCTGTTTGCTGCTAAGCGGCTAGCATAGAAATGGTTTATTTCTATGCGCAGCTAACTCGGGGAGAAAACTACGGCCCGTTGTAGATAAAACGTGAGCAATAAACTTAAAAATCAACAAGCCTGGCTCAGTGTGTGATCATTGTTACATGGTGGCTTTATGTAGATGGGGCTTAATAGACTTTATTCGTGCATATTCCTCGTTTTCACATCGATTGGCTTGTAGCAGCTTTGGGAATGCTCTGTGCATCATCAAGGCCCAAACACATTCCCAGCGCAGATCCAGCCACTCAAATAAGTTTTCTTGTTGCCGCTTTTAATCCTGTCCCAGAGCTGCTGTAGCTCCTGTTCACAACAGGATAATCCTCCATGACTGTTTACATCTGCGGGCCGGCAGAGGATCTGCCCCAGACCGATGGTGGCTCAGCTACAGCGTACGTCACTGTTGGAGAAAGCTCCTGATTGGTCAACGCTCGCGAATTTCTCAAAAAAGTTCAACAATCCCAACTCTAGCGTCGGCCGCGTCCGAGGCGCGAAAATCTTCAAAACGCGCCGCACAGGAGGCGCGTCACGCGCCGCGGGGCCTCTCGACGCTCCCGGAGGCGCGTCCCCAATGTATTTTAAATGTAAACCTGACGCTTTGGAGGCGCCGGAGGCGTTTGGTGTGAACACACCATTAGGAGAGCTGATGCTTGTATTTCAACATTATTTATTTGGGTAACATTTTACGCAGTGTGGCTTTAAGTTTTAAGAATGATCAAAAGAATAAACATCTGATCATGAGTGGCAACAGCAAGTAACCGCACTGGCTGCAAATACTGTGGAAGAGACTCAGGTTTGGCCGTCTCCAATGTTTTCATGTTTGTAGAATTTATTCTGTATAAATGATTATTCCCAAGTTTTAGGTTCAGTCTGTGGCTTCTTTTAGTCTATTGTCTCTTTGTTGCAGTGGTTTGCAGTTTGTCCACACTCATATCTGCTTCTAATAGTTAATGCATCTGTAAATCCATTGTTATATTGTTGTTGTTTACATCATTCATTTGTATGCATGCCTTTATAGTTTTATAGATTTAAACCTTTAAAGTTTATCAGCTTCTAACAAGTTTTATGATAAATGTTTCATGTCGCACGTTTTGCATCAAAGATAATTCCTAGTTTGTGAACCTGCTCACTAACAATGACCATCTTATCTCATAAAACCTATTCTGTTTCTGATCATTGTGTGTGTTTTCGATGTCTTTTTACAACTGTATATTCCAACATTGTGTTGACAAAAATGATGTTTGAACAACGTGTTACGTGTTGCCTACACTGGCAGCTGCTCTTCCTCCCGTGTGACGCTCTGCTCTTCTGGCTCCTCTTCGATCCGTGAGGTCTCTGTGATTTCCCGTTTCAAACTCTGACCAGTGTCCTCTCTGACCAGTACGACTTTCGGGCTCAGGATCTGGTCCAGGAGCCGCTGTATCTTCCGGCACTCGTCTAGGGAGCGACGCAGTTCCTCCACACACTCCGCTGTCGTCCTTTCAAACAGCGCACGTGTCTCTCCAGCCGGTGCAGCCAGACGCTCGTTCACCAAAGCTCTGAACGTTTGGCCTTCACACCTTTTTACAAACGGCCCTAAACAGAGACGACAGAGAAAACAATGAGGTTTCAGCTGATCATTTACATGTTACTCTCCTGTCAAATAGAGCTAAAGCTGGGCCTGGACTTTTAAACTGTCACCAGAATCATCCGAAGAGCCATAACTTATTTGAAAAATTCCAGTCAGGCTTTCGCCCAGGCCATAGTACGGAAACAGCTTTGCTTAGGGTAACAAACGACTTGCTGATGGCAGCTGATTTAGGATCCCCATCACTTCTGATTCTCCTCGACCCGTCTGTAGCTTTCGACACCGTAGACCATTCTATCCTCCTCGACCGCCTCCACAATACTGTCGGTCTCTCAGGCAGCGCCCTGGAGTGGTTTAAATCTTACCTCTCTGACAGGACCGAATGTGTTTCGCTAGGAGTCTGCAAGTCAAGATCCCTCCCTGTTACGTGCAGTGTTCCTCAGGGATCAGTCCTGGGCCCCATCCTTTTCATAACATACATGCTGCCACTCGGTCGTGTCATCAGCAGACACAACTCGTCTTTTCATTGCTATGCTGATGACACACAGCTGTATATCAGAACGGCCCCCAACTCTCACATGGCCCTTTCATGTGTTGCTGCTTGTCTTGAGGAGATAAAGGCATGGATGAGCAACAACTTTCTCCAGCTCAACAGTAGTAAAACCATAGACATATTATTAATAGACCGTCATTCCTCACTCCTCCCCGTTTACCACAATGACCACGTTCGAGGGGGAAATCATGGCAGATTTACAGGCTCCTCCTCCCCAGCTCTGACGAAGCATGTTCCTAATAAGGGCATAAGGGCGGGAGCTTCACTGTAGACTCGGCCCTCGCATTTTGCTGCAACTTCCTGACGACAGGGTTTGCATCACGGATGTTCCATCAACAACAACAACGCCGTGGCGATCTTTAGGATCCTAAAGAGGTCCCACTCTGCTGACTTCAATCATTTTTGGGTGGATACAACACTGGAGGAGAGCGTCCTTCTGCCTCGCTCAACTACCGGTGAGTTTACGCGCTGTTTATGGCGTGCAACGGCTCGTACGTCACCGTGATAAATTTCCGCGGTAAACCGTGGCTTCTGAAATCCTTACGGATAACCTACCGCATCCTTTTATAATCGTGGTAATCGTAAAACCGGTTAATCTTGACATCCCTACTGATGACACAACTCTACTAGGCTTTAGCAAAGACCTACAACTGCTCATATCAGAGGTCACATCAGAAATTTACAAACTCAAAGAATGGTTTAACAGAAATAAATTATCGCTGAACTTATTGAAAACAAAATGATTTTATTTGGCAAGCGGAATAGTGACACTCAGATTCAAATCAATATTGACAATGTTCAAATAGAACAAGTCACGGAATATACATTTCTGGGTGTGATCTTCAATCATAAGGTTAGCTGGAGACCACAAATAAACATTATACGTGGTAAAGTGGCGAAAAATGTGGCCAAAATGGGCAAGTGCAGATATTTTCTGGACCAAAAGGCTCTCTTCATCCTGTACTGTTCCTTAATCCTACCGTACATAAACTACTGCTCAGATGTCTGGGGAAATACCTACAATAGTCATTTGCTGGTTTTATATAGACTTCAAAAGAAGGCTTTTTAACGCACCTCATAAATAGGGAAAATAATCAAAAACCACTGACAGAACAATCATAACCAACATTATTACAGTTGAAGCAGGTATGATAGCAATGAGAAACATGATAAATTTGAAGATGATATTTTTGAGAATGCCATTATTGTCATTGTTATTATGGTGATGATAATATATGTATAATAATTATGTGCGCTAATAATGTATGTGTATGTATACATAGTATGTCTGTCTGTATGTGTGTATATATATATATATATATATATATATATATATATCCAAAACACTATGACTACTTAAACAATAGAATGGTGACCAGAATGGTAATATAAGCAATGAAAAACGGACACAAACTGTCTTTTTTTTGTATTGTATTTTGAAATTGAGTTATTATTTATGTTTATTTTTATTTTATGTTTTGTGAAAATGGAAATTTAATGATGTAAATATTGTAAATAATAATGCACTGTAAATAATAGCTCAAAAAAAATCAAACACCATTAGGCCTGTATCATCTCAAATCTTTGCCAGATCCTCCAAAATAGATCCCGGTTCCTTAACCTTGAAAAACTGAAATGGGGGACCGAATTAAGCACTGAATAGCAGTGAGTCTAAATGTCATAGTGGTCATGTCTGTCTGACAGTCTCAAGTGCTTCTTGTACTTGTTTACCATGCAAAAGAGAACTGCATTACAGCATCAGCTGTAAATAAAAGTGTCACTTTGTCCTTAAATGACCAAAAGGATCATAAAAAAAAGAAAAAGAAAAACAATAAGAATAAATGTAAACCTTCCAGAGGAGGGTAGAGAAGCCAAAATATTTACTGAGAGTAACTTCAAAGAAGGTACTTGAGTCATCTTCTGTACTCTGTAGTTGAGGTCTCCAAACGTTTCGCCTCTCATCCAAAAGGCTTCGTCAGTGAACAAGATTACACTCAGCACACAGCGTAATCTTGTTCACTGACGAAGCCTTTTGGATGAGAGGCGAAACGTTTGGAGACCTCAACTACCAAGTACAGAAGATGACTCAAGTACCTTCTTTGAAGATGGACAACTCCTGTACGACTGAGAACTTACACAGATACTGAGAGTAACGTGACTTTGAAATACTTTTACTCAAGTACAAGTAAACAGTAGTGATCCAAACAATTACTCAAGTAAAAGTAAAAAAAGTACTTGGCGAAAATGTTACTCGAATACTGCGACTCCTACTGAGTAACTGTTTGAGCAAAAACGTCCGATTTATTTTCAATAACGCCATAAAGTGTGAAACAAAACATAATGTGGCGTTTGTGATATTTGCAATGAAAACTCCAAGAAAATGGAAATAAATACAGAAAATAAAATAATTCTAAAGAACAAGGAACACGACGATCTGCATCTATTTAATAGATCAAAATGAAGCATTTGCCATTTCAATATTTACTCAGTGGAAAAAGTAACAAATGTAACAATTATTATTACTCAAGTATGAGTACAGATACTTCATTACACTTTTATGTAAATAGATGTTAAAAGTACTGTATGATAATACTACTCTAAGAAGTCCAATTTCTGCAAAAAGTTACTCAAGTACATGTAATTGAGTACATGTAACGGTACTACCTGCCTCTGTGAACCACTATAATATATAAACTCATAATCCCGATTAAAATTAGGATAGCCAGACATCAAGTGAGTTGTGTGAGAGTCAAATGTGTTGACAATTTGCGTTGACAAAAGGTTTTAATTGCTTTAAGAGCTTGTATATGCCTATTGCCTATGACTGTAGCCTATTATGTGATGTATCTTTGGAGTTCCTTCATGAATGAGTGTGAAACTTGTTGTAAAAGTCAAGTGAGGTGTGTGAAAGTCAAACTAATGCATATGATCTTAAAACGTTTTACATGATACAATAGCAATAGCACCATCTGCTGACCATATGGCCTCATAGCAGTGCCCTTTGTCGAGAGCGTCGAGTTGCTATAAATCTTTTATTGTGTGCTCAGTCTTACACAGTAGCTACATTGCACTTTAAAATGAGTCCATGGTTACACATTTTTACAATTTTCTTTATTTTACGTTATCTTATGTTTAAAAGTCATACGCTTGATTTTTCCAGCTGCATTTGAATGAGCCTTGGCCAAGCCAAGCCTATTACAGTACAGCTATACTAACGGCGCACTTCCGGATTTCAGGCTCCCCGTGATAGCTGAACCAGGGATAGCGTTAACGCAGTTACCGCTTCGCCCAAAACACACTTATCATACATCAAAATGTCAAGCAGAGACTCAACAAAAGTATCCACTCCAAACTCAATCTAACACAGCTCAAACCACGAGCAATAAAACACGCACATGGCTAGAATTTCACTTTTGACCAACTACTTCCCAAAACACGACCTGCAGAACACAAAGCTAGACAACCAAAGAAAGCTAACAACTCACTAAATCGATCAGTGTAAAGCTTATTTGCACAGCACTAAACGTTTTCAGCAGAGCCCGCATCAAACTGCACAAAAAACACTAAATTAAATAAAACGTGAAAATTCTGTCTTACTTTTGTTGTTTCTCCGCTCCATAACTCTCCAAGTCCGTAAACGCTTCCTTCTTCTTCTCCTGCTGCTTACTCTTCTTCGGCTGCTTAACGGCGGATGCGGACTATCTTAGCACACTACTGCCACCCTCCAGATAGCGTCTGATCATCAATATGGCTCACATCCTTAAAAATACTGTAGCCTGCAAGCTACAGAGAAAAAACAACCCAAAACCTATACTCTATCAATGAGTCCAGTGTGCTTTAAAAATTCAAATAAATACTTTATTACTCGTGCTTAATTTGATCCCCCGTTTGGGGGAACGCATTCCCCCAATTCTCAGTTTTTCAGGGCAAAGGATCCGGGAATTATTTAGGAGGATCCGGCAAAGATTTGATCTGATATAATGGGGTTTAATGAGAGTGTTCCGGCAAATGTATTGGCCTGTTCCCCGAATCCATAACATCAGACCAAAAGTGTTCCTGAAAATACAAATTAAGCACTGTTTATTACCTTATGATCTGAGGCTTTAGATAAAATATCTCTAAAGATAAACCTTTCCCCACAGTCCTCTATTTTCCTTTTAATTACAACCCTTTCTCTATTAAACTTCCTACACATCATGACAGCATGCTCCACTGTTTCTGGCACATTGCACATCTCGCAGTTACGGCTCCGCTCAACAAGGATTTTTTTAAAAATTATTATTATTAATGTAGTAATTAGCACACCACAGGCGCCAGAATAAACTGACAGAGGCTGAAGCTAAGTTTAAGTAGGTTTATTTCATTTTGCTTGAAGTGTTTTAAAAATGTTGGGCAAAGTGCAATTATGTTGTGTACAATAACAATTAAAAAGACAGTACTGTTAAAAGAACCAGGTAACAAAAGAATTCAGTCTGTAAATCAAACAGTGCACAGCAAACACAACAACAAAAATAAAACGGCCTTAAAACAGTACCACTGTTCTTAATAGTATAAATAAATAATTGCACGACCAGTCTAAAGTATTTTGTAATGTTAAAAACTTCTAGGGCCCAACCTAATCAGTTCATATAAAACATGGGATAAAACAATGACAGGCAAGCGGCGCTTGATTCCTGGAATTACATAGCATGTTAAGTATTTATGTGTGAATTTGATGTGTGAATACCTTTCTCAAATGTAGACCTTTGACAATTGTGGTGTCTTTTGTTTTTGTTTGTCCACGACCACCACTAAATAAACAACATTCATGTTTAGTAGTTTGTAAATAAACAATTGTAAATTACTAGAGCCGGGACTCACATTGTTAAGAGTGACGCTGATTACACAGACAGGTGTAGATGGTTGGAGGTATGAGATTTGGTGTTTGGGCTTTGTTAACCGGCTCCTAAGTGCAGAGGTACGCGTTAATGAAGTTATGGTTAGAAATCCACATAAAACGCCTGCCTAGTCGGCGATCAACAGTCAAATGCAAATAGCATGCTTACGATAGATTGTTTGAGGTCCGCGCGCTGCCTTCACAGGACGTGCTCCGAGTGACAGAGAGGCAAAAAGTGGGTCCACTTCGTTGATCTTTCCGATGCGGCTTCCGGCCAAGATGGCGGTTTAAGCTACCACGCGTGAAGACGCCGTGCACCAACGTTTGGTTAAAAACTTTCTAGAGGACTCTACACAAACATTCTTATAACGCACCTCACTACAATGTCGCGCCGATCTCAAAGAGTGAGTTATGCCGCGAGAGCTGGTAGCAAAAGAGACATTTCCACAGTGCAACAATCCAGCTCCAACCGGGCCTTGGCGGCAGGTGGGCATGATTACACCGGCTTAGGCTACAGTTACGAGGGAGAGCTTACAAGCTTCGAGGAGGACTTTCCAAGCCTACCGGTGACACCATCCAAATCTCCTGCTACGAAGAAAAAGGCAAGTGTCACGACGGTGAGCATAGCAAGCACGGAAATGTACGCACAGTTCGCTGAACTCAAGGCTTTGATCAACAATAGATGTGACTCAATCGATGGCAAAATTATTGCTTTAGAAGAAAGATTTCAGCGTACCTCTGCAGATTTGAGAGTGGTATCTACTAAAGTTACTCACTTGGAGCAGAGAGCGTCTATTGAGGAAGAACGTGTGCAACAATTGCAGAGAAAGATTGATGAACTGGAGACTCACAACAGAAGAGTTAACCTCAGACTGATGGGAGTACCTGAGACAGAACAGGAGAACGTCCGCAGCAAAGTGGTCACCATCTGCCAGGAGCTGCTACCCGACCTGAGGGACAAGATGGATGGCTACATCGACGTCGCCCACCGACTGGGCGCCAGGAGGCGGACTGCGGGGGACTCCCGTCCGAGGGGCGTCATCATTCGATTCACTCACCGGTTCTATCGAGACGAGGTGTGGAAGGCTGCCCGAGAGTCCACCTACCTGAACGACCAAAGTCTCCAGTTCAACATTGACGTGTCCAAAGGCGATCGTGAGCGGAGGGCGAAACTGTGGCCGCATGTCCATAGAGCACGCGCCGCTGGAAAGACTGCATACTACGTGGGAGCCCGAGCTTTCATCAAGGGAGAAGGTGAGATTTTACTCACTGGCTGACTTCATTAGATGTTCAACCGGACCAAGCTGGCAAGTTACATTATTATGGTGCTAGTGAATTACTATGTTTTCAGACATTGAATATAAATGCGACGGCATTTTATTCCGAGGTGCTTCTTTTCTTTTGAAAGAGTCCAACAGAACTGAGTTGGTGGTGCAGGCGTCTTTGACCTGCTATTCTTAGTTCTTTAGTTTTGTAACACTTTAAATAGGTTATTTTTATTTTATTTTTTTATTCTATTTGTTCTTGTTTTCATGTCCTTTTCTATTGTTTCATTAAATGCCAGGGGTCTTAGAAATGACATTAAGCGTAAAGCTTTATTTTTATTTATTAAACAGTTAAAAGTTGATTTTGCTTTTTTACAAGAAACACATTCTATTACAAAAGATTCTAACTTTTGGAAAATACAATGGGGCAACGACATTTGGTCTGCACATGGTTCAGAGCATTCTGCGGGGGTGTCTAGCTTTAAATATAATTTTAGGGGAGACATTTTACACACTATGTGTGACAAGTTGGGTCATTTTGTTTGTATGGTTTGCAACCTCAATGGTAAAATCTTCATATTGGTCAACGTCTATGGCTATAATGCCAGGGCAGAAAACGATAATCTCTTTGAAACTTTAGATTCTAAACTAACCTCTTTATCACTAAAATACCCTGATGCATATGTGATTGTCGGAGGAGACTTTAATGTTGTTATGAATGAGACTCAGGACAGATGGCCTCCCGGTAGACCCTCGCTGGCAAACTCTTCTTTGAAAATGTTAATAAGTAAATATGATCTCAAAGATGTGTGGAGGGACAAAAATCCAAATGACAGTGTATACGCTTGGAGCAACAAAGATGCCTCCAGACAATCCAGATTAGACTATTGGCTCATTTCAAATCTCTGGACAACAGTGCCATTACAGTCACTATTCTGCCTACGCCTTTGACAGATCACAAGGCAGTCTCTATTAAAATTAATCTTTGCCCAGATAATGCAATTTCCCCAAACTGCACTTACTGGAAGTTAAATAGTTCATTGTTGTATCATAATTCTGTCAGCTTGGAACTAACCAGGCTAATTAAGAGTTATTGGGATAGGGCACAGAGAGAGAACATGTACGTAAAAAACTGGGAACTTTTGAAATTTGAAATTGGGAAATATATTAGAAAATACGGTAGTGAATTAGCCAAGTCTAGGCGTAAAGAAGAAGAAAGTGTTGTTTCTGAGATTTCCCTTCTGTCTCTTTCCTTACCTGAACTAATGTCTGTAGATGATCGGACAAAAGTGATGGAACTCCAAAATAAGCTTGATGATATTTATAAGCGTAAAGCTGAGGGTGCTTATGTTAGGTCTAGGCAAAAATGGCTGGAAGGAGAACAAATGACGTCATACTTTTTTAAACTGGAAAGATCACGGGCCAAATACAATTCTTTACTTGAGCTTAACATTAATGGAGCCGTTACCAACAATAAGAGAGAAATATCTGATTTCTGTTACCGCTATTATTATTCTCTATAGACCCTTTAATTGTTTGTAAACATTCCGGGCTTAGCTGGAGGCAGGAAGCTCGATTCCAATCTATTTCCATTGTAGCTGTTGTCATAGTAACGATAAACAAATGTCTAACTGTTTTTGGAAATATCGGATAAACCTTATTTTATCGTCTCAAATGTCATTCCTCTTGTTCTTGCACCTTAAGCCACAACAGGACCACATGTTTCAGTTGTAGTTTTACACTTAAAATCGCTAGTTTTAGTTTAATCTTATTTCTCTTGATCACTTCCTGCCTCCAGCTGATGTCACTGATGATGTCAGCAGTTAAAGGGTCTATACAAATCTAAATTTAATCATAATGCTATGTTGTCCTTTTTCAGTTATATTGATTCTATCAAAACAATTGGTCAGACTGATATGTTGTTGTGTGATTCTCCAATTACCCAGCAGGAGGTGCAAGAGGCAATAACACAGCTAAAAAATAACAGATCACCAGGGAATGATGGTATTACTGCTGAATTTTATAAGGAATTCTCTCAACCGTTAGAGCCATTTTTGTTCAGGGTATTTACAGAAAGCATTGCAAATGAAGAACTCCCTGCTACTATGTCACAGGGGCTCATTAACCTTATACCAAAGCCAAAAAAGATCCACTCTCTATTGATAACTGGAGGCTTATAACGCTCCTTAACAATGACTATAAACTGTTGGCTTTAATTTTTGCAAAGCGATTTAAAAGTGTCTTGGACACTATAATTGACGAGAACCAATCAGGTTTTATGAGTAAAAGACATATTTTCAATAACATAAGACTTGTGTTGGATCTCATAGATTATTCACATCTGATTGAAGAAGACAGTTTCATTCTGTTCCTTGATTTTCAAAAGGCCTTCGATACAGTAGAGCACCCATTTCTTTTTTACTGTCTCGAACAATTCGGTTTTGGTGACTATTTTTGCAAAGCTATCAAAACTCTTTATACAAATGGTAACGGCTCGATTAAGCTGAGTGACGGTGCCACTCAAAGATTCTACCAGGAGAGAGGTATAAGGCAGGGATGTCCCGTTTCAGTTTACCTTTTCTTAGTTGTGGCTCAGGTCTTTTGTCTGTATATGAAATCATGTGACTTGGAGGGTATCTCTATTGCTGGTCAAAAGATATTAATTAGCCAGTTAGCAGATGATACTGCACTGTTCCTCAAAAATGCTTTACAAGTGAAACCTGCCATTCATGCCATTTCTGTTTTCTCCAAAGCATCCGGTTTATCTTAAATCTTGGTAAATGTGAATTATTTGCTCTAAAGTATAGTGATATAACTTCCATAGATGATATCACTGTCAAGAGTAGTGTAAATTACTTGGGTATTACCATTACAAAAGATCAGCAGGAGAGATGCTCTCAAAATCTTGACCCAGAATAAAAAAGGCAGAGAATAGATTCAACCAGTGGTTACAGAGAGACCTGTCATTAAGAGGACGTGTGCTACTGTCCAAAGCAGAGGGAATCTCTAGGCTTATTTATGCTGCCTCGTCTCTGGCTCTGGACAGTCTCACAATAAAAAGAATTGACCAAATGTTGTTCAATTTTTTATGGAGGAAAAAAACTCATTATATTAGAAAATCTGTGGTAATGAACACTTGTAAGAATGGAGGTCTTGACTTTTTGGACTTCTCCTCCTTAAACAATGTATTTAAGATTAATTGGTTAAAGTATTTCCTTAAAAATGACTCTACATTATGGAACTTCATCCCCAAATTTGTATTCAACCAAATAGGTGGTCTCCCTTATTTGCTAGTGTGTAATTATCAGATAAATAAGATACCCATAAAACTGTCAGATTTTCATAAACAAGTTTTGCTTGCATGGAAAATGATATACAAGCACAACTTTTCACCTCAAAGATATTATATTTGGAACAATGGTGACATATTGCATAAAAGAAGGAGCATGTTTTTAACAAATTGGGTGGACCGAAATATACATTTAGTTATTCAGTTGTTTAAAACAGATGGTCATCCAATGAGCTATGATGAGTTTGTACATACAAATAATTTTTCTGTTTCCCCTCGAGAGTTCTATCAAGTCATGAATGCCATTCCAGTTGGTTTTGTAAATCTGTGTGGGAATGATTTTCAGTTGTCTGGTGTGTCTGTGTCTGTTATCAAACCACAAGAAACATTATGTGGCAAAGTCTGTTTCGGGCCGCGCAGAAACAATAATCGAGCAATTCGTCACTTGTTTCAGAGTGAGTTCGCAACAAAACCTTACGTGACCAATTACTGGGCTCAATTCAAAATGATATAGCTTGGAAAAAGGTCTGGCTTTTGCCTCATAAATACTTACTTACAAATAAAGTCAGAGAGATTTCGTTTGAAATTCTACATAAAATTTACCCTGCAAAGCACTTCATGACAAAGAGATATTGATACGTCCTGCTCCTTTTGCTCTGCGCTGCCTGAAACAGTTCCCCATCTCTTTTGGCACTGTCATTACACTAAAACCTTTTGGAAAGATGTATCAAAATTCATACAAAACAAACTACATCTAAATCTAAATCTATTGTACGAGCATATCATTTTTGGATGCCTTAATAGAATACAAGATAAAGACAAAGAGTATCTTGTTAATCTTTTACTACTGTTAGCAAAATTTCATATTCATGAATCCAAATTTTCTGGCAGTAAGCCGATGTTCACCGTCTTTTACAAGAACCTGACACTATACTTGCATTCTCTGGCCCCGATAGAAAATCTTAAGGCGATTAAAACTAAAAATGTGTGTGATAAGTTTAACATTAAGTAAACAGTATGGCGGGTAAGCAATTATAATATATTTTGTATTCATCTATCTGCCCTTTATTCAACCAGGAAAGTCCCCTGAGATTGGGAATTTCCTGGCCCCAGAGGGAAACTATTGTATGTATGTATGTATGTATGTATTAAGTTTACCCTTAAATGTGGGTATGTGTATGTATATGTGTATATATGTGTATATACAAAAAAGAAAAAAAAGAGAGCCTTCAAAGTTGATCAACCAAATGCTCTTTCACACTTGTTTCAGGTGTTAAGATGGAAAAATGCATTTACATAAAGTGTAACAAAGTGCTGTATAACTGTTATGCTGTTTCTTGTTCTACTATTGTTTTTGTACTGTATTTTATTTTGGACGATGTACCCCTGGCTATGTTTTTGTTCTGTTTTGTTTATTTTGTCTTCAATAAAAAAAAAAAAAAAAAAAAGGCAAAAAGGGAGGTGCGTTCTTCTTCTTCTTCTTGTACTTTTCCGGCAGGCTAGACGCCGCGAGGCGCATTGCTGCCTTTCGCTGGTAGCTCGGAGGTACTACCCCCCTACCTCACATAGTCTGGGTAGAAAAATAAACTCCCCAAAAAAAAAAAAAAAAAACAATAATAATACTCCGAACGATCCATCATAGTCTCAGTTGCGCTCTTCATCTCTTGTACTGTGCCAGCCCCTCGCTTAAAGCTTTGTGTATATCCTCTCCCGAGATGTCATCCACATCTAGAAATATTTTAGCCGCATCAAGCACCATCTCAATTCTTTCGGACTTCTTTGTCACTTCAGTCGAACAATTAACGATCATGGCCATAAACGCCAGAAACAGCTTTTTATCCACAAACAAAAGGTTCTTGGCTCGCACTTCAACCCCCTGGTCTGATGGCACACTCTGCCCCTGTGCTTCCTTAAGCCTACGGGATTTCACGCTCTTCGCAGCTTCAGCATAAGACACTTTATTGCTCACTCTCACATCTTGTATCTGTTCCTCTTGTTTCCTCCGCGGGCAGTTTACAGACCCCACTCTGTGGTTCCCCTCACAATGTAGACATTTTAAGTCGACACTCTCACAACACTCCTCACATTCATTCTTTCCACAATAAGCACACTTTTTGGTTCCTCTGCATACAGCTGCCGCGTGGCCATATTCCTGGCACGAATAACACCGTAACGGTGTTTTCTCAAAAGGTCTGACTGGATAGCTGACATACTCCAGCAGCACTCTTTCGGGCAACTCTCCAGTAAACGACAAACATCGGGAAGTAGTCTCAGCCCTCACTCCATTAGTCATTCTTGTCAAACGACGCACACCACATACACCAGGAACTTTCAAAAAACTGTTGTCAGAAAAAACGATTGGGACTCCCGAAATCACTCCCTGCACCCTCTTCACTCCACCAAGCCTAAAGCATTTCACACACAGGTATTCCCTGAACACCCTGACTTTCAAAGCTTTCTCCACTTGCTGCTCGTCTTTACAGTTGATGATCACCATTCCCCCTCGGGTCACTCTGACATATCGGACCTCGCCCACCTCTTTCCCAACAAACTTCCCAACCTCGTGGGGATCCTTAAAAATCCCATCCTCCAGAGTGATGGCAAGCATGCCCACCACAAAGCTTTCCGCACTGTGTTCAACATCAGTAGCTGAATGAGTCTTCTTCCTTTTCTTTTTGTTTTCCATTTGACGGTGTATATCTATTTCAATTTCGCTCCCAGATTCACTAGTCGACGCCATGCCAGCCACCACAGCACCTTCCACTCTCAGGAGGAAAAGGAGGTGCGTCATCACGCATTGCGGCTTAGTGCTGGGACTAGCGGAAGTCGCCCCCCACCCACCAAAATAAACGTATTCATCCTACTACATTAATATTTAAAACAATACCATGTAACATTTGGCACGAGATTTTTCCAAGTCAAAAGGATGTCAAAGAGTTATTAAGCCAAACCAATAACAGAATATTGATAAACAAACAGGCCAAAAAAAAAAGATATTAAATTAAAATATAAAAATAGACGACAAAAACAAAAAACACTAATAAATGAGACAAAAGGCAATGGGAAAAGCAGTAGACAGTAGACTTTTCATCTATGGTTATGCGTTCATTTGACAATACAGCTTTCACTGACAATCAGTAATACAATAATACTAACAGTTATAATAATAATACAGCAGGATTTCTGCACAACAAGGAGCTTCCGTGTAGCCTGCTGTCCTCATGACGCATGATGACGCGTAGCGCGCAGAGAAATGGAAGAGATCGAAATTTTCAGCAGATTTTTAAACTTTTGGCACAATTACGATGCCTTTTATTGGGAAAAATAGCGTTTACACTAAAGAAGAGGCTCTGGAACTGATTATTCGAGACTCATCTTCTGACGAGTCCGACCTGTTGGTGCTCGATAGCTGCTCAAATCATGAATATCCACCGAATGAGAGGTAATTGCTTTCTTATTTTACTCTAAATTTTACTCTAATTTTTTGGAAAGTAAATGTATGTTTTTATGTCAATGGTTTAAATTAGGTGGTTGAAATAGTAGTAGAAAAGTAATGCCTGCCTGTACTACTACTACTACTACTACTACTACGACTAATGGTATCAGGCCAGTAACTGTATTATAGGGTGTTGTTATCGAGCGGGTGCATGAAATCAAATTCCTTGGTGTTATTATAGATGATAGAATTACTTGGAAATCTTATATTAAATGTATACAGTGCCTTGCGAAAGTACTAATACACCTTGAACTTTAGCACATTTGGTCATGTTTACAACCCTAAATGTAAAGATTATATTTTGAATTGTTTTACTGAAAGTTCACACACAAGTAACAGACAACTGTGAAGTGAAAGCAAAATGATACATGATTCTGTTATTTACAAAAAATAGAAAAGTGAAAAGTGGGGCGTGCATAAGTATTCATACAGCATTTTCTGAGTGCATTAAATTGCCTTTATAAAATTCCTAATGACTGCAGAATGTTCACACCTTGCCTTAACCATTAAATAGAGGCCACCTGTGTGTAATCTACTCTCAGTATAATTCCAGCTGTTCTGTGAGGGCCTCAGAGCTATGGTCAGAGTGTATTGGTCACTAAAAACATCATGAAGGCCAAGGAGCACACCAGAGAGGTCAGGGATAAAGCTGTGGAGAAGTTTAAAGCAGCGTGAAGTTATACAAAGATTTCCCAAGATTTGAACATCATGGAGCACTGTTCAATCCATCATTCGGAAATGGAAAGAGTTATAGCACCACTGCGAACTTACCAAGACACGGCCGTCCACCTAAGCTAATCAACCGAACAAGGAGAGCACTGGTAAGAAATGTAACCAAGTGCCCCAAGATAACTCTGGAGGAGCTGGGGGAACCTGTACATGGGACAACTATAAGTCATACTCTACACAAATCTGGCCTTCATGGACGAGTGGCAAGAAGAAAGCCATTATTGAAAGGAGGCCATAAGAAATCCCGTTTGAAGTTTGCTAGAAGTCATATGGAGGACACAGCTACCATGTGGAAGAAGGTGCTTTGGTCAGATGAGACAAAAAATTGTACTTGCAATACAAAACGTTATGTATGGCGCAAACCTAACACTGCTCATCGTCCTGAGTGCACCATCCCCAGTGTCAAATATGGTGGGGGAGCATCATGCTATGGGGCTGCTTTTCCTCAGCGGGGACTGGGAAGATTGTAACAATAGTTGGGAAGATGGTTGGAGCCAAATACAGAGACATTTTGGAGGAAAACCTGCTGGAGTCAGCAAGAGAATTGAGGCCGGGTGCGGAGATTCACCTTCCAGCAGGACAATGACCCTAAACACAAAGCTAAATCTACAATGGAATGGTTTAAAAACAAACATATTAATGTGTTAGAATGGCCCAGTCAAAGTCCTGACCTAAATCTTTTTGAAAATCTGTGGAAAGACCTGAAAACTGCTGTTCACAAACGCTCTCCTTCTAATTTAACAGAGTTTGAGTTGTTTTGTAAAGAGGAATGGGCTAAAATCTCAGTCTCTAGATGTGCAAACCTTGTAGTCATACCCCAGAAGACTTGCTGCTGTTATTGCAGAAAAAGGGGGTTCCACAAAGTATTAAGTCATGCTGTATGAATACTTATGCACGCCCCACTTTTCACCTTTCTATTTTTTGAAAAATAACAGAATCATGTATCATTTTGCTTTCACTTCACAGTTGTCTGTTACTTGAGTGTGAACTTTCAGTAAAAAAATCAAAATAAAATCTTTACGTTTAGGGTTGTAAACATGACAAAATGTGCAAAAGTTCAAGGTGTATTAGTACTTTCGCAAGGCACTGTATATATTTAATATGAGATTTCCAAGTAATTCTATCATCTATAATAACACCAAGGAATTTGATTTCATGCACTCGCTCGATAACAACACCCTCTATCTGAATGGCTCCCTGAGCATTGGAATTACAGTTGCCGAATATCATCATTTTGCTTTTACTCAGATTTAGAGATAATTTGTTTTGTTTGAACCACTTATTGACACTGTTGAGTTCCAAGTTAACAATCCGACACAGTTGCTGTAAATCGTCTCCTGATTCAAATATATTTGTATCATCTGCAAACAAGATGAATCTAAGTATTTGAGAAGTTTTACAAATGTCCGTTATGTACATATTAAACAATTGTGGGCCCATAATGGACCCTTGAGGTAAAGCACACACAATTTGTCGACAACTCGACTGATAATCACCGATTTTCACACATTGTTTTCTATTTTTTAAGTAACTGGTAACCCACTGTAGAGCTACCCCCCTAATCCTATAATGTTCTAGTTTATTAATTAATATATGATAGTTTATTGTATAAAATGCTTTACTCAGGTCAATAAATAACCCCATTGCATATTTCTTGTTATCTACAGTATTAGTTATGTCTTCAATTATATCAAAGAGCGCGTGTGAGGTTGAGTGATTATTTCTAAAAAACAAATTGATTGAGAGTAAATTACACCTTTTAATAAAGCTGTCAAGTCTAGAATTGAAAACATTTTCTACGATTTTTGAGGATTGCGGTAAAAGGGAAACAGGCCTGTAGTTTGTTAAGAGATGTTTATCTCCTGCCTTGAACAAAGGAATCACAGGAAATTGTCCAGTTTGTAACGATAAGTTACAGATAAATGTTATCGGCTTAGAGATGCTTTCAATAAACTAGACAAGCAAATCAGTTCAGTTGTCCAAATCAGTTTCTTCCAGATGCGACTTTTAAGTAAAGTGAAATCCTACATTCCCCCAAATGAACTTGAAAAAGCGGTACATGCCCTCATTAGCACTCGCTTAGATTATTGCAACGCCTTGTACTGTGGTTTGGACCAAGCGTCCCTAAAGAGGCTGCAAATGATCCAAAACGCAGCAGCCCGTATGTTGACCGGCACCAGACGACGGGAGCACATCACACCTGTGCTCGCCCGTCTGCACTGGCTCCCTGTCTGTCACAGAATCCATTTCAAGATTATTTTTATTACTTTTAAATGTTTACATGGCTTGGCACCATTGTACTTGTCTGAGCTCCTGTCTGTCCATGCCCCGTCCAGAGCACTTCGCTCAGCTGACCTGCTCCTTCTGGATGTGCCCAAAACACACATGAAAACCAGAGGAGACAGAGCTTTTGCTGCTGTTGCCCCCCGGCTGTGGAACGGTCTGCCCCTCAGTATCCGCTTGGTCCCGACTCTAAGCAGTTTTAAGTCCTCCCTTAAAACCCACCTGTTTGCACAGGCTTTTCAATAAGTTGAGCTGTTTCTCCATTGTTTTTTCTGTTTCATTGTTCTTCATGTTTTATTATGCCCTGTATTCTTTTGTTTTGTTTATTATCCTTTTTATGTGAATCACTTTGGGCAGCTGTGGCTGTTGTAAATGTGCTATAGAAATAAACTTGACCTTGACCTTGAATAACACTTTTTAAAGTTTTCATATCCATGTCATGGTAATCTGTCCAGGTTTTATTTTTACACCCTTTAACAATGTCCAGTATCTCCTTTTACTCCACAGGTTTGAGGAACAAGGACATAGGATTTGTCTATCAGTTCACAATTATAGTTCTCGGTTCGGTCCAACATCTACAAAAAATGTATTAAATGTTTCGACTACTTCATTCATATTATTTAAAGTGTTATCCTCATCTTTGAAATATTTTGGATAATGAATCATTCTTGGTTTATTTCTAATTATACTATTTAAAATATTCCATAAACCTTTAATATTATTCTTATTGCAACAACTTATTATAATGTCAATTTATTTTTATATTTCTTATATTTATCCTCAGCTTCTTTTGTTCTATTATTTATAAATGTTTTGTAGAGTGAATTTTTTTTCTTGCAAGCATTTAACAATCCCTTAGAATCCATGGGTTTTCTTTGCACTTTCTGTGTTTACTGTATTTCTTCATTGGGCAATTTTTATCATATACTTTTTGAAATATGTGTACAAACTCATCATATGCCTTATTAGTGTCTTTCTCTCTGTATACAATACTCCAATCTTGTGTTAATAGCTCCTTTTTAAATGCCTCAATGGTTTCTCTGTTTTTATCGTTCTAAACCAATACATGTTTTCATCTTCAGTTTTTTGATATTCATTTTTATGTAATACAAAAACTGGAAGGTGATCACTGATATCATTTATCATTAGTCCGCTGACTGTATTACTTTCTATTTCATTGGAAATAAATATTATCAATCAAAGTAGCACTATGGGTTGTGATTCTACTCGGTTTAGTTTATTAAAGGAAACAAACCTATACTGAAAAGAGTATTTATAAATTCGTCAGTCTTTCTGTGCTTATGCCTACAGGCGAGAGGTGGACCGGCTGGCGTCCTGGTGCAGCCACAACAACCTGGAAGTGAACTCCCAGAAGACAGTGGAGATGATCGTGGACTTCAGGAAAGACACAGCCCCACCGTCCCCCCTCGCCCTGACAGACTCTCCCACCCCCATCTCCATCGTGGACTCCTTCCGTTTCCTGGGCACCACCATCACCCAGGACCTCAGATGGGAGCCGACCATCTGCTCCCTCATCAAGAAGGCCCAGCAGAGGATGTTCTTCCTGCGGCAGCTGAGGAAACTTAAGCTGCCAACCAAGATGCTGGTGCAGTTCTACACGGCCATCATCGAGTCCATCCTCACCTCCTCCATCACCGTGTGGTACCCTGGCGCTACAGAACGGGACAAGCATCGACTGCAGCGCATTGTGCGTGCTGCTGAGAAGGTGATTGGCTGCGACATCCCATCTCTCCAGGACCTGTTCACCTCCAGGACCCGGAGGTGTGTGGGTCGGATCACAGCTGACCCTTCTCACCCTCGACATGGGCAGGGGGCTACGGTCCATCCAGACCCATACCTCCCGCCACTTGAACAGTTTTTTCCCCTCCGCCATCAGACTCATGAACAATAACAAGACCCAATAACCCAGTTACAGACTCATGGATGTATCTGCACTGCACTGTGTGGTGTGTCCACACTTAGACACGCTGCTATCACTTATCACTAAATCACTTTATCACTTTATATGCCTACACATCTGTTAATACAATCCCGCTGTTGTTCAATGTCAAATTGTTGTTGCCTATATGTCATATGTCACTTTATTTTATCTTATTTATTTAATATTTTTCACGCATGCCCTTAATAGCCTTATAGTTTTAAAGTTTTTTAGCTTATTTTTATCTTAACTGTGTTATATGTTCTATGTCGCACGTTTGCACCGAGAAAAATTCCTAGTTTGTGAACCTGTTCTCAAACCATGGCAATAAAACCCATTCTGATTCTGATTCTGATTCTGATTCTGATTTAGCAGATCGATGTTAAGATCTCCCTCCACAAACATGAGCTTCTGATTTGAGCCTGAAAAGTGCTCCTCCATCCAATTAGAAAAAAACATCTATATTAGACCCAGGTGTTCTATAAATACAACTTACAATAATATTTTTATTTTTAGTCTTTGCAATTTCACTTTTACATTCTTATTCCTAAAGTTTTTTGTCACCCTTTCCAGTTTCATCTTGTATTTTCAGATACAAGATGAGAGGCGAAACGTTTGGAGACCTCAACTACCAAGTACAGAAGATGACTCAAGTACCTTCGTTGAAGATGGACAACTCCTGTACGACTGAGAATTTACACAGACATATTTTCAGATAGGTTTCATCATCTCTGACTGCTTATTATTTATTTAGTTTTAGTCTGTAAAAATATAATTATACATTCACCCCCCCAGCGCTTCAGAATCCCCCTCCTCAGCAGACCCTCCCCTCTCCCCTGGATGAAACACAACTTCCTGTTTTATTTAGTGATGTCACTTCCTTTAGCTCCGAAGTGTGTTTCATTAGCAGCTCTTGTTGGACCAAATTCTTGGACTGGAAGGAAGTGAGTTTGGAGGCACTGCTTCAACACCAAGGCAAAGCAAGGTACCTAGGCTTTGGGAAACAGCCCCTGACTAACCTCTCTAGCCCTGTTGGAGCGGACTGCGGTCCCTGCCACTATCTGACTGTAGCTAACACTAGCCTTCACTAAAACTCCGGACAGCCGCTCCTCTAACTCGGACAGCCTGGCCTCCAAAGCTACCACTACACTTAACGCCACTACTATCATCTGTGAAGGAGGCAGGGTTCTGACTCGACATACGGCAAACTGAGCAGGACAGCACGAAAGAGGCAGAAGTAGACGGAGTAGCCATGGCTAGGCTAGCGGGCTAAGCTAGCCCGCGAACTACCGCGCTACTGAGGAGAGAGAGAGAGAAGGGATTTAATCCACGCAGAAGTGTTGGTTCAAGCGGAGGAAATAATAGTCTCCGTGGAGATAATGGGCCAAATTAGATCTACAATCAGCTAGAGTGGACTCTACAGCTACGTTTAATACGTGGATTAAAAATAGTAAATGTTATAGTCACGACAGAGCCTGGTTTAAATTTGTGAAGAGAAAGCTAACTTTGAATATGCAAGCCGACTCAAAGGCCTGACCAATCGGAGTGGGCTCAGTGCATTTGAATGTGAAAAGCTTTACGTGTGGAGCAGGAACAATGAGCTGAAAGGAGGAGGAGGGGCAGCAGAGGTTTCATCCACAGAGGTGACTGAGGCAGCGTTGCCAGGTGGGAAATGTAGGATTATCGTACCAGAGACTCAAAATTATCGTATTTTGAAAGAAATTATCGTACAAATGTCGAAAACAAAATGACAAGGCTACGAGAGAGCTATAGTCAAATAAAATCACTCTGGAGATCGTGTCCTATGGGTTCTTAGAGTTTTGTGGCACTCACTAGTTGTGTAGACCAATGTGTCCCCCACAAACAAATACAATTAACTATGAGCAACATCAGAATCATGGGGGCGGGCGCAACTGACAATCCCACCAATCATGCTCCTTGTTCTGAAACATACACATAAACGTCACTCCCTTCATATCCTCTCACTCCCAGCAAAGCACGGGGTTTAAAAAAAAATAAAAATAAATCTGTCTCTGACAGTTGCAAAATATACATTTGGCCAAATTATCGTACATTAGACATTATTGATCGTACATCGTACATAGGGCAAAATTATCGTACAAATACCATAATTATCGTACACCTGGCAACGCTGGACGGAGGGCTCCTTTGGGGAGGGGCTTTCCACACAGAGGCTGATTCCGAAACCCTTAAATTATAGCCTCTAAGTACTAACACTAGCAACTAATCCATAACCTTTCATGGTTATGGATTAACTGTTAGATCTCTATGCAGTTAGTGAACTAGAGCTTCAGCAGCATTTGCCCAATTCGACCGTCCTTACCCAGGGGAAGGGGAAGTGACATCACCAACAGCTGTTCTTCTTCTGCTTTAAGGATATTGGCAAACAAAGAGCATGCCGTACCTACTGTATTGCATATTATGCAACAACATCGTGTCAAAATAAAGACATTTAAGGAGAAAAAAAGAAGAAAAATCCAAATGAGCTATTGCATTTTTACGTTTCTTCTAAATGAAAGCAAAAGCACAAACTGCTTCATTTAAGCCATTTACTGAGGCAGCTCTTTAAAACACTGACATGTGACTGTGCTGTGGTGACTCTAACATGTATTTCATCACTTTTATAACGTTTGGCTTGTGCAGAATCTTTTATCAGGGTTCGTACAGTCATGGAAATCCTGGAAAAGTCATGGAATTTTAAAATCAAATTTCCAGGCCCTGGGAAAGTTTTGGAATTTGTTAGGTCATGGAAAAGTTTTGGAATTTTGAGAAACTTATTTCAGAATCCTAAAATATACTAGAAAAAATAATGGGTAAATCAAAAGTATAACAGGAATCACGGCGCACATTTTTATTCAGGCAGTTGTTAGGCCTGTAGCGGCGACAGGTCCACCGCCTGTGGGCTCTTTTTAACGGTCTATGGTGGGCTCTGGAGGAGCTGGGCTCCCTGAATAGCTAATATGAGCTAAAATGATGACAATAATGCGCTTATGGCGGAAATGATTGGAGCTGGCTTCATAAATACACGTACACAAAACCAGAGGATGCAAAGCGGAGTAGTGAAAGTTTAGCTACTACCGCGCATAACCGTGGAGACAACGTGAATTTGGAGATGAACTTTTCCTCAGGCGAGTACAGAATCAAGGATCTTGTTTCTACGCTCTTGCATGTAAGTGTTTAAATTGGCTACATTAGCTCATGAGGACTCTGGTGCTTTATACTTGCATGTTCTTTGGCTATAACGTAACAACGGGACTATGGCAGGTACCGCTCGCGATGCGCAGTGCCTGATTTGCGCAGTGCCTGATTTGAAACATAGGCTTCTACCTGTCTGTCCGAGCCGCAACCAGAGCAGCGCTTCAGGCCACTCCAAATATGCACGGATTAGACGTGAACTCCCAGCGAACTAAACTCAAACAAAAAAATGAGTGTTTGTTTTATCACGATCGCGTTGTGTGTTGAACAACGTTACGTTAGTAAAATAAAACATGCAGCTCTATCGTCTCCGTGGCTAGAGTAGGTTAAAGACGCATCTCCGGAGGTTTGCCATGTAACTTCACAACAGTAATTTATAAAAGTAACAAAGCCATAAGATCATAGGATTTGTATCTTATCCAGGCTGTGTCTTTTGCAGTTACTGCACACTCCAGTGAGAAACTATTGGCACAAAGCATAGCCAACCATTGTTCAAAATCCTGGCTATTAACAGTAAACAGTAAAAATGTGAATCCTCAGAGTTACAAAATATTACCCTTAATACTCCTCATGTACCATAATATTTAGCAGAACGCCTGCTTTTCTTATGTATTACTCAAGTACAAGTCAATGACAGAACAGCTCATAGAAGTACCATTTATTGTACAATTTATCCAAAAGTTCAATGAATGAGCCTAAATGTTACTATTGCCCCCGACCGCGATACGGAGCCTGTGATGCTCAGAAACATCATTAGAGCTAAAAGAGTGAGATGTTTAGTGAGTGACATTGTGTGAGCTAAAGTTGTTTCAAAGGTAAAACTATAAAATGTTCCTTTTTAAAGTAGCAAAATTATTAGGACCATTTTCACCTTTTGAATTGCACTAGAATGCAGGAAAATAAGGATGATAATCTCTAAATGTGTTGAGGGGACCTCTAACCTTATACTAACCCCCACTTGAATGTATCTGTCACACCTGTCAGACACACAATTCTAGAGAAGCACATTATAGAAAGTGATTCATAATGATATATCAGACTGCAGTGTGTGTGACACTGTTATCAATTCCCTGTTAAGTGTGAGCACGCCTGCGGGCGTCTTGCCAGTAGACTGTCACCTTTTTCAAAATGCCCAAGTTTGCAGCCCAGTCAGGAGGTGCCCTGGTCATGGGCCGTTTCTCAATCCCCAGTATGCGTACTCTGTACTTGTGAACTCCGGGGTACGGACTTGCGGGTGCAGACTCGGAGAACGGACTTGAGGAGTTCACAAGTGTGGACTCGGCTATTTCAGCGTTTGGAACGAGTGAACTCGATGACATCACAGGAAGTAGCTCATGAACATGGGGCTGTGAGCTTTTATAACATTAAACAACCTCATATGAAATTAAAAGGGTGAGACACTGCAGGAAGTGGAAAGATGTTTTTAAATACATCAATACAACTTTTGCTGTAAAAAAAAATAACATTTTACATTTTAGTCAATTTCACATTATTTATACAATGATAGCCTACATAGATAAGGCATTATGTGTAAAGTAATTAAACATATCTGATGTGCAAACTGAAACAATAATTTAAAAAAATAGGTCAAATATTATTTATTAATTTGTTTGGGGGTTGCAAATTATTCTGAAAAAAACCGAACAAACAATTTAAACTTTAAAATATGAAACATAAAGATTTGTCTGCAGTGCCCCCTTAATAATACAATGTAAACATAAAATGCATTAGTCCTCAATAACCTGTTCATGACGATACGACTTAATATTGCTGATCATTATGAGAAATGAAAGCATGACCAAGTTGTTTTAACACTTCTGCTCAGAAAACCATCTTGAGCTGGAGACACTTCTAAAGACTCTTAAACCGGTCACATCTCCGCATTTATTTACATGCGCACGATCAGCTGTTGTTCAGCTGGAGCGCGCGCGGCTCGGTGCGCGCGGAGGAGGGGCCGCCGCAGGCGGAGGCTCGCGGTGATCCACGTGCTCAAAGCGAAATGGATTGTGGGAAATATAGCTGGCGGAGAACGCACAAGTCTCCTCTGATGCATCCTCGGTAAAACGGGCGGAGCAAGTTCTCATCCGGGGATTTCCAGCGGACTTGCTGAGAAGCGAACTTTGAATTGGAACAGGACTTGGGCCGCGCGTGATGACGTTTCACGAGTCCACGAGCACACAAGTCCGCACAAGTACACAGATTGAGAAACGGCCATGGTCTCAGTACTCATTGGTCTTTCTCTAGTATTCTGGTCTCGACTACAGTAAGCCTAATCTTAAAAATCCCAAACTGAAAATGTAATGCTGATAAATACGTACGCCGAATAATAAATGTGGTTAATAAAATGTCATTCTGGTTCTGGAATTTTTGTTAAGGGTCATGGAAAAGTCATGGAAAACCTCAAGAGAAAATCTGTATGAACCTTGTTTTATATATTTGTTTTAATTAATTGTGCACCTGTCAATCAACAGTGGTTGCGCGTGAAGAATCACTCGAGGGTGGGGGCGAGGGGGGTGGACATAAGGCGTGGTGGCCTCACATGGCTCCTAATCGCCAGTGAGTTAGCATCAGAGGTCCCTATGCTAAAGTAGCTATGATGGTTAGCGTTGAGGCTCATTTCCCTAACTCCTTCCTAACTGACAGCCCAATTCGGAGGCTTCTTGTCATGGCGGACGCTGACGCACATCCGGTTTGATGTAAGACCTCTTACCAATTTAACGGTTTCGGAATCAGCCAGAGCTATAAAAGCCCCCAGTGACTTCCAGCCAATGGCCGCTGGCTGCTCTGCTTTACGACCGCAACACTGGAGGCTGCCATTGCTGTAGTACCTCCATATAGCCGCTAGTCTCCCATTGAAAAGCATTGGACTTTAGACACGTTAAAAAGAACTTTAACGTCTGGTTTCTATTTTTAAACACTTTCTACGGCTACATATTCCTCCTGAGATAACGCTGGGTTAGTCACAATTAAAGGAACCAGGCTTGTTTTCGAAAGAAAACGTTTTGAAATCTCGTACTAATGAGGGTCTGACTGTTAGCATTGGAGCTGCACGAGCTACACGTCACACAAGGGCCGAGTCTACAGTGAAGATCCCGCCCTTATGCCCTTATTAGGAACATGCTTCGTCAGAGCTGGAGAGGAGGAGCCTGTAAATCTGCCATGATTTCCCCCTCGAACGTGTTCATTATGGTAAACGGGGAGGAGTGAGTAATGACGGTCTTTTAATAATATGTCTATACTTCCAGCTGGACTCTGGACCTGTGTGTGACCCTGTGTGTGTGAGCTGGGAGGAAGAGCCACAAAGACGACGAGAAAGCCTCGGAGGACTCTGCTGGTTTGGAGGAAATACCCAGGACTCACAGAGCAGCTCCACAGTCTGTGCTGCTGCTGCCCTCCAGGAGTCTGTCTGCACACAGGTGAGGAGGATCTGCACAAAGACACACATCAGCGAGGTGAGGTCCAAGGCTGTGCTAGACTCAAGTCAAGACGTGTTTTACAATGAAAAATAGACTGGACTTTCTTCTTGCAGTTCCAGCGCTCAGACCATAGATCTAAATCAGGGGTCACCAACGTGGTGCCCGCGGGCACCCAGGTGCCCTTTGGGGCATGCCCAGTAGCCCTTGAGACTTTTTCTAAGGTGTAAAACACCTAATTTTCTTTCATCTGATTCTTAAAAAATACAGCTATTTCTGTTCTTGTGACTCAGTACGAGTTTAAAATAAAGCTATTTTGATATAATATGGGGTCAATAACCTATAAATAAACAGTGTACGTTCAAGTCTTTAGGATTTGTTATTAACTGGTAGCTCTCGAACAACTTAATGCTCTTGAAGTAGCCCTCGGCTGAAAAAAGGTTGGTGACCCCTGATCTAAATAATAGAGATCGGCGGGTTCCATTCAGCCCCATTCATAGTAATGATCCCGAGTGGTCTGTTAAATTTTGACAAGTATTGAATTCACCTGCGTCAGGAGATAACGGCGGGTTTGAGTGTAGTTCAGCTGTAAGTCCGGTTGGTCAGTGTGGAGCAAAAGCAAGTGAAGGTGCTGTAGCGTGGGGGATCTCTGCATCATCCCAGTGTCCACAGGCAGTGATGGGTAAAAAGGCTGCGCTCGTGTGTCTAACACCCTGTTGTTTTCTTATACGGGACATGTGTGTCCAAACGGGACCCGACGTGTTTTGGTCTGACCGCCTGCTCCCGCGAGATTTGTGTCGGGTCCTGCAAGTCCCGCGGGATTTCCCGTCCCGTGCAGGTCTCTACTCCAGAGCAAGGCAAGGCAAGTTTATTTGTAGAGCACAATTCATACACGAGGCAATTCAAAGTGCTTCACAGTTGCAGAAAAAATTACAAGGAAACAGTTAAAATCAATCAATAAAACATCAACATAAAGTTAATCAATGACAGTAAAAGGCAAGAGTGCAGATAAAATACTTTCAGTTTTCATATGCACGGGTAAAAAGAGCTGTTTTCAGCCTGGATTTGAACATTGTCAGAGTTGAGGCCTGTCTCACATCCTCATGAAGACTGTTCCAGATTTTAGCTGCATGAAACTGAAACGCAGCCTCACCGTGTTTATTATTGACTCTGGGAACCAGCAGGAGACCCCTCCCTGAAGTTCTCAGGGCCCGAGATGGTTCATACGGCTCTAACATGTCAGAGATGTACTTTGGTGCTAAACCGTGAAAAGACTTGTACACAAGCAGAGCTGTTTTAAATTCCATTCTCTGAGTGACAGGAAGCCAGTGCAGAGACCGGAGCACTGGACTAATGTGGTCGTATTTCCTGTTTTTTGTCAGGACTCGAGCAGCAGCGTTCTGGATGTTCTGCAGCTCTAACAGCTCGTTTAGAAAGGCCAGTGAGCAGCCGTTACTGTAGTCTAACCTGCTAGAGACAAATGCATGGATGAGTCTCTCTAAGTCTGGTTTTGACACTATTCCTCTGATCTTAGCAATGTTCTTCAGATGGTAAAAAGCTGATGATGTTATTGCTTTGATGTGGCTGTTTAAGTTCAGGTCTGAGTCCATGATTACTCCTAGATTTCTAACCTGATTTTTTGGTTTCAGAGCGAGAGACTCAAGGTGACTGATAACACTTTGTCTTTGTGTCTGTGGGCCAAAGACAATGATCTCAGTTTTGTCTGAATTTAGTTGGAGAAAGTTGTTTTGCATCCACAAACTGATCTCTTCGATGCAGTGACAGAGAGTATCTACAGGCCCATGTTCACCTGCTGTCAGTGACACGTAGATCTGAGTGTCATCTGCGTAGTTGTGGTACGACACATTGTTGCTGTTTATTATCTGTCTGCAGAGCCTGTCCGTCATAGATTTAAGCTTCCACTCTTTATTGCTGATGTACAAAAACCAGTGTTGTTAAAACTATGATGCATAGCCCAGCGTTGTCTCATGGACCATTGACATTTTTAGAAAAAGAAAAACTCTTTGGAACCAGGCTTTAAAGCAGTTTAAACGAGGACCAAAGCTACATAGGAATCCTGTTTCCAAAGTGTCTTTTGGAGTCGCCATCCACCAGGGGGTGATATTACAGCAATGTCAGCCCCATGAGGACCAAAGACAAGGGCTTTCCTCGCCCACTGGCTCAGGCAGTGATTTAAAAACAGATTTGTTGCTGATTCACAGTGAGCTGATGGGGAGGGGTGATACTGTATGTGTGAATAAGAACAGAGGGAGGGGGAGGGTCACACCAGGTCTGCAGCAAACTACACATTTAGTGTTTTACAGAATAATGTGTGTAACACAACACTAACTCCTGTTTCTGTCTGCAGAGAAATGGACCCAGCTCAGCCTCTGAAGACTCCCCGCACACAGGGAAAGACATACAGCTGTGAGCAGTGTGAGAAGACCTTTACTCTGTCATCCAGCCTCAAGCAACACATGAGGATCCACACTGGGGAAAAGCCCTTTGAGTGTGGCCTGTGTGGACATGTGTTTACTCACTCTAGAAGTCTTAAATATCACATGAGAATCCACACTGGAGAGAGGCCATACAGCTGTGAGCAGTGTGACAAGACCTTTACTCTGTCATCCAGCCTCAAACAACACATGAAGATACATGCTGGAGAAAAGGAATACAGCTGTGATGAGTGTGGGAAGTCATTTAATCAACTCTCAAGTCTCAAGAGACACAAGAGAGTCCATGATGGACTAAAGCCGTACACGTGTGAGCAGTGTGGGAAAACATTCAGTCGGTCAGAGCATCTTGAATGTCACATGAGAATCCACACTGGAGAGAGGCCATACAGCTGTGAGCAGTGTGAGAAGACCTTTACTATGTCATCCCACCTCAAAGAACACATGAAGATGCATGCTGGGGAAAAGGAATACAGCTGTGATGAGTGTGGGAAGTCATTTAATCAACTCTCAGGTCTCAAGAGACACAAGAGAGTCCATGATGGACTAAAGCCGTACACGTGTGAACAGTGTGGGAAAACATTCAGTCAGTCAGAGCATCTTAAAAATCACATGAGAATCCACACTGGAGAGAAGCCATACAGCTGTGAGCAGTGTGAGAAGACCTTTAGTCAGTCATCCAACCTCAAAGAACACATGAAGATACATGCTGGGGAAAAGCCCATTGAGTGTGGCCTGTGTGAACATGTGTTTACTCGGTCTGCAAGTCTTAAACGTCACATGAGGATCCACCCTGGAGAGAAACGGCTGTGATGAGTTTGGTCAGACCTTCAGATATTTTAAGATCAAATGTGCTTCATGACATGAACATGTCTGTGTAGTTCACAGAGACTTGTCCAGTTCACTCTATTTCAAACTGTTTCACAAATGCTGAATTTTTATTAGGGAGGTCCTAGAATCTAAATCTTACTTGTATGAAAACACTTTTTTTCCCCCACAAATATGGAATTATATTTGTGAAAAAATGTCACCTTCAGAAGTGCAGGACAAGAGTGTTGCGTGCAGCCGTGGAAATGTTACAAGCCCAGAATTCACATTTAGGAAAGAAAATATTGATTTGTCCAAACAAATCTTTGTTCTGCGCACTCTAAAAATGATCCTTTAAATAGTCTCATCATTCTCTTGTGCTGTTTTCCTGATGTGTTTTTTCATGTTTGTGTCGTTCAGAGACTTATTGAGTTGACTCTATTTCAAACTAATGTTTCAGACTTGCTGATGTTTTAGTGTTGGGGTCAGTCCATCTCAGTTCACCCGATGAGTTAAACCCCACCCTCTCCAATTTTTATGAAATTTGGTATATATGAAATTCATGGCCAGAAAAGCGAGAATTTCAAATTTCGATTTTCAAAAACAAGTATTTCTGTAAAGGGGAGACCATCAGGAATCTAATTATGACATTTCTTCGTGTATTTGGGTACTTTTTAGGTGGATGACCTTTGTACCTATATTTTGACCTTGAAATTGACCCTGTGGGACACGCCCAGCCTCTCCGACGCCAGTAAGAAAAATGAAGCCCCATGTGTCAACTACAACATATAAAAAAATTGGAGGGGTTTTCTTTTTCATACTTGAGCAAATTGGGATAGAATGTAGTCCTACCTAGGGGTGGGCGATATTGACAAAAATCAATATCTCGATATCGATATTCAGACGATATTTTTGCAATCCTTCAAAGAAATGTGTGCAAACTGGCAAAGAAGGTCCGGTTGGTCTTTTGCATCTGACCTATTATTGTATAGAATTACTAGTACATAAAGATATGAGACATTATTGATTTAAACATGAACCAAGTGCTTTCAGTACAATATATGTACGTAATAAATTAACTTATAGTTTAACTTAACTTGTAAACATTAGAACACAATAACATTTTTTGCACATTATATTCATATAAAAGATGATAAAGACAAAAGGAACAAAATAACACGTATATCGCTCTTGATGTAAAATGTGCAATAAAGCAAACATGCTTTTGAAATTACAAAGAACTCCTTTGGTAAACACCAGTGTAAAACATGCAGTAGAGGTGGTCAGTAACAGTAACAAAGTACATTTTATTCTATATTTGAAAGATTAATATAATACCTTCTAATCATAATACATTTTTCCAAAGTAAAAAGCATTAAAGTATTTTCTACAGCAAGTACAACTAGTTGTACTTTTACTCAACACTGGTAATAAGTTTAGTATACTGCATTGTCTGTAACATAATATTCAAGTATTATAAACTTTCACACAAAAAACTAAAGCAGCCAACTGTTTCTTTGGCTTAGTTTCTTCATATTGTGGGACAAAAACACCAGCCTGTCCACAGTCTCTGGCTTCAGAGAAGCTCTCTGACATGTAACCACATTCCCACCTGTGCTGAATGCCCTCTCTGAAGGGCTGCTTGAAGCAGGGATGCACAGATACTTCCTGGCTAATTTCCCAATTCTAGGGAAGTTTACTTCTTGAGTTTTCCACCAGCTTAATGGATCTGTGTCACTGTCTATCTCAGGTATCATGAGGTAGCGCTGCATTTCCTTTTCAACTACACGTTGGAGAGACTCTACCCTGTTGGCTGGCTGTGTGTTTTTAAAATAACTTCCAAAAGATTTCTTTGGATTTTTTGCAGGCAGTGTCTCACTGGTGCCTTCATCCTCAAGTACTGCTGTAGTGGAATGAGATGCTGCAGCTGCTGCTTCTGTTGCAGCCGGGTTGTCGCCCTCATTTCCCAGGGCCATAAGCTCAGCTTTAATTGCACTCTCAATGGCCAGGATTTGCTCATCCTTATTGTAGCGATGTTTGAATCGAGGATCAAGTGTAGACGCCATCCCTAGCAGCTCCACCACATTGTCTCCTGCAAATTTGCTGTTCAGGTATGTCAGAATGGATCGTTTGATGTCTTTGGTCAAGTCTGTATCATCTGACTGAACTGCCAGGACATCGTTGTTGAACAAGGACAGTACAGGTGTAACGTAAGAAACTGTGACCTGTTGCTCACCGGACAGAGCATCTGTGAACTCCAACAAGGGACCAAGTGCTTTGTTGATTGATTCCAAAACGTCAACATCTTGCCATGTAGGAATCAGGTGCCTGTGCTTTTTGTCTTCAGACAGTACTTGTTGTATGGCCTTGTGCTGCTCCAAAATCCTTTCGATCATCCGCTGCCTTGAGCCCCACCTTGTGGGGCACTCTGTTATGAGTGCATGTTGGGGAAGATTTAACTGTTCTTGTACTTTTGCCAGAGCTTTTTTTTTTCCAGCTGTTGGAAAAAGCTGCCACAACTTTTCTGCAGACTCCTAAGGCTCTGTCAATGCGGGGATCTCGCATGCTCTGCTCTGCGGGGGGAACAAAAACACCACTTTTTTAAAAATAATATTATTCAATAAAGTCTTTTTGTTCTTTTATATTTAATTTTAACTCGTATCAATAGATGGTTATAGTCCATTTCAAATTCAAATACTTACCAATGGCAATGTGAAGTCTGTGGCCAAAACATGGAAGTCGCTGCCAGTTGTTGATCCTCAGAGCACTGACCACATTAGCCCCGCTGTCAGTGGTCATGCAAACCATATGTTCATCGTCCAAAGACCATGAGGACAGGGCATCTTTTAGACCTTGAGCAATAAGTTCACCAGTGTGGTCCTCTGGGAAGTAAGATGTCTGAAGGCAATAGCTCTGTAGTTGCCATTCTTCATCGACAAAATGTATTGTCAGAGATAGGTACGGCTCCGTGGTTCTGCTGGACCACAGATCGGAGGTTGTGGCATAATGGTTGACCTTCTGCAATTTATGGGACAGCGTTTGTCGACAAGACTCGTAAAGTTTTGGTAGAGCCGTTTCACTGAAATATCTCCTTGAAGGCAGATTATATCTGGGATCTAAAGTCTGTAACATTTCTTGAAACCCATCCTTCTCGACTGATTGAATTGGCAACATAGACTTCGCAATAAAACTTACAGAGTTACAGAGTTTGTAATCGTTTTCCACTTTTCGCTTTTTTTGTCTTATGGTGTTCTCTTTGTGAATGATTCTGACAAGGTCTGTTGTGTATGGGTTTTTTTTGGTACCGGGTTTGTAACAGCGGTGCTTTTTTGTTCATCACAAATACTTTCATACTCTTCAAACTGTGTTCTGTGCGTGGTACGGAGATGATGGTAGAGGTCGGTTGTGGCGCTCTGCTTTACGGCGATCTCCTTGCGACAAATTCTACAGATGGGCAACGTTTGACGCTCGTCTTTTTTGTCAAAACCAAACCATCTCAGGCTAAAGAAGTTGCCCCACGTCTCGCTGTTAGCTCTTCTGGCACTGGTTCTGAGGATGACTGTGTATTTTCGCTTTCTTCGCTCATTTTGTGTTGCGCTTGAAGCTAGATAACAAGTGATAGTAACATACTAACGGCACGCTGTAATGACGTAAGACGTCAGGGGCACTGAGGCATCATGGGCAGTTCCCCGTAATAATAAATAAAACATTTTAGAAGTTAAAAGAAGCCCTGGAGGCTATTCCTGTGGATCTCTTGGGGAAATGTATTCCATCTTTTGGACTCAAAATTGCGCAGATTTTGCCTTTTTTTAGCAGCTATTTTATTAATCGTACATCAGCTTTACTCTTTATGTTTTTGGATTGTTGCTTCAACCTAAGAAACGCCATAACACACAGGTAAGAACTCCGTCGTCGTTTTGCGTGATTATTTATAACAGTGAGTCACGTGACCGACTTTGTCACATGACTGGACAAGGTGCTGTACATAAAGTACCAAAAACAATACAAAACACACACAAAAATAATATGTATAAAAGAGCTCCATATATGATGCATCGTATATAATGATTATGACACCAATCTGACTCCGAAACCACCATAAGAGATAACAAGCAGTTTGTGAACAGTGTGGACTACAATCATATACAGTACATGTAATAATTAAAGCGAACATGTCACAAAAATAGACAAAATTCAAAAGGAGGCTAACAAGCAGGCTACAAACATACTAGTTGCGGATCATAGGTACGGTAAAAAGTCAATTTACTCATTCAAACCAGGGTAACGCATAGCATTTAAAGTATGTATCCAGTATGTCTCACGTTGTAACAGGACCTTTAAACGGTCCCCCCCTTGGTGATCCTGAGGCACACATTCAATTACCATGGCTTTTAAAGAGTTCGGACTGCTGTGACCAGCCGCTTGGTAATGTTTGGCCATTGGGTAGTTCATGTTTTTTGTACGGATGGCGTACTTGTGCTCTGCTAGTCTTTCTTTGAATTTGCGTTTAGTCCTTCCAACATAAAAGGCACCACATTCACATTCCAGTTTATACACAACATATGTGGTGTTGCAGGTTGCAAAACCCTTGCATTTGTAAGATATGTGTGTAACGGGGTCTGTGAATGTGTTTGTTTGATCACGTTGTGGCAGTGGTTGCATCCGCCGCATTTGTATGTACCATGTCTTTGTGGGAGCCAAGTATGGGGTCTTTCAGCAGGTAAGTGGCTACGGACCAGGTGATCCCTAAGTGTGGGGGCGCGAAGGAAGGCAAAGGTAGGGCACTCCTGAAAAACCTGTGTAAGGCTAGGGTCACTTTGTAGGATGCTCCAGTTCTTAACTATGTTTTTTATTTTGTAAGACAGATTCCCATATTTTGTGGAGAGAAACAGTTTGTGATTGTCTTTGTGTCTTTAGTAAAAGGTCTTTTCTTTCAATTTTATCAACTTTGAGACGTGCATCAGCCAGGTGCTTATCATTGTAGCCCCTGGTTTGGAATCTGTTGTTCATGTCTGTAGCGAGTACTTCAAAGTCATTTTCATCGTCACAAAACCTTTTAAGTCGCTGAAACTATCCCACTGGGATGTTTGAAATTAAAGATTGAGGGTGAAAACTGTCTGCTCTCAGAATCGTATTTCGGTCACTGGGTTTTCTGTAAATGGAAGTATGCAGAAGTCCATCCTCATCAATGCTAATCAGCAGGTCCAAGAAGTTTAAAGAGGTTTTGCTGTATTCCAAAGTTAGTTTTATGTTTGGATTAGATTGATTGAGCTATTTGTGAAAGTCTAGTAGTTGTTTTTCATTACCTTTAAAGATAAAGAAAAGGTCGTCGATGTATCAGCCATACCAGTGTATGCAGTCTTTAAAAGGGTTCGTGTGGTGGTAAATATGATTTTCTTCCCAGAGTCCCATGTATAAGCCGGCGTAGTTTGGCGCATATGCCGCTCCCATCGCTGTTCCTCTTACTTGGCGGAACAGTTGGTCCTGGAACAGAAAAATATTATTTTTTAATGTCCATTCAGTGAGTGCAATGATGAAATCTGTGGGGGGAGTTGTGGGGTCCGGTCTCTGTTGTAGAAAATGTTGTAGAGCATCTAGACCGTCTTTATGGACTATGTTTGTGTATAATGCCTCTACATCCATAGTGACCAAAAATGAGTCTCTAGAAACCGTGTGTATAGCTTGTAATTTGTTAAGCACGTCAGTGGAATCCTGGAGGTGTGACTTAAGGCAAGTGTTTAGTGGTTTAATAATAAAGTCAATGTATTTAGATGTGGGTTCTGTAACAGTGCCTATCCCACTGATGATGGGCCTACCAGGAGGGGAGGTTAAGTTCTTGTGGACTTTGGGCAACATGTAGAATGTAGCAACTCTACAGTGTGTCGGTATGAGAAATTTTCTTTCTTTGTCTGTTACATGTTGTTGATCAAATGCCTCATCCACAAGTGTTTTTAGGTCCTGTTTGATCAAATTAATGGGGTTCATAGTGAGTGGGGCATAGTATTTGGTGTTCTCCAGCTGTCTCCGGGCCTCCTGGATATAATCCAACTTACCCCAGACAACGGTGGCTCCGCCCTTGTCTGCAGGTTTGATGATGATATCGTCGTTGGTCCTAAGCTCCCTGAGAGCTTGATGTTCTTCTTGGGTGAGATTGTGGGGACCCTTCCTCCTGTTGGCAACGAAGAGTGTGTTCACATCATGATCAACTTTTTTCATAAAGGCTGTTAAACAAGCTTTGTTACTGATGGGAAAAAGTCTGATTTAGGTTTAAATGGCGTATATGGGGTGTGACTTATCTGTGTGGGCTGCTTGTTGCAGTACCACACTTTAATGGTGCGTACAGACCAAATGCTGACACGCCACCAACTTCCATGTTAACCCTATGTAGACGTGCTTCGACGCGCTTCAAAATGTAAGCAAAGATGTCCGCGCGTATGAAGCGTCCCAAATGCGAGCAGATGAGGATTAACGCGCGTCAAAACCAGTGAGAACAGCGCGGTACAGAGCAGCGATGCCCCGCCCACTGCTTCATGCACTCAAGTAATCACAATCTACACGTGCGTTCATTTACGCCTTGTTAACCAATCAGGGACTGGGCTCAAATAGTGAGCACAAGCGTCACCTGTTACCTGCAGCAGTGGCGCAAAAAGGGCATACGCAATATATGCCTTTCATAGGGGCGCCAATAATGATGTGTTCTTTTTAACAGTCTATGTGTGTCGGTCGTGAACGATCCGGCTCTTTTGAACGAGTCTTTACAGTGAACGATATGAACAGGTTCGCAGTGGTGAAGTGTTTTTTTTTATTCCTCTTTGGGGAGGGCATCATTTTAGTTGTGCATGCTTATTTTGCGAAACAAAAGTCACTGCTGGAGTGGGGCAGAGAGGAGTGCAGAGGGACTGTCATCTCCACCGCTACTGCTGCTGCTGCAGCCCCACGAGGAGCTCAAAGTGAGCATAAGGCAACAAGTTTGAGAAATAGTTGGGGGTAGTTGCGGTAGTTGCGCCCCTGACCTGCAGCATGGAGGAGAAGTTGATCATCGCGGTTCGCGCTCGGCCTGAGTTGTATGACACGCCTCCTAATTATGACGCTTGCAAAACTTCACGCGCCGCAAACGGGCGTTTCTCGCGAGTGTGAAGCGGCAACGTTTGGCGTCCAACTAGAAGCTGACGGAGCGTGGACGCACGTTCGGTCTGAACGCACCTTAAGGTGCAAGTTGCGGTAAAACTTAAATAAGTCAACCTTAGTTTGAAAATTGTCTGTGTTGTTAGAAGGAGCAAAAGAAAGTCCTTTTAAGAGGAGCCTTGTAGCGACAGGAGAGAGATGTGTACCTGATATATTTATCACCGTCTCCAGGTTCGAGTCCGGTATTGTTCCATGGGACGAAGTACGGCTACAAACTAGTATGTTTGTAGCCTGCTTGTTAGCCTCCTTCTGAATTGTGTCTATTTTTGTGACATGTTCGCTTTAATTATTACATGTACTGTATATGATTGTAGGCCACACTGTTCACAAACTGCTTGTTATCTCTTATGGTGGTTTTGGAGTCAGATTGGTTTCATAATTATGAAACCAATGATTATAATCATTATATATGAGGCATCATATATGGAGCTCTTTTATACATATTATTTTTGTGTGTGTTTTGTATTGTTTTTGGTACTTTATGTACAGCACCTTGTCCAGTCATGTGACAAAGTCGGTCACGTGACTCACTGTTATAAATAATCCCCGTGCACCTGTGTGGGTATGTGCCCTGATGAAGACTCAGTAGAGTCGAAACGCGTTGGCGTTATGCAATAAACTACTCAACGAATACGGAGTGCCTCGATCCTGTTTTCTTTTAAAGGATCTGTATCATGCTATTTTAGCCATTCCAAAGTAAAGTATAGGCATATATATGATATATTGTACCTCTATCACTATGGAGTACTCATTTTTGAGAGAAATATAAGTATTTTGGGGGGTATTTTCCCTACCCGGAAGACAAGACGCTTCGATTCAGTTAACTCCGCCCCTCTCTCCGCTCATTCCACATTTACAGTATTATAAATATAAATATCGCTGCAAAAAGTGAAATTACTTCACACAATGCAGTTATAAGGAGTTGACATGTGCAACACAGTTTCATAAATGGCTAACACACATGCTAACACGCGTTTTGATTGACTCACCGCTCAGTCTGGACTCCCATTAGATCGCGTTGGTTATAAAAGTTAATCCACTTTGATTCTGGCCAAGGTTCACCAAGCATCCATCAAGTTGGTTGATATAGTAGCTAGCTTAATCCCGGAAAGAAATTCCAACTTCTGGCGAGTGCACTCTTCTTTAGGAAGGTTGAATAGTCCTGTTCCTCTCGTAGCCAAACGCGCATCCGTGGCATTATTGTTCCGTAAGAAAAAGAGCAGGCGGTGTCCAGAGTAGGTCTAAAGAGCTCAGTCTTCAAAAACAACACTTATGCTCGGATCCATGGCTCCTCCAGCCGTGGGTGCGCTAGATTAGCGTTGTGGGACAGCACAGACGCGTTGGAGAGTTGCTGTTTTTTTTGTTTTTTTTTAAATGGCTGTTTTATAAATAAAAACCAGGCTGTAAGGCATTACATTACAGATGTAGAGCACTTCCGTTCCGCTGTGACGACACAACTGAACAGCTCAGTGGTTTACCAGGAGAGGGCGGAGCAGCTGCTCCTAGAGCAGGATTCAGGAGGATTACTTAGAACTGCGTGAATGAAGCCAAAAACCGCTCTGGGGGATAAGGAAATAGCATAACAACATGGCTAAAAACTCAAAAAAGTCGATTTTGCATGATATAGGACCTTTAAGTAAACCCCTACAGTATTGAAGTCGCTACATATAATTGTTTAGAAGGTTATAGTGTGCGTTATTTGTTTTCTCTTTAACTTCCTTCTGCTCTTTTCATGTTTGGGGGTCGTATTGTATATTATCTCGATATCCATTTTTGCATATCGTCCAGACAACAATTTCGATATTATCGTCTAAACGATATATCTCCCACCTCTAGTCCTACCTACAGGGCGACGGTGGTGCAGAGAGTAGAGCGGGTCGTCTTGTGACCAAAGGGTCGGCGGTTCGAATCCCGCAGGTGCCCACTGTCGTTGTGTCCTTGGGCAAGACACTTCACCCACCTTGCCTCCAGTGTCTGCGTACACTGGTGTATGAATGAGCGTGTGAATGGGTGACTGGTTCCTTGATGTAAAGCGCTTTGAGTGCCTAAAGCAGGTAGAAAGGCGCTATATAAAATGTGACCATTTACCATTTACAGACTACTAGTAAAGTCTGTGTGTAGAAGATGTATATAGAGCTACAATTGTACCTCGTCAAGTTGTGGTATCATCCAGATATAAACAAGCCCAGATTCTAATCACTCAAAGCACATGTGTGGACATGTGTTTACTCACTCTACAAGTCTTAAATATCACATGAGAATCCACACTGGAGAGAGGCCATACAGCTGTGAGCAGTGTGACAAGACCTTTACTATGTCATACAGCCTCAAAGAACACATGAAGATGCATGCTGGGGAAAAGGAATACAGCTGTGATGAGTGTGAGAAGTCATTTAATCAGGTCTCAGGAAAAACGAGAGTCCATGATGGACTAAAGCCGTACGAGTGTGAGCAGTGTGACAAGTCCTTTACTCAGTCGTCCAACCTCAAAGAACACATGAAGATCCACACTGGAGAAAAGCCCTTTGAGTGTGGCCTGTGTGGACATGTGTTTACTCGGTCTACACATCTTAAATGTCACATGAGAATCCACACTGGAGAGAGGCCATACAGCTGTGAGCAGTGTGAGAAGACCTTTACTATGTCATCCATCCTCAAATATCACATGAGGATCCACCCTGGAGAGAAACAGCTGTGATGAGTTTGGTCAGACCTTCAGATATTTTAAGATCAAATGTCCTTCATGCAGGGTGCGATTTGCTGGGGGGGATGGGGGGATTTTCCCCCCTTCTGGTTTTCTTGTCCCAGTCTCTGTTTCTTTAATCCCTATCCCTACTTCTGGCGTATTATTGTATTAAACGTAGGGGGGATAGAATTGTAAAATTGGCTGTGTTCAAGGTCTGTGCACCTTCTGGTCAGTTGATTTAATTTTATATGAGACGCGGGTGAGCTCTGCTTTAGCGGCTTTGATGCGCACAGAGAGCGAGGGTCTGGGGAGTCAGAAACACTTTCACCTTTCGCTGTTTCTTGGACTTTTTAAGTGTATAAGGCTACTGCATGTATCATTTCTGATGAATCAATCTTATGCACAGGGAACTGTGTTATGTCCTTATTGACTTTATGATCAGTTAAATCTATTTTGCACACATACAAAAATGAGCTCCCCTCGCGCTCTCTCTCTCCCTGTTCAGAGCGCTGAGAGGGGCAGAAAAGTTGTGCACAGACGCACATGCCGTGGAAAAAAGACATTAAGCTCCACAAAAGCGTTTTTTGGATCACATTCAGCAAAACGCTGCTTATTTTGTGAAAATCCGCCGCATATTTATGTCAAAACCCCGCTGTAAAGATGATAGAATGAATCGTGGCTGAACAATGAATGCGCGCACTGCGGCAATGAGTGGCAGCGACCGCCCCAACCCGCCCCAACCCGACCCGCGATCATAGGAGAATTTTATGACGGTCTGGGCAGCTGGCCCTGCGGGGACCGCGGGGGAACCCGTAACCCGCACATCAGGTGCGTTAATGCCCCCAGCCATGTGTGCAATCCTGTGTGTTTTACAATAGCGACCGTTTGACAAACAGGATGAGGAACCTTTACGCTATACATTTCGACAAGGGAAGCGATTTCGACAGAACACCGGTTCTGAGAAGTACCAGCCGCGCGCGTTCATTGTGTATTCCGTAACATTTCCAGCTCTGTCCCTCAAAAAAGAAAGACACCTGTGGCCCTGGTCACACTACCCTGGTCACTCAAAGTTTGATCAAGAGTTTTCCAAAACGGCCCAACTCCCTGAGCAACACACACGCTCATTGGGGTCGCCCCCTATAGCTCGGACGTCTATGTACAAGGCAGATCCACCGCCTCCAGAGCTGTTAAGACAAGATGCAATGAGCTCCGCTCAGCGAGTCAGATGCAGAGTCCGGGCCTTACTGAGTCCCGCCAAAGCATGCAGGACATGTTAAAACATGAAAGCACTGAAATCTTTTTGCAGAATAGAACACATCTAACAACACTGGGTTTCAAGTTCAACAGCAATAAAGTGATTAAGTAATTATCCCCCCTTCTGTTTTTTTGACAAATCGCACCCTGCCTTCATGACATGAACATGTCTGTGTAGTTCACAGAGACTTATCCATTCATTCATTTTCTTCCACTTGTCCGTTGCCGGGTCATGGGGGCAGCCGTTAGAGCTGCCCAGGTCACATTGCACCAGCCCCCATGGCTCCTTTTGCAGGTGGTGGGTCCACGGAAGGATGGCCTCACGATTCAAACCGGGCCTGTTGGTCTCTCCTAGGGGGCTACCAGTGTACGCAGACACTGGAGGCAATGTGGCAATGAGGCAATGTCCTATTTCAAACTAATGTTTCACAAATGCTGATCTTTTATTAGGGAGTGTTGCGTGCGGCCGTGGAAATGTTACAATCCCAGAATTCACATTTAGAAAAGAAAATATTGATTTGTCCAAACAAATCTTTGTTCTGCGCACTCTAAAAATGATCCTTTAAATAGTCTCATCATTCCTTGTGCTGTTTTCCTGATGTGTTTTTTCATGTTTGTGTCATTCAGAGACTTATTGAGTTGACTCTTTTTCAAACTAATGTTTCAGACTTGCTGATGTTTTAATGTTGATGGAATGTAAAGCTTTACACTTATTTTACACTTTTTAACCTCTTAACCCCCACCTGAACCAACAACATTTTTTCACTTCGGCTTTACCTAAATCTAGAAGCTTCTTGACTGGAGCTTACAGCCTTTATATAGACCAGTGTAACCCCTCATTTGAAAGCTAAGACCTACAAAACTGATCTAAGAGTTTGTTGCCACATTATCGTCACCTTTTTTTCTTCATCATTTTTCAAGTTTTGTAACTTTTTGTAACTTTTTCATTACATTTTTCAGCGCCTTCATCTGTTCTTCAGTATAAAACAGTTTTTCAAAGAATTTCAGTCAGAGTTTTGTACCATTTTGTTCTTGCCGCTATATTGTGAAATCCCGTCAGTGGACTATTCATTTTGAAAGCATTTTAGTTTAGTTTTAATTGTTGTCTTTGAATGAAAATGTGTTTAGTTTTACTCAAGATTAATTGGTTATATTTTTAGTCGAGTTTTAGTGGAACAAATAACAAACCTTTAAAGAAGTGAATCAGTATAAAGATGAAACTCCTGAAAAATAAAGTAATGTGACAGTTTTTAAACTAAGCAAATATTTACATCACAATCCCATGTATTAAAGAAATAATAAAATAAAATATTAAATAGTGAACTTCTTTTCCCCAGAGTCAGTTTTCTTTCTTTAAAATCATGTATAAATGTAGATATTTGACCTTTAAAGTCGCTTCAGTTCTTGGACAGGCTGTCTTTGTGCTCTTGGGCAGGACACAGGAGGACGATGCTGCAGGTTTAACCGCAGGGCTCCATCTTGTGGCCAATATAAGCAATGCATTTCACACCATCGTCATAGAAAAAGAAAATATTTCATTTCATTTATTTCAGGCAGACAATGGTAACAAAAGAAAAAATATACAGTGTATAAATAAAATGATCCATTTCTACCTGAAAGGGAGTGGGAAGAAGATAACTTATTTAATCCCACCCCCAGTTCCCCATTCAGAGCTTACTACATTCAGCTTCACTGTTACTTTCTTCAAGGATTATTTTACGATAGATCATGGTGGCACTACCACAGGTAACAATTATTACATTACAACAAACTGTATAATATGGTTTAAAAAATGTACAATAAAAGGAGCTACAACATGTTTTATTTCCCAATATTTCAATAATAATATATCAGCCACGTAATAAACGCTGTGTTTGAGTGACGTTTGCGGACGTTATTTTAATCCACCACAAAGGGGCAGTGTTGCTCTTTTGTCATGCGTTCAGCCAATATTTCCACCTTTTGGCCTTTAAAAAATAAAATACGTGCACACACCAAAAGATAATTCAATTTTCCTCATCAATGTCTCGTGGTGCGAAGAATAAATATATTACAGGACGTCTGACCCACTTTTTGCTGTTTAACTACAAACAGTAGTTAACCTCTTAACCCCCGCCTGGACCGAGGACATGTTCTCCAGTTTGGCTTTACGCAAATCTAAAAGTGTCAAAATAACAAGGATGAAAATGCAACAAAGAGGTGACAAAAATGCGGCATCAATGCAGCAAAAAGTTAGACCCACTTGTGTATGCAAATGAGGCATTACACTGTTGCTCTCCAGTTGAAAAGCTTTTAGATTTGGGTAAAGCCGAAGTGCAGAAAATGCGCGCAGTTAAGGCGGGGGTTATGAGGTTAAAGTTTGTGTTTCTGCGGGGGCCCCACATGCAAAAAAAATAATGATACGATAAAATAATAATAGTAGGATCTCCCCTAATCAGTATTTGTTTCCATTTGCAAAAAAAGAAAAAAATAATATATTAAATGGATTAAAATTCAATGTGATGTGTAAAGTGTGCGCGTGCGTGTGTGTGTGTGTGTGTGTGTGTGTGTGTGTGTGTGTGTGGAGGGAGGGGGGGCTTTTTGATTTCTGCGCCCCTGCCCCCCTGTTGCCTCTGCACGGCCCTGTCTCCTGACCTGTTTGAGGCTTAATCAGACCTGACAGTTCACACCTGAGGAAACCTGGGATTTTACTCAGTGTTTAAACCAAAAGGAGTGAGGAAATATACAGTTCAGAAGTCAAGGTGAGTGTCATTTTAAGTAAATAAAAAAGAGCATATTTTCATGTTAAATTTGGCAAAGTGAAAGAATCTTTCTGATGTTGAAGTTGTGTAAGAATGTGCGCACATCACATCTTTTCGTTTTCCGAGGTCATGATGTTCCCACACGCAGAAACATGTCAAAGTCACACATTTAAGAACACGTCTTAATAAATGAAGTCGCTTTACCAACAAATGTATTGTTGTTTTACTCAAGTGGAAAGTTTAGTTCAAAAGTAGGGATATTTCTGTCATTTTCCGGCACATTTTTTTTACACATTTCTGCGGAGTTGGAGCATGGATGTTTTATATCATCCGGGAATGAGAGACGAAGCCTCGACGGCGGCAAAACACTAAAAAAAACCCGTAAAATAACACAAGAAACAGAGCTAAAAGTCACCCGTATGTCGCATTCAGACACAGATGTGCTAGTGGTGCTCACTTCAACTTCATCATGAACAAGACCAACAATCATGAAAACTAATCCCTAAAAAAGGTGTTAAACATCCTTATAAAACATTAGTAACACAAATTGATCACATTTACTCACCTGTTCCGTGTCTAAAATGATTAAAATCACAGTCGTTAGCTTCACACAACAGCAGCAGAGTGTGGTGTTGCCGCGGTAACGCACTTAACTGTTAGCATTTAGCCACATTTAGGTGATGTCAGAGCCTGGGTAGAAATCATTACTGAACAAACAGAGCTAGCTTTTCAGATTTAACTTTAGTGAGGAATTAGCGTAAAACAGCGGCATCAGAGCTAAAGGCTAATGTAGCAGAGCGAGGTTCTTATCCTTAGCTTTAAGACACACAGGTAAGTTCCATTGACGAAGGGCACAAGTGTTCCATTGGTTAAACAGAATTTATTTGTTACAAAATGTTTCTTTCGTTTCATTTCATAAGTATGCTTAATTTAGAACGATTAGAACAGATGTACGTTTAGTCCATGAGATACATATTTCATATTTTAGGCAAGAGTCCTCCAGCAAGTCCTCGCCAATCGCTGGACAGACCCAAATCACGGACACATGAAGACCAGACAAGACAAGACAGCGATGGGCAGCGCTGGTGCTACTGCCGTAGAGCCTATAAAATAAATACATTATTTACCGTAACAGATATATGCTTAAGTGACCTAAGCTACCTGCCGTCACAGCTGGAAAACGTACCGGTAAGAGCCACCATACGTGTGCTGTATTAAGGGACAACGCTCATCACAGGACCATGGGGGAACCGCAAACCCAATCCACTGCGAAGCTACAGCGCTGCGCCATGACGCGCTCCCGTGAAGGGACCCAAAGCAACACTAGTACGAATATACGTTCTAATTAAGGCGGACATAAAGGATGAATTTAAAACAACGTTACAAAGATATCTACCTGTCGGACAGAGCACCCCAGCCAGCGGCGGCGCCAGACATTTGTCCCAGGGGTGCTTAGGGGGTGCTGAGGGCTTTCTTGGGGGTGCTCACAAAAAAATTCATTTTTGGGGCAAGTGGACAACATAACATACATAATAAACGCGCGTGCACCCGCAAATGCGTAATTTTCGGCGTCCGAGAGAACGGAACAGCAGTGTTTGGGCTGCAAAGGCGTCGTGAGCGGTCAAAGTGCTGTATGGAGAAGGAGGACGCTCTGGACCTGCCTTTAACTCCAGCGGCACTGAGGAGCCTCCGTGAGACGGTTTTATGTCAACCCCGGGAGGACGTGAGGCCAGACGTGAATGTGTGGCTCTGCTCTCACGTCGTAATCTCCCCTCACGCTCCCCTCACACTCAGCATCCTAGAGCCGCTTCTATCTCGAACACAGGTAATGGTAAAGTTGAGCTGATTATCAGACGGATGCCCACGACGTGAGAGAAGGACAACGCGCTCGTGACTTAAGTGAACTTTTTTCCGCGGTTGTGCGTAATTTCCTCGTCCAGACTTTGTCTCGCTGCTGGAGGACTCGCTCTGTTCTTTTGCTTTAGATTCAGCCGCGCTCACGTCACTGTATCAAAAGTGCACAATAATAACCTCTGATTTGTGTTCAGAGCCAGAGGAGCAGTGTCTGACTTTATAACATCAGTCTAACTTCAGCTCATTGATCAAATTTAGTGAATGACTGTAATAATGACCCTGGAGTCAGACTCAGCCCGACTCCTGCTGTGGCCGAGCGTGCGCTCTGACGCACGGCCGCTTTAACATCACACTGGGCCTCGGACAAAGCCCCGTCCTTTAGTTGGAATTAAACCTGTCCTACTCACTCCTTTTCATGTTAAACGTCCGAGGGATGTTTCTAGAGATAACTAGTGCTCCTTTGATTTAGTGGCCACAATCTTTGGGGCCCCCCCCAGGCGCCGCCCCTGACCCCAGCGCCAGCACCGGGTACAACAGGCATCAGGAGATACACAAGGTCAGAGGGCAAACAACACTAAACCGGGGCCTTTTATAGTGCGCCCCCAGCGGCCGCATGGGAACAACACTACCCCAAATTACTCGCCTCATCACACTAAGTCATATTGCATTTTGTGGGGTTTGATCCAGTGAACATTATACCTATTTTATTCTGTTTATGATGCAGAAACCACTGAAATGATAAATGAAATGGACATGGCGTAGCTTTCTATGCTTTTATATTCGGTAGAGTTGCATCTGTCCCTTTAAATATGGAAATGTAAATGGCCTAGATGTTTCTCTGTTGGTAAATGATGTGGATCAGCCCATACCTAACCCACAGGAGCCAAATTCACCACTGATATCACAAAACAATGAGATGAGAGAGCTAATATTTAAAATGTCTTTGTGTTTCTAATGATACAATTTTATTCTAGTGATGTCAACAGTTACTATTTTACAACAAACTACTAGATGCTGTGTGTACAAAGAAAACCCATCATTTTATTTATTTATTTATACTCCTAATTATTGAAGAGCAGCTGCAATGTTCATTTGGATAGATATTTTTCAAGGCGTTTTTAGCAAAATCACCTTTAACCTCATGATCCTGCTCTCTATGGCGTCAGTAACTATCTTTAAGATGAGGGCGCAAATACAACATCAACGCGCGCAGTACACAGGGATCGAGGGCGCATGCACTAAAAGTGAGCGGTGAAAATGTTGAAGTGAGCGCAAAAACTATGACAGAGGCTTATGTCCCTTCATACGCCCCGGTGTTTGCATTTCAGCGCGCTGTTCTCGGCCCACAGTGCCCTCGCTCTTCCACAGTTTGACCGCTTAGTTTTCTTTTTCATTCAGCACGTTACGTCATCAGAATAAGGCTGACTTGTGGATCACAGATTGACAATGATGCAGAAGTATCCAGATCTGACAGTGAACACGAACATACAAGAAAAATATTACATTCCAACAACTGCGTATATCCAATAATTAGTTAAGAATATTCTATTTTTGTTTATCTTTAATTTGCTTGAGTAACTTTTTGAAGAAATTGTAGGCCTGTTTCTTCGAGTAGTTTTATCATAAGATACTGTTTATCTCTACTTGAGTCAAATTCTAATGAAGTATCTGTTTCTTACTTGAGTAAAAGTAATTGTTACTTTTTCCACTTTGAGTAAATATTTAAGCTCCTTGTTCTTAAGAATTATTTTGTTTTTCTGTATGTTCTGCCATTTTCTTTGTAAATATCACAATTTCCACAAGATTTTATGTTTTGATTCACACCATTTATGGCATCATAGTAAATAAATCAGACTTTTACTCTCAAACAGCGGCCGTCCCGCCTTTGCTCTGCCCGATCCCGTCAGACCTTGGAAGCGAAGCAGGGAAGGGCCTGGTCGGTACTTGGATGGGAGACCGTTTGGGAAACACCAGGAAGCCTGAGGTGAAGGTAGTGAGTGAGTGAATGTTGGTGGTGGTCGGAGGGGCCGATGGCACAGACTGGTTGCCTCGCTTCCGTCAGCCTACCCCAGGGCAGCTGTGGCTATAACAGTAGCTTACCACCACCAAGTCTGGAATGAATGAATAATGACGACAGTGCAGCGCTTTGAGAAACTTGGTAACACAGGCTTGTAAAGCGCAATACGAGTGTAAGGCATTATTATTATTATTATTATTATTATTATTATTATTATTATTAAACACTTACTCACAGTATTCAAATACCTTTTTTTAACTTTTACTTGAGTAATTGTTTGGGTCACTACTTTTTACTTGTACTTGAGTAAAATGATTTCAAAGTAATGTTACTCTTACTTGAGTAAATATGTCGGCTACTATACCACCTCTGGCGGTGTTTGATCAAATCTGTCTGACATCAAATTGCCTCAGGAAAAACTATCCAATCACACTGCTCTGCTAGCAGTCTGGCCAATCAGATTGCAAAACATGAACATTCCTCCTTCCTTATCATTCCTTTTTTCTATAGTGTTTATGTATTACTTTTTTAGGCAATTTTCTTCTTGAACAATAATAAACTAAATAATGAATTATAATAGCTATTATACTTAATAGGCGATTATACTAGCTTGATATGATATACTTTTTCATTTCATACATTTGAAAGTAAATGCTGGTTCTGAAGCTTTGGTGATTGTGTGGCTAAAACACAGAACAAGAAGTCAAAACAAAGATGGAGAGAAAAACTGTGCCAAGTGTCAAGGCCAGAGATATCCTGTTGCTTGGGGAAGGAGCCATATCTGATGTCCTTGACACAAGAATTACTACAATCACTTATCCGTCTGCTACAGTTTCTGACATTATAGATGTTCTAAACAAGGAAATTATAAATAACCCTGGGATAAATAAACTTGTTTTACATGTTGGTGCTGTTGACACAAGAAACGGAGAGTCTGAAGTCCTGAAAGAAAAGTTTAATAAACTTTTCGAGAGACTTGATTGTGTGGACAAAGACGCGATACAAATTTTCATCAGTGGACCTATCCCAAACATCGACGGGAGAATAAACAAATTCTCCCGGCTGTTTCAGTTGAATACATGGCTGTCCAAAGTCTGTGAGTCAAGAGGACTGTATTTCATAGAGAACTTTTATCTTTTCTGGAAACACGACGATCTGTTTAAAGGAAATGGACCACATTTGAGCAGAGGTGGAGTGAGATGACTGACGGAAAATCTCCTCCATGCTCTGCAAAATCAGTGGAGGCCTGAGCAACAAGAGAGAGCAGAGAGGAGCATGAGAAGAGCTCCTGGCTCACCAGCAAAGGTTTCGCCTGCATCCCCAATAAAAGATTCAGTCGCAGCTGCATCATCTGCACCTACAGTAATGGACTCAGCCACAGTTAAGGATCCAGCCACAGTTAAGGAATTAGCTGCACCGGAAAACATCTCAACCATAGCAGCGGCGCCACCTGCATCTGCATCTCCGGGGAAAAGCTCAGCTTCAGCACCACCTGCATCTATAGTAAATGATTCAGCCGAAGGAGCACTTTCATCAACTCCACCACAGGCCTTCAGCCCGACTGGTACATCTACACCCTCCAGAGATGTTTCTGAATCATTCCCATCACCAAAGTCACCTATGGGATTTCCCAGCCATTTTGAAGCCTTGATAAAACAAGGGATTCAAATGACTCCCCTCACTCCAGTCATGTCAAGACCAAGGCTTTCATCCCCGAAGAAGTATCCTGCCCCTCTCCCACCTCCGATTTCCAGCAGCTTCACTGCTGCTGTCTAGGACATTAAGGGCCTCTGCGTTGCTACCATGCATAGCAAACTCAAAACCAACCAGAGGTCCACAGAGGGAGTGTGTTCTTCTGAAACAATTAGTACAGTCAAACAACATAGATTAGATAAGAGGGCAACAGTCAGACCGTCCAATCAAAGAACTCTAATCCATATCCCTTGCAAAAAGATTCCATCCACTCAAACACAGATAAATCTCAAACATGCTGTACTCAATGCCAGATCGTTAAAAAAACGCTGGTAACGCAGTTTTGATTGAGTGTAGTCCATCAAAATTTCAATTTTGTGTCTGAAACACGCCAAAACCAGAGGGGCGGGGGTGTCTGTGCAATATTCAGGGACAATATAGTCATCCACAAATTGTCATTTGGGGATTTGTATCATTTGAGTATGTGTCTTTCAAAATGGAGATAAAACAATCTTCCATTCTTTATATGACTATTTACAAACCACCACAGAATTGTTTTATCGAAGACTTTACTGAATTACTTTCATTTATATGCACTGATTTTGATTGTTGATTGGTGATTTTAATGTGCATGTGGATGTGACCAATGACAGGCATGCAAAAGAACTTAATGCTGTTCTTGAAATGTTTGGTTTAACTCAGCACGTGAGAGAGGCAACCCACAACAAAGGTCACACTCTAGATCTAGTTATTACAAAAGGTGTTAATATATCAAATGTGAATGTTGTTGATGTTGCTTTATCTGATCATTTTTGTGTCTTTTTTGACTTGTCTGTTACACCCAAACCAGTGGTTGGGCCTGGAGTTATTCAGAGAAGACACATAAATGATACAACAGGACACAGTTTATGGAAATGATCAGATTTGAAAATCCTCCATGTTCAAATATTGATAATCTGTTGGACTCTTATACATCAAGCGTCTTAAATGTTTTGGATACTATTGCTCCTGTCAAGGTTAAAATGGTTAACAATAGACAAAAGGCACCTTGGAGAAGTGAAGATTCGGTCAGGGCACAGAAAAGGGAGTGCCGAAAAGCCGAAAGGAAATGGCGCAAGTCAAAGCTCCAGGTTCATTTTGAGATATACAAAGAAGTGCTTTGTGAGTTCAACCAGTTTTTGCATGGAGAAAGGGAGAAGTACTTCTCTAAAATCATCGCAAACTGCAGAAACAATTCTCGTGTTCTGTTTTCCACAGTAAACAGATTAACTAACCCTCCAGTTTCACTGCGCTTAGAACTAATCTCTACATCTAAGTGCAATGAGTTTGCAATATTTTTTATGACAAACTCCAAGGCATTAAAAATGCCATAATTTCCACAACACAAATAGCAACCCTGCCACCAGATAGACACCTTGAGCTGACACATTTCACTCCTGTTACTGACAAAACAATCAAAGAGGTTATCTCCGGTCTGAGTTCATGTACATGCTGCCTTGATGAATTACCCACTAGATTTCTGAAGTCTGTGCTGACCAGCTTGTTACCACAACTTGTTCAGTTAGTTAACATCTCATTTGAGACTGGAGCATTTCCAAAGGCCTTGAAAACCGCGGTCATTAAGCCTCTTCTAAAGAAGAGCAGCCTTGATCCCAAGGTACTGAACAACTACCGGCCCATATCAAACCTACCGTTCTTAGGAAAAGTCCTAGAGAAAGTAATATATCAACAGCTCACTTACTTTCTCCTATCTAACAATGTGTTTGATACTTTCCAGTCAGGATTTAGGCTCCAGCACAGCACTGAGACAGCTCTGATCAAGGTGACAAATGATATTCGTATGAACACCAATGCAGGTAAGGTCTCAGTTTTAGTTCTGCTGGACCTGAGCGCTGCCTTTGACACAGTGGACCACGGGATCTTACTTCACAGGTAAGAAAACTGGGTGGGAATCTCTGGTACTGCTCTAAACTGGTTCAAGTCCTATCTCGAGGATAGGACGTACTTTGTCGAAATTGGCAACTGTGTCTCAGACAAAATTTCCATGACCTGTGGAGTCCCCCAGGGGTCAATCATGGGACCCTTCTTATTCAACTTGTACATGCTTCCATTGGGTCAGCTAATAAACAGCAACAATGTGTCGTACCACAACTACACAGATGACACTCAGATCTACGTGTCACTGACGGCAGGTGAACATGGGCCTATAGATACACTCTGTCACTGCATTGAACAGATCAGTTTGTGGATGCAAAACAAGTTTCTCCAACTAAACTCAGACAAAACTGAGATCATTGTCTTTGGCCCACAGACACAAAGACAAAGTGTTATCAGTCACCTTGAGTCTCTCGCTCTGAAACCAAAAAATCAGGTTAGAAATCTAGGAGTAATCATTTACCTGAACTTAAACAGCCACATCAAAGCAATAACGTCATCAGCTTTCTACCATCTGAAAAACATTGCTAAGATCAGAGGAATAGTGTCAAAACCAGACTTAGAGAGACTCATCCATGCTTTTGTCTCCAGCAGGTTAGACTACTGTAACGGCCTGCTCACTGGCCTCTCTAAACGAGCTGCTAGACAGCTGCAGAACATCCAGAACGCTGCTGCTCGAGTCCTGACAAGAACCAGGAAATACGACCACATTAGTCCAGTGCTCCGGTCTCTGCACTGGCTTCCTGTCACTCAGAGAATATAATTTAAAACAGCTCTGCTTGTGTACAAGTCTTTTCATGGTTTAGCACCAAAGTACATCTCTGGCATGTTAGAGCCGTATGAACCATCTCGGGCCCTGAGAACTTCAGGGAGGGGTCTCCTGGTGGTTCCCAGAGTCAATAATAAACACGGTGAGGCTGCGTTTCAGTTTCATGCAGCTAAAATCTGGAACAGTCTTCATGAGGATGTGAGACAGGCCTCAACTCTGACAATGTTCAAATCCAGGCTGAAAACAGCTCTTTTACCCGTGCATATGAAAACTGAAAGTATTTTATCTGCACTCTTGCCTTTTACTGTCATTGATTAACTTTATGTTGATGTTTTATTGATTGATTTTATCTGTTTTCTTGTAATTTTTTCTGCAACTGTGAAGCACTTTGAATTGCCTTGTGTATGAATTGTGCTCTTCAAATAAACTTGCCTTGCCTATTTACTCCAACATTCTGAATCAGCGCTTTTTCTTACATGTTTGTAACTCAGTAAATACTTCGTCCAGTAACAAGTTACTTTTATCTTACTGTAACTCAGTTACCAACGCACTAACTTTAGTGGAGAAGTAACAAGTAACTATAACTGATTACTTTTTACAGTAATCTTCCCAACACTGGTCACCAGGACCAAGTGTGAGGAACCACAGAAAGTGTCTTATTGTTCAGTGAGAAAAGTAAATGTCCATAACATAACAGAGGCAGAAATGAGGATTTAAACATTTTATTTACAATTTAAAAAAGAATAAAAATGGAAAACAGGCTCAAACTATTGTCAAAAACAGAACTTATAAAGACTGAACAGTTAGCTCAAATCAATGGGCGTGGGCGGCACGGTAGTATAGTGGTTAGCGCTCATGCTTCACAGCTAGAAGGTCCGGGTTCGATTCTCACCAAGGCCGGGGCCTTTCTGTGTGGAGTTTGCATGTTCTCCGCGTGTTTGCGTGGGTTTCCTCCGGGTACTCCGGTTTCCCCTACCACTAAAACATGTACAATAGGCCAGTATGAATGAGAGTGTGTTTGAGAGTGCGCATGGGGGACGACGGATGGAAATTAGCCCAAGGCTACAATCCGGTGTGGCTTGTTAATTAACTTGCACTGTCCCTACCAAATAAACCAATAAACATAAACATTAACAATGCAAACATTTCTGATTATAACTCATTTAACAAATATAAAGTATTTCATGAACAAATGTTTTTTTCAGAAGAACAAAATCAACACAATTCAAGGTGATTAAAAAGGTATTTCCAGAAGCAGTGTTAAAAAAGTCAATTCAAATAAAATAAATCACTTGTACAATTAATTGTTTTCACGAGGCCAAAAGAACAATCTTAAAAGGTTTGTGTTAAACAACATGTAAATTGAGTTTTCAAACAGAATAAACAGACAATTTCATGAATAAAGAAAAATGTTTTAAGTGTTGGATGTTGAAATGTGCTTTAAACACTGAGTGTTCATGTGTGTTTTTAGATTACTGGAAACATTTCTGATTATAACTCATTTAACATGTATACAGTATTTAACAAACAAATCTTTTAAGAAAAAAAAAGACACATTTCAAGTTTGATGAAAAGGTATTTCCAGAAAGTCTTTAAAAAGTTGATTCAAACTAAATTAATCACTTGTAAATTATATTGTTTTCACAAAGCCAAAAAGAAGTGTCTTTTGTAAATTACATACAGTAAATGAAGAACAACCTTAAAAATGTGTGTTTAGCAACATGTAAATGAATTTATTCAGAAAAACAGAAAAAGTGTTGAATGTTGAAATGTACTTTAAACACTGTGAGAGTTCATGTGTCTTTTTAGATGACTTCTCTGGGTGAATGTTTTCTGACAAACTGAGCAGCTGTAAGGTCTCTCTCCTGTGTGTGTTCGTCTATGGTCATCTAAAGTAGACATTTGGGCAAATGTTTTATTACAGATTGAACAGTCGTGTGGTTTCTCTCCTGTGTGTGTTCGTCCATGTTTAATGAGGTTAGAGAGGTTTGTAAACTTTTTCTCACAGACCTGACAGCTGTAAGGTGTCTCTCCTGTGTGGGTTCTTCTATGTCTATCTAGACTACATTTAAAGGAAAATGTTTTCTCACAGTATGAACAACTAAAAGGTTTCTCTCCTGTGTGTGTTCTTCTATGAGCATCTAAGTGAGACTTTAGGGCAAATGTTTTATAACAGATCGAACAGCCGTGTGATTTCTCTCCTGTGTGTGTTCGTCCATGTGTCTTGAGGTGAGGGAGCTGTGTAAACCTTTTCCCACAGACCTGACAGCTGTAAGGCCTCTCTCCTGTGTGTGTTCTTCTATGTGAATCCAAGTGAGACTTTTGGGCAAATGTTTTATTACAGATTGAACAGCCGTGTGGTTTCTCTCCTGTGTGTGTTCGTGTATGATCCTTAAGGTGAGGGAGCTGTGTAAACTTTTTCTCACAGACCTGACAGCTGTAAGGCCTCTCCCCTGTGTGTGTTCTTCTGTGGCTGTTTAGTTGACACCTTTTGGTGAATGTTTTGTCACAGGTTGAACACTTGTAAGGTTTCTCTGCTGTGTGCACTCTAATGTGATTTGTTAACTCCTGTATTGTTCTAAATGTCTTGTCACAGACATGACACTGGTGCTTCTTCTTCTCTTCTCCTCCGTCAGCTCCAGACGTCTCTCCGTTGTTGACCGTAGCGCTCGTCTCTGGTGCAGACTTGTTTTGGGCGGAGACTTTGGTGCTTCTGCTCTGGACCTGGTTGTGGTGATTTTCTCCATCAGCCTCTGTCTCCATCTGTGTGTCTGAGCGGCTGAATGGAGGTTCCCAGTCTTCATCATCGTCGTCAGTGTCAGACGAGTGCTCAGTGTGACCCTCCGTCTCGGAGCGGAAATGTGGCTCTGAGCTGATGTTCCCGCGCTCAGTTTGTCTCTGTGGAAGCGGGGAGGGCTCTTCTCTCTTCACGCTCACAGCACTGGACTCTAGAAAACACCTGAAAATAAAATAAATGTTTAAAACCAAATCTAATAAGTGGGATATAATGACATCAAAGCAGCTGGAGGCCTGGGGCAAGGACCTAAATGAGGACATTTCACTTGAATGGGAGGAAACATGTTCAACTAAAACTGAAACGTCAAAAACATTTCTCCTTCTAATATTCTGGAACATACTTGACTCCACAAAAGCTCAATAGGTTTAAGTAAGTAAGTGCTTTATTGTCATTGTACAACGAAATAGTGTTCAGGTGTTAGTCCTGAGCTGCTGCGACTGAGCCGCGCTGCCACTGTGTGTCAACCTGACCCGTATGACCTTGGAGGTCGGGGAAACTAGCACTCGGAAGAAACCTGGCTGGCTGCCCTCTCTCGCTGTCTCCTCTGATCCTCTGAAATTGTGCCGCGCCTCCTGGGTTTGTCCCTGTTTCAGAGCGTGGTGTCCTGCACTAGTCAGCTCCACCTCCTCCTTCCTCTTCCTCCCTCCGCTTCACAACAGTCTTTCACCATCTCTCGTTTGTCCTTTTTGTTTCCTGCAGCACCTCTTGTGACGCCTTGACTGTGCTGCAGCTGTGGGGGCTCTTGGTGCCTCTTCAGTGTCTCAGAAGAAGACATGTGTAGGTCTCAAATGGGTTTAGCTGATAAGCTAGCATTTGTTTACCTATATAAAGCCACTTTCTTCAGGACCATTTTAGACTCTGAAAGTAAACAAATCCACCAAACCTCCACAAAAACATGGCAAAGACGTACAAAAGTATTCAGAAAAACAATGTGGAACACATAAACCACAAATGCAGTTCGCAGAAAAAAAGCAAAAAACTCTGCACTGCTGCACAAGGAGAGAGCGAGGTCGCTTCCTGTTTTCACGTCGCCATGACGGAACATTGTCAGCAGCAGAGGTGGTTACTTGAATACAAGTACAGACACTACTGGTCAAATGTTACTCCAATAAATGCAAAAGTTGTTCAGTCAAATTATGAGTTCTGTTTTTGACCTCTTATTTAACCAGGAAAGTCCCACTGAGATTAAGAATCTTGTTTCCAATGGAGTACTGGTCCCACAGGGGAAACTACTGAACAAGTTTTTAGCGATCAGGGGAATCGGAGAAAAACAGGGAGAACGTGCAAACTCCACAGAAAGGCCCTGTATCGACTGGACGAGTCATGGATGTTTCACTGGTTTCTTCTTCTTCACTCTCTTGAACAGAAGAGCCAAAGAGAAGCTTAGTTTATTCTCACATGACGGATCAAAATACCAATAAATGTTTGTAGATTTGAAGGCACACTGCGTAACAATTTGGACAATACTGTTGCCATCAGAACAAAACGTGCTCTTAATGACCAGCTCCACACAGACAATGTTAATCCTGCAGTGGGTAATCAAACAATGGATTTGGATGAGGGTCTAACCTGTTTAAATCTCAAAATCTACTGACTTTAGTCACATCTCCATGGAGACGAGCTGGAGACGTATCCACTCATGATACACTTACAGTCAAGTCTTAGGAGAGCTGATGCTTGTATTTTAACATTATTTATTTGGGTAACATTTTACACAGTGTGGCTTTAAGTTTTAAGAATGATCAAAAGAATAAACATCTGATCATGAGTGGCAACAGCATGTAACCGCACTGGCTGCAAATACTGTGGAAGAGACTCGGGTTTGGCCGTCTCCAATGGTTTCATGTTTGTAGAATTTATTCTGTATAAATGATTATTCCCAAGTTTTAGGTTCAGTCTGTGGCTTTTTTAGTCTATTGTCTCTTTGGTGCAGTGGTTTGCAGTTTGTCCACACTCATATCTGCTTCTAATAGTTAATGCATCTGTAAATCCATTGTTATATTGTTGTTGTTTACATCATTCATTTGTATACATGCCTTTATAGTTTTATAGATTTAAACCTTTAAAGCTTATTTATCAGCTTCTAACGAGTTTTATGATAAATGTTTCATGTCGCACGTTTTGCATCAAAGACAATTCCTAGTTTGTGAACCTGCTCACTAACAATGACCATCTTATCTCATAAAACCTATTCGGTTTCTGATCATTATGTGTGTTTTGGATGTTGTTTTACAACTGTATATTCCAACATTGTGTTGACAAAAATTATGTTTGAACATTGTGTTACGTGTTGCCTACACTGGCAGCTGCTCTTCCTCCTTTATGACGCTCTGCTCTTCTGGGTCATCTTTGATCCATGAGGTCTCGGTGATTTCGATGCTTCTGCTCTGGACCTGGTTGTGGTGATTTTCTCCATCAGCCTCTGTCTCCATCTGTGCGTCTGAACGGCTGAATGGAGGTTCCCAGTCTTCATCTTCTCTCTTCACGCACACAGCACTGGACTCTGGGAAACACCTGAAACATGATTTAAATATGAATAAACTGAACAATAATGTGACTTAGACGTGTTTGAAAGTGTGTGAGCCTACACTGGGAGCTGCTCTTCCTCCTGTTTGATCCTCTGTTCCTCTGGCTCCTCTTTGATCCGTGAGGTCTCGGTGATTTCCCGTTTCAAACTCTGACCAGTGTCCTCTCTGTCCAGTACGACTCTCGGGCTCAGGATCTGGTCCAGGAGCCGCTGTATCTTCCGGCACTCGTCTTGGGAGCGACGCAGTTCCTCCTCACACTCCGCTGTCGTCCTTTCAAACAGCGCACGTGTCTCTCCAGCCGGTGCAGCCAGACGCTCGTTCACCAAAGCTCTGAACGTTTGGCCTTCACACATTTTTACAAACGGCCCTAAACAGAGACAACAGAGAAAACAATGAGGTTTCAGCTGATCATTTACATCTTACTCTCCTGTCAAATGGAGCTAAAGCTGGGCCTGGACTTTTAAACTGTCACCAGAATCATCTGAAGAGCCATAACTTATTTGAAAAATTCCAGTCAGGCTTTCGCCCAGGCTATAGTACAGAAACAGCTTTGCTTAGGGTAACAAACCACTTGCTGATGGCAGCTGATTTAGGATCCCCATCACTTCTGATTCTTCTCGACCCGTCTGTGGCTTTCGACGCCGTAGACCATTCTATCCTCCTCAACCGCCTCCACAATACTGTCGGTCTCTCAGGCAGCGCCCTGGAGTGGTTTAAATCTTACCTCTCTAACAGGACCGAATGTGTTACGTGCGGTGTTCCTCAGGGATCAGTCCTGGGCCCTATCCTTTTCATAACATACATGCTGCCACTCGGTCGTGTCATCAGCAGACACGTCTTTTCATTGCTATGCTGATGACACACAGCTGTATATCAGAACTGCCCCCAACTCTCCCATGGCCCTTTCATGTGTTGCTGCTTGTCTTGAGGAGATAAAGGCATGGATGAGCAACAACTTTCTCCAGCTCAACAGTAGTAAAACCGAGGCACTACTTTTTGGCACCCCTCACCAGATCACCAACTCCTCCATATCCCAGCTCTGCTTCGATGGTCAGGCCATTGCTCTCTCTCCCCCTCCATAACCAACCTTGGCGTCAGGTTTGATCAACAACTCACCTTCGACAACCACATAAAAAACCTCTCCAAGACCTCATTCTATCACCTCCAAAATATCTCCAAGATCCGTTCAGTCCTCACCCTCTCAGACGCTGAAAAACTTGTCCATGCCTTTGTCTCCTCCAGGCTGGATTACTGTAATGGACTTTTTACTGGGATTACCTCCAAAAACATTCAAAGATTGCAATACATTCAGAACAGTGCCACAAGAATCCTTATGCAAGTACGCAAGTATGAGCACATCACTCCAATTCTATACTCCCTCCACTGGCTCCCAATTCCCTTCCGTATTCAATACAAAACTCTCCTTCTCACCCATAAATGCATCAGCGGCCATGGTCCATCATACCTACAAGAACTCATCCCTCTCCAATGCTCCACCCGCACCCTGAGATCATCCAGCGGCCGGCTCCTCCAGGTCCCTGTCACGAAGCTCCGAACCATGGGGGATAGAGCCTTTTGTTCAGTTGCACCCCGGCTCTGGAATCTGTGAAGCTCAGATGAGTGCAGAGTCTGGACTCATTTAAAGCTGAACTAAAGACATTTTTATTTAGGAAAGCTTTTAAAGCAGTACTAAGTAACATGTTTACCTAAATACATCCTTTCCGTAGTCCCTCTGGGGGTAATACAAGTGTTACTGGGATGATTGGAGGGTCTTTCATCTCCCCCTGGTGTCTCTGGCCAGAAAACCATGCTTGAAACTTGACTGCCACCGGGGCGGCGCAACCAATACACACTAACACAATCACGAAGAAGCAGCTAACAGGCTAACGGGCAAAGCTAACTGCGGGCTAGCGCTAGGGCTGAATGATATGGACAAAATTTCATATCTCGATATTCATGCCAGATATCTCGATATCGATACGATACGATATAACTATGGGTTACGTGAAAACCAAGCATTTTTCAGAAAAATAAAAACATAAGAGTGCAGTTTTATTGATGAAAATCTATATTGTTTATATCTTGCTTTTTTCCATTTTAATGTTGAAGGTTCATGTCTCGATAACAATACGATAACGATATATCGTTGCTTGTTCGATAATATCTTGAATGTTCATATCTCGATATGGATGCGATAATATATGTTTCAGCCCTAGCTAGCGCCACTTTAAACAGTATTTACAGCCAAGTTTGAGTGAAAAAAAGTGATTTCCATTGTGTAATTGGATGAATATCCCTCTGTCCCTTCTTCTTTTCTGTCAGTGTAGTATTTCTCTCTCAAAGACATTTAATGAATTGATAATGAATTTAATAAGTTAAAAAATCGTAACTTGCTACGACACCTGCAGTTGCGCTTATGGCCTCTAGGGGCAAGAGTTACTTAGTACTGCTTTAAGTGTTAATGTGGTGAAGTATTAGTGTTTTTAAATGTAGCACTTTGAGATTCTTTTGAATGAAAAGTGCATTACAAATTAAATCTCTCATATATATATATATATATAATATCTTTGCTGCTACAGAAACAGTTTCTCTCCTGTCGAGCTAACTGCTGATTAGCCTTTAGCTCCTGAGAGATTATAACTTCAACTTCATCGCGATTAAAGCCAACAATGATGAAAACAAACCCTTAAAAATGTGTTAAAGAACCTTATAAATCACATTTACTGACCTGTTCTGTGTCTAAAATGAATCAAATCAGTCGTAGCTTCAACAGCAGCAGACGAGAAAAGGCAGAGGGCAGTCGAGTTGCCGCGGTAACGGACTCAAATCAGAAACTAACCCAAAACCCGAGTCTTTTGAGAAGTTTTATTTTATTTGTTTATAGGGGAGAAAAAGAGGAAAACATAAACAGTGCGAGTCTGCTGTAATGTAGAGTTCTAGAATGAAGGTTTTTTAACAACAATAGTGCAGAGGTGGGTAGTTCTCAGGTACATTTACTCTGTGTCAGTGAAAGCTAAAAAGGGTTCAGTGTTCGCATTCACTGTATCACTGTATTCAGTATTTCTTAAAAAGTGAAGAAATACTGTTTTAAAGTAAGAAACGTTATATTTGATATAAATAGAAGTGAATGATTTGAAGTGTTTGACAGAGGAAAATCCATGAACAAAAGAAAATCTGAGCCTCCAATAAAACTGTAAAAACCTTATTTTCTTTCCTAGTTCTGCCATAAGGTCAGTCACAATGATCAAAGAGTCATGAAATAACTCAAAATAGATCAAACCAGTGTCAAGTAAGTAATGGTGCGTACAGACCAAACGCTGACCCGCCACCAATTTCCATGTTAACCCTATGTAGACGTGCTTGGACGCGCGTCGAAATGTAAGCAAAGATGTCCGCGCGTATGAAGCGTTGCAAATGCAGCAGATGAGGATCAACGCGCGTCAAAGCCAGTGAGAACAGCGCGGTACAGAGCAGCGATGCCACGCCCACTGCTTCAGGCACTCAAGTAATCACAATCTACACGTGCGTTCATTTACGCCTTGTTAACCAATCAGGGACTGGGCTCAAATAGTGAGCACAAGCGTCACCTGTTACCTGCAGCAGTGGCGCAAAAAGGTCATACGCAATATATGCCTTTCATAGGGGCGCCAATAGTGATGTGTTCTTTTTAACAGTCTATGTGTGTCGGTCGTGAACGATCCGGCTCTTTTGAACGAGTCTTTACAGTGAACGATATGAACAGGTTCGCGGTGGTGAAGTGTTTTTTTTTATTCCTCTTTGGGGGAGGGGCGTCACTTTAGTTGTGATTGCTTATTTTGCGAAACAAAAGTCACTGCTGGAGTGGGGCAGAGAGGAGTGCAGAGGGACAGTCAAAGTGAGTATAAGGCAACAAGTTTGAGAAATAAAAGTCCTAATGAAATAAACACGGTTACAGAGGAGATCGCGTTGAAGCTTGCGTTGTTTTCTCCCCTCTTGTGCGAGGGAGAGGAGGAAAAGTTACGTGAATGAAGCAACAGAAGCTTTTAATCGGGCCGTGTGATTGTTTTTTGTGATAACAAAATCCATAGAGGGAAATATCGATGTTCTATTGTGTGAAATAGTGACATTTTCGTTAAAATAAAGTCAATTCAGACGGTATTTATTTTCTTTAAAAAAACAAAAAGCAAACAACCATCAAAGAGCCATATGTGTATTTGTGTGTGGGAGGGGGGGTGGTTGCGGTAGTTGCGCCCCTGACATGGAGCATGGAGGAGAAGTTGATCATGGCGGTTTGCGCTCGGCCTGAGTTGTATGACACGCCTCCTAATTATGACGCTTGCAAAACTTCACGCGCCGCAAACAGGCGTTTCTCGCGAGTGTGAAGCGGCAATGTTTGGCGTCCAACTAGAGGCTGACTGAGCGTGGACGCACGTTCAGTCTGAACGCACCTTAAGTAATGAAGTAAGTGCTTTATTGTCATTGTACAAGTGTACAACGAAATAGTGTTCAGGTGTTAGTCCTAAGCTGCTGCGGCTGAGCCGCGCTGCCACTGTGTCAACCTGACCCGCATGACCTTGGAGGTCGGGGGAACTGTAGCACTCGGAAGAAACCTGGCTGGCTGTCCTCATTCTCCTCTGAAACGGTGCAGCGCCTCCTGGGTTTGTCCCCGTTTCAGAGCGTGGTGTCCTGCACTGGTCAGCTCCACCTCCTCCTTCCTCTTCCTCGCTCCGCTCCCTCCGCTTCACAACAGTCTTTCACCATCTCTCATGTTTCCATTTGATTACATTGCACTGGGTTAGAAGGGCCAGTCACAAGATTGCGCCAGAACTGCATTTTGTTCCAACGTATTACTGTGGCCATGTCCTATCTAGAGTTTTATTAAAAATATTTGCATTAAAACTCTTAAAGAGTAACTAACCCCCCCCTTCCAGAGCCTCATCCTCAGATTTGAAAATCTCAACAGAAATGGGGCGTTGCCTGGAGGACTAAGGGGCGGGGAGGGGTCTGGGTCGGTGATTGACAGGCCTGAGTCATGTGAATTGTATTTACTTCAACTCGTAAACAAAGTCCGAGCATGGAGTTCCAGCGACTACAACACAGTACAATAAACAATATACACACGATATTGAACTCTAAAACCAATACTAACAAATGTCCTAAACTAAACTCAGCTAACTAATCTAGCAATAAAAGCAACTAATGACTAAAACTACAATATTCAACAACGCTATAACACTACACCATTATTTATAATACAAAAAGCTATGCTAAAAAAAATCTACCTAAATGCTATAATGGTAGATAACGGTGGCTCAGCGGTTAGCGCTCGTGCTTCACAGCTAGAAGGTCCTGGGTTCGATTCCCACCTGGACGGGGCCTTTCTGTGTGGAGTTTGCATAAAAACATGTACAATAGGCCAGTGAGTGTGTATGAGAGTGTGCATGGGGGACGACGGATGGAAATTAGCCCACGGCTACATCACGGCGCAGTAAGGATACAGATATGTGAAAAAAATGACAAATATCCCTAGTGGAGGGTGGAGGAGAGGTCCTTGGAAAAGATGAATGGAAAAAGGCCTGGTGGAGCTGAAAAGGATAGGTTAAGAAAAATAAAGGCACTGGAAGGAGATGCAACTAAGTGTGCGAAGCTCACAGACATTTATTCACAAGGGAAATGGAAAAGGAGATCTAGAAAAAATATTTACTGTCGAATGAGTTGGATTCTCACAACGACGACGATACATGGGCTACTTAAAACTAGTCTTATTTAGAGTGCCATGTGATGTTTGACAGTAAAATATTATTTTAAGATCGTGCATTGCATGCTATGCAAAAATGCATTACTAATTACAAGCTTAATCAGCAACAAAACAGCTAAGTGAAAGTAATACACACACGACTAGACGATTCGAGAACAAGTACTTTACTTACTAGTAGTGAGTGGAAAGGTCAAAGTTGTACACTGTAATTAAAATATTTGTCAGTCCAATAAATGTATAAGATCGTCTATTACATAGAAAACAAAATACTATCCAAATCTAATACAAATACTAATGCAGCATGCATGAGTAGGTGGTATATCACACTACACTACTAATACTACTAATCTCTAATAGCATGATTGTAATTTTGTAGTATCTGAGCAGCAAAGCCAAGTTGAAAGTAGACCTGATCAAAGTGAAGTTGGAGAAGGAATAACAAGCACTGCTGAGTGGAGTGGGAGGTGAAACGATATGTTTCTCTCGGGCTGTGAGTAAAATTCTAGTCATAATCCATTGTTTCATTTTATTGTGTCTTTCCTATGTACATTTTCCGTAGGTATTCCAAATGCTGAGAGAAAGGACAGTGGACAGAGGCCAGTGCCCAGCGAGACTAGGGGTGGGCGATATGGCAAAAATAGAATATCACGATTTTTGAATTATAAACTCACAATTTCGATTTTATCACGATTTTTTTATAATGATAAAAAATATCTTAAATTACACACTGAAGAAGAAAAATACTACACTAACTTATTCAACTTTGTGATGATCAACACAGCAATCATAGACTTGGACCTAAAGCAAACTCACTTTATGAATGAAAAACACAATACAACTTCAGATAATAAAATGAGGTTGAAGTGAGTGAAAGGGTAAGTTTGGTAAATGCTTGTTGCTGTTTGGCATCTTTTCTGAGACGTCTCTCTCATGACATCGAGCTGCTGTAAATGTAACGCTCTGTCGCTGTCGCACCCTTTCACAATAAGAGTCTTACTGAACCAATAACATGCAGCGACTGTTATTGTGTAAAACTCAAACAGGAAGAAGTTTGTCACTGTTGGGCGATTTGACAATAATGAACTCAGAGTCACGGTGTTTTGGGGACGCGGTGCAGGATTTAAATTAAACAAATGAGAAGGATGCGGCGCCTGACACAACTGTAAGGACACACTCGCTTCTTCACACATGTGCCAGGTAAATAAACACACGCAGAGCAGCGGCGTTAGGGGAAAGACACTGACCTGAGCGCTGAAATAGAGACAGAACGCGGGGTTTAAAACTTTTTAAAGCTCCAGATTGAGGAGCCTGGTCGTATATACGCCCTGGAGAGGAGCGTCTCGCTGCTAAACGCTCGCATTAGCGTCGCAGCGTTTGCATGGGGATTCCTTCACTGACGGTGAAAAGAGTAAACTGTGCTGAAGTGCATAAAACGATCCCACAAAAATAACAGATCGTCTGCTCTGGAGATCGTAAGACGGTCTAATATCGTCATATCGCCCAGACCTAAGCGAGACTACAGAAACTCATCATAATATCCTTGAGGTGCAGGAAGAGGAAGAGACTAAAGTAGATGAAACTGGCCAGTTTGATTATTTTTCTCATCCACAACCACTGGATTTAGTCATGTTTTTCAAGTACCATCCTCAGCAACCCACAAAAGAACCCTTCCTTGCAAAGGTTTTCCATACAAAGCACAGCACAAACAGAAAGTGGTTTTAACCTATTCAGAAAAAAAACAAATCATTGTATTGCTCTGTATGTTTGGCCTATGCACCCACTTCTACTGAAAGTCCCTTTTGAAGGGCATGAAAACATGTTCATCAAAGAATTGAGGAGCAGGAAAAGAGTAAGCTCCATAGAAACCGTGCTGATGCATATTTCTTGTTTTCTAAAAAGGCTGATATTAAAAGCAAGCAAGCAAAGGGCAAGCAAGCTTGTGTTGGTCATGAACAGGTAAAACAGAAGCGGCAGGTAATGGAGCGTGTTATTGATGTGGTTAAAGTCTTGGGGAAATGTGGGCTAAGTTACAGAGGGCATAGAGCAGAAGCTGCCTACCAGCTCGAGAACTCCGCTGTTTTCATGGAAACTTCTTAGAGTTGGTATTGGTATTACTTGTGAGCCGATATGATCTGTGTCTCCAACAACATGTTAACAGACGCATTGAACAAAGTAAAAAACACAGTGAGAGTGGGGCAAAAGGGAGCCTCTCCCCTTTGACTCTGATGTCAAATAACACTGTTGGAAAAGTGGTGGATTGTCTTAGTCAGTTGATAGAGCAAACAATTGCAAATGAAGTTAGAGAGGCAGGCATGTTTTCCATCCAAATTGACATCACTCAAGATATTACCTCAACAGCTCAGTGTTCAATTATTTTAAGATATGTGACAGATGTTGTTCATGAACGGTTAGTTGGTGTGGTTAACTGTGAAAAGTCCACAGGGAAGTATTTTCTGGACCTGCTGAAAAACACACTGCTCAAGCTTAAAGAGCAACTAAACACCAATTCAAGTTTTTTTTCTTTACTGATAAACTGTCTCAATGGGTGTCTCATAGTGTTGTCTACTGGTCCCTGACATTATTCTGACATTATAGCGCAAACATGTGTTAAACTTTGGCCTGAAAACGAATGGGTTGCGCCCCCTTCAGGGTAAACTCTGCTACTAAATTAGAATGTCCTTATTGGCTGGAGACGTGTCCACGGCCTCCACACATCGTCACCAGGTGCTGACAATTATCCTGCCCCTGTACCTGTGGTATATATCCAAGTCCCTCCCACGTAATCAGTCTGCTGTGATTGTGCCAATGCAAAGGCCCACACACTCACCCCCGCATGTCACCCCAAACTTCAGAGACCGCCTCTTTCGTGGGAATTTTTGACTTTTGTTTGTGGGTGGGGAAAGGCTTTGGTACGCCCGTTTAGGTACTCTTTAATCTTGATATAAGCAAATGTGTTGGTAACTCCACAGATGGAGCCGCAAATATGAATTTATGGTTTATTTTGGTTGATTGATGCATTTAAATTTCCAAACAGTAACAAAACAAAACAAAAATATTCAACCAAAAAAGGAATAGGCTAAAGCAATGCTTATTTATGCCTATCCTTGTTCAAACCACATAACTGATGCTAAAACAGCTGATCACATTAATGATATACATTATCAAATAAAAACAAACAATTTGGTGACTTAGACAGAATAATGAATGACATGTACACATACACATCTCCATTTTATACAAGCTTGAGGTAATCACTCATATTCTTCTGCTTAATTTATTATTTATTTATTGGTTTATTTGGTCGGGACAGTGCATGTTAATGAACATACATGGGTCTCGTGCACGTAAACAAGCCACACCTGATTGTAGCCTTGGGCTAATTTCCATCCGTTGTCCCCCATGCGCACTCTCAAAAACACTCACATTCATGCTGCCCTATTGTACATGTTTTAGTGGTAGGGTAGGTAAAAGAATGCAACAATGGGAGGAGGTCAGTCAGGACCAACGCCATAGGAGAAACCAGGTGGTGGGCTAAGGATGAGGCTCTTTGTAAAGTGTTTGGGTCCTATGCTAATCCACAGGGTGCATTGTATGTGGACCGACTTGTGACTTTAGAATCAGTTTTAGAAGATGGGACAATGAAGCCAACAGTGAGGGCAAAAGCAAAGGGCTTTTTTAACGTCATAAGCCCATCTGCCCCGCCGTGACTGAATAAATGCAACGCCAGTGCGTGACTACCGCTTCGACCAAAACACACTTATCATACATCAAAATGTCACAGAGACTCCTCAACAAAAGTATCCACTCCAAACTCAATCTAACACAGCTCAACCCACGAGCAATAAAACACGCACATGGCTAGAATTTAACTTTTGACCAACTACTTCCCAAAACACGACCTGCAGAACACAAAGCTACAGCCAAAGAAAGCTAACAACTCACTGACTCGATCGGTGTAAAACTTATTTGCACAGCACTAAACGTTTTCAGCAGAGCCCGCATCAAACTGCACAAAAAACACCAGCAAAACTAAATAAAACGTGAAAATTCTGTCTTACTTTTGTTGTTTCTCCGCTCCATAACTCTCCAAGTCCGTAAACGCTTCCTTCTTCTGCTGCTGCTTCTTCTTCTTCTTCGGCTGCTTAACGGCGGATGCGGATAATCTTAGCGCACTACTGCCACCCTCCAGATAGCGTCTGATCATCAATATGGCTCACATCCTTAGAAAAAACAAACCCCAAACCTATACTCTATCAATGAGTCCGGTGTGCTTTAAAAATTCAGATAAATACTTTATTACCTCATGATCTGAGGCTTTAGATAAAATATCTCTAAAGATAAACCTTTCCCCACAGTCCTCTATTTTCCTTTTAATTTACAACCCTTTCTCTATTAAACTTCCTACACATCATGACAGCATGCTCCACTGTTTCTGGCACATTGCACATCTCGCAGTTACAGCTCCGCTCAACAAGGATTTTTTTTTTAATTATTATTATTAATATTTAAAACAATACCATGTAACATTGGCACGAGATTTTTCCAAGTCAAAAGGATGTCAAAGAGTTATTAAGCCAAAACAATAACAGAATATTGATAAACAAACAGGCCAAAAAAAAAAAGATATTAAATTAAAATATAAAAATAGATGACAAAAACAAAAAACACAGACTAATAAATGAGACAAAAGGCAATGGGAAAAGCAGTAGACAGTAGACTTTTCATCTATGGTTATGCGTTCACTTGACAATACAGCTTTCACTGACAATCAGTAATACAATAATACTAACAGTTATGTAAGGATTGTATCGCAATCTGAACAGGCTCCTGACGCAGGCTTTGCTCACACGCTACAGCACAAGAAGACCATGTCAGTGAGATTGGCTGATAGATAACGGTCGACACCATAATCATTCCGAACATACCGTGAAGTACAGATAATATACTACCACATAGACACAAACAACTGATTCACTGGTAGGCAGTCACCCTCTCTGCGTAGAGAAGTGCAAGACTAGGATAAAAGACATCTGTCGACGGGGGTCTGGACTTCATCTCTTCTCTTTTTCTTAAGTCACCAGCTGGTTATACTGCTTTGTAACTAGGAACAATGGCAATAAAAGCCTTTTCTTGAGACGACTTCTATCTCCAGTGTATGCTTTGGCCATATCCAAATAACTGTTCTCGCGTGATACAAAAGAACCAAGTCCTTACAATTGGTGCCGAAACCGGGATATCTTCGCGAGAATAATAATATATATATTTTTTTCCTCATCAGCGCTTTCAACGAGACAACATGGTGATCTCCTAATTGGACAGACCAACCAGTAGCAGACGTGGGAGCCGCAGCCTGAGGACGAGACCACTCAAAGGGGAAAGGGGGCTCAGAATAAGGTAAGCAGAAAACCTTTTCTAAATTTCTGCCACGCTCGGGCGTGTTTTCCCTATATTTGAGTGGCCTCGCTCTTAAGGTTTGGTACATCCCTATGTTTAAATTGTTGACATACACTGATTAAAGGCAAGAGAAAGTAAGAAAAAAAAAGAAAAAAAGTTGTTTGCCGTTCCTTCTTACAAGGACTCTTTTAGATAAGTTAAATCCGCAGGGGTCAGAGAGGACTGTTATATTAAACTTGCGGCGGCTGTTGAGAGGACCTGGCTAGGGGTTCAAGAAGTCGTGAACGTTGAGAGAGGCCTGAGATTTTAATAAAATCAAATAAAATATAAAAAATTTAAAAACATTTAAAAATTGAATTAAAAAAAAAAATTTAAATAAAAGTGTTACAAAATGGATGAGAAAGAAATGAGGGAGAATGCAGCCATTAATGATGAGTTATCGGAACAAGTATGCCCAAGATGGGTCGCAGACCCAGGAAGTGTGAGGGGAACGAAAAACAGGATAAGCAGCTTAGAGAAGTGAAGTTGCAATTAGCCAAGTTAAACCTAGAAAATGCAAAAAAACAAATAAATCCTGAGGAAAAAATGGTCACACAAAAACAGACTTCCTTTGACGTTGCTAAAATTGAGGAAACCCTGGCTACTCAGATGTATGCTTCTGTACAAGGGCCATGTCAGGCGGGGTCATAAAATGTTATAATTGCCAAAATGTTGGCAATTTTTCCAGAAATTGTCCCTACCCCCAAAAGCCATAACAACAGGGGGTGCACATGCCAATGGTGCAGGCCCCTCAACCACAACCACAGCAGTATTTAATGGCACAAAACCAACAGACACAGGCATTTACATACTATCAACCTGGACAGGGGGGCAGGGTAAATCAGCAGGGGGCGCAGCAACAGGGAGCGCAAGGTACACTGTACACTCTACCTAATGCACACAACCTACCACAGCACTAGGGGTGCCAGGGTCCAACAGGGGGTATGTGCACAAACTAAACTTAAATGGCAACTGCACTATCGTGCTATCTGGAATGAGATCTCACCCTGATGAGGCCCATGGATTAACAGCCCATGAGGTTCTCACAGGTCAAAAATGTCATGTCCTCTGACTGTAGGGCCAAGAGCCAACACAATGTTGAAAAAGCAACACCAATAAATAACTGAATACATAAGAATACTAAACTCTGCTGTGAAGTTTTATCCCAAAATGCACAGGAAATGCTTGTCGAGGAACCCAAGGACTGGGTCCTGGAGTAAATAAAGGAAGGAGACTGGGTGAGAAGACACAACAGCCCAAGCAAATTTGCAGAGGAACTGAGAATGTTTTGCAAACAACAGCAGTGCACGATCTCTGCACAAAAAGAGAAGAAGTGTTTCCACTGAAAGCTGCCTCATCTAAGATTACAGCATGTAAACAGACGGCACGTGAGCCCTCACAGCAATGACACTGATATTGGTTTGTATTCATCACATGTTTTGAAAACATGTGACAGTAGTGAAGACAAAATTGGGTCAAAATATTTGTTTTGGAATCGACACTGCGCAGCATTGAGTGTATGTTAAAAAAGTGAACAGGAAAGGTTTTACTTGTCACAAGCTGTGCCTCTAACATAGCTTAATCTATGCCCGAGGCTGTGATGTGGGTCAAGGTTGAGGAATTTCTTGATGTGTGTGTGTGGGTGTGTGGGAGCGTCTGGTTGGCTGGATGAGTGGTGAAGCTGGTGTTTGGTTGTGTGTCTCGCAGCGAGTACCATGCTCCTCTACAGCGCGCATGGTGTTACGCGCGTGACTTTCTTGGAGATTTTGGAAGTAGCGAAGGGAGGGGTATATAAGCTTCCTGCTTATCAAGAGTGCAGACGTATCTCTGCTTGCTGCTGCCGCTTGCCTCTTTATTTGCTTTTTTGCTTTTTAAATCATTCTATTTTTGGGCACATGTCTTGGATATGATTTTATTCTCTTCTTTTAAGTGAACCAAGGCTTTTTACTCATTTTGATGCCATTTTTACAACTCATTTGACGAACCAGCGACGACAATCTTGTCAACATGGCTGAGGGAGGAAGGCAAACATCGCCTTGTGAAAGCTGTCGGATGTATCAACAAGAAATTTCCCTGCTACGGGACAAGATTTATGCTCTAGAGACGGAAAGAGGACTTAATGACACGCTCCCTGTGTAACCCGGTAAGAAGACGGAAAAAACTGATACTTGCAACCTGAAGCTAAACGATACCATAACATTTCCGAAACTAAACAGACAACTTGGTGCTAGGCCAAAGCAAAGACAACATGCTCGTAAAGAAGCACCTGGAATAAAGTTAACAAACAGATTTTCACCTCTCTCAGAGGACGAGTATAACAAGCAAGAAAAGTCAGAGAGAAACACAGAGAGAAACACAGAACAAGAAGTCAAAACAAAGATGGAGAGAAACACTGTGCCAAGTGTCAAGGCCAGAGATACCCTGTTGCTTGGGGACGGAGCCATATCTAATATAAACAATGAGATAATGACTACAATCACTTATCCGTCTGCTACAGTTTCTGACATTATAGATGTTCTAAACAAGGAAATCACGAATAACCCTGGAATAAATAAACTTGTTTTACATGTTGGTGCTGTTGACACAAGAAACGGAGAGTCTGAAGTCCTGAAAGAAAAGTTTAATAAACTTTTTGACAGACTTGATTGTCTGGACAAAGACGCGATACAAATTTTCATCAGTGGACCTATCCCAAACATCGACGGGAGAATAAACAAATTCTCCCGGCTGTTTCAGTTGAATACATGGCTGTCAAAAGTGTGTGAGTCGAGAGGACTGTATTTCATAGAGAACGTTTATCTTTTCTGGAAACGCGACGATCTGTTTAAAGGAAATGGACCACATTTGAGCAGAGGTGGAGTGAGACGACTGACGGAAAATCTCCTCCATGCTCTGCAAAATCAGTGGAGGCCTGAGCAACAAGAGAGAGCAGAGAGGAGCATGAGAAGAGCTCCTGGCTCACCAGCAAAGGTTTCGCCTGCATCCCCAATAAAAGATTCAGTCGCAGCTGCATCATCTGCACCTACAGTAATGGACTCAGCCACAGTTAAGGATCCAGCCACAGTTAAGGAATTAGCTGCACCGGAAAACATCTCAACCATAGCAGCGGCGCCACCTGCATCTGCATCTCCGGGGAAAAGCTCAGCTTCAGCACCACCTGCATCTATAGTAAATGATTCAGCCGAAGGACCACTTTCATCAACTCCACCACAGGCCTTGAGCCCGACTGGTACATCTACACCCTCCAGAGATTTTTCTGAATCATTCCCATCACCAAAGTCACCTATGGGATTTCCCAGCCATTTTGAAGCCTTGATAAAACAAGGGATTCAAATGACTCCCCGCACTCCAGTCATGTCAAGACCAAGGCTTTCATCCCCGAAGAAGCATCATGCCCCTCCCCCACCTCCGATTTCCAGCAGCTTCACTGCTGCTGTCTAGGACATTAAGGGCCTCTGCGTTGCTACCATGCATAGCAAACTCAAAACCAACCAGAGGTCCACAGAGGGAGTGTGTTTTTCTGAAACAATTAGTACAGTCAAACAACATAGATTAGATAAGAGAGGGACAGTCAGACCGTCCAATCAAAGAACTCTAATCCATATCCCTTGCAAAAAGATTCCATCCACTCAAACACAGACAAATCTCAAACATGCTGTACTCAATGCCAGATCGTTAAAAAACAAGTCCTTTTTAATAAATAGTTTTATTTCTTCTTATAATCTAGATTTTATGTTTTTAACTGAAACATGGCTTGACAAAAACACTGGTAACGCAGTTTTGATTGAGTGTAGTCCATCAAATTTCAATTTTGTGTCTGAAACACGCCAAAATCAGAGGGGCGGGGGTGTCTGTGCAATATTCAGGGACAATATAGTCATCCACAAATTGTCATTTGGGGTTTTTGTATCATTTGAGTATGTGTCTTTCAAAATGGAGATAAAACAATCTTCCATTCTTTATATGACTATTTACAAACCACCACAGAATTGTTTTATCGAAGACTTCACTGAATTACTTTAATTTATATGCACTGATTTTGATTGTTTAGTCATTTCAGGTGATTTTAATGTGCATGTGGATGTGACCAATGACAGGCATGCAAAATAACTTAATGCTGTTCTTGAAATGTTTGGTTTAACTCAGCACGTGAGTGAGGCGACTCACAACAAAGGTCACACTCTAGATCTAGTTATTACAAAAGGTGTTAATATATCAAATGTGAATGTTGTTGATGCTGCTTTATCTGATCATTTTTGTGTCTTTTTTGACCTGTCTGTTACACCAAAACCAGTGGTTGGGCCTGGAGTTATTCAGAGAAGACACATAAATGATAAAACAGGGACACAGTTTATGGAAATGATCAGATTTGAAAATCCTCCATGTTCAAATGTTGATAATCTGTTGGACTCTTATACATCAAGCGTCTTAAATGTTTTGGATACTATTGCTCCTGTCAAGGTTAAAATGGTTAACAATAGACAAAAGGCACCTTGGAGAAGTGAAGATTCGGTCAGGGCACAGAAAAGGGAGTGCCGAAAAGCCGAAAGGAAATGGCGCAAGTCAAAGCTCCAGGTTCATTTTGAGATATACAAAGAAGTGCTTTGTGAGTTCAACCAGATTTTGCATGGAGAAAGGGAGAAGTACTTCTCTAAAATCATCGCAAACTGCAGAAACAATCCTCGTGTTCTGTTTTCCACAGTAAACAGATTAACTAACCCTCCAGTTTCACTGCCCTTAGAACTAATCTCTACATCTAAGTGCAATGAGTTTGCAATATTTTTTCATGACAAAGTCCAAGGCATTAAAAATGCCATAATTTCCACAACACAAATAGCAACCCTGCCACCAGCTAGACACCTTGAGCTGACACATTTCACTCCTGTTACTGACAAAACAATCGAAGAGGTTATCTCCGGTCTGAGTTCATGTACATGCTGCCTTGATAAATTACCCACTAGATTTCTGAAGTCTGTGCTGACCAGCTTGTTACCACAACTTGTTCAGTTAGTTAACATCTCATTTGAGACTGGAGCATTTCCAAAGGCCTTGAAAACCGCAGTCATTAAGCCTCTTCTAAAGAAGAGCAGCCTTGATCCCAAGGTACTGAACAACTACCGGCCCATATCAAACCTACCGTTTTTAGGAAAAGTTCTAGAGAAAGTAATATATCAACAGCTCACTTACTTTCTCCTATCTAACAATGTGTTTGATACTTTCCAGTCAGGATTTAGGCCCCACCACAGCACTGAGACAGCTCTGATCAAGGTGACAAATGATATTCGTATGAACACAAACGCAGGTAAGGTCTCAGTTTTAGTTCTGCTGGACCTGAGCGCTGCCTTTGACACAGTGGACCACGGGATCTTACTTCACAGGTTAGAAAACTGGGTGGGAATCTCTGGTACTGCTCTAAACTGGTTCAAGTCCTATCTCGAGGATAGGACGTACTTTGTCGAAATTGGCAACTGTGTCTCAGACAAAATTTCCATGACCTGTAGAGTCCCCCAGGGGTCAATCTTGGGACCCCTCTTATTCAACTTGTACATGCTTCCATTGGGTCAGCTAATAAACAGCAACAATGTGTCGTACCACAACTACGCAGATGACACTCAGATCTACGTGTCACTGACAGCAGGTGAACATGGGCCTGTAGATACTCTCTGTCACTGCATCGAACAGATCAGTTTGTGGATGCAAAACAACTTTCTCCAACTAAACTCAGACAAAACTGAGATCATTGTCTTTGGCCCACAGACACAAAGACAAAGTGTTATCAGTCACCTTGAGTCTCTCGCTCTGAAACCAAAAAATCAGGTTAGAAATCTAGGAGTAATCATGGACTCAGACCTGAACTTAAACAGCCACATCAAAGCAATAACGTCATCAGCTTTTTACCATCTGAAAAACATTGCTAAGATCAGAGGAATAGTGTCAAAACCAGACTTAGAGAGACTCATCCATGCATTTGTCTCCAGCAGGTTAGACTACTGTAACGGCCTGCTCACTGGCCTGTCTAAACGAGCTGTTAGACAGCTGCAGTACATCCAGAACGCTGCTGCTCGAGTCCTGACAAGAACCAGGAAATACGACCACATTAGTCCAGTGCTCCGGTCTCTGCACTGGCTTCCTGTCACTCAGAGAATAGAATTTAAAACAGCTCTGCTTGTGTACAAGTCTTTTCATGGTTTAGCACCAAAGTACATCTTTGACATGTTAGAGCCGTATGAACCATCTCGGGCCCTGAGAACTTCAGGGAGGGGTCTCCTGGTGGTTCCCAGAGTCAATAATAAACACGGTGAGGCTGCGTTTCAGTTTCATGCAGCTACAATCTGGAACAGTCTTCATGAGGATGTGCGATAGGCCTCAAATCTGACAATGTTCAAATCCAGGCTGAAAACAGCTCTTTTTACCCGTGCATATGAAAACTGAAAGTATTTTATCTGCACTCTTGCCTTTTACTGTCATTGATTAACTTTATGTTGATGTTTTATTGATTGATTTTATCTGTTTTCTTGTAATTTCTCTTTCTGCAACTGTGAAGCACTTTGAATTGCCTTGTGTATGAATTGTGCTCTACAAATAAACTTGCCTTGCCTTGCCTCAGAGCTCTCCCTGTTTCTTAACAATGGAGACGGCTGCTGGTTTTTGACAAGTTGAAACAAGAAGCTGATTATTTATGGGCTTTGAAACAGGTGATGTCATTTCTAGGGATGACGTCATACTGCCGTGAGTTAATTACAAATTATTTTATCGTTGAGGCCACAATGGACGCCAGAGGCTGAAAAGGCAGTTGTGGAGCTGGAAAATAGCTTTACAGTGTCCCCCTACGCTGGGGTTCCCAGACCAAAACAGGCCATTCACACAAACTGTGGATGGAAAAGGAGAGATTCATGGTTTCTCTCCTGGTGCAAGATATCGGGTGACGCCCCAGAGCTTATTTGTCCGCAAAACTTGATCCAGTAGCAGCAGGCCTGCCTGTCTGCCACGTGCGGTAGCTGCCGCTGAGAAAGCTTGCATCACGTGACTTTTTAGGCTATGCTTCTCTAACTCTGCTTGTGCCACACGCTGTGTCTATAATCTTGCTAGAGCAGAAAACTTTGCATCTGTCACCTGCTAGCTGGCTATGCTATAATGCTGTGCTTATTGAACTTTCACATGTCAGTGTGAGGAAAGTGGGAGCACCCTGCTTGACTTTTTCCCATTTCCACAGATGGAGATGGGCGCTTGGAGGAAATGTTCAGTGTACTTTTGATTAAACCCAAATATGTATGTTCTGTATGTTGTGAATTTGACACTGTTGTATTTGGCCCACTGTCTTCTCGTTTTTCAGGACAGACTGCTGAAGGCCTTTTGCGCCTGCACAAACATCTGTTTGGAAGCTAATGATTATGTGTTTTGTTTTTTTCTTTCACGTTGTAAGATGCAAACTGTTGCAGGTGCAGAGGTGGTGAAACTGTGGAAGGAAAGCTGTGTTTTGTATGGTCCTGATAAGGAACCATGTTTACCTAAACATTTTTTCAGGCACTTTGCTGTTTTAGCACACGGGATTGGTCATGCATGACGGACGTGGTCAGAGACCTCAAGGTGGGACAAACTTAAAAAAATATTGGACCATTTCAAATGGTAAGAGCCTCTTCGTTGTGATTTTATATTTTAATTTTTTAGTGCTTATTTTATACTTGGTTTTCTCGGGGTGGTGTATTTTCAGTTTAGGCTTTGTGGGTACTGCTCATTGCAGGTTGTTTAGGTCAAAAAGGAGGGTTTAATGGTGGTTCCTTGCTTATAGTACAAAAAAAAGGGAGGAATAATCACATTTGGATGAAATTTCGGAAAGAAGGGAACTATATTCATTATTAGTTTAGTTAAAATAACAAATAAGGCTTCGACTCGAATTTCTGTTAAGGGGATTGTCCATAAAAGAAATAAATGTTTTGATTCTGATAAGAATTGACAAAAAATGTGTTGAATTGAATTGAATTAAAAAAGGCCATAGATAGACATTAATAAAAGTATAGGACACAAACCTCAAAAATTACCAGGTGAGCCAATTGGAAAATAACAAAGTTAGACATGGGAGTGAGGGAGAGTAGGGTCACTTCCGCAATTTTCCCCCCTAATTGTGTTACAGGTGTTGGTGAGATGGTGATCGTGAGGCTGGAGACCTTGGACGTGAGAGCTTAGGGTCTACATTACTGTTACACAATGTTGCTAAAGTTAATCACACATGTTAACGCTGTGCTTTGCTAGAAATAGTTGTAGGTTTGCTTATTTAGATTATTGACAGGTACACAATGTTTAGTAATAAAAATAATACACTATGTGCTTTGCAAAAAAGAAACACGCTACATGCTGGCATTCACTGGACCTGAAAGGGTGGCAGAGCTGATTTGGGGGGTCAGCATCACGTTAAAGCCACGCCTAGCTATGGAGGTGAAGGTGGAATGTCACTACACATAGGATCACACACCACACAAGCTGAAAGTTAGTTAGTTTAGATTTAAGGGCTAATATAGATAGCTTAGTTTTAGAACTTCTTATTGTACTTTACTCTTAGTGAGTAAAGTAACAGGGGGACTGTAAGGATTGTATCGCAATCTGAACAGGCTCCTGACGCAGGCTTTGCTCACACGCTACAGAACAAGAAGACCATGTCAGTGAGATTGGCTGATAGACAACGGTCGACACCATAATCATTCTGAACATACTGTGAAGTACAGATAATATACTGACACATAGACACAAACAACTGATTCACTGGTAGGCAGTCACCCTCTCTGCGTAGAGAAGTGCAAGACTAGGATAAAAGACATCTATCGACGGGGGTCTGGACTTCACTTCTTCTCTTTTTCTGAAGTCACCAGCTGGTTATACTGCTTTGTAACTAGGAACAACGGCAATAAAGGCCTTTTCGTGAGACGACTTCTATCTCCAGTGTATGCTTTGGCCATATCCAAATAACTGTTCTCGCGTGATACAAAAGAACCAAGTCCTTACAGTTATAATAATAATACAGCAGGATTTCTGCACAACAAGGAGCTTCCGTGTAGCCTGCTGTCCTCATGACGCATGATGAAGTGTAGCGCGCAGAGAAATGGAAGAGATCGAATTTTTTGGCAGATTTTTAAACTTTTGGCACAATTACGATGCCTTTTATTGGGAAAAATAGCGTTTACACTAAAGAAGAGGCTCTGGAACTGATTAATCGAGACTCATCTTCTGACGAGTCCGACCTGTTGGTGCTCGATAGCTGCTCAAATCATGAATATCAACCAAATGAGAGGTAATTGCTTTCTTATTTTAATCTAAATTTTACTCTAATTTTTTGGAAAGTAAATGTATGTTTTTATGTCAATGGTGTAAATTAGGTGGTTGAAATAGTACTAGAAAAGTAATGCCTGCCTGTACTACTACTACTACTACTACTACTACTACTACTACTACTACTACTACTACTACTACTACTACTAATGGTATCAGGCCACTAACTGTATTATAACTGCAACTAATGCAGTTTTTTTTATCACTTCACTACTATATGAGAGATGTAACGTTATATACAGTGCCTTGGGAAAGTACTAATACATCTTGAACTTTTGCACATTTTGTCATGTTTACAACCCTTTTCCAAGTAATTCTATCATCTATAATAACACCAAGGAATTTGATTTCATGCACCCGCTCGATAACAACACCCTCTATCGGAATGGCTCCCTGAGCATTGGAATTACAGTTGCCGAATATCATCATTTTGCTTTTACTCAGATTTAGAGATAATTTGTTTTGTTTGAACCACTTATTGACACTGTTGAGTTCCAAGTTAACAATCCGACACAGTTGCTGTAAATCGTCTCCTGATCTAAAAATATTTGTATCGTCTGCAAGTTTTACAAATGTCTTTTATGTACATATTAAACAATTTTGGGCCCAGAATGGACCCTTGAGGTAAACCACACACAATTTGTCGACAACTCGACTGATAATCACAGATTTTCACACATTGTTTTCTATTTTTTAAGTAACTGGTAACACACTGTAGAGCTATCCCCCTAATTCCATAATGTTCCAGTTTATTAATTAATATATCATAGTTTATTGCATCAAACACTTTACTCAGGTCAATAAATAACCCGATTGCATATTTCTTACCTACAGCATTAGTTATTTCTTCAATTATATCAAAGAGCGCGTGTGAGGTTGAGTGATTATTTCTAAAAAACAAATTGATTGAGAGTAAATGACACCTTTTAATAAAGCTGTCAAGTTTAGAATTGAAAATCTTTTCTAAGATTTTTGAGAATTGCGGTAAAAGGGAAACAGGCCTGTAGTTTGTTAAGAGATGTTTATCTCCTGCCTTGAACAGAGGAATCACTTTTGCTACTTTCATACTATCAGGAAATTGTCCAGTTTGTAACGATAAGTTACAGATGTATGTTAACGGCTTAGAGATACTTTCAATAACACTTTTTAAAGTTTTCATATCCATGTCATGGTAATCTGTCGAGGTTTTATTTTTACACCCTTTAAAAATGTCCAGTATCTCCTTTTCCTCCACAGAATTGAGGAACAAGGACATAGGATTTGTCTATCAGTTCACAATTATAGTTCTCGGTTCGGTCCAACATCTACAAAAACTGTATTAAATGTTTCGACTACTTCATTCATATTATTTAAAGTGTTATCCTCATCTTTGAAATATTTTGGATAATTAATCGTTCTTGGTTTATTTCTACTATTTAAAATATTCCATAAACCTTTAATATTATTCTTATTGCTATCTAACAACTTATAATAATCCTGTTTACATTTTCTAATGATACCTGTCGATTTATTTTTATATTTCTTGTATTTATCCTCAGCCTCTTTTGTTCTATTATTTATAATTTTTTTTGTAGAGTGAATTCCCTTAGACATCCATGGGTTTTCTTTGCACTTTCTGTTTTTACTGTATTTCTTCATTGGGCAATTATACTTTTTGAAATATGTGTACAAACTCATCATATGCCTTATTAGTGACATTCTCTCTGTATACAATACTCCAATCTTGCGTTAATAGCTCCTTTTTAAATGCCTCAATGGTTTTCTCTGTTTTTATCGTTCTAAACCAATACATGTTTTCATCTTCAGTGTTTTGATATTCATTTTTATGTAATACAAAAACTGGAAGGTGATCACTGATATCATTGGAAAAGAATATTATCAATCAAAGTAGCACTATGGTAGTAGCACTCGGTTTAGTTATTAAAGGAAACAAACCTATACTGAAAAGAGTATGTATAAATTCGTCAGTCTTTCTGTGCTTATTTGGGTTTAGCAGATTTAGTTTAATTTATTTATTTAGAGAAACAGGGACAGTGTACAATAAACATTAACCTCAAAGGGAGAGATGCATCGTACCAGGTTATAGCTCAAGTGCTAATTTCCACCAGTAGTCCCTGGGCAGGCTGATGTTATAGTTAAATACATAAAAACATCACGCATACATGGATAATGGTATTTACATTGACCAAGTTCATAATAGTAAAAGCAAATCTTCACATGTAGAACAATCAGATAAAAACTCTTATACACCCCTTTCATTTACTCAGGTCTACCCTTATAGACCTCAAAACACACACACACATACATATACATACTGTACATCCGGTCACATGTGGGTGCAAGTTTGAATTGACAAAAGCCATTTCTTTGCCAGATCGATGTTAAGATCTCCCTCCACAAACATGAGCTTCTGATTTGAGCCTGAAAAGTGTTTCTCCATCCAATTAGAAAAAAACATCTATATTAGACCCAGGTGTTCTATAAATACAACTTACAATAATATTTTTCTTTTTAGTCTTTGCAATTTCACTTTTACATTCTTATTTCTAAAGTTTTTTGTCACCCTTTCCAGTTTCATTTTGTATTTTCAGATAGGTTTCATCATCTCTGACTGCTTATTATTTATTTAGTTTTAGTCTGTAAAAATATAATTATACTTTCACCCCCCAGCAATTCAGAATCCCCCCTCCCCCCTGGATGAAACACAACTTCCTGTTTTATTTTGTGATGTCACTTCCTTTGGCTCTGAAGTGTGTTCCATTAGCAGCTCTTTTTGGACCAAAGCCTCGGACTGGAAGGAAGTGAGTTTGGAGGCACTGCTTCAACACCAAGGCAAGGCAAGGCAAGGTACCTAGGCTTTGGGAAACAGCCCCTGACTAACCTCTCTAGCACTGTTGGAGCGGACTGCGGTACCTGCCACTATCTGACTGTAGCTAACACTAGCCTTCACTAAAACTCCGGACAGCCGCTCCTCTAACTCGGACAGACTGGCCTCCAAAGCTACCACTGCACTTAACGCAACTACTATCATCTGTGAAGGAGGCAGGGTTCTGACTCGACATACGGCAAACTGAGCAGGACAGCGCGAAAGAGGCAGAAGTAGACGGAGTAGCCATGGCTAGGCTAACGGGCTAAGCTAGCCAGCGAGCTACCGCGCTACGGAGGAGCGAGAGAGAAGGGATTTAATCCACGCAGAAGTGTTGGTTCAAGCGGAGGAAAGAATAGTCTCCATGGAGATAATGGGCCAAATTAGATCTACAATCAGCTAGAGTGGACTCTACAGCTACGTTTAATACGTGGATTAACAATAGTAAATGTTATATTCACGACAGAGCCTGGTTTAAATTTGTGAAGAGAAAGCTATCTTTGAATATGCAAGCCGACTATTGACTCAAAGGCCTGACCAATCAGAGTGGGCTCAGTACATTTGAATGTGAAATGCTTTACGTGTGGAGCAGGAACAATGAGCTGGGAGGAGGAGGGGGGGCAGTGAGGGAGGGCTTCTTTGGGGAGGGGCTTTCCACACAGAGGCTGATTCCGAAACCCTTAAATTATAGCCTCTAAGTTCTAACACTAGCAAACAATCCTTAACCTTTCATGGGGTTAACTGTTAGATCTCTATGCTGTTAGTGAATTAGAGCTTCAGGAGCATTTGCCCAATTCGACCGTCCTTACCCAGGGGAAGGTGAAGTGACATCATCAATAGCTCTTCTTCTGCTTGAAGGATATTGGCAAACAAAAGCGCATGCCGCCACCTACTGTATTGCATATGCAACAACATAGTGTCCAAATAAAGACATTTAAGAAGAAAAAAAGAAAAATCCAAATGAGCCATCACATTTTTAAGTTTTTACTAAATGAAAGCAAAAGCACAAACTGCTTCATTTAAGCCATTTACTGAGGCAGCTCTTTAAAACACTGACATGTGACTGTGCTGTGGTGATTCTAACATGTATTTCATCACTTTTATAACGTTTGGCTTGTGCAGAATCTTTTATATATTTGTTTTAATTAATTGTGCACCTGTCAATCAACAGTGGTTGCGCATGAAGAATCACTCGAGGGTGGGTGGGGGGGGGGGGAGGGGGTTGGACACGAGGCGCGGTAGCCTCACATGGCTTCTAATCGCCAGTGAGTTAGCATCAGAGGTCCCTATGCTAAAGTAGCTATGATAGTTAGTGTTGAGGCTCATTTCCCTAACTCCTTCCTAACTGACAGCCCAATTCGGACGCTTCTTGTCATGGTGGACACTGACGCACATCCGGTTTGGTGTAAGACCTCTTACAAATTTAACAGTTTCGGAATCAGCCAGAGCTATAAAAGCCCCCAGTGATTTCCAGCCAATGGCCGCTGGCTGCTCTGCTTTACGACCGAAACATTGGGGGCTAGGGCTGCACGATTTTGAGGAAAAAACCTAATTGTGTTTTTTCTGACAAATATTGCGATTGCGATGCGATTTTCGATTTTTCCGTTCAATACTTTTAAGTGTGTAAAAATTATGAATAAAATATGTTGTTACTTTTATGAAACAAAGGGTTAAATAAAGTACATACATAGTGATTAAGGTAATGAGATTGTTCGATGCTTCGTGATTATTAAATACCAAACAAAATAATTTAAAATAAATAACACCCAACACTGCTTATCCAACATCGGTTTCTGAATGTCTGGCTCTAAAGAGGAGAATTTCAGTCTCACACTGGAAAACCTAACTTAACAGGTATTGGGGAAGGGCATGAGCACTTTGAGGGCAGACTCTGTAAGCTTTGGATGTTCGGTAACGCAAACTCGTGCACAGACGCACATGCCGTGAAAAATACGAGACATTTGGTTCCACAAAAGCGTTCTCTGGATCACAAGCAACAAAACGCTGCTCATTCTATGAAAATCCGCCGCATATTGACGTCAAACACCTGCTGTAAAGATGGTAGAATGAGTCGTGGCTGAATACAGTGGACGCGCGTACGGCGGCGGTGAGCGTCGGCGCGCAGCAGCAGGCCGAGATTGTTCGACCCGCCACAACCAGACCCGCCATCAAAGGAGAATTTATGATTAACGTGAACCTGGCCCCCCATCATACTCAAAAAGTTATAAAAAATGTCAGTCGTTTGTGCTGTTTTGTGCTGTAAAAAATTGTGTTTGTGCTGTTATCGTTTTTGAGATATTAATGATTGTTTTATTGGTCAGATCTAAGGTCACCCTGCTTGTTATAAAACTCAAACGGGTTAAAATGGTGTCAACCACTTTGTAGTGGCCAAAATGTACCACCTGGCCTCTAGGTGTCGCTGCTGAGTTAAGGGTGTGGCCTCTGCCTATTTAAGAGAGGTGATCAAAGTGTGATGTGTTGCACTTGTGAGGAGAAACAGTCTTTTGACCGTGTTTAAGGCAAAATAAAGGGTAAAGTAAAGAGTATTGGGCTCATCAATTAAGGAAACGCGCGTCCGAACCTTCTAACAAACTGGTGCATCGTAGTGGCTTAGTGGTACAGGGCCACTGGCTTCTATACGCTTCCTCTACATCTGTGCTGTTTTGTGCTGTAAAGATTTCCGTTTGTGCTGGTTCAGTTTTTAAACCATTACAAACTTTAGAGCTTTCATGCTCGTCCTCATCTGAAGCGCGCACACATGTCGGGAGTCCACGACAACACACACTGCATGCAAAAAACAATCATTAATATCTCAAAAACGATAACAGCACAAACAAAACTTTTTACAGCACAAAACAGCACAAACGTAGCACAAATGATTGACATATTTTTTATAAAATTTTGAGTATGATGGGGGGCCAGATTCACGTTAATGAATTTATGACCCGATCCGCGAGCATGGCTGCGGAGACCGCGGGGGAACCCGCAACCCGCGCATCAGGTGCGCTAATGCCCCCAGCCATGTGTGAAATCCTGCGCGTTTTACAATAGCTACATATTGACAAACGGGATGAAGAAAGATTACGCACGGTTCTGAGAAGTGCCCTCCGTGCGCATCCATGTCTACTCCAGAGCCTGTCAGTCTTAGATTTAAGCTTCCACTCTTTATTGCTGATGTACAAAAAACAGTGTGGTTAAAACTATGATGCATAGCCCAGCGTTGTCTCATGGATCATTGGCATTTTTAGAAAAAGAAACTCTTTGGAGCCAGGCTTTAAAGCAGTTTAAACATGGACCAAAGCTACATAGGAATCCTGTTTCCAAAGTGTCTTTTGGAGTCGCCATCCACCAGGGGTGGTATTACAGCAATGTCAGCCCCATGAGGACCAAAGAGAAGGGCTTTCCTCACCCACTGGCTCAGGCAGTGATTTAAAAACAGATTTGTTGCCGATTCACAGTGAGCTGATGGGGGAGGGGTGATACTGTATGTGTGAATGAGAACAGAGGGAGGGGGAGGGTCACACCAGGTTTGCAGCAAACTACACATTTAGGCTGATTCCGAAACCGTGAAATTGGTAAGAGGTCTTACGCCAAACTGGATGTGCGTCAGCGTCCGCCATGATAAGTAGCTTCCGAATTGGTCTGTCAGTTAGGAAGAGTTCGGGAAAGGAGCCTCAATGCTAACTATCATGGCCACTTTAGCATAGGAGCTTCTGATGCTACCTCACTGGCGATTAGGAGCCATGTGCCATCCCATAAGCCACTGTGCCACATGCCCGCCCCCCTCACCCCCACCCTCGAGTGATTCTTCATGCTTTGATTGACAGGTGCACAATTCATTAAAAAAAAAATATATATAAGAGATTCTGCACAAGCCAAACTTTATGAAAGTGACGAAATACATGTTAGTCATCACAGCACAGTCACAGCCTCAGTAAATGGCTTAAATGAAGGCAGTTTGTGCTTTTGCTTTTATTTAGTAGAAACTTAAGCCACATGGCTAATTTGCATACTGTAGCTTTATGAAACCGCTGTTGAGATAAAATAAGGCTAAATGAAAATGTGATGTAGGGCAGGGCGATATGGCCTAAAATCTATATCATGATATAAAAAAGAAATATCACGATAACGATATATTTGATGATATAATTGACAATGGACACATTTCTTTAAAATCTCAGCCTTACGCCTATTGGGAAGATTAATTCAGTGATTTTTTTTTTAATGACAAACTAATTTCCTTGCAAATATGATCTACTCAAGAAGCTTACATCTTTCATTTAATTTTACTTCTTAAGCACCTGTCCCTGTGTTCTACAGTCAGTGTTTATGCTGCTCTGATGGAGCTGAGCATAAAATTATATCGTGTCAACAACGATATCAAAAATTACAACGATATCAAAAAATATATCACGATAACGATATGCGATATGATATGGCCCACCCCTAATGTGATGGATCATTTGGATTTATTTTTTTCTCTTTATTTGGACACTATGTTGTTGCATATGCACTACAGTAGGTGGCGGCATGCGCTTTTGTTTGCCTGCCAATATCGTTAAAGAAGATGAATAGCTGTTGGTGATGTCACTTCCCCTTCCCCTGGGTAAGGACGGTCGAATTTGGCAAATGCTGCTGAAGCAGAAGTTCACTAACTGCATAGAGATCTAACAGTTGACCCCATGAAAGGTTAAGGATTAGTTGCTAGTGTTAGTACTTGGAGGCTACAATTTGATGGTTTCGGATGCAGCATTAGTATTTTACAGAATAATGTGTGTAACACAACACTCCTGTTTCTGTCTGCCTAGAAATGGACCCAGCTCAGCCTCTGAAGACTCCCTGCACACAGGGAAAGACGTACAGCTGTGAGCAGTGTGACGAGACCTTTACTCAGTCATCCAGCCTCAAAGAACACATGAAGATACATGCTGGGGAAAAGGAATACAGCTGTGATGAGTGTGGGAAGTCATTTAATCAGCTCTCCGTTCTCAGGCAACACAAGAGAGTCCATGATGGACTAAAGCTGTACGAGTGTGAGCAGTGTGGGAAAACATTCAGTCGGTCACAACATCTTGGATATCACATGAGAATCCACACTGGAGAGAGGCCATACAGCTGTGAGCAGTGTGGCAAGTCCTTTACTGACTCATCCAGCCTCAAAAAACACATGAGAGTCCACACTGGAGAGAGGCCATACAGATGTGAGCAGTGTGACAAGTCCTTTACTGAGTCACCCAGCCTCAAAAAACACATGAGAATCCACACTGGAGAGAGGCCATACAGATGTGAGCAGTGTGACAAGTCCTTTACTGAGTCATCCAGCCTCAAAATACACATGAGGATCCACACTGGAGAAAAGCCCTTTGAGTGTGGCCTGTGTGGACATGTGTTTACTCAGTCACAGCATCTTGAATGTCACACGAGAATCCACACTGGGGCGAGGCCATACAGCTGCGAGCAGTGTGAGAAGACCTTTACTAAGTCGTCCAACCTCAAAGACCACATGAGAATCCACACTGCAGAGAGGCCATACAGCTGTGAGCAGTGTGAGAAGTCCTTTACTCAGTCATCCCACCTCAAAGAACACTTGAAGATCCACACTGGAGAAAAGCCCTTTGAGTGTGGCCTGTGTGGACATGTGTTTACTCGGTCTACAAGTCTTACATATCACATGAGAATCCACACTGGAGAGAGGCCATACAGCTGTGAGCAGTGTGACAAGACCTTTACTCTGTCATCCAGCCTCAAAGAACACATGAGGATCCACCCTGGAGAGAAACAGCTGTGATGAGTTTGGTCAGACCTTCAGATATTTTAAGATCAAATGTGCTTCATGACATGAACGTGTCTGTGTAGTTCACAGAGACTTGTCCAGTTCACTCTATTTCAAACTAATGTTTCACAAATGCTGATGTTTTATTAGGGAGGGTTGCGTGCGGCGGTGGAAATGTTACAAGCCCAGAATTCACATTTAGAAAAGAAAATATTGATTTGTCCAAACAAATCTTTGTTCTGCGCACTCTAAAAATGATCCTTTAAATAGTCTCATCATTCTCTTGTGCTGTTTTCCTGATGTGTTTTTTCATGTTTGTGTCATTCAGAGACTTATTGAGTTGACTCTATTTCAAACTAATGTTTCAGACTTGCTGATGTTTTAGTGTTGATGGAATGTAAAGCTTTACACTTATTTGACACTTTTAACCTCTTAACCCCCACCTGAACCAACAACATTTTTTTCCACTTCGGCTTTACCCAAATCTAGAAGCTTCTTGACTGGAGCTTACAGCCTTTATATAGACCAGTCTGACCCCTCATTTGAAAGCTAAGACCTACAAAATTGATCTAAGACTTTGTTGCCACGTTGTCGTCACCTTTTTTTCTTCATCATTTTTGAAGTTTTTGTAACTTTTTCATTACATTTTTCAGCGCCTTCATCTGTTCATTATAAAACTGTTTTTATTAGAATAAAATATTGAATTTAAGAATTTAAATCAGAGTTTTGTACCATTTTGTTCTTGCCGCTATATTGTGAAATCCTGTCAGTGGACTATTCATTTTGAAAGCATTTTAGTTTTAATTCTAGTCTTTGAATGAAAATGTGTTTAGTTTTACTCAAGATTTTACCCAAACAATTGGTTATCTTTTTAGTCGAGTTTTAGTGGAACAAATAACAAACCTTTAAAGAAGTGAATTAGTATAAAGATGAAACTCCTGAAAAATAAAGTAATGTGACCGTTTTTAAACTAGGCAAATATTTACATCACAATCCCATTTATTAAAGAAATATTAAAATAAAATATTAGATAAAATGAACTTCCTTTCCCCAGAGTCAGTTTTCTCTATAAAATCATATATAAATGTAGATGTTTGACCTTTTAAAGTCGCTTCAGTTCTTGGACAGGCTGTCTTTGTGCTCTTGGGCAGGACACAGGAGGACTATGCTGCAGGTTTAATCGCAGGGCTCCATCTTGTGGCCAATATAAGCAATGCATTTCACACCATTGTCATAGGAAAAGAAAATGTTTCATTTCATTTATTTCAGGCAGACAATGGTAACAAAAGAAAAAATATACAGTGTGTAAATAAAATGATCCATATCTACCTGAAAGGTAGATATACAGCTTCACTGTTACTTTGTTCAAGGACTATTTTACAAATGATGACCACAGGTAACAATCTGTGTTCAGTGAACTGACGAAGCCTTTTGGATGAGAGGCGAAACGTTTGGAGACCTCAACTACCAAGTACAGAAGATGACTCAAGTACCTTCTTTGAAGATGGACAACTCCTGTACGACTGAGAACTTACACAGGTAACAATAATTATTACATTACAACAAACTGTATAATATGGTTTATAAAAATGTACAGTAAAAGGAGCTACAACATGTTTTATTTCCCAATATTTCAATAATAATATATCAGCCACGTAAACGCTGTGTTCGAGTGACGTTTGCGGACGTTGTTTTAATCCAGCACAAGGGGGCAGTGTTGCTCTTTTGTCATGCGTTCAGCCAATATTTCCACTTTTTGGCCTTTTTTAACAATAAATACGTGCACATGTGACCGACTTCGTTATGCACTGCGTCGTGTGTGGTGCTCTTGCTCATTGAGAGGAGGCTAGGGTCAAGTTGGGGGAGCAACGCTCAATGCCCATTTATTGGCTGGCAAGAAATAAAAGAAAATGGCGTTAGCCCAAAATTATATGCCGACCCAACGCGGCCTATAAACGAAAGGAAACAGAAAACACATAAGTAACAAATATTGACAGGAATAACAATAAAACAATATATACAACATAAAAGACAAGTAAAACTTCATAATTATACGTTTTAACAATACGATGGCTAACGATACACAAAACACGCTCACCTTCCCTCAAGACACAGAAACAAGAGAGGGAGGAGAGGAGGAGCCATCCCATACCCCTAGACCGGATGTTCCAAGTGTTGGACCGACTAAGTAAAACACACAAGACAAACTAACGCACAGTCAACCAGGTACATAAAATATATACAACGAAAAAGTGGGACAATATATACACAGCCCCGAGTAACACTTACTCGGGGGCACTCCCACACCATGCCACACCGTGGCGCTCAAAACCCATTACCAGAATTTCAACCGGTCTATATTGACACCATTACATACACCCCCCAAAATTCTGAGTAATCGGGGGTGTAGAACAAAAAGACAGAAGAGAAAAAAAACATATACAAGAGTAACCCCAAAACCGGAATAACCCATCCCAAGGGATCGCACAGAGTAGAGCCCTACCCCGCGCGGGTATGAAGAGTGCCGTTTACACCCCTCATACTGCAGTGAAACTCTTGAAAAAAAAAAAAATTTACACCTCTTTCTCTAATTGGAAGTTACACAATCTTCCTAACAAAAAAACAATGGGAACTGGTAAGCCTTCCCTTGCATGAACATACTATTTACAAAAGAGAGAACGAATCTCACAGGTTGTGAGGGCCCCCCTGACTCTACTCTTTGCCCATTCATTTCGCATATTAACCGAGCGGGGGGGTTAACCAATCTGCCTGCTCTGGTACGCACAGGTAACAGTTGCGCGTCAGCAACTGCGTCACACGTCACCACGTCCGCGGAGACTAGTTCTGATTGATCCTCAGGTGGGGTGTGGTCGCCCACGCTAAGTGGCAATTGAGAGAGCGCGCCATCAGATTCGACGCAGATAGAATCGCCTTCACACGGACCCAACGACACAGAGTCCACATCAGACTCAGCAAACAGATCAGACACGGTATCTTCATCGACTAGACTCGCTTCTACACTCTGGTAAGAACCATTTTCAGTGTTCAAAAGCCAATTAATCGTCCTAGTCTCACTGTCCTGTGCCTCAACAGGAATTTCCGGTTCGTCGTTCTTTAATGAGGAGCGATTAGACGCACATGGGCCCTCTACATTGGACGAAAGGAAACTAACAGGGAGTAGAAGATTTCTATGTACCGTTTTGACTTTCTGAGTATCAAGGTCTTTGGTGGAATAGACATTTACGCCCGGTCTCACGGAAATAATTTCAAACACCGTCGAAACCCATTTGTCCGCAACCTTCCACTTCCCTCTCTCTCCTCGATTTGCGAGTAAAACCTGATCACCCACGACGAGGGCCGCACCCTTAGCCTTACGATTGTAGTTTTCTGTCTGACGGCCTGAGCCTGAGCTGTCCTACTGCTTTGGAGAGCAATGCGCGATGCCTCAGCTAAATCCCGCCTCAAAGCTGCAATAAACTCATGGTGGTCAACGACAGGTGTACCTTCGAGCACATGCTGGAAAACGACATCGACTGGCAAGCGGGGAACTCTCCCAAACATGAGGTAGAAGGGCGCAAATCCTGTAGTCTCATGTTCTGTGCAGTTGTAACAAAAAGTCAGCATTTGCAACATCTGGGACCATCCGGCTTTCGATTGCGGGGGCAAGGCACGGATCATGTTCCCCAGAGTTCTGTTGAAACGTTCTGCAATGCCATTCCCCATAGGATGGTATGGCGTCGTGTGCGATTTCTGAATTCCAGACAGCGTCAAAAGTTCTTTCATGAGACTGCTTTCGAAATTTGCACCTTGGTCTGAATGGATGCGCTTTGGGAAGCCATACACGCAGAAAAAGTCATTCCATAATCGGCGGGCGACTTGTTTAGCCGACTGATTCTTGCAGGGAAATGCATGTGCCAATTTCGAAAAATGGTCAGTGACGACCAGAACGCCGACGCTTTTCTTGTCCGTTTGTTCAGCAGTCCAGAAATCGATGCAAACCAACTCCATCGGCTCCGAGGTTTGGATGCTTTCCAAGAGAGCACGTCCATGTGGCTCAGGGGTTTTAATGCATCTGAAGCATTTTCCTGACGTGATTGATGACGTCCCTTTCCATCCCTAGAAAAACCTTTGCCTGGCCAGAGACAGCGTCCGCGCTTGGCCCCGGTGACCCGCTGAGTCGTGGAGGCCAGTGAGGACTTGTTGTTTCAAAGCGCTCGGCACAACGAACTGATGGAGCGTCACGTTCATTTTGTTGTCTCTCTTCGACCGGAACAACAATCCGTCCCTGATAGACAGCTTCGGCCAATGTTTAAGTAGGTTCTTCACCCCACCTGGCTCACGTGCGCGCTCACGCTTGGTGGGTCTTTTCCGCCTTTGCACGTAATAGAAGACTCTACTCAGGGTGTTGTCCTGTTCTTGCATGGACACAAGCTGGCTCAGCGGGAGCGAAGGACTGTCGGTGATACACGCTAGTTGCGGGACATCAGCACAAGTGACACGCAATGGACTGGCATTCCCTTCACTCTGGGCGCTTAACACCGCTTGGACTTCTTCGAGGGACAGGGATGGCTGTGGGGAAAGCGAATTGGCAGAATCCCCAGGCTGGTCTACGCGTTGGCAGTTGTTAGTTAGTGCACCTAAACGCGTCCTGGACTCTCTGGTCCACTAACTCACTAACTTGGGCAAGCAGATGAGAATACGGTTCAGAAACGAGACGGTGGGCTACGCAGGACTTAACAAATGGCTCCCTACTAAGTGCATCAGCGACTGCGTTCTTAGGGCCCGGGACATAGTTAAGATCGAAGCTATACGTTGCTAACTTCGCCACCCACCTCTGTTCGCAAGCGTCAAGTCTGGGCTTAGTCAATATATACGTCAGTGGATTATTGTCAGTCCAAACAGAGAAGGTCCGTCCCTTTAAAGGTCCTATATCATGCAAAATCGACTTTTGGAGTTTTTAACCATGTTGTTATGCTATTTCCTTATCAAAAACACCCCCAGAGCGGTTTTTGGCTTCGTTCACGCAGTTCTAAGTAATCCTCCTGAATCCTGCTCTCTGAGCAGCTGCTCCGCCCTCTCCTGGTAAACGACTGAGCTGTTCAGTTGTGTTGTCACAAGTGAACGGAAGTGCTCTACGTCTGTAATGTAATGCCTTACGGCCTGATTTTAATTTATAAAACAGCTTTTGTTGTTGTTGTTGTTGTTGTTGTTGTTGTTGTTGTTGTTGTTGTTGTTGTTGTTGTTGTTGTTGTTGTTGTTGTTGTTGTTGTTGTTGTTGTTGTTGTTGTTGTTGTTGTTGTTGTTGTTGTTGTTGTTGTAAGAGAGCAATAAAGAAAGCAAAAAAAAACTCCGTCTCCGACCGTCTGTGCTGTCCTGGTACAGTAAGCAAGCGATAATGTCACGAATGCGCATTTGGCATGGTTTGGCTACAAGAGGACTATTCAACCTTCCTAAAGAAGAGTGCACTCGCCAGAAGTTGGAATTTTTTTCTGGGATTCAGCGACTATATCAACCAACCTGATGGATGCTTGGTGAACCTTGGCCAGAATCAAAGTGGATTACCTTTTATAACCAACACGAGGACCATAACGTAAACACCTGACAATGGGGAGGCCATGCTGAGCGGTGAGTCAATCAAAACGCGTGTTAGCGTGTGTGTTAGCATGTGTGTTAACCATTTATGAAACTGTGTTGCACATGTCAACTCCTTATAACTGCATTATGTGAAGTAACTTCACTTTTTGCAGCGATATTTATATTTATAATACTGCAAATGTGGAATGAGCGGAGAGAGGGGCGGAGTTAACTGAATCGAAGCATCTTGTCTTCCGGGTAGGGAAAATACCCCCCAAAAATACTTATATTTCTCTCAAAAATTAGTACTCCATAGTGATAGAGGTACAATATCTCATATAAATGCCTATACTTTACTTTGGAATGGCTAAAATAGCATGATACAGATCCTTTAACCAATGGCCAAATTTGTTGCATACAGCCCATTTAAGAGCTAAAAACTCCAGGCGGTGAGCTGGATAATTCAACTGGGCTTGAGACAAAGTTTTACAGGCAAAAGCCACTGGTCTGGCGAATTTACTACCAGGTGGCAATTGCGAAAGAACAGCGCCTATCCCGTCGAAAGAAGCGTCAACAGCTAGGATAAAAGGGGCATCGAAATCTGGATGAGCCAACGTCACACTGTGTATCAAATCATGTTTGAGGGTCTCGAAAGCTTCCCTACAGTCGTCAGTCCAGTCAGTGGGGGTCAATCTCACTAAACCTTTCTTGAACTTAGGCTTGGGAGGTCTACCCTTCGTCTTGGAAGTGGAGGGTTCTGACACGAGATTAAACACCTTCGTTAATAGTGCACGCCATAGATCCACTGTCCACTAAGGCCTTGATGACATAACCGTTGTCCATGATAACGTCCGTGTGAAATAAAGAGTCGGTTTCTGAAAGTCTTTGCAATACTTGTACAACCGGTGTCTTGCCCAACGGCACTTTGTCGCTGTAAGCTACACGCCCGGAACCAAGATATACCGCACTGTCCATTGTGGGAGGTGAAGAATCCCCATCTATGCTGTCCTCCCCTACGCGCAGACTGACTAGTTTCCCTGAGGCCCGGAGGGAGAAGTGATAACGCCCCGGGGACATGCGTGGCTGGAGTGGCCCTGTGCGTGGCATCGAAAACACAGTTTATGCTTCATACAATGCGTGTACGCGGTGTGAGACACATCTTTGCAGACCGCACACGGCATGCTGTTTAAACCGTCTATTTTGGGAAACCGTGGGTCACGACGCAGCCTCTGGGCAACCTGGGCGCCATCTTGGGACTGCGACAAAACCTTTTCCAACATGGCGGCTAGCTTCTCAAGCACTGAGTGGTCAGAGACGTTAGTGGTGGGGGCTACATCAGCGGCAATATCACCTTTATTCACAGTAACCGTATTCATTACACCGGCTCTTCTAGAACTATTTTCTAAATGGTACTCATCCAGCACCTCCTGGACATCGCGAGCCGACCACTTATCAATAGTCTTAGACCGGAATGTGTAAGAAAGCTCTTTGTTCGGGCAGTGTCTTATGAATAAACGGGTGACGTCCTCCCCAGGAATATCGGAGAATTTCCCCAGCCACGCGAGGCAGCTAATGGCAGTGTCCGCAGCATTGTTCAACCGTAACCAAAAATCATACGGGTCCTCATTAACTGTGGGGCGGATGGAGTAAAAATCAGCGAGAGGAACCGAGGAGCACAGCCCAGCGCCAAAATGTTTACGCAAAAGACCGTAAATGGCATTGGGCCCTTGTGTGGAATTCAGACCCCCATTTTTAATACCCAGCTTCACGACATTTCAAGCTTTGCCCTTTAAATGGATACGGATTTCCTCCGTCCTGCATTCAACGGGAACATTACTTTTGCGAAGATAAACCTTCATCAAATCTTCCCATTCATCGATGGCCAACACATCTGAACCATCCCCTCTGTACACCGGTGGCTCTTTGGCACCCTTTTCAATAAACGTGACATTTGAAAGGTTTAAACTATGACCATTCATGGACTCATTAGCCTGTGGAGGCGAATCAGGAGCCCTGGGAGACTCGGCGGATGAGTTAGACGTGTTCAACCTAGACACAATATTATCAGCTAACATGTGACCCATTTGTTGCATCATTTATTTATTTATTTATTTATTAGTTTATTTAACAGGGACAGTACACATAATGAACATTTATGTAAATGTGTCAGTATTAGCTGCAAAGCTAGTTTTCAACTGTTGTCCCTGGGCAAGGTGTATAATGCCAACAACAATTATAAAACATAAAACAATTTAAAAGTTGAGGCTACATACTTACATAACAAATGTTGATACAATTCATACATTAATAACATCTGAATGTTCGTTCTGTGACTTGCACAATAGAATGGAGATTTTAGTGCAAGGGCAGGTCATACAGTTCAAAACAAACATAAGGATAAATATGTACAAATATTATTTACAAAGCAACATCTGTGCAGAGGATCCTGACACTTGGCTCAGTCCTGCACCAGGAGGTCTAATGAGCACATCGTTGATTGGATTTCAACCAATTTTTTAATTGAGTCCTAAATGTGTTAAACGTGGGGCATTCTCTTATAGTGAGAGGGATGCTGTTCCAGATGTTACAGCCCCTGACTGAAAGAACAGTCTGGCCAAAGGTGGTATGTCTGAAGGGCACTTCACAGTCTCCTCGAACCATAGACCGAGTGGCTCTGCCAGAAAAGGATTTAAATTTTACAAATTCCCTTAATGGCGGTGGTGCAAGTCCATTGAGTATTTTGTAGACCATACAAGCAAATTTAAAGTATTTAAAATGTTCGAAGTTTCACTCATCTGGTTCATTCCCCCACAGTTTCATCATCAGACACATGTCCCGTGCTGCACTTAGGCAGACCAAAACTCACGTTATTCATATTACGAGGCACAGCTCAGCCCCGAGCTACACTACCACCCACTTCACTCAAAGGAAACGGGAGAGGAGACACCAAAGCTCCGCGCCCCCTGCCGGCCATGGCAGGCGTGTGCAGCTCCTCCGAGTCCATCTCAGCGTCACGAGGGAGATGTAGACGTCAATGAGATCGGTTCCCGCCCCGTTGGTACGAGCGCTAACGGCCCTTCGTATGGCGATGGTGGCTCCCAGCGGCGAGGCGGTGGTGGCACAGGAGAACCGTCCTGGAGCCCAATTACGAGACACCGTGGACCCAGCAACATCTGGTCCGGTTCGAAACGGAGTCACGGCACCAATGTGACCTATGCTGTATTGCTCTGCGTTGTGTTGTGCTTTGTGGTGCTCTGGCCCATTGAAGACAGGCAATGCTGCAATTGGGAAGAGCAACGCTCTAACCCCATTTATTTTGCCCTGGCAGAGGGAAATAAAATACTGGCGTTAGCCCAATAACATGTGGTTATAACATGTGGTATGTTCTTAGGCCAACGAGGCCTAAGAACATAAAGGGGACAAAAACAACGTAAGTACGAAATAATAACATGGATGATACGAAAACAACATATTAACATAAAAGACGAGATAAAACTACATGGATGTTAATTTAAATAACACGATGCCTCTGGATACTACATTAGCTGACCTTTCTCTTCAGATGTTCGGGAACAGAGAAAGGGGAAGAGGCGGAGTCTACCATATATACCGGCAAACCGGACGTGCCAACCGTTGGGACGGACAACCAAGATTAAAGACGTACATGGGCTACACACACTGCCAGGTACACTAAACATCACAATAAGACAACAAATAGGGACAACACACACACACAGTCCCGACTGTTGTCTTACTCTGCGTGCTATCTCACGCTGCGCCACGCAGTGGTGCTCTAATCCTATTACCAGAATTTAACCTAACCTTTACACTCTGTTACACCTTATTAGTGTCATTCTCTCTGTATACAATACTCCAATCTTGTGTTAATAGCTCCTTTTTAAATGCCTCAATGGTTTTCTCTGTTTTTATCATTCTAAACCAATACATGTTTTCATTTTTAGTTTTTTGATTCATTTTTATGTAATACAAAAACTGCAAGGTGATCACTGATATAATTTATCATTAGTCCGCTGACTGTATTACTGTCTATTTAATTGAAAAATATATTATCAATCAAAGTAGCACTATGGGTTGTGATTCTACTCGGTTTAGTTATTAAAGGAAACAAACCTATACTGAAAAGAGTATTTATAAATTTGTCCGTATTTCTGTGCTTATTTGGGTTTAGCAGATCGATGTTAAGATCTCCCTCCACAAACATGAGCTTCTGATTTGAGCCTGAAAAGTGTTTCTCCATCCAATTAGAAAAGACATCTATATTAGACCCAGGTGTTCTATAAATACAACTTACAATCATATTTTTCTTTTCAGTCTTTGCAATTTCACTTTTACATTCTTATTCCTAAAGTTTTTTGTCACCCTTTCCAGTTTCATTTTGTATTTTCAGATAGGTTTCATCATCTCTGACTGCTTATTATTTATTAATTTTTAGTCTGTAAAAATATAATTACACTTTCAACCCCCAGCGCTTCAGAATCCCCCCTCCTCAGCAGACCCTCCCCTCTCCCCTGGATGAAACACAACTTCCTGTTTTATTTTGTGATGTCACTTCCTTTAGCTCTGAAGTGTGTTCCATTAGCAGCTCTTTTTGGACCAAAGCCTTGGACTGGAAGGAAGTGAGTTTGGAGGCACTGCCTTAACACCAAGGCAAGGCGAGGTACCTAGGCTTTTGAAAACAGCCCCTGACTAACCTCTCTAGCACTGTTGGAGCGGACAGCGGTCCCTCCTGACTGTAGCTAACACTAGCCTTCACTAAAACTCCGGACAGCCGCTCCTCTAACTCGGACACCCTGGCCTCCAAAGCTACCACTACACTTAACGCAACTACTATCATCTGTGAAGGAGGCAGGGTTCTGACTCGACATACGGCAAACTGAGCAGGACAGCGAGAAAGAGGCAGAAGTAGACGGAGTAGCCATGGCTAGGCTAGCGGGCTAAGCTAGCCAGTGAGCTACCGCGCCACGGAGGAGAGAGAGAGAAGGGATTTAATCCACGCAAAAGTGTTGGTTCAAGCGGAGGAAAGAATAGTCTCCGTGGAGATAATGGGCCAAATTAGATCTACAATCAGCTAGAGTGGACTCTACAGCTACGTTTAATACGTGGATTAACAATAGTAAATGTTATAGTTACGACAGAGCCTGGTTTAAATTTGTGAAGAGAAAGCTAACTTTGAATATGCAAGCCGACTATTGACTCAAAGGCCTGACCAATCAGAGTGGGCTCAGTGCATTTGAATGTGAAAAGCTTTAGGTGTGGAGCAGGAACAATGAACTGAAAGGAGGAGGAGGAGGGGGGGCAGCAGAGGTTTCATCCACAGAGGTGAGGGAGGGCTCCTTTGGGGAGGGGCTTTCCACACACAGGCTGATTCCGAAACCCTTAAATTATAGCCTCTAAGTACTAACACTAGCAACTAATCCTTAACCTTTCATGGGTTCAACTGTTAGATCTCTATGCAGTTAGTGAACTAGAGCTTCAGCAGCATTTGCCCAATTCCACCGTCCTTACCCAGGGGAAGGGGAAGTGACATCACCAACAGCTCTACTTCTTTAAGGATATTGGCAAACAAAAGAGCATGCCGCCACCTACTGTATTGCATATGCAACAACATAGTGTCCAAATAAAGACATTTAAGAAGAAGAAGAAGAAGAAAGAAAAATCCAAATGAGCCATCACATTTTTAAGTTCCTACTAAATGAAAGCAAAAGCACAAACTGCTTAATTTAAGCCATTTACTGAGGCAGCTCTTTAAAACACTGAAATGTGACTGTGCTGTGGTAGCCTGGCCTTAGCCATCCGTAAACTCCGGTCAATTATATTTTCCCTGCAAGTACGTCTGGGTTTGATCTCAGTGGCTGCGTTTCATCGGTTGAATTTCAACCTACCACTCGGCGAGCGGGGAGGCGGGTGTTGTCGGTGACGTCAAGCATTTGTGCCGCATTTGCTGGTTGTAGTTCAGCAATGGCGGCGGATACAAACGTAAAGGTAGCTCTTCAATCCATTCTAGCTCAGCTCTCAAATATCCAGAAATTATAACTGAAGCCTTGGAATACGTAAGGAATGCTCCCAAGAGTTATGATAGCTCGCTTCACTCAACACGGGCGCACTACATACGTCACGACCACACGCTAGCGAAAATCAGATCCAATCGTTTCAAAGGAGTTCACCCCTCCCACCTGTTAACGGAGCTCAATTGAGAAAGTCCAGACCCTCTGTACGAAACGAAATGAGTACGAGGGGATGGTAAAACCAGGCTAGTGCTGTGGTGACTCTAACATGTATTTTTTGGGGTGGGCGCTTATAAGCCTTTGGCTTCAGCCCACTCCCTTTGAGCAGGTTAACTGCTCAAACAAATAAATAAACTAAACTATTTCATCACTTTTATAACGTTTGGCTTGTGCAGAATCTTTTATATATTTGTTATAATTAATTGTGCACCTGTCAATCAACAGTGGTTGCGCATGAAGAATCACTCGAGGGTGGGGGCGAATGGGGTGGCACATGGCTCCTAATCGAGCCGCTAGTCTCCCATTGAAAAGCATTCGACTTTAGACACTTTAAAAACAACTTTAACGCCTGGTTTCTATTTTTTTTAAACACTTTCTATGGCTACATATTCCTCCTGAGATAACGCTGGGTTAGTCACAATTAAAGGAACCAGGCTGGTTTTCCAAAGAAAACTTTTTGAAATCTCGTACTAATGAGGGTCGGACTGTTAGCATTGGAGCCTCACGAGCTACACGTCACACAAGGGCCGAGTCTACAGTGAAGATCCCGCCCTTATGCCCTTATTAAGAACATGTTTCGTCAGAGCTGGGGAGGAGGAGTCTGTAAATCTGCCATGATTTCCCCCTCGAACGTGGTCATTGTGGTAAACGGGGAGGAGTGAGTAATGACAGTCTATTAATAATATGTCTATACTTCCAGCTGGACTCTGGACCTGTGTGTGACCCTGTGTGTGTGAGCTGGGAGGAAGAGCCACAAAGACGACGAGAAAGCCTCGGAGGACTCTGCCGGTTTGGAGGAAATATCAAGGACTCACAGAGCAGCTCCACAGTCTGTGCTGCTGCTGCCCCTCCAGGAGTCTGTCTGCACACAGGTGAGGAGGATCTGCACAAAGACACACACCAGCGAGGTGAGGTCCAAGGCTGTGCTAGACTCAAGTCAAGACGTGTTTTACAATGAAAAATAGACTGGACTTTCTTCTTGCAGCTCCAGCGCTCAGACCATAGATCTAAACAATAGAGATCGGCGGGTCCCATTCAGCCCCATTCATGGTAATGATCCCGAGTGATCTGTGAAATTAACATGGCTACGAGCCTCCACAGAGCTCCAGAGTAGAGACCTGCACAGGAATGTATTTCAATCCCGTTCCCGCCCGCTCCCGAGTCTCCCGCGGGAGTGTCCTCCCCTGTCCGCCCGGCGGAATCTCACGGGTCCCGACAAGTCCCGAGTTTTTTTGAAAGGCCAGCGGTGAGTGCGCTCCAGAACGCAGCGCGTCATGTGCCAATTGCTGACACACTGGCGCGCGCTGCATAACGGCAACTCAAAGGCTTTTCTCAAACCGTGCAGCGTTTTAAACACATGATCAAACACATTATCAAACATTAAATGCAAAGTGTAGGTCAGTGTTGTAACAGAGAGAGCAAACGTGGCTCTTTTTTGCAGGTTAACAGTGAGTTGGCGACGGAACACTTGCCTTCTCACAGTCACAACGACGACGATACATAGGCTACTTAAAACTAGTCTCATTTAGAGTGCCATATGTGGTTTGACAGTAAAATATTATTTTAAGACCGTGCATTATATAGATGCTATGCAAAAATGCATTACTAATTACAAGCTTAATCGGCAACAAAACAGCAAAAGGTGTCGTTCCACATAGCGCGAACCGGCTAATTATACTTTCACCCCCCAGCAATTCAGAATCCCCCCTCCTCAGCAGACCCTCCCCTCTCCCCTGGATGAAACACAACTTCCTGTTTTATTTTGTGATGTCACTTCCTCTAGCTCTGAAGCGTGTTCCATTAGCAGCTCCTTTTGGACCAAAGCCTTGGACTGGAAGGAAGTGAGTTTGGAGGCACTGCCTTCAACACCAAGGCAAGGCAAGGTACCTAGTAGGGGTGGGCGATATGGCAAAAATAGAATATCATGATTTTTGAATTATAAACTTACGATTTCGGTTTTATCACGTTTTTTTATAATGACAAAATTACTTAAATTACACACTGAAGAAGAAAAATACTACACTAATTTATTCAACTGTGATAATCAACACAGCAATAATAGACTTGGACCTAAAATTAAGTAGAAGTAAGTTAAAGAGTAAGTTTGGTAAATGCTTGTTGTTAGCATAGACATATTATTATTGTTATTATATTATTAGTAGTTAGTGTCTGTTGCTTTTTGGCATTTTTTCTGAGGTCTCTCTCATGATGTCAAGCTGCTGTAAACGCTCTGTCGCTGTCTGTCCCTTTCACAATAAGAGTTTTACTAAAGCGATAACATGCAGTGACTTTTATTGTGTAAAACAGGAAGAAGTTTGTAATTTAGGTGATTTTACAATAATGAACTCAGACTGACGGTGTTTTTGGGGAACTTTTATATTTTCAAAGACATGGATAAACAGCTCATTTGTGAACACGGTCCAGGATTTAAATTAAACAAATGAGAAGGATGCGGCGCCTGACAGAACTGTAAGGACGAAGGACACGCTTGCTTCTTCGCACATGTGTCAGGTAAATAAATAAACACACGCTGCGATCTGAGCAGAGCAACAGCGTTACGGGGGAAAGACACAGACATAAACACCCCTGAAATAGAGACAGAACTCTGGGTTTAAATCTCTAGATTGAGGAGCCTGGTCGTGTATGCGACTGTAGAGGAACGACTCACTGCCAAACGCTCGCATTAGCGTCTGACATTTCGTAGCAGAAAGTGCGCGGCTTGGGTTTGCTTCACTGACGGTGAAAAGGTCAACTAAAACCGTGATAAAACGATCCCACAAAAATAACAGATCGTCAGCTCTGGAGATCGTAAGACGGTCTAATATCGTCATATCGCCCAGCCCTAGTCCATAGAGTCGTCTGTTGCTGCAGAAGGGTAAAAACCTGTGTTTTCCTCGATGGAGCGCATCACCTCTATAGAAATGTGATGAAACTGTGTTTCAAAGCGTCTCTGTGTGCGTCGGCTTTAATGGCTTATCCAAAGCGCATGGACAGAGGGAGGTTTTGACAAGTATTGAATTCACCTGCGTCAGGAGATAACGACGGGTTTGAGTGTAGTTCAACTGTAAGTCCGGTTGGTCAGTGTGGAGCAAATGCAGCCAGTGAAGGTGCTGCAGCGTGGGGGATCTCTGCATCATCCCAGTGTCCACAGGCGGTGATGCGTAAAAGGCTGCGCTCGTGTCCATGTGTGTCTAACACCCTGTTGTTTTCTTATATGGGACATGTCGGGGCAAACGGGACCCGACGTGTTTTGGTCTGACTGCCTGCTCCCGCGAGATTTGTGTCAGGTCCTGCAAGTCCCGCGGGATTTCCCGTCCCGTGCAGGTCTCTACTCCAGAGCCTGTCAGTCATAGATTTAAGCTTCCACTCTTTATTGCTGATGTACAAAAAACAGTGTGGTTAAATGTATGATACAGTAGGGAAAAAAAGTATTTAGTCAGCCAACAATTGTGCAAGTTCTCCCACTTAAAAAGATGAGAGAGGCCTGTAATTTTCATCATAGATAAACCTCAAATATGAGAGACAAAATGAGGAAAAAAAATCACATTGTCTGATTTTTAATGAATTCATTTGCAAATTATGGTGAAAAATAAGTATTTGGTCAATAACAAACAAGCAAGATTTGTGTCTCTCACAGACCTGTAACTTCTTCTTTAAGAGGCTCCTCTGTCCTCCACTCGTTACCTGTATTAATGGCCCCTGTTTGAACTTGTTATCAGTATAAAAGACACCTGTCCACAACCTCAAACAGTCACACTCCAAACTCCACTATGGTCAAGACCAAAGAGCTGTCGAAAGACACCAGAAACAAAACTGTAGACCTGCACCAGGCTGGGAGGACTGAATCTACAATTGGTAAGCAGCTTGGTGTGAAGAAATCAACTGTGGAAGTAATTATTAGAAAATGGAAGACATACAAGACCACTGATAATCTCCCTCGATCTGGGGCTCCACGCAAGATCTCACCCCGTGGGGTCAAAATGATCACAAGAACGGTGAGCAAACATCCCAGAACCACACGGGGGGACCTAGTGAATGACCTGCAGAGAGCTGGGACCAAAGTAACAAAGGCTACCGTCAGTAACGCACTACGCCGCCAGGGACTCAATTCCAGCAGTGCCAGACGTGTCCCCCTGCTTAAGCCAGTACATGTCCCGGCCCATCTGAAGTTTGCTAGAGAGCATCTGGATGATCCAGAAGAGGACTGGGAGAATGTCATATGGTCAGATCAAACCAAAATGGAACTTTTTGGTAAAAACTCAACTTGTCGTGTTTGGAGAAGGAAGAATGCTGAGTTGCATCCAAAGAACACCATACCTACTGTGAAGCATGGGGGTGGAAACATCAGGCTTTGGGGCTGTTTTTCTGCAAAGGGACCAGGACGACTGATCCGTGTAAAGGAAAGAATGAGTGGGGCCATGTATCGTGAGATTTTGAGTGAAAACCTCCTTCCATCAGCAAGGGCACTGAACATGAAACGTGGCTGGGTCTTTCAGCATGACAATGATCCCAAACACACCGCCCGGGCAACGAAGGAGTGGCTTCGTAAGAAGCATTTCAAGGTCCTGGGGTCTCATTTATGAAACTGTCCGTGAGAATCTGCCTATAAGAGTCCGTACGAGCAAAACCCAAACTTCACGTACGGAGAAAAAAATTGGGACTTATGAAACCCTCCGTACGCGCAGCACCACGTAAACTCCCCTTCACAAATTCCACCTGGAGCAGAAATGTGCGCACATGACCCCTCCTCACGTCACGTCCCCTGCACGCCTCCATGTCACCATATAAGGACATGCAAAGTAACTTATGAATGAGATGTACCTAAACATGAGGCGATAATGACGGGGTTTTACCGAGACCCCGGTCCTGCTTCTCGCACCCAGCCGGCGGCAGTACGCTCCGGTGTCCGTGCATGAGCGTACATGAGCGTGCACGTCTTTGAGTGTCACACATTACTACAATATTTGTATTAAGTATATAAACGAAAGATTGAAACACTACACAAAGCCAACGGTTGATTTCCTAGATTTTATTTTTAATGATCTTAATAATTTCTGTAGAAAATAAAGAAATGAGCAGTTTAAAATGTGCACCAGACTTCATTTCCTCAATCCGACCTCCCCTTGCTGCTTTCCCTCGCCTCTCCTCGTGTGTTTGCAGCGTTTCTGAAAAGTGCGGACTGCGTACGCCAGGTACAAACCTAGTGTGGCGGTGCGTAATGTTTCACGTTCAGTTTGATTTCTATAAATACCACCTTTGGCGCAGAACAGTTCGTAGGGAAGGTTTTGGCCTCATTTTGTTCGTACGTGGGCTTTATAAATGAGACCCCTGGAGTGGCCTAGCCAGTCTCCAGATCTCAACCCCATAGAAAATCTTTGGAGGGAGTTGAAAGTCCGTGTTGCCCAGCGCCTGCCCCAAAACATCACTGCTCTAGAGGAGATCTGCATGGAGGAATGGGCCAAAATACCAGCAACAGTGTGTGAAAACCTTGTGAAGACTTACAGAAAACGTTTGACCTCTGTCATTGCCAACAAAGGGTATATAACAAAGTATTGAGATGAACTTTTGTTATTGACCAAATACTTATTTTCTACCATAATTTGCAAATAGTCATTAAAAATCAGACAATGTGATTTTCAGGATTTGCTTTTTCTCATTTTTTCTCTCATAGTTGAGGTTTACCTATGATGAAAATTACAGGCCTCTCTCATCTTTTTAAGTGGGAGAACTTGCACAATTGTTGGCTGACTAAATACTTTTTCCCCCCACTTTATATAGCCCAGCGTTGTCTCATGGATCATTAACATTTTTAGAAAAAGAAAAACTCTTTGGAGCCAGGCTTTAAAGCAGTTTAAACGAGGACCAAAGCTACATAGGAATCCTGTTTCCAAAGTGTCTTTTGGAGTCGCCATCCACCAGGGGGTGGTATTACAGCAATGTCAGCCCCATGAGGACCAAAGAGAAGGGCTTTCCTCACCCACTGGCTCAGGCAGTGATTTAAAAACAGATTTGTTGCTGATTCACAGTGAGCTGATAGGGGAGGGGTGATACTGTATGTGTGAATGAGAACAGAGGGAGGGGGAGGGTCACACCAGGTCTGCAGCAAACTACATTTAGTGTTTTACAGAATAATGTGTGTAACACAACACTAACTCCTGTTTCTGTCCACAGAGAAATGGACCCAGCTCAACCTCTGAAGACTCCCCGCAAACAGGGAAAGACATACAGCTGTGAGCAGTGTGACAAGTCCTTTACTGAGTCATCCAGCCTCAAAGAACACATGAGAATCCACACTGGCGAGAGGCCATACAGCTGTGAGCAGTGTGACAATACCTTTACTCACTCATCCAGCCTCAAAAAACACATGAGGATCCACACTGGAGAGAAGCCCTTTGAGTGTGGCCTGTGTGGACATGTGTTTCCTCAGTCTACAAGTCTTAAAAATCACATGAGAATCCACACTGGACAGAGGCCATACAGCTGTGAGCAGTGTGAGAAGACCTTTACTATGTCATCGAGCCTCAAAAAACACATGAGAATCCACACTGGACAGAGGCCATACCGATGTGAGCAGTGTGGGAAAACATTCAGTCGGTCAGAGCATCTTGAACGTCACATGAAGATACACACTGGAGAGAGGCCATACAGCTGTGAGCAGTGTGAGAAGACCTTTATTAGGTCATCCCACCTCAAAGAACACATGAAGATCCACACTGGGGAAAAGCCCTTTGAGTGTGGCCTGTGTGGACATGTGTTTACTCAGTCTGCAAGTCTTAAATGTCACATGAGAATCCACACTGGAGAGAGGCCATACAGCTGTGAGCAGTGTGAGAAGACCTTTATTACGTCATCCAGTCTCAAACAACACATGAAGATACATGCTGGGGAAAAGGAATACAGCTGTGATGAGTGTGGGAAGTCATTTAATCAACTCTCAGGTCTCAGGAGACACAAGAGAGTCCATGATGGACTAAAGCCGTACACGTGTGAGCAGTGTGGGAAAACATTCAGTCTTTCACAGCATCTTGAATATCACATGAGAATCCACACTGGAGAGAGGCCATACAGCTGTGAGCAGTGTGAGAAGACCTTTATTAGGTCATCCCACCTCAAAGAACACATGAAGATCCACACTAGACAGAGGCCATACAGCTGTGAGCAGTGTGACAATACCTTTACTCACTCGTCAAGCCTCAAACAACACATGAGGATCCACACTGGGGAAAAGCCCTTTGAGTGTGGCCTGTGTGGACATGTGTTTACTCAGTCTACAAGTCTTAAATATCACATGAGAATCCACACTAGAGAGAGGCCATACAGTGTGACAAGACCTTTATTACGTCATCCCACCTCAAAGACCACATGAGGATCCATCCTGAAGAGAAACAGCTGTGATGAGTTTGGTCAGACCTTCAGATATTTTAAAATCAAATGTGCTTCATGACATGAACGTGTCTGTGTAGTTCAGAGACTTATCCAGTTCACTCTATTTCAAACTAATGTTTCACAAATGCTGATGTTTTTTAGGGAGGTCATAGAATCGAAATCTTACTTATATGAAAACACTTTTCTTTTTTTTCACAAATATGGAATTATATTTTCGTCACCTTCAGAAGTGCAGGACAAGAGTGCTGTGTGCAGCCGTGGAAATGTTACTAGCCCAGAATTCACATATGGAAAAGAAAATATTGATTTGTCCAAACAAATCTTTGTTCTGCGCACTCTAAAAATGATCCTTTAAATAGTCTCATCATTCCCTTGCATGGGCGTCGGACTGGGGGGGTAAAGGGTACTGAGTACCCAGGGCCCAGAGCAGGATAGGGGCCCTCAAAAGTGCTGCAAAACACGTTCTGTATTGTACTTTTTAAATTTCCTCTTAATTGATATAAGAACTGAACACAACAGGGCTGAAATACAATGGTTGCTAGAAAGAATTTTGCACAAACAATAATGATGAATGAATCTCAGGGCCCTGACACCCCTTTACAAATGTGCCAAATGGTTCAGCCCACACACTGGCGTTCAGCACCGCGCGCTTCAACTCAACAGTGACTTTGATGAGGTGAGCTCTGCAATGCAATGGCACTAAGCTAGGAAAGAGAAATATTTGTCTTGCCATGCTCTTATGTGCTTTTATTTAACACTAGCCTATTATAGCAGGCCTTGGATGCAACTTTCTTTTCATAAATGACAGTTAAACATGAAGTGAGGCGAGTCCCTGCCTCTGCCTGCTGAGGAGTGAAAGGTGCAGAGTCAGAGAAAGAACCACAGACAGAGCTCCTTCTCTCCTCGTTTTAACCACTAAAGTTTATCTTTCCTTATATTTATTGTAATTGACTGCCATCAGACCAATACAGTGACAAAGGCCACAGGTCGCTCACGCCATTTACGCCGAATTAATAATGCTAATTAGCCGTGCGCATTTGGAGACTTGCATTATAAATGCGCAGCTTTGGACACGAGCCAACGTGGTTCCAGTGAAAAGGCGGAGGGCTCGTGCCATTTAGCTTATTCCAGGGTAACTTTTTAGAACAAGAATTTACTGACAATACACTTAAAGCTAGGCTTCAAATATGGTGAGACTAAATCAGCCTGAAGCCCTTGAGTTTTTGTTCATGCCTGTGGGCCACAGAGACAACATATAGTATCATTTTTTTTTTTTTTGTGAAATAGCATTTTAATACCTATTTTAAAGTCACACATTTATTATTCCTAGCAGTCCCTGGTGCAGTCCTGTTTAATGAGCTATGCTAATAATCATTATGTTCTATCTACCGCGGCACGGTAGTACAGCGGTTAGCGCTCGTGCTTCACAGCTAGAAGGTCCCGGGTTCGATTCCCACCAAGGCCAGGGCCTTTCTGTGTGGAGTTGGCATGTTCTCCCCGTGTCTGCGTAGGTTTCCTCCGGGTACTCCGGTTTTCCACTAAAAACATGTACAATAGGTCAGGGTGTTTGAGAGTGCGCATGGGGGACGACGGATGGAAATTAGCCCAAGGCTACAATCCGGTGTGGCTTGTTCATTAACTTGCACTGTCCCTACCAAATAAACCAATAAATAAAACAAGCAATTTCAATTGGCCCAATGAAAGTAAAATATTCCACCACCAATTTAAATATCTATATCACTACAGGATTATAGGTTATTCCATTTCTGCAAACAAACAAACCATGAACTAAGTATTCAAGACAAATCTGTATTGGATATGTGTTTGTATGTGAAATTTTCTTTAGGCCGAAGGCCAACCTATTTTTTCATCTGGTTAGGCTATATATAAAATAAATGAACTCCACTGTCAGACTAAACCACTGCTATGTGGTTAAAACATAAAATGGGTATTAATTCCACCAAAATAGTTTGTACCCAGGGCCCAGAATTTGGTGCTACGCCCTTGTGCTGTTTTCCTGATGTGTTTTTTCATGTTTGTGTCGTTCAGAGACTTATTGAGTTGACTCTATTTCAAACTAATGTTTCAGACTTGCTGATGTTTTATTGTTGATGGAATGTAAAGCTTTACACTTATTTGACACTTTTTAACCTCTTAACCCCACCTGAACCAAGAAATGTTTTTCCACTTCGGCTTTACCCAAATCTAGAAGCTTCTTGACTGGAGCTTACAGCCTTTATATAGACCAGTCTGACCCCTCATTTGAAAGCTAAGACCTACAAAATTGATCTAAGACTTTGTTGCCACGTTGTCGTCACCTTTTTTCTTCTTCATTTTCTTTCTTTTTTGTAACTTTTTCATTAAATTTTTCAGCGCCTTCCTTTGTTCTTCATAATTAAACTGTTTTTATTAGAATAAAATATTGTTTTTGTTCAAAGAATTTAAATCAGAGTTTTGTACCATTTTGTTCTAGCCGCTATATTGTGAAATCCCGTCGGTGGACTATTCATTTTTTAATCATTTTAGTTTAGTTTAGTTTTAATTCTAGTCTTTGAATGAAAATGTGTTTAATTTTACTCAAGATTTACCCAAACAATTGGTTATATTTTTAGTCGAGTTTTAGTGGAACAAATAACAAACCTTTAAAGAAGTGAATTAGTATAAAGATGAAACTCCTGAAAAATAAAGTAATGTGACCGTTTTTAAACTAAGCAAATAGTTACATCACAATCCCATTCATTAAAGAAATAATAACATAAAATATTAGATAAATGAACTTCCTTTCCCCAGAGTCAGTTTTCTTTCTTTAAAATCATGTATAAATGTAGATGTTTGACCTTTAAAGTCGCTTCAGTTCTTGGACAGGCTGTGGTTGTGCTCTTGGGCAGGACACAGGAGGACGATGCTGCAGGGCTCCATCTTGTGGCCAATATAAGCAATGCATTTCAAGTAGCACTATGCGTTGTGATTCTACTCGGTTTAGTTATTAAAGGAAACAAACCTATACTGAAAAGAGTATTTATAAATTTGTCCGTCTTTCTGTGCTTATTTGGGTTTAGCAGATCGATGTTAAGATCTCCCTCCACAAACATGAGCTTCTGATTTGAGCCTGAAAAGTGTTTCTCCATCCAATTAGAAAAAAAACATCTATATTAGACCCAGGTGTTCTATAAATACAACTTACAATAATATTTTTCTTTTTAGTCTTTGCAATCTAACTTTACATTCTTATTTCTAAAGTTTCATCTTGTATTTTCAGATAGGTTTCATCATCTCTGACTGCTTATTATTTATTTAGTTTTAGTCTGTAAAATATAATTATACATTCACCCCCCAGCGCTTCAGAATCCCCCCTCCTCCTCAGCAGACCCTCCCCTCTCCCCTGGATGAAACACAACTTCCTGTTTTATTTTGTGATGTCACTTCCTTTAGCTCTGAAGTGTGTTCCATTAGCAGCTCTTTTGGACCAAAGCCTTGGACTGGAAGGAAGTGAGTTTGGAGGCACTGCCTTCAACACCAAGGCAAGGCACCTAGGCTTTGGGAAACAGCCCCTGACTAACCTCTCTAGCACTGTTGGAGCGGACTGCGGTCCCTGCCACTATCTGACTGTAGCTAACACTAGCCTTTACTGAAACTCCGGACAGCCGCTCCTCTAACTCGGACAGCCTGGCCTCCAAAGCTACCACTACACTTAACGCCACTACTATCATCTGTGAAGGAGGCAGGGTTCTGACTCGACATACGGCAAACTGAGCAGGACAGCACGAAAGAGGCAGAAGTAGACGGAGTAGCCATGGCTAGGCTAACGGGCTAAGCTAGCCAGCGAGCTACCGCGCTACGGAGGAGAGAGAGAAGGGATTTAATCCACGCAGAAGTGTTGGTTCAAGCGGAGGAAAGAATAGTCTCCGTGGAGATAATGGGCCAAATTAGATCCACAATCAGCTAGAGTGGACTCTACAGCTACGTTTAATACGTGGATTAACAATAGTAAATGTTGTAGTCACGAGTCAGAGCCTGGTTTAAATTTGTGAAGAGAAAGCTAACTTTGAATATGCAAGCCGACTATTGACTCAAAGGCCTGACCAATCAGAGTGGGCTCAGTGCATTTGAATGTGAAAAGCTTTAGGTGTGGAGCAGGAACAATGAGCTGAAAGGAGGAGGGGGGGCAGCAGAGGTTTCATCCACAGAGGTGAGGGAGGGCTCCTTTGGGGAGGGCTTTCCACACACAGGCCGATTCCGAAACCCTTAAATTATAGCCTCTAAGTACTAACACTAGCAACTAATCCTTAACCTTTCATGGGGTCAACTGTTGTATCGCTATGCAGTTAGTGAACTAGAGCTTCAGCAGCATTTGCCCAATTCGACCGTCCTTACCAAGGGGAAGTGACATCACCAACAGCTGTTCTTCTTCTTTAAGGATATTGGCAAACAAAAGAGCATGCCGCCACCTACTGTATTGCATATGCAACAACATAGTGTCCAAATAAAGACATTTAAGAAGAAGAAAAAAAAGAAAAATCCAAATGAGCCATCACATTTTTAAGTTTCTACTAAATGAAAGCAAAAGCACAAACTGCTTCATTTAAGCCATTTACTGAGGCAACTCTTTAAAACACTGACATGTGACTGTGCTGTGGTGACTCTAACATGTATTTCATCACTTTTATAACGTTTGGCTTGTGCAGAATCTTTTATATATTTGTTTTAATTAATTGTGCACTTGTCAATCAACAGTGGTTGCACATGAAGAATCACACGAGGGTGGGGGCGGGGGGGGGTGGACATGAGGCGCGGTGGCTTATGGGATGGCACATGGCTCCTAATCGCCAGTGAGTTAGCATCAGAGGTCCCTATGCTAAAGTAGCTATGATGGTTAGCGTTGAGGCTCATTTCCCTAACTCCTTCCTAACTGACAGCCCAATTCGGAGGCTTCTTGTCATGGCGGACGCTGACGCACATCCGGTTTGGTGTAAGACCTCTTACCAATTTAACGGTTTCGGAATCAGCCAGAGCTATAAAAGCCCCCAGTGACTTCCAGCCAATGGCCGCTGGCTGCTCTGCTTTACGACCGCAACACTGGGGGCCGCCATTGCTGTAGTACCTCCATTTAGCCGCTAGTCTCCCATTGAAAAGCATTCGACTTTAGACACGTTAAAAACAACTTTAACGCCTGGTTTCTATTTTTAAACACTTTCTACGGCTACATATTCCTCCTGAGATAACGCTGGGTTAGTCACAATTAAAGGAACCAGGCTTGTTTTCGAAAGAAAACTTTTTGAAATCTCGTACTAAAGAGGGTTGGACTGTTAGAGCTGCACGAGCTACACGTCACGCAAGGGCCGAGTCTACAGTGAAGATCCCGCCCTTATGCCCTTATTAGGAACATGTTTCGTCAGAGCTGGAGAGGAGGAGTCTGTAAATCCGCCATGATTTCCCCCTCGAACGTGGTCATTATGGTAAACGGGGAGGAGCGAGTAATGACTGTCTTTTGATAATATGTCTATACTTCCAGCTGGACTCTGGACCTGTGTGTCACCCTGTGTGTGTGAGCTGGGAGGAAGAGCCACAAAGACGACGAGAAAGCCTCGGAGGACTCTGCTGGTTTGGAGGAAATATCCAGGACTCACAGAGAAGCTCCACAGTCTGTGCTGCTGCTGCCCCTCCAGGAGTCTGTATGCACACAGGTGAGGAGGATCTGCACAAAGACACACATCAGCGAGGTGAGGTCCAAGGCTGTGCTAGACTCAAGTCAAGACGTGTTTTACAATGAAAAATAGACTGGACTTTCTTCTTGCAGCTCCAGTGCTCAGACCATAGATCTAAATAATAGAGATCGGCGGGTCCCATTCAGCCCCATTCATGGTAATGATCCCGAGGGATCTGTGAAATTAACATGGCTACGAGCCTCCACAGAGCTCCAGAGTAGAGACCTGCACAGGAATGTATTTCAATCCCGTTCCCGCCCGCTCCCGAGTCTCCCGCGGGAGTGTCCTCCCTGTCCTCCCGGCGGAATCTCACGGGTCCCGACAAGTCCCGAGTTTTTTTAAAGGACAGCGGTGAGTGCGCTCCAGAACGCAGCGCGTCATGTGCCAAATGCTGACACACTGGAGCGCTCTGCGTAACGGCAGCTCAAAGGCTTTTCTCAAACCGTGCAGCGTTTTAAACACATTATCAAACACATTATCAAACGCATTATCAAACATTAAATGCAAAGCGTAGGTCAGTGTTGTAACAGAGAGAGCAAACGTGGCTCTTTTTTGCAGGTTAACAGTGAGTTGGCGACGGAACAATTACCTTCCCAGAGTGAAGTTCTGACAATGGTTTGTCTTTTTCCGCTGCGTCTCTTGTAACTCCCAACAAAGTTTAGAGCAGTCAGTTTGTCACAGTCCATAATAGGGGTGGGCGATATGGCAAAAATAGAATATCACGATTTTTGAATAATAAACTTACGATTTCGGTTTTATCACGATTTTTTTATAATGACAAAATTACTTAAATTACACACTGAAGAAGAAAAATACTACACTAATTTATTCAACTGTGATAATCAACACAGCAATAATAGACTTGGACCTAAAATTTAGTAGAAGTAGAGTAGAGTAAGTTTGGTAAATGCTTGTTGTTAGCATAGACATATTATTATTATTATTATTATTATTAGTTGTTAGTGTCTGTTGCTTTTTGGCATTTTTTCTGAGGTCTCTCTCATGACGTCAAGCTGCTGTAAATGTAACGCTCTGTCGCTGTCTGTCCCTTTCACAATAAGAGTCTTACTAAAGCGATAACATGCAGTGACTTTTATTGTGTAAAACTCAAACAGGAAGAAGTTGGTTATTGTAAGGCGAATTTACAATAATGAACTCAGACTGACGGTGTCTTTGGGGAACTTTTATATTTTCAAAGACATGGATAAGCAGCTCATTTGTGAACACGGCCCAGGATTTAAATTAAACAAATGAGAAGGATGCGGCGCCTGACAGAAATGTAAGGACGAAGGACACACTCGCTTCTTCGCACAAGTGTCGCCAGGTAAATAAATAAACACACGCTGCGATCTGAGCAGAGCAGCGGCGTTGCGGGGGAAAGACACAGACATAAACACCCCTGAAATAGAGACAGAACTCTGGGTTTAAATCTCTAGATTGAGGAGCCTGGTCGTGTATGCGCCCTGTAGAGGAACGGCTCGCTGCCAAACGTTCGCATTAGCGTCCGACATTGCGTAGCAGAAAGTGCGCGGCTTGTGTTTGCTTCACTGACGGTGAAAAGGTCAACTAAAACCGTGATAAACGATCCCACAAAAATAACAGATCGTCAGCTCTGGAGATCGTAAGACGGTCTAATATCGTCATATCGCCCAGCCCTAGTCCATAGAGTCGTCTGTGTTTCTGCAGAAGGGTAAAAACCTGTGTTTTCCTCGATGGAGCGCATCACCTCTATAGAAATGTGATGAAACTGCGTTTCAAAGCGTCTCGGTGTGCGTTGGCTTTAATGGCTTATCCAAAGCGCACGGACAGAGGGAGGTTTTGACAAGTATTGAATTCACCTGCGTCAGGAGATAACGGCGGTTTGAGTGTAGTTCAGCTGTAAGTCCGGTTGGTCAGTGTGGAGCAAATGCAGCCAGTGAAGGTGCTGCAGCGTGGGGGATCTCTGCATCATCCCAGTGTCCACAGGCGGTGATGCGTAAAAGGCTGCGCTCGTGTCCATGTGTGTCTAACACCCTGTTGTTTTCTTATATGGGACATGTCGGGGCAAACGGGACCCGACGTGTTTTGGTCTGACTGCCCGCTCCCGCGAGATTTGTGTCAGGTCCTGCAAGTCCCGCGGGATTTCCCGTCCCGTGCAGATCTCTACTCCAGAGCCAGTCATAGATTTAAGCTTCCACTCTTTATTGCTGATGTACAAAAAACAGTGTGGTTAAAAGTATGATACAGTGGGGAAAAAGTATTTAGTCAGCCAACAATTGTGCAAGTTCTCCCACTTAAAAAGATGAGAGGCCTGTAATTTTCATCATAGGTAAACCTCAAATATGAGAGACAAAATGAGAAAAAACAAATCCAGAAAATCACATTGTCTGATTTTTAATGAATTCATTTGCAAATTATGGTGGAAAATAAGTATTTGGTCAATAACAAACAAGCAAGATTTGTGTCTCTCACAGACCTGTAACTTCTTCTTTAAGAGGCTCCTCTGTCCTCCACTCGTTACCTGTATTAATGGCCCCTGTTTGAACTTGTTATCAGTATGGACAGGTGTTGCAAATTAGCAGTTTTGCTATAACACTAAAAACAATGTATCTGGTTTGTCCAATGCAGTTGTTATGTCCATATCAAATAAACTAATAATAATAATAAAAGACACCTGTCCACAACCTCAGTCACACTCCAAACTCCACTATGGTCAAGACCAAAGAGCTGTCGAAAGACACCAGAAACAAAACTGTAGACCTGCACCAGGCTGGGAGGACTGAATCTGCAATCGGTAAGCAGCTTGGTGTGAAGAAATCAACTGTGGGAGCAATTATTAGAAAATGGAAGACTAACAAGACCACTGATAATCTCCCTCGATCTGGGGCTCCACGCAAGATCTCACCCCGTGGGGTCAAAATGATCACAAGAACGGTGAGCAAACATCCCAGAACCACACGGGGGGACCTAGTGAATGACCTGCAGAGAGCTGGGACCAAAGTAACAAAGGCTACCGTCAGTAACACACTACGCCGCCAGGAACTCAATTCCTGCAGTGCCAGACGTGTCCCCCTGATTAAGCCAGTACATGTCCGGGCCCGTCTGAAGTTTGCTAGAGAGCATCTGGATGATCCAGAAGAGGACTGGGAGAATGTCATATGGTCAGATCAAACCAAAATGGAACTTTTTGGTTAAAATCAACTCGTCGTGTTTGGAGGAGAAAGAAAGAACACCATACCTACTGTGAAGCATGGGGGTGGAAACATCAGGCTTTGGGGCTGTTTTTCTGCAAAGGGACCAGGACGACTGATCCGTGTAAAGGAAAGAATGAATGGGGCCAAGTATCGTGAGATTTTTAGTGAAAACCTCCTTCCATCAGCAAGGGCATTGAACATGAAACGTGGCTGGGTCTTTCAGCATGACAATGATCCCAAACACACCGCCCGGGCAACGAAGGAGTGGCTTTGTAAGAAGCATTTCAAGGTCCTGGAGTGGCCTAGCCAGTCTCCAGATCTCAACCCCATAGAAAATCTTTGGAGGGAGTTGAAAGTCCGTGTTGCCCAGCGCCTGCCCCAAAACATCACTGCTCTATAGGAGATCTGCATGGAGGAATGGGCCAAAATACCAGCAACAGTGTGTGAAAACCTTGTGAAGACTTACAGGAAACGTTTGACCTCTGTCATCGCCAACAAAGGGCATATAACAAAGTATTGAGATGAACTTTTGTTATTGACCAAATACTTATTTTCTACCATAATTTGCAAATAAATTCATTAAAAATCAGACAATGTGATTTTCTGGATTTGTTTTTTCTCATTTTTTCTCTCATAGTTGAGGTTTACCTATGATGAAAATTACAGGCCTCTCTCATCTTTTTAAGTGGGAGAATTTGCACAATTGTTGGCTGACTAAATACTTTTTTCCCCCACTTTGTATAGCCCAGTGTTGTCTCATGGATCATTAACATTTTTAGAAAAAGAAAAACTCTTTGGAACCAGGCTTTAAAGCAGTTTAAACGAGGACTAAAGCTACATAGGAATCCTGTTTCCAAAGTGTCTTTTGGAGTCACCATCCACCAGGGGGTGGTATTACAGCAATGTCAGCCCCATGAGGACCAAAGAGAAGGGCTTTCCTCGCCCACTGGCTCAGGCAGTGATTTAAAAACAGATTTGTTGCTGATTCACAGTGAGCTGATGTGGGAGGGGTGATACTGTATGTGTGAATGAGAACAGAGGGAGGGGGAGGGTCACACCAGGTCTGCAGCAAACTACATTTAGTGTTTTACAGAATAATGTGTGTAACACAACACTAACTACTGTTTCTGTCCGCAGAGAAATGGACCCAGCTCAACCGCTGAAGACTCCCCGCACACGGGGAAAGACATACAGCTGTGAGCAGTGTGACAAGACCTTTACTCAGTTATCCAACCTCAAAGAACACATGAGAATCCACACTGGAGAGAGGCCATACAGCTGTGAGCAGTGTGACAATACCTTTACTCACTCATCCAGCCTCAAAATACACATGAGGATCCACACTGGAGAGAAGCCCTTTGAGTGTGGCCTGTGTGGACATGTGTTTACTCAGTCTACAAGTCTTAAATGTCACATGAGAATCCACACTGGAGAGAGGCCATACAGCTGTGAGCAGTGTGAGAAGTCTTTTACTCAGTCATCCAGCCTCAAAGAACACATGAAGATACATGCTGGGGAAAAGGATTACAGCTGTGATGAGTGTGGGAAGTCATTTATTAAGCTCTCAGGTCTCAGGAAACACAAGAGAGTCCATGATGGACTAAAGCCGTACACGTGTGAGCAGTGTGGGAAAACATTCAGTCAGTCACAGCATCTTGATTGTCACATGAGAATCCACACTAGAGAGAGGCCATACATATGTGAGCAGTGTGAGAAGACCTTTACTCTGTCATCCCACCTCAAAGAACACATGAGGATCCACACTGGAGAGAGGCCATACAGCTGTGAGCAGTGTGAGAAGACCTTTACTCTGTCATCCCACCTCAAAGAACACATGAAGATCCACACTGGAGAAAAGCCCTTTGAGTGTGGCCTGTGTGGACATGTGTTTACTCAGTCTACAAGTCTTAAACGTCACATGAGAATCCACACTGGAGAGAGGCCATACAGCTGTGAGCAGTGTGACAAGACCTTTACTCTGTCATCCAGCCTCAAACAACACATGAGAATCCACACTGGAGAAAAGCCATACAGCTGTGAGCAGTGTGACAAGACCTTTACTCACTCATCCAGCCTCAAAAAACACGTGAAGATCCACACTGGAGAGAAGCCATACAGATGTGAACAGTGTGGGAAAACATTCAGTCGGTCAGAGCATCTTGAATGTCACATGAGAATCCACACTGGCGAGAGGCCATACAGATGTGAGCAGTGTGACAAGACCTTTACTCAGTCATCCCACCTCAAAGAACACATGAGGATCCACACTGGGGAAAAGCCCTTTGAGTGTGGCATGTGTGGACATGTGTTTACTCACTCTAAGAGTCTTACCTATCACATGAGAATCCACACTGGAGAGAGGCCATACAGCTGTGAGCAGTGTGACAAGACCTTTACTATGTCATCCAGCCTCAAAACACACATGAAGAGGATCCACCCTGGAGAGAAACAGCTGTGATGAGTTTGGTCAGACCTTCAGATATTTTAAGATCAAATGTGCTTCATGACATGAACATGTCTGTGTAGTTCACAGAGATTTGTCCAGTTCACTCTATTTCAAACTAATGTTTCACAAATGCTGATGTTTTTTAGTGAGGTCATAGAATCTAAATCTAAATCTTACTTATATGAAAAAAAAATCTTTTTTTCCCCACAAATATGGAATTATATTTGTGTCACCTTCAGAAGTGCAGGACAAGAGTGTTGCGTGCAGCCGTGGAAATGTTACAAGCCCAGAATTCACATTTAGAAAAGAAAATTGATTTGTCCAAACAAATCTTTGTTCTGCGCACTCTTAAAATGATCCTTTAAATAGTCTCATCATTCTCTTGTGCTGTTTTCCTGATGTGTTTTTTCATGTTTGTGTCGTTCAGAGACTTATTGAGTTGACTCTATTTCAAACTAATGTTTCAGACTTGCTGATGTTTTAGTGTTGATGGAATGTAAAGCTTTACACTTATTTGACACTTTTTAACCTCTTAACCCCCACCTGAACCAACAACATTTTTTTCACTTCGGCTTTACCCAAATCTAGAAGCTTCTTGACTGGAGCTTACAGCCTTTATATAGACCAGTGTAACCCCTCATTTGAAAGCTAAGACCTACAAAACTGATCTAAGACTTTGTTGCCACATTGTCGTCACCTTTTTTTCCCTCAATTTTTTGTTGCTTTTTCAGCGCCTTCATTTGTTCTTCATTATAAAACTGTTTTTCAAAGAATTTAAATCAGAGTTTTGTACCATTTCGTTCTTGCCACTATATTGTGAAATCCCGTCAGTGGACTATTCATTTTGGAAGCATTTTAGTTTAGTTTTAATTCTAGTCTTTGAATGAAAATGTGTTTAGTTTTACTCAAGATTTACCCAAACAATTGGTTATATTTTGAGTCGAGTTTTAGTGAAACAAATAACAAACCTTTAAAGAAATGAATCAATATAAAGATGAAACTCCTGAAAAATAAAGTAATGTGACTGTTTTTAAACTAAGCAAATAGTTACATCACAATCCCATTCATTAAAGAAATAATAAAATAAAATGAACTTCCTTTCCCCGGAGTCAGTTTTCTTTCTTTAAAATCATGTATAAATGTAGATGCTTGACCTTTTAAAGTCGCTTCAGTTCTTGGACAGGCCGTTGTTGTGCTCTTGGGCAGGACACAGGAGGATGATGCTGCAGGTTTAACCGCAGGGCTCCATCTTGTGGCCAATATAAGCAATGCATTTCACACCATCGTCATAGAAAAAGAAAATATGGTTTAAAAATATTTACATTGACTTTGAGGGGCCCTCACGATGTCAGCATCGCACATTCAACAATTGATGATGTAAGCCACTAAACAGGTGCGCATGGGCGGTGACCCATGAACTGCCATCTTATAAATGTGCGGGTTCCCGCTTTCTCTCTCTGCCTCCACATCAATAAACGGGGACACGGTCCAGACCTGTCCTCCAAAAAGACCCTCTGCGTTGCCTTATTCTCCACCTCACATGGGTCAGCTACATTGATTTACATTCCACACACCACACGACAGTTGTCATCATCTTCACTTACTATGTTTTTTGTTTTTTTCCAGTGACACAAGAAATACAAATGTACAGTGATTACATCATCTTCACAATACATACGATAGTAAGACATACATTTGGATGTGTGGGGAGGTGAGGGTTAAGAAAAACAACAAAACAAAAGTAAGCTGGGTAGCGGTATGTTTGAGTGTGTGAATGAACATGTGGTTGGGGCAAAAATAACGACGAAAGGAAAAACAAGAACAAAAGGCAGAAGTCTGTCTGAATGTATGAATGTACATGTGGTGCATTAATGTGAGGAATGAGGGTCTAGTAAATATATATGTATTGTTATTTAAAAAATTACAAATAAAATCTATCAACCAGCACTGCTCCGCAATCAATTTTCCCTTTCCCTCTCCTTCCTTTAATGTTATTTTCTCCGCTTTGCTTATTATCACTATTTTCATTGTAAATGTATCTTTTTTTTTTTTACTACACTTACTATGTTTAAAATGCCAACAATAAGGCACCATTCTAGAGGTAGAGAACACCTGACATCATTATTTCCTGTTTTCACCTGTATTTTAATATGGTACAGTCTGCTATAAAGTGATCGGATTTATATTTGTGATCTTATAACTTGATTGACAGTCCGCGATCTTGTCCTTTCGGTCATTACCCAGATCTCATGACCATAGGTGAGGGTGGGAACGTAGATCGATCGGTAAATCGAGAGCTTTGCCCCCTGACTCAGCTCCCTCTTCACCACAACAGTCCGATACAGCGACCGCATCACTGCTGACGCTGCACCGATCCGTCTATCGATCTCGCGCTCCATCCGTCCCTCACTCGTGAACAAGACCTGCTACGGTCATACAGGGAACGGACAGCCCTTAGCAGAGGCCCCCGGACCCCATACTCCCGGAGCACCCCCCACAGGGCAACGCGAGGGACACGGTCGAACGCTTTCTCCAGATCCACAAAGCACATGTGGACTGGTTGGGCGAACTCCCACAAACCCTCGAGCACCCGATGAAGGGTATAGAGCTGGTCCAGTGTGCCGCGACCAGGACAAAATCCGCATTGTTCCTCCTGGATCCAAGGTTCGACTATCGGCCGGATCCTCCTCTCCAGCACCCTGGAGTAGACCTTACCGGGGAGGCTGAGAAGTGTGATCCCTCTGTAATTGGAGCACACCCTCCGATCCCCCTTCTTGAAGAGAGGGACCACCACCCCGGTCTGCCAAACCAGGGGCACTGTCTCCGACCGCCACGCGATGTTGCAGAGACGTGTCAACCAAGACAGCCCTACAACATCCAGAGACTTTAGGTACTCGGGACGAATCTCATCCACCCCCGGAGCCTTGCCACCGAGGAGCTTTCTAACGACCTCGGTGACTTCAGCCTGGGTGATGGGCGAGCCCGCCTCCGAGTCCCCAGCCTCTGCCTCCTCATCGGAAGACGTGACAGTGGGATTGAGGAGATCCTCGAAGTACTCCTTCCACCGCCCGACCACATCCCCAGTCGAGGTCAACAGCTCCCCGCCCGCACTGTAAACAGTGTTGGTGAAGCACTGCTTCCCCCTCCTGAGGCGCCGGATGGTTTGCCAGAATCTCTTCGAGGCCGACCGATAGTCCTCCTCCATGGCTTCTCCGAACTCCTCCCAGACCCGGGTTTTTGCCTCTGTGACCGCACAAGCTGCAGCACGCTTGGCCTGCCGGTACCTCTCAGCTGCCTCCGGAGTCCCACAACAATCAACAATGGAGGAGGAGAACATGGTCCACTCGGACTCCATGTCCCCAACCTCCCTCGGAATCTGGGTGAAGCTCTTCCGGAGGTGGGAGTTGAAGACTCTACTGACACAGGGATCCACCAGACGTTCCCAACAGACCCTCACAACACGTTTGGGCCTGCCAGGTCTGACCGGCTTCCTCCCCTGCCAGCGGATTCAGCTCACCACCAGGTGGTGATCAGTTGACAGCTCAGCCCCTCTCTTCACCCGAGTGTCCGAGACACGCGGCCGGAGATCAGATGACACAACTACAAAGTCGATCATCGACCTCCGGCCTAGGGTGTCCTGGTGCCACGTGCACTTATGGACACCCTTGTGCTCGAACATGGTGTTCGTTATGGACAAACCGTGACTAGCACAGAAGTCCAATAACAGAACACCACTCGGGTTCAGATCGGGGAGGCCGTTCTTCCCAATCACCCCCGTCCAGGTCTCACTGTCGTTACCCACGTGGGCATTGAAGTCCCCCAGTAGAACAATGGAGTCCCCAGCCGGAGCACCATCTAGTACCCCTCCCAGGGACTCCAAGAAGGCCGGGTACTCTGCACCGATGTTGGGCCCGTAGGCCGAAACAGCGGTGAGAGACCTGTCCCCGACCCGAAGACGTAGGGACGCGACCCTCTCGTTCACCGGGGTGAACTCCAATACGTGGCGGCTGAGCTGGGGGGCTATGAGCAAACCCACCCCAGCCCGCCGTCTCTCCCCGCGGGCAACTCCAGAAAAATGGAGCGTCCAGCCTCTCTCCAGGAGTTGGGATCCGGAACCCAGGCTGTGTGTGGAGGTGAGCCCGACTATATCTAGCCGGTACCCGAACGCCAGAAGCTGCGCATGCGGACCAGGTCGTCGAGGCACCCGCCTTCGACTGCCACCCAGTCCACTCTGCACCCGACCCCTACGGCTCCCTCTGCGGGTGGTGGGTCCACAGGAGGGCGGGCCCACGTCGTCCTTTCGGGCTGTGCCCGGCCGAGCCCCGTGGGCAGAGACCCAACCACCAGACGCTCGCATTCGAGCCCCAACCCCAGGCCTGGCTCCAAGGTGGGGCCCCGGTTGCGCCATACCGGGCGACGTCACGGTCATTGATTTTGTACTAACATTTTTAGTCCAAATCAGAAATGCATCAAATTAAAGTTCAAGTTATAAAAATGCTAAGTTTGAGAGGGACAGTTTAATTGTGAGTGGTGCATAAAGCGGGACAAATGGTCTCAACTTATATAGCGCTTTTCCACCTACATTAGGCACTCAAAGCACTTTACAGCAAGGATCCACTCACCCATTCATACACCGTACGCAGACACTGGAGGCAAGGTTGGTGAAGTGTCTTATGTTTCTGTAAATACGAGTCTAATGATGGGCTCCAGGTTATCTGGAGCGCTGTCAGTGGGGCGCGTCATATGCGTGTCCATTATGCATAAAAGCACAGTGCCCCACACACACCCCCATGCGCGCTGCTTCGTGGAGAAGGACTTGTTGACAGTGTTTTGAAGGAAGGGGAGCGCATGGCTTGGTCAGCACTGTGAGCGGGAGCATCCACTTTTCAGTCTCTTTCAAGACTTGAGCGACAGCTCCAGTGTCTGAGTGTAAAACGCACATGTCGAACAGTGCGCGGCGTCTTTCCCACGGACTTCAGCGCTTTGTTGTAAAATACAGATTAGCCTGCACCTGCCTTTGCCCAAAACCATCTCACGAGCCACTGCAGAGGGACTGAGAAATGCGCATAGATGGGCCGACAGCGGGGACTCTCAGAACGGGGATGAACAGGGAAGGAGACGCTGAGCTGACTCCTCTACCACCATGAGCATCGTTAATAAGCCTCGATCATTATCAGCTTTTCTCACGAAATACGGAACAAAAGCCGACGGCAAACAGATAAGCTCAAAACGATTGTCGGAATAGCGGTACCAAAAAGTGTCGGATTGGAGGGATGTCGCAATAGAGGGGTGTCAGAATGATGGGTCGACCCCCTTATCTTTCAGTGGCAAAAGTAAATGTCCATAACAGACTGCAGAGATGAGGCTTTAAAACATTTTATTTACAATTTGAAAAATAAGAATCAAAATGGAAAACAGGCTAAAACTATTATCAGAGTTTGCTCAAATTAATGCAAACATTTCTGATTAAAACTACAAATATACAACAAATATACAGTATTTCATGAACAAAGAAATGTTTTGTTAAGAAGCAAAAAAAAATGAGCACATTTCAAGGTTGTTAAAAAGGTTTTTCCACAAACAGAATTAAAAGTCAATTCAAATAAAATGAATCACTTATAATTGTACAATCAGTTGTTTTCAAAAGGTCAAAAAGAAGAACAATCTTAAATCAATTCAAACAAAAAATAACTTGTAATTCTAAAATGAATTGTTTTTACAAAGCTTCAAATAACTGTTTTTTATAGATTACATACATTCATTAAATTAAGAACAATCTTGAAATGTTTGTGTTACGCGACATATTAATTGATTTTTGATTTAAACAGAATAAACAGACTTCAGAAATAAAGAAAAAACTTTCTCAGTATTGGATGTTGAAATGTGCTTTAAACACTGTGAGTTTTCATGTGTCTTTTTAGATGATGTCTCACGGTGAATGTTTTCTGACAAACTGAGCAGCAGTAAGGCCTCTCTCCTGTGTGTGTTCTGCTATGTTCATCTAAGTGAGACTTTTGGGCAAATGTTTTATTACAGATTGAACATCCGTGTGGTTTCTCTCCTGTGTGTGTTCGTCCATGTGTCTTGAGGTGAGAGAGGTGTGTAAACTTTTTCTCACAGACCTGACAGCTGTAAGGCCTCTCCCCTGTATGTGTTCTTCTGTGTGCATCTAGACTATATTTATGGGCAAATTCTTTCTCACAGTATGAACAAAAGGCCTCCCTCCAGTGTGTGTTCTTCTGTGTGAATTTAAAGCACCAATTTACTTTAATGTTTTCTTACAGTTGGAACAACAATAAGGCCTCTCTCCTGTGTGCACTCTAATGTGTGTTGTTAAATTATGTTTTAGACTAAATTTCTTGTCACAAACATGACACTGGTGCTTCTTCTCTTCTCCTCCGTCAGCTCCGGACGTCTCTCGACTTTGGTGCTTCTGCTCTGGACCTGGTTGTGGTGATTTTCTGCATCAGCCTCTGTCTCCATCTGTGCGTCTGAGCGGCTGAATGGAGGTTCCCAGTCTTCATCATCGTCGTCAGTGTCAGACGAGTGCTCAGTGTGTCCTCCGTCTCTGAGCGGAAATGTGGCTCTGAGCTGATGTTCCCGCGCTCAGTTTGTCTCTGTGGAAGCGGGGAGGGCTCTTCTCTCTTCACGCTCACAGCACTGGACTCTGGGAAACACCTGAAACATGATTTAAATATGAATAAACTGAACAATAATATGACTTAGACGTGTTTGAAAGTGTGTGAGCCTACACTGGCAGCTGCTCTTCCTCCCGTGTGACGCTCTGCTCTTCTGGCTCCTCTTTGATCCGTGAGGTCTTGGTGATTTCCCGTTTCAAACTCTGACCAGTACGACTCTCGGGCTCAGGATCTGGTCCAGGAGCCGCTGTTTCCTCCGGTTCTCGTCTTGGGAGCGACGCAGTTCCTCCACACACTCCGCTGTCGTCCTTTCAAACAGCGCACGTGTCTCTCCAGCCGCCGCAGCCAGACGCTCATTCACAAAAGCTCTGAACGTTTGGCCTTCACACATTTTTACAAACAGCCCTAAACAGAGACGACAGAGAAAACAATGAGGTTTCAGCTGATCATTTACATGTTACTCTCCTGTCAAATAGAGCTAAAGCTGGGCCTGGACTTTTAAACTGTCACCAAAATAAATGATGGAAAAGGAACAAAGAAAAGCTTTTTTTATTTTGAAATATTTTTGTACAGACTGATCATAAAGTGCCCAAATAAATGTTACTTTCTCATATTTTCGCTGCTACATAGACAGTTTCTCTCCTGTTGAGCTAACTGCTGATTAGCCTTTAGCTCCTGAGAGATTATAACTTCACCTTCATCGTGATTAAGGCCAACAAAAATGAAAACTAATCCTTAAAAACATGTTAAACAACCTTATAAACTGTTATGAAAGAAATAACTCACATTTACTCACCTGTTCTGTGTCTAAAATGAATAAAATCAGTCGTTAGCTTCACACAACAGCAGCAGACTTTGGGAAAGAGGGGAGGTGTGGTGCCGCGGTAACGCACTTAAACAAATCAACTGCCTGAGAAATAAAGTGCAGTTTGGTTTTCAATTCTTTGTAATTCTTCTAATTTAAGGAAGAAAAACATCATAGTTTTTTCCCCATAAAAATGTCAGTTTGTGAAGAAAAGTGTGAAAAAAGTTTGAATCTTTTGTTGAAATAACAGGAATCTGTCCATAGTAACACCTTAGCAACAGCAGAATACTCAGTGCTGATGTAGACAGAAGCAGATGCACTGAAAATACAGCAGATGGCGCTCTGGAGGTATTTGATAGTCATGTTAGAATTTTTTTCCATTTTCCAAATTTTATTATTAGGGCTATTTATTAAAAATGTATTGTTATTTTATTTTATTTTAATTCATTTCATTTGTCAATTCATTTCACAATGAATCGAAATAGTTAATTATTTCGTCCTTGTTGTGTAGTGGGGGATGTGGAGAGTGAGGGTGGAAGCACTGGGAGGGTAGGGAATGGAAGGAGTTTAGCTTCCCTATATAGCCTGGTGTATAAAACTGTTCTTCAGTCGACTGGAACTGGCCCGTGGATTCCGCAGTCTCCTCCCTGAAGGCATTACCTTGAAGAGACTGTGTGATGGGTGCGTAGGGTCCCTGGTGATTCTGACGGCTTTGCGGGTGAGACTGGTTGGAGTACATGACCTTAATAGAGGGGAGAAGGGCTCCGCGGATCTTCTCCGCTGCTCGTATGTATACTGGATTGATAACAAGGACTGGACGGTCTCGATCCTGGCCCGTCTGCTGAAGGGACTCCATCGGCCCTGGGTCTCTATAGCCTGTCCGTCCATGGGAGTGGATCTCTCCTTCTGTGGTTCTCCCCAAGGTTTCTCTTTTCTCCCACTGGGTTTTTGAGTTTTTCCTTGCCGTGCTGGAGAGTCTGAGGACAGGGGACACCCGCGCCGCTCGTCGCCACCCACTGCTGACGCTTATTTGGACATTATGTTTGCCTGGATACTTGATTCGCCTGAACTTTACATTGTATTATTTACTGCTCTGTTTTATTGCCTTAATGTTCGGTGCAGCTGTGAGGAAACTCCTGTTGTGATATTGGGCTATACAAAACCATTGATTAATTGATAATGTGCTAGAGGCACCTTCGGCAGGAGGCAGTGCTGGCGCCGTGCCACACAGTGATGGAGCTGGTCAGGAGCCTCTCTATAGTCCCTCTGTAGAAGAACCACACAGTGATGGAGCTGGTCAGGATGCTCTCTATAGTCCCTCTGTAGAAGAACCACACAGTGATGGAGCTGGTCAGGAGCCTCTCTATAGTCCCTCTGTAGAAGAACCACACAGTGATGGAGCTGGTCAGGATGCTCTCTATAGTCCCTCTGTAGAAGTTGCACATAATGGAGGCTGGGACTCTGGCTCTTCTGAACTTGCGGAGAAAGTAGAGATGCTGATTACTTTTCTTGACCAGTGATGTAGTGTGCATGGTCCAGGAGAGGTTCTCTGTGATGTGCACACCCAGGAACTTAGTGGCACTGTTTTCTTCTCCATAAATGATCAAATATGAACATCTTTCTCTGACAGCGGCTCCGGACGCTCCTCACAAACCTTGATCAGACGTCTCCTGATGTCAATGAGGAGCTGGATGTAAGATGTGACATAAGAAGACGTAAACACTGTCACTGCGCAGCCATACTGTACATAAGGGCCATGAGCGAGTCCCAGCTCTGTCCTAAAGTGCAGCATTCTCTATTTTCCGACGTCACTAATGGATATTTAAACATGTCTTTGTGAGACATAAACTTCAATGATGTAAAACTATAAAAAACTAATCAAAGGAATATTTCCATAACAAAACAGACTGTGGAGATGAGGACTTTGAGATGAGGACTTTCCGCCGACACGTACAGCCTGTGGTCTCCCCGTCAGAAAGTCCAGCAGCCAGTTGCACAGTGATGTGTTGATCCCCAGGTGGAGCAGTTTGTGTATGAGCTGCTGTGGGATTATAGTGTTGAATGCTGAGCTAAAGTCTAAAAACAGCATTCTAACGTAAGAGTCCTTTGTTTCAAGGTGAGTGAGGGCTGAATGAAGTGCAGTGGAGATGGCATCTTCAGTTGAGTGACTGGACCGATAAGCAAACTGGTATGGGTCCAGGGTGGGAGGGAGAACAGACTTAATGTGTTCCATGACGAGCCGCTCGAAGCACTTCATAAGAATTGGAGTGAGTGCTACTGGGCGTTTAGTCATTAAAGCAGGAGGGTGGCGACTTCTTTGGCACTGGAATGATGGTGGTCGCTTTGAGGCACGTTGGGACCACAGCCTGCTGCAGAGATGTGTTAAAAATGTCTGTGAAGACTTCAGTGAGTTCATCAGCGCAACCTTTCAGTACACAACCAGGTATGTTGTCTGAACCCGGTGCTTTGCGTACGTTGATCCTGCTCAGAGATCTTCTCACACTCTCTGGAGATAGCTTCAGCACTTGGTCTTCAGGAGGGGGTGTTGACTTTTGTGCCGGGGTTCTGTTGAGTGCCTCATAGCGAGCAAAGAATTCATTTAGAGCGTTCAACAGAGAGGTGTCACTGTCACAGGTTTGTCGAGGAGGTTTATAGTCTGTGATGGTCTTTATTCCCTCCCACAGACTCCGAGTGTCTCTGCTGTCTCTGAAGTGAGCAGTTATCTTTTTGGAGTACTGCTTCTTGGCTTTTTTGATGCCGCGGGAAAGATTGGCTCTAGCTGTCCGCAGTTTCTCCTTATCACCAGATTTGAAGGCAATATTCCGGACCCTCATGAGCCTGAGGACTTCACTTGTAATCCAAGGTTTCTGGTTGGACCTGATAATGATGGTCTAATGGTGCGTACAGACCAAACGCTGACACGCCACCAACTTTCATGTTAACCCTATGTAGACCTGCTCCGACGCGCGTCGAAATGTAAGCAAAGATGTCCGCGCGTATGAAGCGTTCCAAATGCGAGCAGATGAGGATTAACGCACGTCAAAACCAGTGAGAACAGCGCGGTACAGAGCAGCGATGCCGCGCCCACTGCTTCATGCACTCAAGTAATCACAATCTACACGTGCGTTCATTTACGCCTTGTTAACCAATCCGGGACTGGGCTCAAATAGTGAGCACAAGCGTCACCTGTTACCTGCAGCAGTGGCGCAAAAAGGGCATACGCAATATATGCCTTTCATAGGGGCGCCAATAGTGATGTGTTCTTTTTAACAGTCTATGTGTGTCGGTCGTGAACGATCCGGCTCTTTTGAACGAGTCTTTACAGTGAACGATATGAACAGGTTCGCGGTGGTGATGTGTTTTTTTTTTATTCCTCTTTGGGGGACGGGCGTCACTTTAGTTGTGCATGCTTATTTTGCAAAACAAAAGTCACTGCTGCAGTGGGGCAGAGAGGAGTGCAGAGGGACTGTCATCTCCACCGCTGCTGCTGCAGCCTGCAGCCCCACGAGGAGCTCAAAGTGAGTGTGACCGTGTGGAGTGCATCTGCCCTCCCCTCACCTGTTTCTTGGAGCGCTCCTCTTTGCGCACCTGGTTTGGCACTGATTGTGGGGTGGAGCCCCGAAGGGATTTATGCTCATGTCTGTTGTGGCTCAGATCCTCTTGCTGCTTCCACGCACGGATCTCTCCTCTTCTGTGGGTCTACGGAGTTGTTTGTTGGAAGTGTGTGCGGTGGCTTTACACGCTGTGATCACCGTGCGTTACAGCTTTCACTCAACATTGTGTTCTGGCGCATGTTGACGCCTGGTCGGCTGTTATACTCTACAGCTGCAGCTTTGGATCACTGCTTACTCCTCTCGGTGTCACCGGGGCTTGTAGCGGCCGCCGACAGTGGCTTGTTTGGGCCATCAGCGTAGGATGTTTGGTGTGGTGCTTCAGTAAGTGCGTTCTGCGCACGTTGTATGCGGAGGCTGGGAGCGCGCTTCCGTCGGGGTCTGGAGACCGGTGCTTCTCCTGATTGCGGGACCAACTGCACCTCCCGTGTCCAACTGGGGATACAGTCTTGGCTCACACCATTCACCACACTGCTTCGGTGGCGCAACTCCTCTCATCCTGCTGTTCTGGATGCCACCAAACGAGCTTGGTAAACCTTTCCAATTTGTTTTTGGTGTTACGAACTCTCCAGTTCCCCCAGTGTAATTGGGATATGCACATTTTGTACATTTTTAACTGTAAATAGCTGGTGTTTGATTTATTTATTTTTAATATTGTCTTGTGCACGTTTTGTATTTTGGTTGTGTTTTGAGTTTGTCATTCCACTCATACTGTTTTAAAGAAATTATTGCGATTTTAAAGAACTGTGAAATAAAAGTGCTGTTTTGATATATAAAGGTCCTGTCTCTGCCCGGTAATTGACTAAAAGGTAAAACGAACCTGTGTCTGCCTTTGTGCAGGGTCCTAGGCCTATCCTAGGTGGCGTTGTTGACAACCTTTAGCTACCTGCATTTCTCATCATGCCACAATTTGGCGTTAGTTCGGGCAGGATACCACAGAGTTAAAGGGGCAGAGACATTTTTACTTTTTGTAATTTTTATATTTTCAAAAACAAAAATCCAGAACAGCAGTGGTGGTGTTAGGACTCAAATTCTTTTTTTTCTTTTTTTTGGAGCCTCTTGGCAGTTTTCCTCAGTTGACATGGAAGAGGAGATGCAGCAGCTAAAAGACCTTGTTTCACACCTTCAGGCAGATAACGAGCGGCTCCGTCGGGGGAGCGCTGGTTCTTTGGACCCCGGCGAGGGTGCCTCTCAGTCCTCTGCTGCATCTGCTAATACACTGTCCCCTGCCCCCGCTGTAATGGAGCGGTTGGTGGTTGTACCTCGGGACCGCAGGTGCCCTATCTTTAGTGGAAGGACTGGGCTTGGGATCGCTGAATGGGTCGAGGAGGTTGAGGCATGTATGCGTGCTCAACATCTCACTGCTGCTGACCGCGCTTTGTTCATTTTTGACCACTTGGAAGGAGAGGCTAAACAGGAAATCAAGTTCCGGCCTGTCGCTGAGCGTGGGGACGCTGTTAAGATTCTTTCAATTCTAAAGGAGCTTTATGGCTGCCATCAGTCTTACATTACCTTACAGCAAGACTTCTTTGCCCGGCATCAAATGGAGGGTGAGAGCCTTCAAGAATTTTCATTAGCTTTAATGTCATTGATGGCACGGGTTAAGCAGCAGGCACCAGATGGGATGCCTAATGCGGAAGTGTTGCTTCGAGACCAGTTTACAGAATATGTTCTTGATTGTGCCTTGCGCCGCGAGCTTAAACAACTTGTTCGTAGGCAACCAACAATCACCTTGATGGAGCTTCGTGCTGAGGCGATCAGGTGGGAGCGCGAGGGTTTGCCAGGTGGTGCTAGGGCCGTAGCTATTCTGTTCCTTCGGCTTTGGGCCTCCAGTGTGGGGTGCAGGGTCGTGTTCAGTCCAATCCTCAGGTTGATCCAGCCGGGCCTAGTTTAAGAGAACTTATGGACCTTTTGAAGCAGCAACAGGAACAGTTGAATAAACTTACTCAAACCGTTGTGTCATTGCAGGCCCCTCGTCAAGAGAATTTGGATCCATTTCCACCCATTTGTCACAGGTGTCAGCAGCCAGGACATTATGCTAGGGACTGTATGGGTCCTCGGGTCTTCAATCAGCAGCGACCAAGTAGACATGATGGTCAGGGGTCAAGGAATTCTAGGCCAACAAATTCCAACTGGCAGTCGGAAAACTAGAACCCACTGAGCTGTTGAGCCACAGTTCAGGTGGGGAGCCCTTAGGCTCACGGTTAGACACAGCTTGTGGATTGGTTGCGCCCTGTCCGACTATAGATGTTTCAATTGGGGGGGTTTCGGTCTCGTGCTTGGTGGACACTGGTTCCATGGTTTCTACCCTCACGGAGAGTCTGTTTATGGAGCAGTTTGCGCAGTGGGGTCAGGATCGCCTTCGCTCCTGCAATTGGCTTCAGCTTAAGGCGGCAAATGGACTAGCCATCCCCTATGTCGGCTATCTGGAACTGGATGTTGAGTTGTGTGATAAGGTCATTCCGCGCTGTGGGATTCTCGTGGTAAGGGACCCCCCTGGTGCTAGTTCGTCAGTCCCTGGTATCTTGGGGATGAACGTCATTCGACGGTGTTATGGTGAGCTTTTCAGTGCACTCGGCGCTTCCCTTTTTGATGCACCGGCTGTATCCAAGGCTCCTCAACCGGTTGTCGTTGCGCTACAACAATGCCACAAGGAGTGTCCCGACAAGGAGTTGGTGGCTAGTACAGTGAAGGTTCGGGGCAGACGGGCAGTGCACGTGCCTGGAGGTACTATGAGATTGGTAGCTAGCACTTGTTCTGGGGAGTTTGCTGAAGGAAATGTTTTGCTAGAACCACCAGAGACTGGGTTACCTGCTGGCCTGCTTGTTTCCTCATGCCTGGTGAGAGTGGTTCGAGGGACAGCGTACGTTCCTGTAGTCAATGTGGGAACTAAGGACGTTCTCCTTTATCCACGGACCACGCTGGGTAGTCTTAGCGAGGCACAGATTGTGAGCTTGCCGGTCGGTGTCACTGAGGATCGAACTACGTTGGCATTTACAAACTCTCAGATTGTGTCGCCCTCCATGCCAGATAGGATAGCTTCGCTGGAATTGCCCGCTCTTTCAGATCAGGATAAGGAGAAGGTGAGGGTGTTATTGCACGGGTACGAGTCAGTCTTTGCCACGCACGAAAATGACCTAGGATGCACGACTCTTCTTTCACATGACATACCGTTGGTCGATGAAGTCCCGGTTCGCCAAAGGTATCGTCGCATCCCGCCTTCAGAGTACGAGGCTGTCAAGGCGCATATAAATCAGCTGCTTGAGTCTCAAGTAATTCGGGAGAGCAGCAGCCCGTACGCTTCACCAATCGTATTGGTGCGAAAGAAAGATGGTAGTCTGCGCCTCTGCGTGGATTACCGCCTGCTCAATGGTAAAACGCGAAAAGACGCTTTCCCTTTGCCTCGGATCGAGGAAACGCTGGACTCTTTGTCCGGGGCCATTTGGTTTTCTACTCTCGACCTAGCCAGTGGCTATAACCAGGTCCCTGTGACTGAGGCGGACAGGCCCAAAACGGCCTTTTGTACCCCCTTCGGCCTTTTCGAGTTTAACCGCATGCCATTTGGTCTGTGTAACGCCCCGAGCACCTTCCAGCGGCTGATGCAGAGGATGTTTGGCGACCAGCAAGGTCAGTCTCTTTTGCTCTACCTTGATGACATCGTCGTCTATTCATCCTCTGTTGAACAACATCTCCTGCGGTTGGAAATGGTGCTCGGTCGGCTTAAAACAGAGGGCCTGAAGGCGCGGCTCGAAAAGTGCTCGTTTTTCCAGCGTCAGGTGGGGTATTTAGGCCATGTCATCTCGGACCAGGGCGTGTCAACTGACCCCAAAAAGATCGAGGCTGTGTCCCAATGGGAGCGTCCCACCAATGCCTCTGAGCTGCGTTCATTCTTGGGCTTCGCCAGCTACTATCGCCGGTTTGTAGAGGGATTTGCCAAGTTGGCTACCCCTCTGCACCGGACGGTGGCCGAGCTGGCGGGCACAAGGTCTAAGAAGGGCTCGGACAAAGCTCTAGGGGCCGCGTGGACTCCGCAGTGTGAGCAGGCGTTTGAGGCGTTGAAGGCTAAGCTAGTGTCGGCACCCGTTCTAGCATTTGCAGACTTTTCAAAGCCGTTCATTCTAGAGGTGGATGCTAGTTATAGCGGGCTGGGAGCTGTCCTCTCCCAAGAGACAGATGGTGGGGTGAGACCGGTGGCCTACGCGAGCAGGGGTTGCGGCCCACTGAGCGCAACATGGTAACTTACAGCTCCATGAAGTTGGAATTCTTAGCGCTCAAGTGGGCCATGACGGAGAAGTTCCGCGAATATTTGTTGGGTCACAAGTGCACAGTGTACACTGACAATAATCCGCTGAGTCATCTCCAGACTGCGAAATTGGGTGCAACAGAGCATAGATGGGCTGCACAGCTTGCTGCCTTCGACTTTGAAATAAATAATAATAATAATGCATCGGTTTTATATAGCGCTTTTCTGGACACTCAAAGACGCTTTACATTGCATTATTCATTCACTCCATACTTGATGGTGGTAAGCTACTATTGTAGCCACAGCTGCCCTGGGGTAGACTGACAGAAGCGAGGCTACCAGTTTGCGCCATCGGCCCCTCCGACCACCACCAACCACTCACTCACTCACTACATTCGCTAGGCTTCCTGGTGTTACCAAACGGTCTCCCATCCAAGTACTAACCAGGCCCTTCCCTGCTTAGCTTCCAAGATCTGACGGGATTGGGCAGAGCAAAGGCGGTATGAAATAAGGTAGCGTTCAGGTCGCAGTAACAGGAACGCTGACGCCCTATCCAGGCAGTATTCGGGCTCCGAGGCCTTGGCCCAATATCTGCCTGGTACTCCAGCCCCTATCGCATTGCAGCATGGTCCGCTGCGAGACCCTGTGGTGGTGGCCACCCAGTCTTTGGTCTCAGCACTCCCAGGCCACTCCGTTTCTGACCTCAGGTCTTTACAAGAGAACGATCCTATGCTAAAGGAGGTCCTTGTGTTTTTGCGGCAGAAAACCCAACCTTCCGTTTCTGATAGACGCAGTCTTTCCAAGCGTGCCCTTGCATTGCTTCGCCAACGTAAGCGCTTTGTGGAGCACGATGGGGTTCTTTTTCGTAGGGCTTACCGTTCCGACGGTGGGGAGGAAATTTTACAGCTTCTTCTTCCAGCCTCCCTGCGGGAGGAAACTTTGCACCTTCTTCATCAGCAACATGGTCATCAGGGCATGGAAAGGACCACGGAGTTGGTCCGTCAGCGGTGCTATTGGCCGGGAATGTCTAATGACATCCGGGATTGGGTCCAGGAGTGTCAGCGGTGCCAGGTGGCAAAGGATGCAAGTCAAGTGTCACACAGCTACATGGGGCATCTACTTGCCTCCCGGCCCAATGAGATCCTCGCCATGGATTTCACGTTGCTTGAGCCCTCACGTAATGGGTATGAAAACGTTTTGGTCATGACCGACGTGTTCAGTAAATTCACCGTCGCAGTTCCAACACGTGACCAAACAGCTTCTACTGTGGCCCACGTGCTGATTTCAGAGTGGTTCTATAAGTTCGGCGTCCCCGGTCGCTTGCATTCTGACCAAGGAAGGAGTTTTGAGAGTGCTTTGATTGCGCAACTTTGCTCATTGTATGGTGTAACAAAATCTCGCACAACGCCGTACCATCCTGCTGGCAATGGACAATGTGAGCGATTCAATCGCACTCTTCACAATCTTCTTCGGACATTGCCATTGCCACAGAAGCGGGATTGGGCTTCTTCTCTACCTCAAGTTCTCTTCTGTTATAACACAACACCACATCAGGGCACAGGAGAGTCTCCATACTACTTGATGTTCGGCCAAGAGCCGAGGCTTCCAATCGACTTCCTCCTTGGGAGGATTGAAGAACCACGGTCGGGTGAGGTGCAAGGCTGGGTGGCTGAGCACCAAGAGCGGCTCAGGCTTGCATTTGGTTGTGCTCGTGAGAGGCTTCTTGCAGCTGCGAATCGTAGGAAAGAGCGTTATGATCAATGGGTGCGGCATGCACCACTGTTCGTGGGTCAGCGGGTGTATTTGAGGGATCATAGTTTCCGAGGGCGCCATAAAATTCAAGATCTTTGGAGCTCGGTTGTCCATCAGGTAGTGGGTGCTCCATCGGGAGAGGGCACGGTTTACACTGTGGCCCCTGTTCACGACTTGCATAGGGTCCGGAATGTACATCGCAACATGTTGAAAGCTGTTGTGGAACCTATGGAGGTTGTTGATCAGCCCCCCTGCTCGCCCCCTTTACCGGAAGCGGCCCCACTTGAGGATTCTTATTCTTCAGACAGTGATGTGTGGCTTTTGGTCTCCGAATCTAGTCAGCCCGTGGATGCTCCGAGCGCCCCTTTTCGGGTTCCAGTGGGGACCTCTGTCTTGAGTGTGCCTGGTCATGGTCAGGCTAGCGCACCAGCTGCAACACCTTTCCAGGAACCATCTTCAGCTGACCTTAACCAACCAAGCACCAGTGCTCAAGCATTACGCCGGACCACTCGGTCTGGGGCTGGTCAACATTCAAACATACATCGGCTTCCCCAGGCTCCTAGTAGTCCGACTACTGAGCGGGTTGGTAGGGCTCTTGATCCTACTTCCAATCTTCAGGCGGCCATCTTTAGGCCTTGGTCTTGATCTATCGTCGGGGCGACGATACAAAAAAGGGGGTAGATGTGACCGTGTGGAGTGCATCTGCCCTCCCCTCACCTGTTTCTTGGAGCGCTCCTCTTTGCGCACCTGGTTTGGCACTGATTGTGGGGTGGAGCCCCGAAGGGATTTATGCTCATGTCTGTTGTGGCTCAGATCCTCTTGCTGCTTCCACGCACGGATCTCTCCTCTTCTGTGGGTCTACGGAGTTGTTTGTTGGAAGTGTGTGCGGTGGCTTTACACGCTGTGATCACCGTGCGTTACAGCTTTCACTCAACATTGTGTTCTGGCGCATGTTGACGCCTGGTCGGCTGTTATACTCTACAGCTGCAGCTTTGGATCACTGCTTACTCCTCTCGGTGTCACCGGGGCTTGTAGCGGCCGCCGACAGTGGCTTGTTTGGGCCATCAGCGTAGGATGTTTGGTGTGGTGCTTCAGTAAGTGCGTTCTGCGCACGTTGTATGCGGAGGCTGGGAGCGCGCTTCCGTCGGGGTCTGGAGACCGGTGCTTCTCCTGATTGCGGGACCAACTGCACCTCCCGTGTCCAACTGGGGATACAGTCTTGGCTCACACCATTCACCACGCTGCTTCGGTGGCGCAACTCCTCTCATCCTGCTGTTCTGGATGCCACCAAACGAGCTTGGTAAACCTTTCCAATTTGTTTTTGGTGTTACGAACTCTCCAGTTCCCCAGTGTAATTGGGATATGCACATTTTGTACATTTTTAACTGTAAATAGCTGGTGTTTGATTTATTTATTTTTAATATTGTCTTGTGCACGTTTTGTATTTTGGTTGTGTTTTGAGTTTGTCATTCCACTCATACTGTTTTAAAGAAATTATTGCGATTTTAAAGAACTGTGAAATAAAAGTGCTGTTTTGATATATAAAGGTCCTGTCTCTGCCCGGTAATTGACTAAAAGGTAAAACGAACCTGTGTCTGCCTTTGTGCAGGGTCCTAGGCCTATCCTAGGTGGCGTTGTTGACAACCTTTAGCTACCTGCATTTCTCATCATGCCACATGAGCATAAGGCAACAAGTTTGAGAAATAAAAGTCCTAATGAAATAATAAACACGGTTACAGAGGAGATCGCGTTGAAGCTTGCGTTGTTTTCTCCCCTCTTGCGCGAGGGAGAGAGAGGGAGAGGAGGAAAGGTTACGTGAATGAAGCAACAGAAGCTTTTATCGGGCCGTGTGATTGTTTTTTTGTGATAACAAACTCCATAGAGGGAAATATCGATGTTATATTGTGTGAAATAGTGACATTTTCGTTAAAATAAAGTCAATTCAGAGGGTATTTATTTTCTTTAAAAAAAAAGAAACAACCATCAAAGAGCCATGTGTGTATTTGTGTGTGGGAGGGGGGTAGTTGCGGTAGTTGCGCCCCTGACCTGCAGCATGGAGGAGAAGTTGATCATCGCGGTTTGCGCTCGGCCTGAGTTGTATGACACGCCTCCTAATTATGACGCTTGCAAAACTTCACGCGCCAGCAAACGGGCGTTTCTCCTCAGAAGCGGCAATGTTTGGCGTCCAACTAGAGGCTGACGGAGCGTGGACGCACGTTCGGTCTGAACGCACCTTTAGAGTCTGTAACATCCTCAATGCACTTGGTGATGTAGGTAGTGACAGTCTCTGTATACTCCTGGAGATCAGTGATATTGTTGTGAATGGCAGCCTGCTTGAACATAATCGAATCCGTTGTGTGAAAGCAGTCCCTGAGTTTCTCTAAAGAGTCTTTACTCCACACTTGAATCTGTTTCCGAACCGGTTTAGTGACTTTAACCAGTGGCCTGTATGCTGGCAGTAACAGAATAGTTATGTGGTCCGAGGCACCAAGATGGGGGAGGGGGGGTGCCTTGTATGCTCCTTTTTTGGTGGTGTAAACCAGATCCAGGATGTTGTTTCCCCTTGTTGGAAAGTCAATGTGTTGATAGACTTTGGGGAAAACGCTCTTTGGGTCTGCCTGGTTAAAATCCCCACCTAAGATGAGAAAGGCATCTGGGTGGGCTGTCTGTTGGTCACTGACACTCTGGAACAGTTCATTCAGTGTCTTTCCTGTTTTTGATGTTGGAGGTGGGCGGTATGTAGACAGCCACAAGCAGTACGACAGTAAGTTCCCTGGGCATAAACTCCACGAGGGGTGAGCAGTGTCTGCAGACCACGGCAACGTCACGGCACCAGGCGTCATTGGTGTAGACACAGAGACCACATCCGCGCGAGGAACCACAGAAAGTGTCTCTTATTTTTCAGTGGCAAAAGTAAATGTCCATAACATAACAGACTGCAGAGATGAGGCTTTAAAACATTTTATTTAAAATTTGAAAAATAAGAATCGAAATGGAAAACAGTCTAAAATATAGCCGCAAGCGGCGATTATCGGCCCTCGCCGACCGCCCTGCCTAAAGCAAGGGGGCGCTTCGCGCCCCTTTGTCTCCCTCAATCTAAAATTATGGTATTGCTACTGCCTTTATGTTTGTTTTGAACTTTTTTCCCAACGGTCTTAGTTTTAGGATTTTTGGAATGCGCTAACGCGCACTCCGCGCTCAATTTTGACATTATACAGAGAAAAATTAGTATGAATTTGTATCACACTATATCTGCAAACTGAAGCATATTTTTACATCCACAAAGGTTATCCAAGTACGTTGGATAACCTTTGTGGTTCCTCACTTCTCGCTGAATTATGGAGTTTAACATTTTTCCATCAGAATAAAACGGGACGTTCTGGTCATCGCTACGGCAACACCGTGAAAAATATGGCATGGGTGTAATTGACTTTTCTGATCGGAACGACCAAATAGAATTTTGTGCCAAATTATTTTAATTTTCGTAAAACTAAAATTTGTACTCTCCATATAATTCCTATAGGAATTTGAATTTTGCCAAATGAAAGTGTTTAGGACTGAGACTTTAACAACTGATAACAAAATGAGCGAAATCGGACTTCATATGTGCGAATGGGAGCCATTTTTTGTTTGCGAAAAATCTCAAAATACTTCGTAGTTTGCGGCTTCGCCGCATAAAAACCGTAAAACTTACAAAAGTAATTTGGATAACTTTTAAAGTTCTACTTCTCAAGATTATTTCCCACCCAAAATTATGTCGTTCCGATAAACGCTCTAGGAGGAGATAGATTTTGTACGAAGTGAAAAATAAAGGCGGATTCCCGCTTCGCGGGCTGTCATCCAAAATGGCCGACACCCAATATGGCGGACGGCGTTGCCGTAATAATATTTTTTGCTCAACTTGTCATGATGCACGTCTCTACCGATTTTTATGATTCTACGACAAACTTCATTTTTGGCCAAGTCCTATCTCGCAATGTTAAAAAAAAAACTGAGGTGGCGCTATCGCGCCACTATTTTGAAATTCAAAATTTGGAAATAGTCAAAAGTTGCGTCGGATCGGGTTTGAATTTTGGGCCAAAATCTGTGACTTTTCGTCAATGTTCACTGGGTGAAAATTGCGACGGTGCAAAAGAAAGAAAGAAAGAAAGAAAGAAAGAATAATATTCCCAGACGAAAATAATGTTCCCGCTTACACGGGTACCATAAACTATATATTTTCGGAAAGCGCTCGCGCATTCCTACCTCATGGTAGAGGTCCTGGGTCACTGACGGGCACGAAGTGCCCGTCAGTGACCCAGGGCTCTCAGTCGCCCATTGACTTTTATGGGCTCTGTACAATTACAATGTTGATTTTTGCATTATATATGTATGTGCACGGGACGTGCACGACAAGAGGAGTGCGTTAGTGCGGGTTTGAGAGGAGGGGAGCGCTTCGCGCTCGTTTTGTGCGTTTTGTTCGCACTTTGGGGGAGTGCGCTCCGCTTCGCTCCGCGCACCGTCCAATTACAATGTTCGTTTTCTGATACATGTGCACGTGCACGGAATGTGCACGAGAAGAGGAGTGCGTTAGTGCATGTTTGAGAGGAGGCGAGCGCTTCGCGCTCATTTTGTGCACTCCGCGCACTTTGGGGGAGTGCGCTCCGCTTCGCGCCGCGCACTCTATACGATTACAAGAGCCCCTTCGCCAGCCCTGATGGCGCTCGGGCCTAACTATTATCAGAGTTTATTAAGACTGAACAGTTTGCTCAAATTAATGCAAACATTTCTGATTAAAACTCATTCAACAAATATACAGTATTTCATAAACAAAGAAATGTTTTGATAAGAAACAAAAAAATGAGCACATTTCAAGGTTGTTAAAAAGGTTTTTCCAGAAACAGAATTAAAGGTCAATTCAAATAAAAGGAATCACTTATAATTGTACAATCAGTTGTTTTCAAAAGGTCAAAAAGAAGAACAAGTTAATTCAAACAAAAAAAATCACTTGTAATTCTAAAATGAATTGTTTATACAAAGCTTCAAATAACTGTTTTTTATAGATTACATTCATTCATTCATTAAATCAAGAACAATCTTGAAATGTTTGTGTTACGCGACATATTAATTGATTTTTGATTTAAACAGAATAAACAGACAACTTCAGAAATAAAGAAAAAAACTTTCTCAGTATTGGATGTTGAAATGTGCTTTAAACACTGTGAGTTTTCATGTGTCTTTTTAGATGATGTCTCACGGTGAATGTTTTCTGACAAACTGAGCAGCAGTAAGGCCTCTCTCCTGTGTGTGTTCTTCTATGGTCATCTAAAGTAGACTTTAGGGCAAATGTTTTATTACAGATTGAACAGCCGTGTGGTTTCTCTCCTGTGTGTGTTCGTCCATGTTTCTTCAGGACAGAGAGGTGTGTAAACTTTTTCTCACAGACCTGACAGCTGTACGGCCTCTCCCCTGTATGTGTTCTTCTGTGTACATCTAGATCATGTTTATGGGCAAATGTTTTCTCACAGAACGAACAACTAAAAGGCCTCTCTCCAGTGTGTGTTTTTCTGTGTGAATTTAAAGCACCAATTTGGTTAAATGTTTTCTTACAGGTGGAACAACTAAAAGGTTTCTCTCCTGTGTGCACTCTAATGTGATTTGTTAACTTCCATTTTCCTCTAAACTTCTTGTCACAAACATGACACTGGTGCTTCTTCTTCTCTTCTCCTCCGTCAGCTCCAGACGTCTCTCCGTTGTTGACCGTAGCGCTCGTCTCTGGTGCAGACTTGTTTTGGGTGGAGACTTTGGTGCTTCTGCTCTGGACCTGGTTGTGGTGATTTTCTCCATCAGCCTCTGTCTCCATCTGTGCGTCTGAGCGGCTGAATGGAGGTTCCCAGTCTTCATCATCATCGTCGTCAGTGTCAGACGAGTGCTCAGTGTGTCCCTCCGTCTCTGAGCGGAAATGTGGCTCTGAGCTGATGTTCCCGCGCTCAGTTTGTCTCTGTGGAAGCGGGGAGGGCTCTTCTCTCTTCACGCTCACAGCACTGGACTCTGGGAAACACCTGAAAAGAAAATAATTGTTTAAACCCAAATCTAATAAGTGGGATATAATGACCTCAAAGCAGCTGGAGGCCTGGGGCAAGGACCTAAATGAGGACATTTCACTTGAATGGGAGGAAACATGTTCAACTAAAACTTAAAACTGAAACGTCAAAAACATTTCTTCTTCTAATATTCTGGAAAGTACTTGACTCCACAAAGGCTCAATAGCTTTAATAGCAGAGGTGGTTACTTGAATAAAAGTACAGACACTACTGGTCAAATGTTACTCCAATAAACGCAAAAGTTGTTCAGTCAAATTGTATAAGTTCTGTTTTTTGACCTCTTTTATTTAACCAGGAAAGTCCCACTGAGATTAAGAATCTCGTTTCCAATGGAGTACTGGTCCCACAAGGGAAACTACTGAACAAGTTTTTAGCGGTCAGGGGAATCGGAAAAAAACAGGGAGAACGTGCAAACTCCACAGAAAGGCCCTGTATCGACTGGACGAGTCATGGACGTTTCACTGGTTTCTTCTTCTTCAGTCTCTTGAACAGAAGAGCCAAAGAGAAGCTTAGTTTATTCTCACAGGACGGATCAAAATACCAATAAATGTTTGTAGATTTAAAGGCACACTGCGTAACAATTTGGACAATACTGTTGCCATTAGTACAAAACATGCTCTTAATGACCAGCTCCACACAGACAATGTTAATCCTGTAGTGGGTAATCAAACAATGGATTTGGATGAGGGCCTAACCTGTTTAAATCTCAAAATCTACTAACTTTAGTCACATCTCCATGGAGATGAACTGGAGACGTACCCACTCCTGGTAAACTTACAGTCATGTCTTAGGAGAGCTGATGCTTGTATTTCAACATTATTTATTTGGGTAACATTTTACACAGTGTGGCTTTAAGTTTTAAGAATGATCAAAAGAATAAACATCTGATCATGAGTGGCAACAGCAAGTAACCGCACTGGCTGCAAATACTGTGGAAGAGACTCGGGTTTGGCCGTCTCCAATGGTTTCATGTTTGTAGAATTTATTCTGTATAAATGATTATTCCCAAGTTTTAGGTTCAGTCTGTGGCTTCTTTTAGTCTATTGTCTCTTTGTTGCAGTGGTTTGCAGTTTGTCCACACTCATACTGTATCTGCTTCTAATAGTTAATGCATCTGTAAATCCATTGTTATATTGTTGTTGTTTACATCATTCATTTGTATGCATGCCTTTATAGTTGTATAGATTTAAACCTTTAAAGTTTATTTATCAGCTTCTAACGAGTTTTATGATAAATGTTTCATGTCGCACGTTTTGCATCAAAGATAATTCCTAGTTTGTGAACCTGCTCACTAACAATGACCATCTTATCTCATAAAACCTATTCTGTTTCTGATCATTGTGTGTGTTTTCGATGTCTTTTTACAACTGTATATTCCAACATTGTGTTGACAAAAATTATGTTTGAACAACGTGTTACGTGTTGCCTACACTGGCAGCTGCTCTTCCTCCCGTGTGACGCTCTGCTCTTCTGGCTCCTCTTTGATCCGTGAGGTCTCGGTGATTTCCCGTTTCAAACTCTGATCAGTGTCCTCTCTGACCAGTACGACTCTCGGGCTCAGGATCTGGTCCAGGAGCCGCTGTATCTTCCGGCACTCGTCTAGGGAGCGACGCAGTTCCTCCACACACTCCGCTGTCGTCCTTTCAAACAGCGCACGTGTCTCTCCAGCCGGCGCAGCCAGACGCTCGTTCACCAGAGCTCTGAACCTTTGGCCTTCACACATTTTTACAAACAGCCCTAAACAGAGACGACAGAGAACACAATGAGGATTCAGCTGATCATTTACATGTTACTCTCCTGTCAAATAGAGCTAAAGCTGGGCCTGGACTTTTAAACTGTCACCAGAATCATCCGAAGAGCCATAACTTATTTGAAAAATTCCAGTCAGGCTTTCGCCCAGGCCATAGTACGGAAACAGCTTTGCTTAGGGTAACAAACGACTTGGTGATGGCAGCTGATTTAGGATCCCCATCACTTCTGATTCTCCTCGACCCGTCTGTGGCTTTCGACACCGTAGACCATTCTATCCTCCTCGACCGCCTCCACAATACTGTCGGTCTCTCAGGCAGCGCCCTAGAGTGGTTTAAATCTTACCTCTCTGACAGGACCTAATGTGTTTCGCTAGGAGCCTTCAAGTCAAGATCCCTCCCTGTTACGTGCGGTGTTCCTCAGGGATCTGTCCTGGGCCCTATCCTTTTCATAACATACATGCTGCCACTCGGTCGTGTCATCAGCAGACACAACTTGTCTTTTCATTGCTATGCTGATGACACACAGTTGTATATCAGAACTGCCCCCAACTCTCCCATGGCCCTTTCATGTGTTGCTGCTTGTCTTGAGGAGATAAAGGCATGGATGAGCAACAACTTTCTCCAGCTCAACAGTAGTAAAACCGAGGCACTACTTGTTGGCACCCCTCACCAGATCACAAACTCCTCCATATCCCAGCTCTCCTTCGATGGTCAGGCCATTGCTCTCTCCCCCTCCATAACCAACTGTGGCGTCAGGTGATTGACAGGCCTGAGTCATCAGACTTTTATTTACTTAACAGCTCGTTTAGAAAGGCCAGTGAGCAGGCGTTACAGTAGTCTAACCTGCTGGAGACAAATGCATGGATGAGTCTCTCTAAGTCTGGTTTTGACACTATTCCTCTGATCTTAGCAATGTTTTTCAATGTTTTGCTTTGATGTGGCTGTTTAAAGAGTTACTACTCTCTAAACCCCCCCCCCCCCTTCCCGAGCCTCAGCCTCAGAGCCTCCGATTTGAAAATCTCAACAGAAAAGGGGCGTTGCCTGGAGGACTGAGGGGCGCGCGGGAGGGGGGAGGGGTGGGAATGGTCTGGGTCTGTGACTGAAAGGCCTGAGTCATCTGACTTTGACGCACCTGCAGCGCTACTCGTAAACAAAGTCCGAGCATGGAGTTCCAGCGCGCTAACTTGTTTAGCAACATGTTCCACTGGGACAACTTTACAGCTCTCTCTACACAGGAGAAGCATCGTGACAGACAGAGGCCTTGTACCTGAGACTGCTCTGAGGCGCTGGGCTATTTTATTAGTGATTCTTGTAATTTACAAAGCTAGTGGCTTAATAGGATTGAGCAAGATCGAAGTTAGCATCGCAGCTAAGGGACCGAACGCAACTGTCCTGGCTGGCTACTTTCAGAATTTACCGATCTATTTTAATGTAGACTTTTTGCTGTAGTCTACATACGCATGGGAGATGTATCTGTGTCCTCAGCAGAGCATGTGTGAGGTATAGAGACATGACTATATGTATTACAAAGCTTTATTTTATTTTCTTACAGCAAAGTGCACAAAACATGTCACATAAACAAAAAAATAAATATATAATATTTTGCAGGAACACAGTCCTTTTGAAATTGTTTTCGGTTTGTCACTGAAGATAAAACAGAATCATCCATGTTTATCTAAAGGCATGACTAACGGTCTGTAACATAGTGGACTCAAGAGCCAAAAGTAATTTATATTGCTAAATTTAGTGAATTAAAGGTAAACTACCACTAAATGACTCTGTAAAGACTATATTAAAGTCGTTATCTTTAAATGTATGCTTATTTAGTTGAATGATTAAATAATGAAAATTATGGTGCCAGTTTTATTACTTGATTTTATTACTGTTCTGTAACTAATGACTAAAACTACAATATTCAACAACAACGCTATGAACACTACACAATTATCTATAATACAAAAAGCTATGCTAAAAAATCTACCTAAATGCTATAACTAATCGCAAACCTGACAATTGATGAAAATATTCTCTTGCTATACGTCAGGCAAATAGGAGCGCCAAATTCAAAAATCAAATGCAGTAAAGACCGACCGCCTGTAGATGGCGCCTCAAGTTGCTCTTTCAACTAATTTGCACTAAAGTGCCAAAATTAGGACCAGGATATGTAGACAACACTCTTGGACACTAATTTATACAGTTCATCAGCAAAAAGTGGATTTGAGGGTGAGTTTTCCTTTAAGTTCAGGTCTGAGTCCATGATTACTCCTAGATTTCTAACCTGATTTTTTGGTTTCAGAGCGAGAGACTCAAGGTGACTGATAACACTTTGTCTTTGTGTCTGTGGGCCAAAGACAATTATCTCAGTTTTGTCTGAGTTTAGTTGGAGAAAGTTGTTTTGCATCCACAAACTGATCTGTTCGATGCAGTGACAGAGTGTATCTACAGGCCCATGTTCACCTGCCGTCAGTGACACGTAGATCTGAGTGTTATCTGTGTAGTTGTGGTACGACAACATTGTTACTGTTTATTAGCGGACCCAATGGAAGCATGTACAAGTTGAATAAGAGGGGTCCCAAGATTGACCCCTGGGGGACTCCACAGGTCATGGAAATTTTGTCTGAGACACAGTTGCCAATTTCGACAAAGTACGTCCTATCCTCGAAATAGGACTTGAACCAGTTTAGAGCAGTTCCAGAGATTCCCACCCAGTTTTCTAACCTGTGAAGTAAGATCCCGTGGTCCACTGTGTCAAAGGCAGCGCTCAGGCTTAATGGCCGCGGTTTTCAAGGCCTTTGGAAATGCTCCAGTCTCAAGTAAGATGTTAACTAACTGAACAAGTTGTGGTAACAAGCTGGTCAGCACAGACTTCAGAAATCTAGTGGGTAATTCATCAAGGCAGCATGTACATGAACTCAGACCGGAGATAACCTCTTCGATTGTTTTGCCAGTAACAGGAGTGAAATGTGTCAGCTCAAGGTGTCTAGCTGGTGGCAGGGTTGCTATTTGTGTTGTGGAAATTTTGGCATTTTTGATGCCTTGGACTTTGTCATAAAAAAATATTGCAAACTCTTTGCACTTAGATGTAGAGATTAGTTCTAAGGGCAGTGAAACTGGAGGGTTAGTTAATCTGTTTACTGTGGAAAACAGAACACGAGAATTGTTTCTGCAGTTTGTGATGATTTTAGAGAAGTACTTCTCCCTTTCTCCACGCAAAATCTGGTTGAAAGCACTTCTTTATATATCTCAAAATGAACCTGGAGCTTTGACTTGCGCCATTTCCATTCGGCTTTTCGGCACTCCCTTTTTCTGTGCCCTGACCGAATCTTCACTTCTCCAAGGTGCCTTTTGTCTATTGTTAACCATTTTAACCTTAACGGGAGCAATAGTATCCAAAACATTTAAGACGCTTGATGTATAAGAGTCCAACAGACTACTACTACTACTACTACAGGCCAGTAACTGAATTATAACTGCACAACTAATGTAGTTTTTTTAATCACTTCACTACTATATGAGACATGTAACGTTATACAGTGGGTGGCATAAGTATCGGCCCCCCTTTAACTTTGACATTTTGCCATGCTATGGACCATAAACATAAATATATTTAAGTGAAATTGTATGTGAAAGACACACACTAAGTGACACACAATCGTGAAGTGAAATGAAATTGATACATGAACATTTTGAATATTTTTTATAAATAAAAAAACTGAAAAGTGGGATGTGCATAAGTACCGGCCCCCCTTTCCTTTTAGTGCAAACAATTGCCTTCAGAAGTTGCCTGATGATTTCTGAATGATCACATATTGACCCAATGTCTAAATAGAGTCTACCTGTTAGGGCTGGGCGATATGACGATATTAGACCGTCTTACGATCTCCAGAGCTGACGATCTGTTATTTTTGTGGGATCGTTTTATCACGGTTTTATGCACTTCAGCAAAGTTGACTCTTTTCACAGTCAGTGAAGCAAACCCAAGCTGCGCACTTTCTGCTACGCAATGTCGGACGCTAATGCGAGCGTTTGGCAGCGAGCCGCTCCTCTACAGGGCGTATACTGTACACGACCAGCCTCATCAATCTAGAGCTTTTAACCCAGAGTTCTGTCTCTATTTCAGCAGTGTTATGTCTGTGTCTTTACCCCGCAACGCCGCTGCTCTGCGCAGATCGCAGCGTGTGTTTATTTATTTACCTGACACATGTGCGAAGAAGCGAGTGTGTCCTTTGTCCTTACAGTTCTGTCAGGCGCTGCATCCTTCTCATTTGTTTAATTTAAATCCTGGACCGTGTTTGTCACAGGATGGTAAATTTGCACATTTGACTTTGCTGTGTGTTTGTGCTTTTATCTTGAAGTGTTTTTACTATTTGTATATTGTTGTGCTTTTTATTTCCTGTTTTAATTATCTGGACCCTCGCACCTGTGGCAGACCTTGTTAACCTAGTTTTCACCCAATGAGCTTGGGTGCTGGTGGCGTGGGGTGGATTTTATTGGACAGTGGGACATTTGGAGGGGAAGGACCGGGGCATGAGGCAGCAGAACGGTCTGGCTCACGAGGGCACGGGCAGGACTACGGAGAGCAGGAGGAGCGACATATCGAAGACGGCAGCAGCTGCGAAGCCAGGGCACGACGTACAACACGGCAGGCGGGCAGAGTAACTCTGCCCCTGCGCGTAAGTAACGCTGCATTAGTGCTCCGGCGTAATTTGGACAAGCTGCTGCCGCCGTGTTTGGTGCCTTGGGCCGAGTGACTGCCCTGAGTTTTTGTCTTCCCCAGCGGCTTCGCCAGCCGGAGGACCAGTCCCAGCACCACCACCATCAAGTGAAGCCAGAGTACGACGCCGATCACAGCAGGCGGGCAGAGTAACTCTGCCCCCGTGCGTAAGTAACGCTCTAGTACTCTGGCGGGATATACTTTGTACGAATCAGAGCCCTGTTTGATTAAAGGAACACGTTACTGCCTCCGGCTTTGTTTGCCCCACAGAGATTCCGCTACAACGCAGTTGGAACCAGCCCACGCGCAAGCCGTCCACACCCCATCAGCTTTACGAACTTTTATTATTTTATTATTTTTATTAGCATCATTGATTGACTGCGGAACTTTCCGCAGTCAATTATTGGTTTTCATGTTCTTTAATATTATTATTCCATCTTTTTCCTGATTTTCTGCACCTTTCAGCACTTTCATGCTTTGTGCAATTTCTGCAAGTTATGCATCAAAATGTTCCGCATGTTGAGGAGAATTGTGCTATTACTTTTGGGACTTCTGCAATTTACGGTTTTTCCGCAATCGGACGAAATACCGAACATTTTTCCCATTGACTTATAATGGGGCTCCCGCAAATTCATGCTTTTCCGCATTTTTTTCCGCAATTTTTGCTATTTCAGCTTCCGCAACTTGTGGGTTTTGAGAAAAAATTGGCCTTCTGCAGTTTTCTTGAAATTTTTTTGAAATTTTTGCATTGGTGTGTATGTGGTCTCTGCCCCATTAGTGTGTATGGGGCCGATGCATTTTAATAGGATTTCTGGCACTCCATGTGTTTCAGCCATTTGTGCAGCTTCTGCAATTTCAGCATTTAGGCGATTTCAACAGTTTGACCAGTTTATGGAATTTAAAAAGTTTATGCAATATAAACAATTTATGCAGATTAACCACTTTATGGAATTTAACCAGTTTATGCAACATAACAATTTATGCCATTTAGGATTCATGAAATTTAAACAGTTAATGCAGTTTATATAATTTATGCAAATTAACCAATTAATGCATTTTACCGTTTTTTTGCAATTTAACCAGTTTATGCAACATAACAGTTTGTGCAATTTAAACTGTTCATGCATTTGACCAGTTTATGCAAATTAGATTATGCAAATTAACCAATTTATGCATTTTACTGTTTTTTTGCAATTTAACAAGTTTATGCAATTTATCCAGTTTATGCATTTCACCAGTTTATGCAATTTTACCAGTTTATGAACATTAGATTATGCAAATTAACCAATTTCTGCAATTTCTGCATTAGATTCCCGCAGTTCCGCAGTCAATCGCAATGGCGCAGCCATTGCTGCATTTCTAGTTATCCACTGTTTTAGTTTTTGTAATAAATTATTTCTTAAGAACATCCTACGGGTTCTTTGGTTGGTTACACTGCTTGCCTTGTTTTAAGTGTTCTTAGAGGGTTCCTATAGGTGGCGTTGTCGGTTTTAGACTTGTGCCAGCTTACATGTTCACAAATGCGCTGTTTATCCATGTCTTTGAAAGTATAAAAGTTCCCCAAAAACACCGTCAGTCTGAGTTCATTATTGTAAATTCGCCTAACGGTGACAAACTTCTTCCTGTTTGAGTTTTACACAATAAAAGTCACTGCATGTTATCGCTTTAGTAAGACTCTTATTGTGAAAGGGTCAGACAGCGACAGAGCGTTACATTTACAGCAGCTTGACGTCATGAGCGAGACGTCTCAGAAAAAATGCCAAACAGCGACAGACACTAACAACAAGCACTTACCAAACTTACTCTTTAACTTACTTCTACTTAATTTTATTATCTGGAGTTTTATTGTGTTTTCCATTTATAAAGTGAGTTTGCTTTAGGTCCAAGTCTATTATTGCTGTGTTGATTATCACAGTTAAATAAATTAGTGTAGTATTTTTCTTCTTCAGTGTGTAATTTAATTAATTTTGTCATTATAAAAAATCGTGATAAAACCGAAATCGTAAGTTTATAATTCAAAAATCGTGATATTCTATTTTTGCCATATCGCCCACCCCTACAACCTGTGTCTAATCTAATCTCACTTCAAATACAGCTGCTCTGTGATGGTCTCAGAGGTCTGTTAAGAGACTATTGGGAGCAGACAGCATCATGAAGTCCAATAACACACCAGACAGGCCCGAGATAAAGTTATTGAGAAGTATAATAAAGCTGGGTTAGGTTATAAAACATTTCCAAAGCTTTGAACAATTCTCAAAGTACAGTTAAATACATCATCCAGGAATAGAAAGAGTGTGGCATCACTGCAAACCTACCAAGACCCGGCTGTTCTCCTAAACTTACTGACCGAACAAGCACCGCACTGACCAGAGCTGTTACCAAGAAGCTCATGATGACCCTGGATGAACTGCAGAGAGCTACAGCTCAGGTGGGGGAAACTGTACACAGAACTACTATTAGTCGTACACTGCACAAATCTGGCCTTATGGCACAGTGGCAAGATCAAGCGATTTTTGAAAGAAAACCATAAGTCCCGTTTTCTGTTTGCTAGAAGCCACCACGTGGCCTCCATGTGCTATGTATTAAGATAAAGATTTTGTCTACTGTCCACCTCCTTATTGACAAATAAAAGAGGGATTCTATGTTTTTATTTCTCATTTCAGTTTAAATGCAGTGTTTCCCACACATAGACTATTGTGTGGTGCACCGCCACAGAATCAACACCGCGCGCCACATATTGAGTTTCGTTTTTTTTTAAACGCTATTTAAAACATGCATCGTATAGCACCGCCGTAGCGGTCATTTTTACTGATAGAAAGTCTCCCTACAAATCCTTATACAAACTCCTGGACTCGTTCATCTGGTTTTATTACAGTCAGCGCAGTCTCGTGCAGCTGAATGTGTTACGCGCAGCTCCAACGTCTTTCTGTCACCAGCGCCGCTGAGCGTCTGCTCTCTCCCTTTCCCCTCAGCTCGCGCTAATGCTTCCAAAAACTCATGGCGTTGCAGCCTCACAAGTTTTCGTCACAACCTTAATGCTTTTACAGGACGGAGAGCCGCATTTATCCCACTGCTGCAGCGGGAGGCGGACACAGGAGAGAAAGGCACAATCTCTCCTGTGTCCGCCTCCCGCTGCAGCGCGCTGCGATCAAAGGGCTGCGGTGCACGCTGTAAAACGTGACCCATAGTCTGTGCACGTGTTTCTCCACGCGCTCCCCCATCAGCTTCAACTGCTTTAGAGTTTCATGACACTTCAGTTTGCCCATACTACTTGCGTCTAGATGTGTTGATAAATCTTTCAGTCATTTATTTTTTATTTTTTTATAAACTACTCATAATGAAAGGTCATAATGAAAAGAGCAAGTTTTGAACCATACGATCACACACATTTGAGTAATGAAGTTGACGAGGAATTCTTCTTCTTTACAACTTACAATAATATTTTCTTTTTAATCTTTGCAATTTCACTTTTACATTCTTATTTCTAAAGTGTTTTGTCTCCCTTTCCAGTTTCATCTTGTATTTTCAGATAGGTTTCATCATCTCTGACTGCTTATTATTTATTTATTATTAGTCTGTAAAAATATAATTATACTTTTACCCCCCAGCGCTTCAGAATCCCCCCTGCTCAGCAGACCCTCCCCTCTCCCCTGGATGAAACACAACTTCCTGTTTTATTTTGTGATGCCACTTCCTTTAGCTCTGAAGTGTGTTCCATTAGCAGCTCTTTTTGGACCAAGGAAGGACCAAAGCCTTGGACTGGAAGGAAGTGAGTTTGGAGGCACTGCTTCAACACCAAGGCAAGGCAAGGTACCTAGGCTTTGGGAAACAGCCCCTGACTAACCTCTCTAGCACTGTTGGAGCGGACTGCGGTCCCTGCCACTATCTGACTGTAGCTAACACTAGCCTTCACTAAAACTCCGGACAGCCGCTCCTCTAACTCGGACACCCTGCCCTCCAAAGCTACCACTGCACTTAACGCAACTACTATCATCTGTGAAGGAGGCAGGGTTCTGACTCGACATACGGCAAACTGAGCAGGACAGCGCGAAAGAGGCAGAAGTAGACGGAGTAGCCATGGCTAGGCTAGCGGGCTAAGCTAGCCAGCGAGCTACCGCGCTACGGAGGAGAGAGAGAGAAGGGATTTAATCCACGCAGAAGTGTTGGTTCAAGCGGAGGAAAGAATAGTCTCCGTGGAGAAAATGGGCCACATTAGATCTACAATCAGCTAGAGTGGACTCTACAGCTACGTTTAATACGTGGATTAACAATAGTAAATGTTATAGTCACGACAGAGCCTGGTTTAAATTTGTGAAGAGAAAGCTAACTTTGAATATGCAAGCCGACTTACCCCCGCCTCACCCCCAGATTCCACATTCCCCGTGCTCGCTCCGTTCCACTCCGTTCCACTCCGCCCCGACCGCCGCAGCAAATACGTTGCTATTTTGAACGTTCAGAAACATTCCACATCGTCCACTCCGCTCCGAGGGCCAACGTCGCCGCTCCGCCTCTCCGCCTTGGCACGATAAAAATACGGACCAACTCTATTTTCAGCTACGTCTGCGCCCCGTCAGCTCCGTCCGTATCAAGCTCAACAGTTCAGAACGCACCAGAAGACAGGAAAGAGAACGGAAACAACATCCGGATTTTCGAAATAAAATGTAGAAATATAAATACAGAACGTTTCAAACATATAAAGTATTTTTATACATATATTTACATTAAAGCTGTGCTATATATAATATTTTTAAAATCGTAGACTACTTGTAAATCACAAAATTACATTACAATATATTTTTAAAATACATCAATGAGTCACTTTCTTTGATAAATAAATATAATTGCATTGAGCCTGTAATAATACTGAATAAACTATTTACACACTGTTAACTCTGTCCTACGTGCATTTTTGTACACACATTTTATCGCGTGATCTCGTACGTCTTGCGCATGCTCTCCTCAGCTCCGCGGTTGGGCGGAGTGGAGCCCAGACGGAGCAAGACGTGTGCAGTGGGCGTTTGATTTCGGAATCCTTCGGAGGCGGCCCGCGGCGGGCTGGAGCGGGGCGGTGACGTGAGATGTGGAATCCCGGTGTCACATTAACTACGGTCCTGATCCGGTCCGGTTTCCCCCAAACTACCACTCACAGTGACTCCCGGTTGACGCATGAAGCCGACTCCGGCGCCAGACCACAGCAACCGCGCTCGCGAGAGGAAACTAGGGATAGGCGGATCGATACCAAAATATCGATATTTCGATCCAGGCGGCTCTTTTTAAAGTATCGATCCTTAAGCTTAAATATCGATACTTTTATTTAACCCTCTGGTGCATAACGGTCACTGCAGTGGACAGCTACTAAAACGTCATTTTCTCTTTAATGCATTGGTTTCTATGGTTTAACTGCATATCAGCCTCTAGAGTGCTCTCTGCTGCCATACTCTATTGAGGTCAATTCAGTGTTCAGTCGGTGTAACTGCAAGTAAATTTCCTCTGAATCCAAGATGGCCGACAAACAGCCACCCCTGCCGACCACTGCTGGCATATCTTGTCAATCCTTCTATTCTGGAAGAGCCCCACTGGTAAAAAAATATGATGATTTACAGTAACATCTAGGGAAGGATATTATCTGTTTGGAATATGAAATTTGTATGTCCAATATTTAGAAAAGTACGATTAACCATATGTCCAATGAAGTGGACATCATGCATTATCAAGTATATTTTTTTTAAACAAGACATACATTGCCTCACTGTTTCTTGTGACTGTTTTGATTATAAATCAGTGTATAATTGTTATATTTACAATCTATTCATTTGAATATACATTTCTATGCAGATTAGATGTAGTTTGAGTTACTATATTAATTATTTTATCATATTTTGTAGAGTTCAAATGCAGCAAAGAACAAGGCAGCGTACAGAATAGTCCAGGAAATTCCATCCAGCTCCAGTGATGATGAATTCAGTGATGATGAGTGTAGTGACATCAGTGATGAAGAGTGGCTGCCAGAGAAGAACAGAGACATGGAAGCTGAGGATGATGGAGATACAGACAGTCAGGATGCAGAAAGTGAGGATGATGAGGGTCAGGATGCAGAGGAAGGTCAGCATGATCAGGGAGCTGTGGAAGATGGGCACATGGCACCTGACCATACTCAAGCCCGCAAAAATATCTGGAAAGTCCAAGACAATGACTTTGATGGAGACCTGCCTCCTTTCTAGGAGAGTGGAAATTGAATGTGGAGGGAAAAGATCCCATAGATTTCTTCAGGCATCTGTTTCCAGCAGATCTCATTGATGATATAACATACAACACCAACTTGTATGCTCTCCAGAAAGGGAAAGAAAATCTGGCAGTGACAGGAGAAGAAATGCAGATTTTTTTAGGGATCAACCTGATCATGGGGTACATTCGGTATCCTAGGGCACGAATGTACTGGTCTAGTGAGGATGGCCTTCGTCTTGGAATAATTGCAAATGCCATGTCTGTAAACAGATATGAGCAAATCCTGAGATACCTACACTTTGTTGATAACTTGACTTACCAGCAAGCGAACATGGATAGGCTCTTCAAAATAAGACCATTCCTAAGTGCACTTCAGGAGACATTCAAGGCAGCAGCAGACCCAGAGGAATTTCAGTCAGTTGATGAACAGATCATTCCTTTCAAAGGTCTACTGTCCATCAAACAATACATACCAAAAAACCCAAACCCTGGGAGTGAAAGTGTGGGTGAGGCAGGAACCTCAGGCTATACAAATAGATTCGAAGTGTACCAAGGTTCTGCAAGTAGTGGTTGCATCAGTGGATTGGGAATGGCTGGAGATGTGGTGATGCGTCTTTGTGATGACATAAAACACAAAAATCACAAGGTGTTTTTTGATAACTTCTTCTGCAGCATTCCACTCATAGAAGCCTTGAAAGACCAAGGCATCTACGGCACTGGTACATGCAGGGCAAACAGGCTGAAGGGAGCAAATCAGAAACTGAAGAGTCAAAAACAACTGAAAGAAATGGGCAGAGGAGCTTGCTCTGTTGTCAGCAATAATGCAAACATCACTGTCACACGTTGGCTCGACAGTTCAGTCGTCCACATGGTCTCGTCCTGTGCTGGCCAGTCCCCTGAAGATGTTGCCAACCGATGGGTGAAGAAGGATAAAACAATGATGATGGTCCAAAAACCCTTCTCTGTGGCTCTTTACAATCAACACATGGGTGGGGTTGATCTTGTTGACCAATGTCTCGCAATGTACCCCACAGACGTCGAAACAAGAGGTGGTACATCCGAGTGTTTTTTCATTTTTGGATGTGACCATTGTAAATGCCTGGCGCCTCTACCTGATGTCTGGTTTGGAAAAGATGAGACTCCTCCTCTTCAAAGCTTCTGTGGCTCGTGCACTGATAAATAGTGGCACCCTCCAGCAAAACAAAAGAGGAAGACCCATTGAGACCCCACAACCCGTGAAGCGGAGAGCAGTCACCAGAGTAGCACGTGAGGTGAGGTTTGGTGCAGGATATCACTGGCCTCAACTCACCAAGGTCAAAAATGCAAACAGATGCCATGATGCTGCATGCACAAGGAAGACCAAATACATCTGCATGCACTGCTGTGTGCCACTGTGCCCTGGATGCTTTGCAAACTTTCATACAGCCTAGGTGTGATGAACATACTGTAGAACTGTTTGGAGAAGCAGAGATTAAAATGTCAGTTCGTGTTTTCTTCCATGACAATATAAGGGCTTGATAATACTGTCCTGCATCCTTATAGAACTGTGGAGACTCAATAATGTTTCTCCTGTTGGAGATGGTTTGACATATTCAGGTCTAAGATTCATGGCTATGAGTGTCACTGGTTTTCTTATTCAGGCCTAAACACGGCGCTTATACAGTGTTGAAATTTCCCAAAAAATGCTGAAATGTTTTACAAAGCATAAAAAGAAACAAGTGTTTGCATATTTACAATAGAACACAAGTTAATTAATGTTTACAGTAAGTTCACAAAATTTCATGTTGAGTGCTAAGGCGCATGTAGTCCACTGGATTGGACATGTCTGTAACTTTATGAAAAAAATGTATTTTTGGAAAAACAAAGTTGGACTCTTTTTTTATGTCCTGAGAAGAATAAAATCACTTCAGAAAAAAATCTTGACCAAGGCTTTCATAATTCATGCATCAGAGGGTTAAATTAATATTTATGTATTTTTGATATATTACTATATTTTTGTGCGCAACAGCTTTTCCTCCTTCTGTCTTCTGCCTTCCAGCAGCACCGGCGTATCCCCCGCCCCCTTTCCCCCTGTATCTGCGCTCTCTCCCCATTCTCTCCATATGCTCTCTCGCGTCCACAGTAAACAGAACAAGCATGGCGCGGCGCGGCAAAAAAGAGAAAAATTACTGGAGCTAGCGAGGAGACACGATGCAGAGCGGGTGAAGAGACAGTCAAATGTTCTGTGCATGTAAAGTGTCCAGCTAGATTTATTAACAGATGAGTAGGGCGTCTGCTAGCCTAGTTTTTAATTAACATCTACTGTTATAGCAGTCAGGTAGAGAACATGGCATGTCATTTGCAACAAGTGAAAATAGACCATTCATCTGGTGAAGGCAGCCATGGTGAGTGTATAATCATGATTATGAGAGTCATTTACCAAGTGTTTGTTCAAGTGCAAAATAAGTCACACATTTTTCTTTTTGCACTTAGTATTGGTATTAAGCACATCCATCCATCCATCCATTTTCTTCCACTTTTCCTTTGCCGGGTCGTGGGGCAGTTGGAGCTGCCCAAATCATCATGTATTAACCACCTGCCTTGTTAAATTGCTCTTTTGTTGTTCATGTAATCCAGAATATAGAAGACTGTTTTGTTCAGCTGTTGATGCAACATGAAAACAACATCTACTTCCGGTATCGGTATCGGATCGATATCGACTTTTTTGCCCCAGGTATTACTTGGTATCGGATCGAATCCAAAATGACTGGTATTGCCCATCCCTAGAGGAAACTGCACGTGGCTTCACGCGCTTGGCGCGAGTTCACGCCATAAGTAGGCCCGTATATAGGAAGTTGTTGTAAACAAAAGCCGTCTTCGTCTCTACATCGCAGTACAACGACTCTACCCAGCTTTTCTATTGTGTGGCGTCTTTTGGCTTCATACAATGAGTAAGTACAAAACATTGCTTTGTTAAATTGTTTATAATCCTTTATTATGTCACGTTTTAACAAGTCTTCTTTATACTGTAATTATTTACTGTTTGTGTATGAAAGCTTAATGGCTATCGCCCAAGTATTCACACAAAAGACTATTGATGTATAGTTTTAATGTTTACTCATCTGGTTGGTTATATTTTAAAGACCAAACTACTATAATGTAATATATAAATAAAGATGTTCTTCTTCTAATACAAACTGTGTGTTTTATGCATTCAGCTAGCAGAAGAAAGGTGCTTGCTGTCGCCATTCTTCTTGCACAGCAGGAGGAAGACGAGGAGAGGGCTAGAGGGAGAAGACGACGTTTGGGTTCATTCTATCAACCTACAGAGACAGGAGCAAGGAGACTACCACAACCTTGTGGCAGAGCTGAGGCTGAACAAGCAACGACATTACCGCTACTTTCGCAAGAGTGCTGAGCAGATGGACCATCATCTTTCCTACATTGGCCCTGAGCTGACACGACAGTCTACCAACTTCAGAACTGCTATAGAGCCCAAACAACGACTGGCTGTTGCATTGAGGTAAGAAAAGAAAAAGGTGGAGACAAAATGTCATGTTAAAGAATAATTTTTATTCACATGAATAAAAAACACTCATTAAAATAAACTATACCTAAAATAAAACACACACTAACAAACTATGTACAGCACAGCCAAAAAAACACTTAAAAGTTTGTGTAATCATCCCATTGGGAGTTGTCCTGCAACATTTTAGTGTATTGGCCAATTGGTTCTGTTTGCTCCGGGGGATGAGGGGCTGTGCGCTGTCAAATTTGAGGAAACGGAGGCCGCAGGAGAAGGGACTGTGCTGCTGCTTGAGGGCGTCACAGGTCGGTCTCCATCTCCGTCACTTGCTGGTGTTGACCTGACTGTTGTTACCGTAGCGCTGGCAGTAGTGGCTGTGCTTGTCCGGGCAGGTCTTGAGGGCGCAGGCATGGGGGGCTGCAAGTTGCTTTTGGAGCTGTTCATGGCAAATATAATGCACAAATTAATAAATATTATATTTATATATCAAGACACTTCACCCACATTGCCTCCAGTGTCTGCATACACTGGTAGCCCCCTAGGAGAGACCAACAGGCCCGGTTTGAACCGTGAGGCCGTCCTTCCGTGGACCCACCACCTGCAGAAGGAGCCATGGGGGCCGGTGCTATGTGACCTGGGCAGCTCCAACGGCTGCCCCCACGACCCGGCAACGGACAAGTGGAAGAAAATGGATGGATGGATAATAAATATTAGTCATATGTTGACTGTTTATTCTTGTGCGAAATGTCACATTTATAGTAATATTTTTAAATACACTACTAACATTAAACACAATATGATAAAACATGTTTATTTAGAAAGTTTTTGTAAAGCATTGAAAGAAGTACAAAAACCGTCTTTGCTGAATGTAGGGTCGGAGGAAGGACATTATATCCCCATATTTGTATAGGGGAGGCTCGGACTCAGCATCTGCTCCGCTTTCGAGCTGTTTTCTCATACTTTTGACGTTCTGGTCACGTAGAAGCCTCCATCTGTTGCTGCATTCTTTCGCTACAGAAACAAAAGGAAATTTTAATGACATTCACATTTGTGTTTTCTTTTCTGTTTCACAGATACTTGGCGTCTGGTGACTCCTTGTGGAGCCTGGCTTTCAGCTATCGGTTAGGCCACTCCACTGTCATACAGTCAGTGCACATGGTCTATGCTGCTATTGAGAGAGTCATGATGGAGGAGTTTCTACCCATACCCTCACAAGAGTCGTGGACGGAGGTGGCACGTGGCTTCTGGGAAGAGTGGAATTTTCATAACTGCATTAGAGCCATTGATGGAAAAAAAAAAGTCAACATACAGCCCCCGGCGAACTCTGGATCTCAGTTTTTTTTTTTACTACAAGCACCATTTCTCCATTGTACTTATGGCTCTAGTGGATGCTGACTATAGATTCGGAGCCATTCAAGTTGGTGACTTTGGAAGGAGTAGTGATGGTGGTGTATTTGCATCTTCAGACATGTGGAAAGGGCTGGAGAGCGGAACGCTTCACGTGCCCCCAAGTGCTACTCTGCCTGGTGCTCCGGAGTTGGGTCCACTTCCACATGTCATGGTGGGAGATGCAGCTTTCCCTCTGAAGACATACCTACTACGGCCATATCCTGCCTCTGATCTGAATCACGACAACAGGATCTTTAATTACAGACGGTCACGGGCTCGGATGGTAGTCGAGTGTGCATTTGGGATCCTCACCGCTAGGTGGAGAATCCTGCTGAGGGACATAAACTTACACCCTGACCATGTTGATTCACTTGTTGTGGCAGCTTGCATCCTGCACAACTATTTGCTTGCACCGAGTGACAATGTCAGGATGCTAAATGAGGCAGAAGAGAGGGGTGGAGGACGTATGCCACAAGCCCGAAACTTTGGGGGGCACAGGGCCGCAGGGCCAGCATATGCAAATAGGAAAGCTTTCACTAACTACTTTAACAGTCCTGCAGGTAGTGTGCCCTGGCAGGAGCGAATTATCTAATTGTAATGTTTTTTTTATTTGTATTGGGTTAGTGTTGTGTTCTTCTATAATGTTGATTTAAAATGAGAGAAAAAGTTAAATCTTGCTGTCTTTCTTCCTGTCCTTGTAACACACTAGTAACTGCACTGTTCATTCACACCAACTTGTGAATTCAGGCTGTCTGGCAGTTCAAAGGGGCACCTCCCCTCCCCAACAACTTATAATGTAATGGAGAAGGAAAGAATTCCTCAAGTTTGTCACGTAATCAATTTTTTCTATACACATGAAAAATGATAGCATACATCAACAATCCTTATGTAAAATATTTATTGTGAAATTTGACACCTGTGTCCTACTGAATGTAACTTGTATTGATTCTACAGGGTAAATAAAACAGAGGTACACTATAATGTACTTGAAGAAACGAATATTGGAAGTTGAACAAGGACCTAGTAAAGTACACTTATCATATTTGACAAAATATAAATGGATAGTTATATATTATAACACTATGTCTGTACATCAAATGTTCACATTAGTATTATAATTTGCCTATTTGCATCGTTATTTCCTTCTATTACAGTATCACTACAAATTTTGTAAGAAAACTAATCTGAGATTTTGAAATAAATTATATATGGTGGCTTTTGAACTACTTTGCACACATACTGTGTACTTTTCATGTTATAGTGAGGGAAAAAAAACTTACTGTCCACTCCCAAAACTGCCGTCATTTCTCCCCATGCACGCTCTTTTTGGGGTTATCCTAGGGCTGGGCGATATGGACCAAAAGTCATATCCCGATATATTTAGGTTGAATATCGATATACGATATATATCCCGATATATTTTTTCCACAAAGTGAGAGCTGTGAAATGTAATGTTAAGTCAAAGTCAAAGCCAAATAAAAGTAGTTTTAATATTTAATATTGTGATTTCAATTTTGTTTAGATTTTTTTACCCCATTTACTGTTAATAACTTTATATTGCATATAACTAAACTATAGCAGAGACAATGAAATAGGACTTATTAAAGTATTACTTACTTTTTAGTCCTTAATTATCATATGAAATATAATTCAAAATAGTCCACATGTACATTTACATAATTTACATAATAATTACATAATTTACATAACGCTTATACTGATCATTTTAATTTTTAATTTTTTTGCAAATAGCCCAAATCATTTCTTGATATCTGCTCTTGATTTAATTGTGTTTTAATCAGTCGTTGTGAGATAAGTTCTACATAAGGCCTCCTAAACTAAGCCACAAACGACTCTTTACAAGCTGCATGGTGAGCCTGTGCAGCATGTAGTGGCCATCAGCGGCATGGGCCAAAATTGCATGCCTCCCTACATATAAGTGTGGTTTTGTAGCTATCTGATAATTTGTATCCGAACCATCTCCAAATGATTGAGCCACTGGTCTTTCTTTTACCAACCAAGGGGCTCTCCTCCGCACGCTTCACAGACATTGTTGCTTTCTCCATGTTTGTTGAAGAGTGCAGGAGTGTCTGAGGAGGGGCGGGGCCGGGTCGCTGGGAGCAGTGCAGAGAGCTCCGCTCAGCGGCTTGCCTGAAGCAAGTATTACAGCTTAAATTGTGACTATATCGATATATGCGATATGGTCTAATTCCATATCTCTTTTAAAAATATATCGATATATCTTAAATATCGATATATCGCCCAGCCCTAGGTTATCCTTATAATAGGCATGAGAAGTATCATATAAAATGCTGTGGGTTTCTACTTCTATCATGAGTCTCTCGTCGTCCATTGTTCAAAACGTGTGAAGTTGATGCCCTGCAACGCACTTTTGACCCCGTATCACTGGTAATGACGTAACGCTACTGTACCTGTTACAAGCAGCAAATAAGTTGTAAGCGGACAGAATTTATTTGAAATCTGGATCTTCTTTCCTCACAAGAACTGACTTCCTGCTTGGCTCGTGTATTTTACGTCAGCTTGATCCGTTGGGGCTCCGGTCTCCGGCAAAAGTAGACTTCTTGCGGATTCTTTCCGTAGCCGCCGGAAGGCCGCCGCATAGCCTCGGTAGCCAGACCCAGACTTCGCGGAGCAGTGTGAGTGTGCAACATTGGTTTTAATGACTTTCTAAGTCTGCGGACGCCGCACCGGACCTTAGCCGGATTGCCTTGTGTACGAAATGCGCGGTATAAATAAAGTTGCCTGGCCTTGCCTCATTGACTCAAAGGCAACTAATCCTTAACCTTTCATGGGGTCAACTGTTAGATCTCTATGCAGTTAGTGAACTAGAGCTTCAGGAGCATTTGCCCAATAGACCCTGTGCACGAGAAAATGCTAACTTCCTGGTTTGAGACCGGATGTACTACTGCTCGTTTCCGCTAGCTTTATTTTGCGGGTCAATCGCAGCTGCGAAGATGGTCTCCAAAACACGAAAATTGAAAGATCGCTGTACTTTTCAAAGAGCAAAAGATGGGAACAATCACCATTGCTGTGTCCTGCTGTGTACTGCCTGGGGGAGATTCAACAAGATGCAAAGTTTCCACTGCTTTCCCAAGGATCCTGAGCTGCACTCACTGGCTGATAAAAATAAGAAGGGACGGCTTCACACTCCTTCCTGGTTAAATAAAGGTCAATAACAATTCACTTGATGTTTTAAAATACTACATACTGTTTCAAAAGTGATTTGCTGTTACTCTGCAAATAAAACCGCTTTACTTAAACAGCATTGTCTATAGCTCTGTTCTGTGTGCTTCTTATTGACTGAAATACATTTTGTAAAGATGCTAAAGCTGTTTCCATATACTAATTCTGAAAGCAAAAACACACATAGAATTCAAATTACTAACTAAATTTGACATACTATGATCCAATTATTTAGGCAATGCAACTAATCAAATGTGTAGAAAATACAAGCAGCTGCAGGTATGGTTAAAATACTGGTATACAGTTTTATAATTTCCTTGTACAAATCAATCACATTTTTCCACAAAAAAACAAAACATGGTTTGAACACAGACATTGCAGACATTAAAACTAACACAAAACTAATCAGTGTGAACTATATAGGGTATAAGCAGACGTTTAAAGAAAATCAATTTTGACGTTTGAAGAGTGTAGATCGATTGTTTAGCCTTGTTAATAATTAATCACCCAACAATTTACACGTCCTGTTTAACGCCTCGCAGTGTGACACTACTTTGGTACCAGTTGTGGATAAAGTCCATATCAAGGCTCGTTTGAAGGTAAATGCGCTTTGTGTGTGTTGGATATGTCAAACATTTAGGAGAAAAATCCATCAATAGTCCACTCGATAAAACGGCTTTAAGTGTTTTTGCTATTATACCTGCTGTGTAAGCCTTGTGTCTCATTGTTACTTATTTGATTCTTTATCATTATTTACTAGTGAGGCAATTAGTAATTATAACTGCCTTCAACCTCCATAAAATACAGAAATTGTGTTTACAGTAAATTAATGCAGGATACTGCACAGACATGGCAACTTTCACTTTATTACATATTGATGGCCAGAATGCAAAACTTCCTATCTGAAAAAAATCTATTATTTCAGGAAACAACGTTTATTTCTATTATAGTATGGTCTTTTTAAAAGATATTCAAGCATATTCTACTGCTATTAGACCCTATTTCTGCAATATGTGTCAATAATAATACAAGGTATTTTTGCCTCCCAAAGTGCAGATAAGTGTTTTTTCCCCCCTACGTTTCTTGCAGCTTGTGCACATAGGAGGTTTTGCATTCTGGCCATCGATATCACTTTATTAAATTCACTTCATTGTACATCACTCAACACAAAAGCAGAACTACAGCAAAATGAGATCGTTTACATTCAGAAGCACATCTCTGTATGGTTTAACATTCAAAGCTACAGGTGAACATTACTCAAAGCCAGATGTTTTCTCCACTACACTCAGATTAGCGAGCACAAACAGTCAAGTACACACACAGTGTGGCTCCGAAATGACAACACAGGCACGGCTTCTTAAAGACGGGCGTTTTACTTGAGGTATTGAATGCCGTGAAAACTACAGGATATAAATACAATACTTTAGACATAATTCAGACAGTCACAGGTAACACATGTGCTAAACAAAAATGGCTACCTCGTGGCCGCCTGCCACTTCGGAGATTCTTGGCAGATATTATTTCGGTCTTGTGCATACTAAATTAACACACAATAATTAGAACAATATACTTTACAAATACACATTACAATTCGACACAATATAACAAAAATACCTTGTGCAGCTAGCTAGTATGCCTTGCTGCTGCGGATGGCTCGGTCAAAGTCCTTTTCATGTCTGGGCAAATGCAGATCTCGCAGCCTCTTATACTATAACTGAAACCTCGCGATGATAGCGGAATAACAAAAATAAAATTCCCATTTATAGCCAAAATAAACGTGCCTTATCTACAAAATGTCACATAAATTAACAATGTGAGCCATAATAATTTTCAACAAAAAATATTAATACCTTGGAACAAAAATACTAAGTGTAAGTCCTTTCAACAACACTTACACTCCCACCAAAATCACTCATTGTCTCTCAATGTGATTTTCTAAGAAGTGTCCTGTTTAGAGTCTGAGTCCGTTTTACTGTGTGTGTCAGTCTCAAGTAGAGTCACGACTTTGTGAATAGGTCTTTCTAGGTATATCAGTCTCGTCACTGGTTTCCCTTTGTCAAAGGTAGTTTCACTGGTCTTCAACTTCACTTTTCGAACTTTGCCGTCCGGGCTTTCCAAAGTCTCTATCACTCGAGCTAGTTTCCATTTACATCTTGGAGCGTTGTCATCTTGGGGAAGAATAACTGAAGATTTCATCGTTAATATGTGATTGGGAGTTAGCGGTTCTGGACTCGTGGGATCATTGAGATATTCTACACTTAGAGGTCTACTATTGATGATTGCCATTGTCTCGTAAAGTAGTGTTCTTAGACTAGTTGTATCGAGTCTGTTTGAGGACTTGTCAAGCATTGCTGTTAGTATGCTTCGCACTGTTCGAATTTGGCGTTCCCAGATGCCTCCCATGTGGCTTGCTGATGGAACGTTCATCACAAATTCACAACCAATGGCTCTTTGAGGTTCTTGATCCATATCTTTCATTAACTCCGAAAACTCTCTTTTAGCTCCCATAAAGTTTGTCCCTTGGTCGCACCTTAATTGTCGGACAGGACCTCTTATGGCGATCAGAGTTCGAAGGGCATTCATGAAAGCATCTGTCGATAAATTGTCGAGTGTTTCAATGTGCACAGCTCGCGAACATAGGCATGTGAACAATAATCCATATCTTTTAACTTCTTTTCTTCCATCCTTTACTATGAATGGGCCGAAACAATCGATGCCACAGTAGGTAAAAGGAGGGGCTGGTTCTGTTCTTACTTCTGGCAAATCTGCCATCTGTTGGACATTTGTAGCTTTTCTGTATTTTCTGCACTTAACACAGCGGTAGATGTGCGAAGAAACTACGTTTCCACATCCTAAAATCCATATTCCATTTGCACGCAATTCGTTTGTAGTCATGCCTCTTCCTTGGTGATGTACACGTTCATGATAGTGTTTTACGAGTAGGGCTGACACGTGAGATTCTTTGGGAAGAATTGCGGGGTGTTTGACGTCATGGTGTAAGGCTGATTGGGATAATCTTCCTCCCACCCTGAGAACATCTGACTTGTCCAGGAATGCGTTCAACTGTTTTAGTCTGTTGTGCTTGTGTATTGAATTTTCCTTTTGAGATCTGATTTTCTGTATTTCCTCAGGGAAAGCTTCTCTTTGCACTAGCTTGATGATGAACACTTCTGCGTCCTTTCTCTCTTCAAGATCTGTGACTTTGTTCGTTCTTTGTTGGATACCTTTATATTCTTTGATGAATCTTTTGACTCTGGCGATGGCCTTTACTGCTCTTGACCAATCGGAAAACTTCTTTAAATGCTCTAGCACTGGGTTTTCTTCCTTTGACTGCGTAGTGTGCGTGTGACCTTTACGGAGTTCAGGATCCGTTTCTTTGATCTCTCTCACCATTTCCTCTTTGACTGGAAGATCTTGTTTCCAAAGGAAATCTGGGCATTTTATCCAGTTTGATTCTTTCAGCTGAGTTGCGTTTAAACCTCTTGAGGCATGATCAGCCGGGTTGTTTTCTGAGCTGACGTGCTGCCATTTTTCAGGACTTGTGCTTTGTCTTATTCGTTGGATTCGATTGGCGACGAATGTGTGAAATCTTTTTGCATCGTTGCATATGTATGCCAATACGACTTGTGAATCTGACCAATAATATTCCTTGAGATTTTCAATTTCCAGTTCTCGCTTTATTACATCTGCATTGCGGACTGAAGTCACGGCCGACGATAGTTCGAGTCTTGGGATGGTCGTTTGTTTAGTGGGAGTAACTCTCGCTTTACCCATGACTAATGAACAACTGATTTGTCCTTCTTTACTTATTGCTCTGAGGTATGAACATGCGCCATAACCTTCGAGGCTTGCGTCTGAGAAGTTATGTAACTCGTACTGTACAACATTATTGTCTTGTGAGTAGCTTCGTGGAATCTTCAGAGCTGCCAGTTTGGGCAGGTCTCTCAACCATGCTTCCCACCGTGGTAGAATGTGGTCTGGGAGATCATCGTCCCAACTTACTTTGTCTTTGCACAATGTTTGGAGTATTTGCTTTCCAATCAGTATGAACGGGGCGACAAACCCAAGGGGGTCATAGACTGACGCAACTGTCGAGAGCACCCCTCTCCTTGTTAATGGGTTGTCTTTGACTTGGACTCTGAATTGGAATTCATCTGCTTCGATACACCATTGTACTCCGAGTGCACGTTCGATGTGGGGTTCTCCAAGAGCCATGTCTTGGTCTTTGGCTTGAGCTTGTTCTTCTTGGGGAATTGCTTCAAGCACTTCTTTATTGTTTGACACAAACTTATGCAAATGGAGTTTGCCTGTCTTGCAAAGTGCTCTTGATTCTTCGACCAACTTAATGGCTTCGGCTGTTGACGTTACGCTAGCAAGTCCATCGTCAACGTAAAAACCTCTTTGGATAAACTTGACAGTCTCCTTGCTGAACTTGTCTTTGCCTTGAGATGCGAGATGTTTGAGTCCGAAGTTACAGCATCCGGGAGAGGAAGCTGCCCCGAAAAGGTGCACTTTCATCCTGTACACTGAAGGCACGGAGTTCAAATCGCCTTTGTCCCACCAGAGGAATCTCAGGTAGTCTTGATGTTCCTTGACAACATGGAATTGATGGAACATTCTTTCCACGTCACACATGAAGGCGATTGGACCCTTTCTGAATCGGCATAACACTCCGACCAGTGCGTTGGTGAGGTCTGGTCCAGTCAGAAGGTGATCGTTGAGAGATGTTTCCTGGAAACGGGCGGAACAATCAAAAACCACGCGGATCTTTTCGGGCTTATGGGGGTGGTAAACCCCGTGGTGAGGGATGTACCACGCCGTCTTGTTTTCCAGCTCTTGTACTGGGACTCTTTCTGCGTCTCCACGGGTTATGATGTCATCCATGAACTTGACATAATCCTTGTAGTATTTCTCATCCTTTTTGAGTCTACGTTCCAATGAAGACAATCTGTGTTCAGCGTATTGTTTGTTGTTTGGAAGATTCGGATTGTCTGTTTTGAATGGTAGTGGAAGTTCGTAGTGACCGTCTTCCCTTTGTCTTATGCCTTTGGTCACCTTCGACATGAACAACATGTCTTCCTGAGAGATTGGATTGTCGTCTGTTGCATGCTCAGAGAAATCAGATTCCAAAGCCTTTATCACATCAATTGGACTAACTTCCTTTACTTGAGTTCTGCATACAAAACACACTTCTTGTTTGAGCTCAACTGCTGGTTGTGACACAGGAATTACTTCACGCACAATGATTCTGTGACTTGTGCCGATGGCATCATTGTGATTGTGGACTTGAGACGAGCAACCAACTATGCTCCAGCCGAGATCGGTAAGCTGTGCGTAGGGTTGGTTTTCTTTGCCTGCGAGAACTTCTCTTGGTAGAAGGGCTTGTTGACAATTATAGCCGATAAGCAAACCAACTTCACATTCGAACATTGGTGGTAACTTATCTGCTAGCTTTTCCAGATGAGGCCACTTCAAAGCGGTTTCAGATGTCGGGATATGTGACCTGTTAACTGGGATAAACTCTCTTGTAAAGACTGGTGGTAATACGATTTTCTTTCCACACTTGTATCCTCTGACTTGAAGGTTTACCAGCTTCTCACATGGTATAACTGTTGACTTGGCGGACATAGTTGATAGCCGCAGATTGGCTTTGCTTTTATCTGTGTTGAGATCTTGGGCTACTTCATCCAAGATGAAGGATGTATCGCTCTGTGAGTCGAGAAGCGCATACACTAGAACTTCTTTCTCTGGGTGGTTTGTGGATGAGACCCAGACAGGTAGTATAGAGGATGTCAACGTGCTTGAGGTTTCTTGAGTTACCCTGTTAGAGATTGCGTTAGAAGATTTGTCTTCATCCTTTGTGTCTTTAGTGTCTACTTTGTCTTGAGAGTTATCCTCACTCTTTGCAGGTGTTGTCCTTTTACGTTCAATGAACTTGTCGTCATGCAGACATGTAGGATGTCTTCTTTGACATTTTTCACATGTGCTCCTTTTATCGCACTTCTTTGAATGATGTCCAGTCTTTAAACATCCAAAGCACAACTTTTCCGTCTGTGCAAATTTGATACGATCTTGAACTGTTTTTTCCGTGAACTTGAAACATTTATCCAGTGTGTGACCATTCCTTTTGCAGAAGAGACAGGTTACAGTATTTGTGTGACCTGAGCTTGTTGAGTGACTTGAGTTTGTTGTTAGTGTTTTTGCTTGAATGACTTGACTGCGTAAATGTTTGGGTTTACTTGTGTCCAAACCTTTGAGTGCTTGCATTGAGGCTATGGGATCACACGCTAAGTCAGCTTCCATGGACACAAACTCCACAAACGTGCGGAAGGATGGATACTCTCCATTATTTGTTCGTCTTATTTTCATGGCTGTGCGGTTCCATCTTGTGGTCAACCAATCTGGAAGTTTCAACAAGAGTCTCTGAATTTCCATACAATCATTGAGAACTTCTAATGCCTTTATGTGTGGTATCGCAGCTTCACAACTTCCAAGAAAGTCAGCAAATTCCCTTAACTCACTTCCATCTTTGTAGCTTATTTTCGGCCAACCATGAAGCTTGTCTCTGAAGCATTTTCCTATGGTGAACAGATCTCCAAAACGCTTTTCCAGCACTTTCCAAGCTGAGTCGTATGCTTCATCTGTGCCTACAAGGAGAAATCCTTCTACTGCTCTTTTTGCAGATCCACCAAGATACTTCCTGAGATAGTAAAGTCTTTCATTCTTGGGAATGTTCTTTCTTTCAATCAAGGTTTCAAACGACAACTGCCAGTCTTTGAACTTCAGTGGGTCTCCAGTGAACAATGCAGGTTCTGGAGTTGGAAGTCGATTTGCACTTATTGCTTCTGCTAGTATGCCAACTAGATCAGAGTTTAGCTGTGACTGGGTTACAACCGTTTGAACTTGTGTGGCTTGAGGGATAAATGGTGGACTTGAAGCTTTGAGTGTTTGACTTGTGGCCTTTGCTTGTATGATAGGGGTTTGTTGAACGTGTGGAACAAATGCAGGGCTTGTGGCATGAAAGACTTGGGTCGTGTTTGTAGCTTGAAAGGGAGTGCTTGGTATGATAGGGATTGCTTGGATTTCACTTGCTGCTTTAACACTGTGTAACAAACTTCGACTTTCAGCAGTACTTTCAACTTCATCATAAACCTTTACGCGGGCCTTGGCAGCATTCAATTTCTTAACTTCTTCCAAGCGGTCAATCTTTCTACGCTGTTCTTCCATTGCTTGCTGCCTTGCAAAGTTCTCAAGTTCCAATTTTTGTAGTTCAGCCGTTTCCTTTTCCTGCTCATCCATTACTGCTAGTATTTCTTGAGATGCAGCTGCTTCGGCTTCAGCTTCAATTCTTTTTATTGTTTGTGAGCATGATTGTCCTGAACTACCTTTGGACCTTCGTGATTTTGCCTTTGATTTAGAACTTTCAGATCCTAAGCATGATCCAAAATCTGGCCACGGTTCTTCATCATCTTCAATGTCTCCTCCAAGCCGTTTCTCAGCTCTGTTGACTATAAATACGGAGAGTGACGTGCATGCATCAACTTTACGCCTTATGTCTGCTTCAGGAGATTGTATTTGACGTATCTGGTCATAAACGAGTTGCACATCTTTGCAAGTGATGTTTACATTGTCAATCAACTCTTTTAAATCACTTTCTGAAGCTTCCTTTCTCAGCATTACTCTGCTCAATCTTGCTTCATATCGCCATTTCTCAAAAAACAAGTGCATATTTGTGTTGGAGGCTCTTTAGTCTCTCCTCTTGAAGCTCTTTACCCTTTTCGGTTAGTGTTCTTACTCTTTCACTTTTACGAACAGTTTGTTGTTCTGTAGCTTGCACATCTTCATTTTCTACAACTTCGTTAAGTGGTAACTCTTCTTTATCTTTATCACTCATCTTTAACGTTTGGTTAACACAGTCTTTAAATTCCCAAAATACTTCTTCAAAATTAGCTTATTTGTAACTTATGAGTCTCTTTTATAAACTTAAAATGCAGTTTTGACCTTAAGCAAAATGCACAAAACTCAACAACAATGCATCACTTTGAGGTACAGTAGAAATCAAGTAACTTTTGACAAATACGCTTTAGAAACTTATAGTGGACCTTTAAACTTGACTTAAACCACTTGTTTTTCTTTTAGCACTGTCCTTTCTTAATTTCCACTTTACTCATTCTTAATAACTTTATTGATGCGTTGCTTGGTTGCTTGTGTCCGATGAGCTTTGGTAATGGCGCCCTCTTGTGTCGCACCACGGTACCGTCACCCACTGCATCTGCCGTCGTCTTTACGTGCTTCTCACCGGCGCTGGGCTGGGCGAGTTTTCACTGTGGCTCCGAAATGACAACACAGGCACGGCTTCTTAAAGACGGGCGTTTTACTTGAGGTATTGAATGCCGTGAATACTACAGGATATAAATACAATACTTTAGACATAATTCAGACAGTCACAGGTAACACATGTGCTAAACAAAAATGGCTACCTCGTGGCCGCCTGCCACTTCGGAGATTCTTGGCAGATAATATTTCGGTCTTGTGCATACTAAATTAACACACAATAATTAGAACAATATACTTTACAAATACACATTACAATTCGACACAATATAACAAAAATACCTTGTGCAGCTAGCTAGTATGCCTTGCTGCTGCGGATGGCTCGGTCAAAGTCCTTTTCATGTCTGGGCGAATGCAGATCTCGCAGCCTCTTATACTATAACTGAAACCTCGCGATGATAGCGGAATAACAAAAATAAAATTCCCATTTATAGCCAAAATAAATGTGCCTTATCTACAAAATGTCACATAAATTAACAATGTGAGCCATAATAATATTCAACAAAAAATATTAATACCTTGGAACAAAAATACTAAGTGTAAGTCCTTTCAACGACACTTACACACAGCATGTCAACAAAAAACGTGTTTTTACTAAGCGACAAAAAGTCACAGGAGATAAATCCCTGCTTATTTCATCCATTTGGTTGACTTGTTTGGAAAACCCGACCGTGAACACAAGACTCTTATCACACAGGAAACGAAGCGCTGAACAGGAGTTCTTCCCACGGAAATAGCATATGCTAACGTGCACGTAGTCTATTCGACCGTTCTTACCCAGGGGAAGGGAAAGTGACATCACCAGCAGCTGTTCTTCTGCTTTAAGGATATTGGCAGGCAAAAAAAGAGCAATATGCAACAACATAGTGTCCAAATAAAGACATTTAAGAAGAAAAAAAGAAAAATCCAAATGAGCCATCGCATTTTTAAGTTTCTCCTAAATGAAAGCAAAAGCACAAACTGCTTCATTTAAGCCATTTTCTGAGGCAGCTCTTTAAAACACTGACATGTGACTGTGCTGTGGTGACTCTAACATGTATTTCGTCACTTTTATAACGTTTGGCTTGTGCAGAATCTTTTATATATTTGTTTTAATTAATTGTGCACCTGTCAATCAACAGTGGTTGCGCATGAAGAATCACTCGAGGGTGGGGGCGAGGGGGGCGGACATGAGGCGCGGTGGCTTATGGGATGGCACATGGCTCCTAATCGCCAGTGAGTTAGCATCAGAGGTCCCTATGCTAAAGTAGCTATGATGGTTAGCGTTGAGGCTCATTTCCCTAACTCCTTCCTAACTGACAGCCCAATTCAGAGGCTTCTTGTCATGGCGGACGCTGACGCACATCCAGTTTGGTGTAAGACCTCTTACCAATTTAACGGTTTCGGAATCAGCCAGAGCTATAAAAGCCCCCAGTGACTTCCAGCCAATGGCCACTGGCTGCTCTGCTTTACGAACACAACACTGGGGGCTGCCATTGCTGTAGTACCTCCATTTAGCCGCTAGTCTCCCATTGAAAAGCATTCGACTTTAGACACGTTAAAAACAACTTTAACGCCTGGTTTCTATTATTAAACACTTTCTACGGCTACATATTCCTCCTGAGATAATGCTGGGTTAGTCACAATTAAAGGAACCAGGCTTGTTTTCGAAAGAAAACTTTTTGAAATCTCGTACTAAAGAGGGTCGGACTGTTAGCATTGGAGCTGCACGAGCTACACGTCACGCAAGGCCCGAGTCTACAGTGAAGATCCCGCCCTTATGCCCTTATTAGGAACATGTTTCGTCAGAGCTGGAGAGGAGGAGTCTGTAAATCTGCCATGATTTCCCCTCGAATGTGGTCATTATGGTAAACGGGGAGGAGCGAGTAATGACTGTCTTTTAATAATATGTCTATACTTCCAGCTGGACTCTGGACCTGTGTGTGACCCTGTGTGTGTGAGCTGGGAGGAAGAGCCACAAAGACGACGAGAAAGCCTCGGAGGACTCTGCTGATTTGGAGGAAATATCCAGGACTCACAGAGCAGCTCCACAGTCTGTGCTGCTGCTGCCCCTCCAGGAGTCTGTCTGCACACAGGTGAGGAGGATCTGCACAAAGACTCACATCAGCGAGGTGAGGTCCAAGGCTGTGCTAGACTCAAGTCAAGACGTGTTTTACAATGAAAAATAGACTGGACTTTCTTCTTGCAGCTCCAGCGCTCAGACCATAGATCTAAATAATAGAGATCGGCGGGTCCCATTCAGCCCCATTCATGGTAATGAATGGTAATGATCCCGAGTGGTCTGAAATTTTGACAAGTATTGAATTCACCTGCGTCAGGAGATAACGGCGGGTTTGAGTGTAGTTCAGCTGTAAGTCCGGTTGGTCAGTGTGGAGCAAAAGCAGCCAGTGAAGGTGCTGTAGCGTGGGGGATCTCTGCATCATCCCAGTGTCCACAGGTGGTGATGTGTAAAAGGCTGCGCTCGTGTCCACGTGTGTCTAACACTCTGTTGTTTTCTTATACGGGACATGTCTGTCCAAACGGGACCCGACGTGTTTTGGTCTGACCGCCTGCTCCCGCGAGATTTGTGTCGGTTCCTGCAAGTTCCGCAGGATTTCCCGTCCCGTGCAGGTCTCTACTCCAGAGCCAGTCATAGATTTAAGCTTCCACTCTTTATTGCTGATGTACAAAAAACAGTGTGGTTAAAAGTATGATACATAGCCCAGCGTTGTCTCAGCGTTGAGCCAGGCTTTAAAGCAGTTTAAACGAGGACCAAAGCTACATAGGAATCCTGTTTCCAAAGTGTCTTTTGGAGTCACCATCCACCAGGGGGTGGTATTACAGCAATGTCAGCCCCATGAGGACCAAAGAGAATGGCTTTCCCCGCCCACTGACTCAGGCAGTGATTTAAAAACAGATTTGTTGCTGATTCACAGTGAGCTGATGGGGGAGGGGTGATACTGTATGTGTGAATGAGAACAGAGGGAGGGGGAGGGTCACACCAGGTCTGCAGCAAACTACACATTTAGTGTTTTACAGAATAATGTGTGTAACACAACACTAACTCCTGTTTCTGTCCACAGAGAAATGGACCCAGCTCAGCCTCTGAAGACTCCCTGCACACGAGGAAAGCCATACAGCTGTGAGCAATGTGACAAGACCTTTACTCAGTCATCCAGCCTCAAACAACACATGAAGATCCACACTGGAGAGAGGCCATACAGCTGTGAGCAGTGTGACAAGACCTTTACTCAGTCATCCAGCCTCAAAAAACACATGAGGATCCACACTGGAGAGAGGCCATACAGCTGTGAGCAGTGTGACAAGACCTTTACTCTGTCATCCAGCCTCAAACAACACATGAAGATCCACACTGGAGAGAGGCCATACAGCTGTGAGCAGTGTGACAAGACATTTACTCTGTCATCCAACCTCAAACAACACATGAAGATCCACACTGGAGAGAGGCCATACAGCTGTGAGCAGTGTGACAAAACCTTTACTCAGTCATCCATCCTCAAAAATCACATGAAGATCCACACTGGAGAGAGGCCATACAGCTGTGAGCAGTGTGGGAAAACATTCCGTCGGTCAGAGCATCTTGAATGTCACATGAGAATCCACACTGGAGAAAGGCCATACAGCTGTGAGCAGTGTGAGAAGTCCTTTACTCTGTCGTCCAACCTCAAAGAACACATGAAGATCCACACTGGAGAAAAGCCCTTTGAGTGTGGCCTGTGTGGACATGTGTTTACTCACTTTACAAGTCTTAAATATCACATGAGAATCCACACTGGAGAGAGGCCATACAGCTGTGAGCAGTGTGACAAGACCTTTACTCTGTCATCCAGCCTCAAACAACACATGAAGATCCACACTGGAGAGAGGCCATACAGCTGTGAGCAGTGTGACAAGACCTTTACTCACTCATCCAGCCTCAAAGAACACATGAGGATCCACACTGGAGAAAAGCCCTTTGAGTGTGGCCTGTGTGGACATGTGTTTACTCACTCTAGAAGTCTTAAATATCACATGAGAATCCACACTGGAGAGAGGCCATACAGCTGTGAGCAGTGTGAGAAGACCTTTACTCTGTCATCCAGTCTCAAAATACACATGAAGATGCATGCTGGGGAAAAGGAATACAGCTGTGATGAGTGTGGGAAGTCATTTAATCAGCTCTCAGGTCTCAGGCAACACAAGAGAGTCCACGATGGACTAAAGCCGTACACGTGTGAGCAGTGTGGGAAAACATTCAGTCAATCACAGCGTCTTGAATGTCACATGAGAATCCACACTGGAGAGAAGCCATACAGCTGTGAGCAGTGTGAGAAGACCTTTACTATGTCATCCCACCTCAAAGAACACATGAAGAGGATCCACACTGGAGAGAGGCCATATAGCTGTGAGCAGTGTGACAAGACCTTTACTCAGTCATCCAGCCTCAAACAACACATGAAGATCCACACTGGAGAGAGGCCATACAGCTGTGAGCAGTGTGAGAAGTCCTTTACTCACTCATCCAGCCTCAAAGAACACATGAGGATACATGCTGGGGAAAAGCCCTTTGAGTGTGGCCTCTGTGGACATGTGTTTACTTACTCTACAAGTCTTAAATATCACATGAGAATCCACACTGGAGAGAGGCCATACAGATGTGAGCAGTGTGAGAAGACCTTTACTCACTCATCCAGCCTCAAACAACACATGAAGATACATGCTGGGGAAAAGGAATACAGCTGTGATGAGTGTGGGAAGTCATTTAATCAGCTCTCAGGTCTCAGGCAACACAAGAGAGTCCATGATGGACTAAAGCCGTACGAGTGTGAGCAGTGTGGGAAAACATTCACTCAGTCAAAGCATCTTGAATGTCACATGAGAATCCACACTGGAGAGAGGCCATACAGCTGTGAGCAATGTGACAAGACCTTTACTCTGTCATCCAGCCTCAAAGAACACATGAAGATCCACACTGGCGAGAGGCCATACAGCTGTGAGCAGTGTTAGAAGACCTTTACTATGTCATCCATCCTCAAATATCACATGAGGATCCACCCTGGAGAGAAACAGCTGTGATGAGTTTGGTCAGACCTTCAGATATTTTAAGATCAAATGTGCTTCATGACACGAACATGTCTGTGTAGTTCACAGACTTGTCCAGTTCACTCTGTTTCAAACTAATGTCTCACAAATGCTGATGTTTTATTAGGGAGTGTTGCGTGCGGCCGTGGAAATGTTACAAGCCCAGAATTCATTTTAGAAAAGAAAATATTGATTTGTCCAAACAAATCTTTGTTCTGCGCACTCTAAAAATGATCCTTTAAATAGTCTCATCATTCCTTGTGCTGTTTTCCTGATGTGTTTGTTCATGTTTGTGTCGTTCAGAGACTTATTGAGTTGACTCTATTTCAAGCTAATGTTTCAGACTTGCTGATGTTTTAGTGTTGATGGAATGTAAAGCTTTACACTTATTTGGCACTTTTTAACCTCTTAACCCCCACCTGAACCAACAACATTTTTTCACTTCGGCTTTACCCAAATCTAGACGCTTCTTGACTGGAGCTTACAGCCTTTATATAGACCAGTGTAACCCCTCATTTGAAAGCTAAGACCTACAAAACTGATCTAAGACTTTGTTGCCACGTTGTCGTCACCTTTTTTTCTTCATTTTTCAAGTTTTTGTAACTTTTTCATTACATTTTTCAGCACCTTCATTTGTTCTTCATTATAAAACTGTTTTTCAAAGAATTTCAGTCAGAGTTTTGTACCAGTTTGTTCTTGCCGCTATATTGTGAAATCCCATCAGTGGACTATTCATTTTGAAAGCATTTTAGTTTAGTTTTAATTCTAGTCTTTGAATGAAAATGTGTTTAGTTTTACTCAAGATTTACCCAAACAATTGGTTATATTTTGAGCCGAGTTTTAGTGGAACAAATAACAAACCTTTAAAGAAATGAATCAGTATAAGTAATGTGACAGTTTTTATATTTACATCACAATCCCATTTATTAAAGAAATAATAAATTAAAATATAAAATAAATGAACTTCCTTTCCCCAGAGTCAGTTTTCTTTCTTCAAAATCATGTATAAATGTAGATGTTTGACCTTTAAAGTCGCTTCAGTTCTTGGACAGGCTGTTGTTGTGCTCTAGGGCAGGACACAGGAGGACGATGCTGCAGGTTTAACCTCAGGGCTCCATCTTGTGGCCAATATAAGCAATGCATTTTACACCATCGTCAGAGAAAAATAAAATATTTCATTTCATTTATTTCGGGCAGACAATGGGAACAAAAGAAAAAATTTACAGTATATAAATAAAATGATCAATTTCTACCTTAAAGTGAGTGGGAAGAAGATAACTTATTTAATCCCACCCCCAGTTCCCCATTCAGAGCTTACTACATTCAGCTTCACTGTTACTTTGTTCAAGGGCAGCTGGGTGGGGGTTTGTTGAGGGGGAGTTACTGCCCTCTTCAACTGCCCCGCTCTACACCCTGGCTTTTTAATGCACCTCACTATGCAGGGCTTACATCATACTTCACATATAACTCAATTAAACAAATATAATAATAATGATAATTAAACCCAAATTAAATTATATTACGGATGGTAATGACAACTGGGAAATGGCAAGATCTCAGAGTATAATAGGTATTAATGCACCTTTAATAATGATAATTAATGATAATTAAACCCAAATTAAATTATATTGAGGATGGTAATGACAACTGGGAAGTAGCAAGATCTCAGTATATAATATGTATTAATGAACCTTTATAACATAAAAGTAGCACATTCTTTTGTTCTTTATTTTGCTGTTGTTTTATTTTATTCTTCATTATTTATTGTTACTTTGCCGTTCCTTTGTTTATGATTTGCTACCTTGTAAATATTAAATGTAATGTTATTATTTTTATATGGGGTGGGCGCTTATAAGCCTTTGGCTTCAGCCCACTCCCTTTGAGCAGGTTAACTGCTCAAACAAATAAATAAACTAAACCAAGGATTATGTTACGATAGATCATGGTGGCATTACCACAGGTAACAATAATTATTACATTACAACAAACTGTATAATATGGTTTACAAAATGTACAATAAAAGGAGCTACAACATGTTTTATTTCCCAATATTTCAATAATAATATATCAGCCACGTAATAAACGCTGTTTGTGTGAGGTTTGCGGACGTTATTTTAAGCAGCCACAAGGGGCAGTGTTGCTCTTTTGACATGCGTTCAGCCAATATTTCCACTTTTTCCGTTTTTTTAAAATAATAAATACGTGCACACACCAAATGATAATTCAGTTTTCCTCATCAAAGTCTCGCGGTGCGAAGAATAAATAATTTACAGGACGTCTTTTTTATTCTGGATATCTCATATAAAAAATGATTACATAATAAATAGAAGAAGAAACAAAAACGTAGTGCAGGTGACTTTTTCACTTGATGACTCTTGGTAGAAAATACATTAAATAAAATCTGGAGAGGTTACACCGAATAATTAAATATAGAGTCAGGATGATAGTCAACGAAATGTAATCTGTAGAATGAATATGGATGTTATTCAGAGCAATAGCTTTTGATCACGTTCAAACAGCAGTGTCAGTTGAAGTAATAGACCTGCACAAAGTAAAAAGAGTATTTTTTATAGTGCGCGTTGTAGTTGTAGATGAGAGCGCTGTCCTCCTCCTCCTGACTGGAAAACTTGTGCTGACTCTTCCTGGCTAAAAGACACAGACCAGGGATTTCTCAGAGAATTCATGTAGATATGGGTTGAGGTTTACCATCACTCCAGGAATACAACGCTGAAGGAATACTACTCATATTGTGTTACCTTCAGAGACAAAGAAGCTGGCTGTGTAGAACGAGACCTGCACAGCGGCTGAAGAGTGGACCATCCCGCGTTTGTCGACCCACTCAAAGGGGGTCTTCTCCGGGTGCCACTGTACGGCGTAGATCGGGTATCGGTACGCTGAGGACGACAAAATGGCAAATAGTTAATAAATGCTATTGCTAATGAAAGGGTTTTGCGGTTTTCTCTTGCTCCATCCGAAACCAGTAAATTGGTAAGAGGTCTTACGCCAAACCGGATGTGCGTCAGCGTCCGCCATGATAAGATGCGTCCGAATTGGGCTGTCAGTTAGGAAGGAGGGAAAGTGGCCTGTATGCTAACTATCATAGCCACTTTAGCATAGGGACCTCTGATGCTAACTCACTGGCGATTAGGAGCCATGTGCCATCCCATAAGCCACTGCACCAATCTCCCCACCCCCCTCGCCCCCACCCTCGAGTGATTCATACGCAACCACTGTTGATCGACAGGTGCACATTTAATAATAATAATAAAAATAAAAAAAATATTCTGCACAAGCCAAACTTCATAAAAGTGACAAAATACATGTTGTCGTCCCCACAGCTCAGTCACATGGTTTTAAAGAGCCTCCTCAGTAAATGGCCTAAATGAAGCAGTTTGTGCTTTTGCTTCATTTAGTAGAAACTTAAGCCACATGGCTAATTTGCATACTGTAGCTTTATGAAACTGCTGTTGATATAAAATAAAGGGAAATGTGAAAGATAATTTGGATGTTTCTCTTTTTTTCGCCTTAAATCTCTTTATTTGGACACTATGTTGTTTTTGTACAATATACAATAGGTGGCGGTATGCGCTTTTGTTTGGCCTGCACTGAACTTTAAAGAAGAAGAAGAACAGCCGTTGGTGATGTCACTTCCCCTTCCCCTGAGTAAAGACGGTCCAATTGGGCAAATGCTGCTGAAGCTCTAGTTCACTAACTGCATAGGGATCTAACAGTTGACCCCATGAAAGGTTAAGGATTAGTTGCTAGTGTTAGTACTTAGAGGCTACAATTTGATGGTTTCGGATGCAGCATCTGTCTTGTATTCAATGTTTTTTTTTTTTTTTTTACAAAGAACAGGCAGTGAGTGAGTGTGGTGTGACGCTGCCACCTGGTGGACAAGACACAACTGCCAGAAGAGTTTGGTTTGGACAACATTTATTCACAAAACAAAGCATAAAACTAGAAGTGATTTTCCTATTTGTGATCTAACCAAGTGCATTTCTCCAGATCAGCTTTACCCACAAAACTGATCTAAACGGATCTTTCTCCTCACGTGGTTGCCGTGTAGTCGTAACATTTTTTTTAGTAGATGTGTCAAATCGGAGTGACCATTTTTTGAGGCTTTTTGTCACGTTTTCGTCTCATTTTGTCACTTTTTGTGGCTTTGGCTGTCACATTTTCATCGCATTTTTGTGTCTACTTTTGTTGCTTTTTGTCTCTTTTTCGTCACATTTCCATCACTTTTTGTGGCTGTTTTTGTCACGTTTTCATCTTTCCTCTGTAACATCTGTCCACATCAGTCCTGCTGCACCAACATAATATGAATGCATCGGTTTTATATAGCGCTTTTCTGGACACTCAAAGACGCTTTACATTGCATTATTCATTCACTCCATACTTGGTGGTGCAGTCTATGCAGACACTGTTTACTCATTCTTATGATTTTGATGAAGATCAGACCACATTTTATGACCAATTTAGGCAAAATGTGAGAAATGTGAAACTGTTTTTGTTTTGAGTCTTGCTCCACTCATGACACTAAACCTTCTGTCTCATGAGCCTTTTCTTGTGTAGCAGATGTGTCAAATCGGAGTGACCATTGAGTCAATACAATATTATGCGGATGCTGAGGGGCTTACCTTCCATAGTGGAGATGAATTCGATCTTTCCGTCAGTGTTTGTCGACAGGACCTTGTAAAACCCCTTGAGGGCGGCGTTCCTGCTGTAATTCTGTAAAAAAAAAATGATGTACTGATGATATGTGTCTATTTTAGCAACAATATATTTTGTGGTATCTCCGTAAAAACAACGTTGTATGTGTCGGATGGCTATGTTGGGCCAAACTGACCAGCGTGTTTATTGGAGATAGGGAAACCTCCGCAGACATGGAGAGAACATGCAAACTCCACACAGAAAGGCCCTGCCCGGGACCGGAGTTTTTTGAGTCGGACCTTCCAGAGTATGGATTGAACCCTCTGCCTAGACTGGGGTCTTTTTGGTGGGAACTGGAGCCTGGACTGGAGTCCATACTTTGGCCTGGACTTTTCCTCCACATATTTTGTCCGCAGCCTCTGCTTTACACTGTTAGAAATAAAGTGTTAACCCTTTCTACTCTGATTTTTATTATTTTAGTCTCAGAGCTTGGATCTTGGCATTTGGTGCAAATTTGAGCCCAACCCACTCTATGATATGATTGGCTTCAGAGTTACACTGTAGGTCAGACACCGTGAGTGACAGTAACATGACACTAAATAGTGAGCCCTTTATTTTCAGTAAAAAGGCTGAGACCTCATTGCTTTTCAGTCTGTCAAAGATTGAGAAGTGAAGAAGAAAGTCATGGAGTGTCTGCTTTAGAGCACAGACTGACTCGGCTGTGTTTTTCTGCTTGTTGCTTGTGGACTGCTGTAGAGCAAAGAAGAGCCTACTCGAACCATCATAGATCCATGACTAAATCTCATATTAAGGTCAATAGATTATGGATAACAGAAACCACGCTGGTGCTGTGACGTTTTAGTAAAAGTTGCGGAGACGTTGTAATAACGGTGCCACGTAAACGGTGTTTGGAGATCTTTCCACTCTGGGAGCTAGTTTGGAAAAATGTTCGTTTACAGACTCGTATGGACGATACACTGTATTGATAAAATATCTTTGCGTTTGGTCCTCAGCTTGACTTGGACAGGGCCTAACTGAAGAAAGTCAGAGATTGATTCAATTCAATTGAGAAGACTGTACAACCTCAGTGTACAACCTCCTCAGTGTACAACCTCCTCAGTGTACAACCTCCTCAGTGTACAACCTTCTCAGTGTACAACCTCCTCAGTGTACAACCTCCTCAGTGTACAACCTCCTCAGTGTACAACCTCCTCAGTGTACAACCTTCTCAGTGTACAACCTCCTCAGTGTACAACCTCCTCAGTGTACAACCTCCTCAGTGTACAACCTTCTCATGTACACTGAGAAGGTTGGAAGGGCGTCCCCTTGTGAAAGGAATGGAAACGGTAAATTGGGACAAGAAATTGCCACTAATGAAAGCAAAACTACAAAAGTGGGAGGAAAGAGACCTAACCCTGACAGGAAAGACCCTGGTCATTAAGTCAGAGGTTGTTTCTTCACTGAGTTTTCTGGCCTCAACCTTACCAGCAACAAAAGCATTCATAGCATTTTTGAGACGTACTGTCTTCCAGTTCATTTGGGGTTCCCACCAAGACTATGTCAAAAGACACATCTTGTATAAACCTCTTTACAATGGTGGGAAAGCAGTCCCAGAAATGGGAGCGAAATTAGATGCAATGTTTTTTACCCCCATCATCAATGCAATATTGAATCCAGGGAATGCTCTTTGGTCTTATTTTGACCAACAAGTGTACCACAGAATAGGTAAAAGAGTCCCTCTGTGCACCCCTCACGCACAGAGCAGACCAAAAATCTATGGGAAAACACTAAAACTGTTAAAAAGAGTGGTTCGAGACCACTGTATGGAAAGCAAAATAAAATAGAAGAAGTGGAAGAGATTTTACTTCCAATGACTTTGCATTTGGAACCAGTTGGTCTAATTCCAGAGAGTAAATGTATTCAAGCTTGGAAGAACATAAATTCAACTTTCCTTTTGAACAAGCACAAAGATTTGGCCTGGAAAATTGTACATGAGTGCATCCCAATGAAAACTTTTCTAAAACGAAGGCAATACTCTATAAGTGACGAATGCCCAATAGGGAACTGTAATATAAGGGAAGATGTGTCTCACCGATTCTGGTCTTGTTACACCTCTAAACGGGTGTGGAATTTAGCAATGCTGTGGTTGACAGAATTGTTTAGACAACCTACTGAGCAAGACATCCTCTACAGACCTTTGAATACCCATGTAAAAGACCAAACCCAAAGATGGTGGGCAGCCATAAACTGTGTAAAGGAAGCCATATGGAAATGCCGGAATGTGTCAGCCTCAAAGCACTTCGTTATGTCCTCAGAACAGATTTTGAGAGTAGACTATACTCTAAGAGATAAAATGTATTAATGAAGAAAAAGTACATCATATGTGGAAAACTAAATGTTTAAAACCGTTTGACAGAGAAGTCTGGTGTAACAATATGGTCAATTTTAAAGATGTGTTAAGTGAAATTGCCTTGATGATGTAATTTATTCTTTCAGACTTTTAATGAATACTTGATGAAAGATTTGATATGTAAGCAATATATTTCTTCCTTTTGTAAATAAAAGTGCATAAAAATAGAATTTTCATTGCTTTTTTAATTTACTACATATAGCAAAAGTCTGAAGTTCTGTCTAAAGCAGAAGCTCCATGACTTCCTTCGTCACATGTCACTCTGTGACTGGAAATCAATGAGACCTCAGCCTGTTTACTGGAAACAAAGAGCTCACAGTATTTAGCGTCATGTCACTGTCACTCATGGTGTCTGACCTAAAGTCTAACTCTAAAGAAAGTCAGAGTAAGACTTTAGTCAATTGAGAAGACTGTACAACCTCTTCAGTGTACAACCTTCTCATGTACACTGAGAAGGTTGGAAGGGCGCCTCCTTGTAACCCTTTGCATTCAAATACCGGGACCATAACTGGAGCTATATGTGGCTCTTTAGAGTAGAAAGGGTTAAGTTAACAGGTAAGGGGCTACTACGCAATAAACAAGTTGCCTGTTATTTTTACTTCGGTAGGTGTACCAAACAAACGTCTATTATAGACCCTACACAACAAATGATTGAATTATGAACACACTACAGGGTTGTATTCTGTGCCAATGTACACAATACAGGACAGTCAGCAGCATAATATATATGTGTTTTACCTGAAGGGACACGCTCCAGTGGTGAAAGTTGGCGGTGATGTTTTCTTGTGACAGAGACTTGAGCAGATTCTTGGGGAAATGTCTGAAAAGCCGACTGGACTGGGCCGCTGAAAAACAAAGCAAAAAACCCCCAACACATTTATATGATGCTTGGTGTCATCTCAACAGGAGGATTTTGTTCTCAACGCCTCTAAAATTACAGTCAAAGTTTCAAAGCTACGCGCTGAAGAACATCTTTACATGTACCTAATGTAATAATATAACCACTCAGATCATACTCCTTCCTTCACTATTTCCTGGTGAAACAGGGAACAGTCATCAGGAGCAGAAAACCGGAACACAAAGCCTGTTTTACGTTCATGAAGGCGTTAGTCTGTGTTCTGGTCCTGGCTCATAGAAACAAGGGAACAATATGAAAAACCCCACATGGCATAGCTTTGTGTGTCTTAAGTGTCAAGTACTGCAGTGATAAACTGTGGGCACTAAAACAATACACAAACCAAACACTGACTCACGTTTTTATTCTATGATTCTATTTTTTTTTTTATTGTGTCCTTGTTTCTCACAAAGTACGGTCTTATCTTGCAGCACAGACTGGCAAGCTGATGATGGTTAGATGATTATTGAAACTCATTCTTGAAAAAAAAACACAAACAAGGAACAAGTTGTTTACACGGCATCAAACCACCACCCCTCCCTGTCCGGTATGAAGAATACCAAAGGCAAAACCAGTTCAATTGTAGTGTTGCAAATATATCCTACCCTCCATATTATTCTGAGGCGTTTTTCTGCTGCCATTTTTTTGTGTTGCTCGACACCACTCAGATCATACTCATTCCCTCTCTGTCTCCTGACAAAAAAAGGTGAACAGTCAAGTATACTAATTGTTGTGATGTTTACTTTCTTACACAATATCTGAGAGACCACTCCGATCGTACTCTTTCACTCACTGTCTCTAAAAGAAACAGTGAACAGTCATCAGTAGTAGAGAACAATGACGAACCAAGTCTCTACTTTCTTCATGTTCAAGAAGGAGTACCACCAACTCTTCATCGTGGGCAGCGAGACCATACTCTTTAGAAACACATGTCTCAAATCACAAACTATAGAAATGATCCCTGAAAGTATAGTCTTAACTCTGTAGCGTCTCTGCAGTGGCTCTAGTGTGACAGGACTGTGCCTCTGTGTTCTGGTCCTATAGCTTAAATGCAAAACCAGGCGATATGTAACATAAAAAGGAAACGTGCCCTCACAGAAAACAAGTTCACGCAGTTGTGGCGGTGAAGATGAAGTTAGCTTTGAATAGATGAGGAAGATGTTGCATGAGCTGAATTGCTTACGGCTGCTAGATGAGGCTGATTGAGCGATGAGAGGCTGATGATCAGTAGCTACTGTATGTTTCAGTCTTTGTATCTCTACCTTTCATGCTGTATAATGACCATCATATAGCATTTTTGTATTTGTGACATATTATACAACTCTAAGTGACCACTCAGATCATACTTCTTCCCTCACCGTCTCTAAAAAAAACAGTGAACATTCATCAATAGCAGAGAACAAGGATGAACCAAGTCTTTACTTTCTTCATGTTCAAGAAGTAGTATACCCAACTCTTCATCGTGGGCAGCGAGACCATACTCTTTAGAAACACATTTCTTAAGTCATAAACTATAGAAATGATCCCTGAAAGTATAGTCTTAACGGTATAATGTCTCTGCAGTGGTTCCAGTGTGACAGGACTGTGCCTCTGTGTTCTGGTCCAGGCTCAAAGAAACAAGAAGATATGTAGAAGGTAACGGAAAAGTGGCCTCATAAAATAAAACTAGAAGTCTAGACACTGGTGGGAGTAAAGAGGAAGTTTCTGATGAGAAAATGAACAATGAGAGATGGCTGATGAGAGGCTGTGAAGGAGTGGAGAGGTGTGATCTCGTAAGGTAAATCTTGACTTTATCCTTTAATAGTCAGCTAAATAAAACCAGGAAATTGTTCGGACAAGACGTGGTGTTCGGTCAAATATATATTCCTTCACAATTCTTGAGTGCCCACTGAGAACATACTCCTTCCCTCACCGTCTCTAGAAGAAACAGTGAACAGTCATCAGTAACAGAGAACATGGATGAACCAGGTATCTACTTTCTCTGTGTTCCAGTCCTGGCTTAGAGAAAAAAGGAGAAAAAATAGAATAAAACACATTTATTCTGATTCAATGTATGATCTGAGTGGTTGTTCAGATCTGACAAGAAAAGAAGAAGAATTCCTAGTCAATTTTATTACTCAAATGTGTGTGATCGTATGGTTCAAAACTTGCTCTTTTCATTATGACCTAGTAGTTTATTTTAAAAAATGACAGAAAGATTTATCAACACATCTAGACGCAAGTAGTATGGGCAAACTGAAGTGTCATGAAACTCTAATGGTGTGTTCACACCAAACGCCTCCGGCGCCTCCAAAGTGTCAGGTTTACATTGAAAATACATGGGGGACGCGCCTCCGGGAGCGTCGAGAGGCCCCGCGGCGCGTGACGCGCCTCCTGTGCAGCGCGTTTTGAAGATTTTCGCGCCTCGGACGCGGCGTGGCCGCTTTGGAGGCGCGTGACGCGCCTCCAAAGTGGCCGACGCTTTTTCGAGAAATTCGCGAGCGTCGACCAATCAGGAGCTTTCTCCAACAGTGACGCTGTAGCTGAGCCACCGTCGATCTGGGGCAGATCCTCTGCCGGCCCGCAGATGTAAACAGTCATGGAGGATTATCCTGTTGTGAACAGGAGCTACAGCAGCTCTGGGACTTTTACAAAGACACACATCAGTGTTTCATTTACCTAAACACCCAGGATTAAAAGCGGCAACAAGAAAACTTATTTGAGTGGCTGGATCTGCGCTGGGAATGTGTTTGGGCCTTGATGATGCACAGCGCATTCCCAAAGCTGCTACAAGCCAATCGATGTGAAAATGAGAAATATGCACGAATAAAGTCTATTAAGCCCCATCTACATAAAGCAACCGTGTAACAATGATCACACACTGAGCCAGGCTTGTTGATTTTTAAGTTTATTGCTCACATTTTATCTACAACGGGCCGTAGTTTTCTTCCCGAGTTAGCTGCGCATAGAAATAAATTATTTCTATGCTAGCCGCTTAGCAGCAAACAGATAGCTCGCATTGACCCCCTTGAAAACAAGTATCATGCACTAATCACGTCAATAAAGCCCTTAACTACACAGAACAGCCTTTATGATGGTCACACACTGAGATAGGCTTGACGCATTTGTGGTTTATTGCACACACTTTTTTTTTATCAACAATGAGCTGTATGCGATCGCAAAAAGCTAACCGGGCTAACCTAGCCTATAGCCACTTTCCACCAATGTCCCTTCAACCGTATGGGCTTGATATGAGCTTAAATTGTAGTGACATTTGTGACAAGCGTCTGACTTCAGTAAGCACAAGCGTCCAACTACGGACTTGAGGCGCGTCTTTGACGCCCAGGAGGCGTTCGGTCTGAACCAATGGCCGCTAGCTGCTCTGCTTTGTGACCGCAAACACTGGAGGCCGCCATTGCTCTTCCATTGCTGTAGTACCTCCATTTGGCCGCTAGGCCCCCATTGAAAAGCATTGGACTTTAGACACGTTAAAAACAACTTTAATGCCTGGTTTCAATTTTTTCAACACTTAATATGGCTACATATTCCTCCTGAGATAACGCTGGGTTAGTCAAAAAAATAGAAACCAGGCTGGTTTTCGAAATATATTTTTTTTAATCTCCTACTTAACGGAGGTCGGACTGTTGGCATTGGAGCTGCGCGAGCTACACGTCACGCAAGGGCCGAGTCTACAGTGAGATCCCGCCCTTTTGCCCTTATTAGGAACATGCTTCGTCAGAGCTGGGGAGGAGGAGTCTGTAAATCCGCCATGATTTCCCCCTGGAAAGTGGTCATTATGGTAAACGGGGAGGAGTGAGGAGGAGCTGTCTATTCTTTTTAACAGTCTATGGTCTGAACACGGCATAAAGCAGTTGAAGCAATTGTGCCGCCTCCTATCCCAGTTCATAACAATCACTCCACAGTGACATCTAGTGGCAAAATGTAATTATAACAGCATATACAGTGTTTCAGGATTCAACCACACTGTAATTTGTGATTAGTAAAGGTTGCTCAAAACAATTTCAGACACAAATTGCCACAATTTAATTGAGTAACAGTTCCGTCATTATAACAATTAAAGCGTGCTCTAAATGATCAATGAAACCTTACTCTTTACAAAGTAAAGTTTGCTTTGGACCGAACTTTGCACATGTGCTGTAAATTCTGAAACTAAAGTAAGTAGTGAATAAATTAAACATGAAATGGAAAGAAAGAAAAGAAAAAAAAAGAAAATAATTAAAAAATAAAAAACCCAACCCCTGTAACATCTGTCCTGCTGCACCACGACTCAGTGGAACCAGGACAAACATGACTCTACATAAGATACAAATGACAAGGGTTTGTTTTTGTAGAATGAGAGTAATTATAATGAACTGACATTTTAAACACATATATTCAGGATTTTCACATCAAATGTATCTTTTTTGTATTGAGCAGCCATCCCTGACAATAGTCATAAATACCTGGGGTGAAAGTGAGAGGTAGAGCCACAGATGCCGTGTCTGTGTTTGTCAGGAGGTTTTTGTTGGCCGTCAGCACAGTCAGCTGCTGGAGGCCCTGGCACGTGCCCCACAGCGGGAAGTAGTCGCCTGCATCGTTCGCCTGGAGAGGACATGACAAAAGAACGTTCTTATTATAGTCTTGACCAATTGTTTATCATGCAGAGATTGCCATTTCAAATTTTCCAACTGTGGAAAAAGTAACAGTTTCTTCACTCAAGGATAAGAGTATACTTGTGACAACGCGGCAAGTACAATGCGCTAAAATCTCTTCCCACAGATGTTTCATGTACCTTTAGGACCAACTTGTAGAAAATCTTGGCAGCCCGTGTGAACAAGGAATTCTGAATGTCAACGTCGCCCCCTGGCAGCAACAACCTGCAACAACATACATCATTGCATGACTGTAATGATCTGACAAGTGGATCCTGTTCAATTTTAGTAACATGCCAGCTCAGTGATAGCACTTGACTGGACTCACCCGTTTATGGAGTTAAAGAGCTTCTCATACTCAGCCTCTGTTCTGTTTATTCTGCAAGACACAAGAAGAATGTGACGTACAACATTTGCATAACAATAACAGAACTTCAAGCTCATGTAAATGCTTGGTTTGAACACGCCCTGAAACCGTGGCACAAGATAATATGAGTGTAAGTGGGGACAGAGATTTGGAAACTTGCGAAGTTGAAGCGTTGCTCTTTTAAACTTTTCAAGTAGGAGACCTATAATAGGACTGCCCTTAATCATGTATAAGAAAATCTTGTCAATTTTAAGTGATTTAGTTCTTTACAAAAATATGTCTTCTTTAACCCAGTCTCTTTAGAAAAACATGTTTAACGAAGTTCTCAGAAATCTCCGACAACATTTCTCTGCAAGAAGACTTTTATTAAAGCCTTGTTTTTACCTTTCTCTGTCTTCGTGGAGCGAAGACAAATGTGCAGCTACCGCTCTACCGCTCTACCGTGCTCTTGTTTGAGTGCATGATCTGATAAACTCCTGCCGGGTCTTTGTGGAGCTTGTAGCGGGGGAAAGTGCCTCCTCTTCGGGCTAGCTTAGCGCCACAGCCCGCTGGAGTCCCATGGAGGCTCGTCCCGCATCTTCCCGCTTTTTCCGTAATAGTCCTTTGGGTGAAAGTGATGCCAAGCGTCCACGATGATATAAATGTCCTTAGGTTTGCCTCGCTCAGCCATTTAAGGTCAAAAACAAGCATTTATTGATCATCATTTTGACAGAGGCGCGTAATGACCAGCTGTTTTGATTGACACCCGCGTCAACCAATGACACGCTTTCAAAATTGTGACATCACTAATAAGGCGGTCAGAACACGTAAACCTGTACTCCTGATTGGCTGTGTCAATCTATTTTTGTATTGTAAAATATTAATATTAGTCTTTAGTGAATTATTTATTTACTAGTATGTTTTATTAAGTTATTAGTGTTATGTTTTCTTTCCTTACAGTCTGTCCATGAACAAATATATATTATTGAAACAAATACTATATTCTGGATTATAAGACTTAATGCATTTTTATATGACGAATGATTCTTAACATGAGTAAAATTAAGGATAAAACAATGGGATGGATACAGGGATATTTGAGGCTCCACAGTTTTGACGTCTGATGCTTCAGCCTGAAGAGACTATGGATGCGGGTGTGAAGTGGGCACATGTCTTCATCGTCTAATATGCATAATATAGTACAAATGCAATTTATAACAGTTCTTGCGTTCTTGCTTATGTTTGGACATGATCAATATAAAATATACATTTGAAAATAGAATATAAAGTAAAAAAAAGCCTCTAGACAAATTACTATCTGCACAGTAAATGCTCCAGTGTTAATTTGACACTGTTTGGTGTCTATATAGTTCACACCTTCTCAGTGTAAATGTCAATGACACTCTTCAGTGTTAACTACAGGACGCTACATGACGCTAAATACAATGTGCTCTTTGTTTCCAGTAAAAGGCTGAGGCCTCATTGCTCTTCAGTCACAGAGCGACAGGTGAAGAAGGAAGTCATGGACATGCACATTTCACACCTGTATACAGCATTGAGCAGTGGCAAAGTGAAGCAGGGGCGGCCACCCCCAAGATGAAGTCCACAAATTTATAGATTTCTATTATCCATTGCCAAGTAAAACTTTAGGTGAAGACAATACAGCAAGGTCTGTGTTTTGCTGTGTTTACAACATACTCTGAGGTGGCAAAAAATAAATTTATTCTACAACACCAAAAAATCAGGTACGCCAGCTTTAAGAGGTGAAACTGTTGATATACTTTTATATTATGTATAATAAATTAAACAAAACCTGGTAAATTGTATCTGCTGTAGAGTCATGATTGTTCCGGTTCCTCTGAGTCGTGGTGCAGCAGGACTGATGTGGACAGATGTTACAGAAGAAGCTCATGAGGTTCATTTCTTCAACAGTTACTATAGTAACTGTTTTCTCCAAAGTAAAAGCAGATCTACCACAGTCCTGTCCACATCTGTCATGGTCCACCATGACCCACCGTGACTCAGCAGAACTGGGACACACATGACCTACTACACTGGATAGAAGTGAATGTGTTTCATAAATATATAAACCAAACACATTATGTAATTTTAAGATTCTTTATCTCCCTCCAATACTTAACATATATAAACAAATTAATTGTCAGTACTCAATTTGTATTTGCAGCAAAAGTCTGAAGTTCTGTCTAAAGCAGAATCTCCATGACTTCCTTCTTCACCTGTCGCTCTGTGACTGAAGAGCAACGAGGCAGCCTTTCTACTCGAAACAAAGAGCACATTGTATTTAGTGTCATGTTTCTGTCACTCATGGTGTCTGACCTGTAGTTAACCTCTTAAGCCCAGGGTTTTATTATTTTAGTCTCAGAGCTTGGATCTTGGCGTTTGGTTCCCATTTGAGCCCAACCCACTCTGAGTCTCTGTGATTTGATTGGCTTCAGAGTTACACTGTAGGTCAGACACCATGAGTGGCAGTAACATGACGCTGAATAGTGACCCTTTATTTTCAGTAAAAGGCTGAGGCCTCATTGCTCTTCAGTCACAGACTGGGAAGTGAAGAAGGAAGTCATGGAGATTCTCATTTAGAACATTACACTTCTGCTGGATGTAACAAACAAAAGATAGAAATTCAAGTATTCCTTAGTAATAGTTGAGAAATTACTCTCATTCTACAAATACAAACCCTTGTCATTTGTATCTGCTGTAGAGTCATGTTTGAGTCGTGGTGCAGCAGGACTGATGTGGACAGATGTTACAGATGAAGCTCATGAGGTTCATTTCTTCAACAGTTACTATAGTAACTATTTTCACCAAAGTAAAACTACATCTACCACAGTCCTGTCCACATCTGTCATGGTCCACCATGACCCACCATGACTCAGAGGAACCGGGACACACATGACACTCCATCAGATATAATTGTCATGCTTTTGTTTTTTTTTGTAAAATTAGAGTAATTAATAATTAACTAATATTTTAATTTCACATTTGCATTTTTACATTTTTGATTGGAAAATATTTTTTTTGCATATTTGTTGTTTTTGCTATATTTTTGAGTTTCAGAAAAAGATATGACTCTTATATCCAGCAGAAGTCTGAAGTTCTGTCTAAAGCAGAAGCTCCATGACTTTCTTCTTCACTGCGCAGTCTGTGACTGAAGAGCAACGAGGCCTCAGCTTTTTTACAGACAATAAAGAGCTCACTATTTAGCGTCATGTTACTGTCACTCATGGTGTCTGACCTAAAGTCTAACTCTGAAGAAAGTCAATTCACATTTACACTGAGAAGGTTGGAAGAGCGCCCCCTAGTGTCCAAGTGCGTCCAACTGCCCGGACCAAATTTTTACTTATTTTGGTCCCACAGGTGGGACCGTAGGGCTGAAGAGGTTAACACTGAAGAGTGTCATTCACATTTACACTGAGAAGGTGTGAACTATATAGACACCAAACAGTGTCAAATTAACACTGGAGCATTTGCTGTGTGTATATTAGGGCTGAACGATTTTGGAAAATAATCTAATTGCGATTTTTTTCTTCAATATTGCGATTGCGATTAACCTCTTCAGCCCTACGGTCCCACCTGTGGGACCAAAATAAGTAAAAATTTGGTCCGGGCAGTTGGTCGCACTTGGTCAGTAGGGGGCGCTCTTCCAACCTTCTCAGTGTAAATGTGAATTGAATTTTTTCAGAGTTAGACTTTAGGTCAGACACCATGAGTGACAGTAACATGACGCTAAATAGTGAGCTCTTTATTGTCTGTAAAAAAAAGCTGAGGCCTCGTTGCTCTTCAGTCACAGACTGAGAAGTGAAGAAGGAAGTCATGGAGATTCTGCTTTAGACAGAACTTCAGAGTACTGCTGGATATAAGAGTCATATCTTATTCTGAAACTCAAAAATATAGTAAAAACAAAAAATATACAAAAACATATTTTTCCAATAAAAAATGTAAAAATACAAATGTGAAAATCCTGAAATTATATCATTAAAATATTAGTTAATTATTAATTACTCTCATTTTACAAAAAACAAAACAAAAGCATGACAATTATATCTGATGGAGTGTCATGTGTGTCCCAGTTCCTCTGAGTCATGGTGGGTCATGGTGGACCATGGCAGATGTGGACAGGACTGTGGTAGATCTACTTTTACTTTGGTGAAAATAGTTACTATAGTAACTGTGTTGAAAAAATGAAACTCATGAGGTTCTTCTGTAACATCTGTCCACATCAGTCCTGCTGCACCATGACTCAAACATGACTCTACAGCAGATACAAATGACAAGGGTTTGTTTTTGTAGAATGAGAGTAATTTCTCAACTATTACTAAGGAATACTTGAATTTCTATCTTTTGTTTGTTACATCCAGCAGAAGTGTAAAGTTCTAAATGAGAATCTCCATGACTTCCTTCTTCACTTCTCACTCTGTGACTGAAGAGCAATGAGGCCTCAGCCTTTTTATTGAAAATAAAGGGTCACTATTCAGCGTCATGTTACTGTCACTCATGGTGTCTGACCTACAGTGTAACTCTGAAGCCAATCAAATCACAGAGACTCAGAGTGGGTTGGGCTCAAATGGGCACCAAACGCCAAGATCTAAGCTCTGAGAGAAAAATAATAAACCCTGGGCTTAACGTCTTCAGCCCTAACGGCACCCGATCGGGTGCCAGTAATGCTCCGGGCAGTTGGGCGCCACTGGACACAAGGGGGCGCCCTTCCAACCTTCTCAGTGTACATATGGATTGACTTTCTTCAGATTTAGACTTTAGGTCAGACACCATGAGTGACAGTAACATGACGCTAAATAGTGAGCTCTTTATTGTCCGTAAAAAAGCTGAGGCCTCATTGCTCTTCATTCAGACTGAGAAGTGAATAAGGAAGTCACAGAGATTCTGCTTTAGACAGAACTTCAGAGTTCTGCTGGATATAAGAGTCATATCTTATTCTGAAGCTCACAAATATAGTAAAAACCAAAAAGATACAAAAAATATTTTTCCAATCAAAAAAAGGAAAAATGTGAAAATCATGAAATTATATCATTAAAAATATTAATTATTAATTACTCTCATTTTACAAAAAACAAAACAAAAGCATGACAATTATATCTGATGGAGAGTCATGTGTGTCCCAGTTCCTCTGAGTCATGGTGGGTCATGGTGGACCATGACAGATGTGGACAGGACTGTGGTAGATCTACTTTTACTTTGGTGGAAATAGTTACTATAGTAACTGTGTTGAAGAAATGAACCTCATGAGTCTCGTGTAACATCTGTTCACATCAGTCCTGCTGCACCACGACTCAGAGGAACTGGGACAAACATGACTCTGCAGCAGATACAACTGACAAGGTTTTTTTTTTGTAGAATAGAGTCATTAATAATTAACTGACATTTACTCTAACAAATTCAGGATTTCCACAACTACTACTAAGGAATACTTGAATTTCAATCTTTTATTGTTACATCCAGCAGAAGTGTAATGTTCTAAAGCAGAATCTCCATGACTTCCTTCTTCACTTCTCAGTCTGTAACTGAAAAGCAATGAGGCATCAGCCTTTTTACTGAAAATAAAAGGTCAATATTTAGCGTCATGTTACTGTCACTCATGGTGTCTGACCTACAGTGTAACTCTGAAGCCAATCAAATCACAGTGACTCAAAGTGGGTGGGGCTCAAATGGGCACCAAACGCCAAGATCCAAGATCTGAGACTAAAATAATAAAACCCTGGGCTTAAATATGCGATTATTGTTGCAAGGTCCTCTTCTCATGTATTTTTCACCTAACACAAGCAATAAATCAGTCTATTTCATAACAAACAATATTAGATTAATTTGAAGTGAAAATTGCAACAAAATTGTTGTTTGACCTATTCAAAATTTGTGAATATGTGGACTGCACTTCTTAAAAACTGTCTGAACTTAACAGTACAGTCTATAAATAAAAGATAAATTATATATATTTATTGATATTTAACCTCTTAAGCCCAGGGTTTTATTATTTTTCTCTCAGAGCTTGGATCTTGGCGTTTGGTGCCCATTTGAGCCCAACCCACTCTGAGTCTCTGTGATTTGATTGGCTTCAGAGTTACACTGTAGGTCAGACACCGTGAGTGACAGTAACATGACGCTGAATAGTGACCCTTTATTTTCAGTAAACGGCTGAAGCCTCATTGCTTTTCAGTCACAGACTGAGAAGTGAAGAAGGAAGTCATGGAGATTCTCATTTAGAAAGTTACACTTCTGCTGGATGTAACAAACAAAAAATAGAAATTCAAGTATTCCTTAGTAATAGTTGTGAAATTACTCTCATTCTACAAAAGCAAACCCTTGTCATTTGTATCTGCTGTAGAGTCATGTTTGAGTCGTGGTGCAGCAGGACTGATGTGGACAGATGTTACAGAAGAAGCTCATGAGGTTCATTTCTTCAACACAGTTACTATAGTAACTATTTTCACCAAAGTAAAAGTAGATCTACCACAGTCCTGTCCACATCTGTCATGGTCCACCATGACCCACCATGACTCAGAAGAACCGGGACACACATGACACTCCATCAGATATAACTGTCATGTTTTTGGTTTTTTTGGTAAAATGAGAGTAATTAATAATTAACTAATATTTTAATGATATAATTTCAGGATTTTCACATTTGTATTTTTACATTTTTGATTGGAAAAATATGTTTTGTATATTTTTTGTTTTTACTATATTTTTGAGTTTCAGAATAAGATATGACTCTTATATCCAGCAGGACTCTGAAGTTCTGTCTAAAGCAGAATCTCCATGACTTCCTTCTTCACTTCGCAGTCTGTGACTGAAGAGCAATGAAGCCTCAGCTTTTTTTTTACAGACAATAAAGAGCTCACTATTTAGCGTCATGTTACTGTCACTCATGGTGTCTGACCTAAAGTCTAACTCTGAAAAAGTCAATTCACATTTACACTGAGAAGGTTGGAAGAGCGCCCCCTACTGTCCAAGTGCGTCCAACTGCCCGGACCAAATTTTTACTTATTTTGGTCCCACAGGTGGGACCGTAGGGCTGAAGAGGTTAAAAAAAAAAAAAAAAGATAAAACTCACTGAGCCAGTCAGTAACATCACCCATACTAAGGTGCAGGAAAGTAAGAACAAACGTCTGTTTTAACAGACGTTTGACTTTAGTTGGAAAAGTTTTAGGAAATCAAACTCCCAATTAACCTCTTCAGCCCTACGGTCCCACCTGTGGGACCAAAATAAGTAAAAATTTGGTCCGGGCAGTTGGACGCACTTGGACAGTAGGGGGCGCTCTTCCAACCTTCTCAGTGTAAATGTGAATTGACTTTTTCAGAGTTAGACTTTAGGTCAGACACCATGAGTGACAGTAACATGACGCTAAATAGTGAGCTCTTTATTGTCTGTAATAAAGCTGAGGCCTCGTTGCTCTTCAGTCACAGACTGAGAAGTGAAGAAGAAAGTCATGGAGATTCTGTTTTAGACAGAACTTCAGAGTTCTGCTGGATATAAGAGTCATATCTTATTCTGAAACTCAAAAATATAGTAAAAACAAAAAATATACAAAAAATATTTTTCCAATCAAAAATGTAAAAATACAAATGTGAAAATCCTGAAATTATATCATTAAAATATTAGTTAATTATTAATTACTCTCATTTTACAAAAAAAACAAAAGCATGACAATTATATCTGATGGAGTGTCATGTGTGTCCCAGTTCTTCTGAGTCACGGTGGGTCATGGTGGACCATGACAGATGTGGACAGGACTGTGGTAGATCTACTTTTACTTTGGAGAAAACAGTTACTATAGTAACTGCGTTGAAGAAATGAACCTCATGAGCTTCTTCTGTAACATCTGTCCACATCAGTCCTGCTGCATCACGAATCAGAGGAACTGGGACAAACATGACTCTACAGCAGATACACATGACAAGGTTTGTTTTTGTAGAATGAGAGTCATTAATAATTAACTGACATTTTAATCACAGAAATTCAGGATTTTCACACCTATTACTAAGGAATACTTGAATTTCTAACTTTTATTGTTACATCCAGCAGAAGTGTAACGTCCTAAATGAGAATCTCCATGACTTCTTTCTTCACTTCTCAGTCTGTGACTGAAGAGCAATGAGGCTTCAGCCTTTTTACTGAAAATAAAGGGTCACTATTTAGCGTCATGTTACTGTCACTCACGGTGTCAGACCTACAGTGTGACTCTGAAGCCAATCAAATCACAGAGACTCAGAGTGGGTTGGGCTCAAATGTGACCAAACCCCAAGATCCAAGCTCGGAGACTAAAACAATTATTTCAGCGCTTTAACAGGTTAACCTTAAATGGACATTTATATCATCGTGGACGCTTGACATCACTTTCACCCAAAGGACTATTACACTGTAATAAGTGTTTCCATGAATAAAAGCAATAAAATTGAGTTAAGTGGTTGCATTTGCCTTTTTGCTTTCACACAACTTATTTTTCAACGTCTTCAGGGTGCCAGTTTTGTTCCGGGCATTTGGACGCAGTTGGACACAAGGGGGCGCCCTTCCAACCTTCTCAGTGTAAATGTGAATTGTTTTTCTTCAGAGTTAGACTTTAGGTCAGACACCATGACTGACAGTAACATGACACTAAATACAATGTGCTCTTTGTTTCCAGTAACAAGGCTGAGGCCTCATTGCTCTTCAGTCAGATTGAGAAGTGAAGAAGGAAGTCATGGAGCTTCTGCCTTAGTCAGAACTTCAATCGGCTGGATGTAAGAGGCATATTCTGAAACTCACGTATGTAGGAAAAACATAACATATATATGAAATTATTATTACAAAAAGTAAAACATGTGACAATCCTGTATGATTAAAATATTAGTTCATTATTAATTACTCTCATTTTAAAACAAACAGATTTGTATCTGCTGTGGAGTCATATTTGTCCCAGTTCCTCGGAGTCGTGGTGCAGCAGGACTGATGTGGACAGATGTTACAGAAGAAGCTCATGAGGTTAATTTATTCAACAGTTACTATGGTAACTATTTTCTCCAAAGTAAAAGTAGATCTACCACAGTCCTGTCCACATCCATGGTCCACCATGACCCACCACGACTCAGAGGGACAGGGACAAACATGACTCTACAGCATCTACAAATAACATTGGTTTGTTTTAGAATGAGAGTAATTAATAATGAGCTAATATTTTGATCCTATACAGGAACATATATCATGTTTTAACAACATATGCCTTTTTGCTTTCACACAACTTTTAGTTTCAGAATAAGATATAACTCTTATATCCAGCAGAAGCCTGAAGTTCTGTCTAAAGCAGAAGCTCCATGACTTCCTTCTTCACTTCTCAGTCTGTGACTGATGAGCAATGAGGTCTCAGTGAATGAATTTGTAAGATGTAAATAACCAACGTAATTTTGCGAAAATACTTATTACTGGTACGTCATTCCATATTGTAAAAGCATACCTGGGGTATGGTTTTCTGAAGAGACTGGGTTGATTTTTTTTAATTGATTTTTGATGATAAGCTCATACGATTACTTTTTTTTACATATGATCCTATACTTGAGTAAATATTTTGCCTTTTCTACCCACTTCTGCGTGAACCCGGAGTAGTTTGGGTACATTGTGTTTTTATATATAATGTGACCTATAGTTATTTTTGTGTGTGACTAACCCTCTTTGGGTATCTTAGTCATCTCTAATGCACGCAGTAAGTAGTAGGCAAGATTAGTCAGTGTCTCCACATTCAGCAAAGTTATCCATCAATAACACAAGCAGCACTTGTGCACTTACCAAATGGCAAAGCTGCCGTTATTGAGGTAAAATAATGTCCTCTGCAAAATATATTATGTCAGTGCCTCCCAAAGTGGGGTCCGGGGCCCCCTGGGGGGCCTCAGAGGACCTGCAGGGGGGCCCCCAAAGCTTGTCTACAAAACAAGTGCATGGAAAAAATATTATTTTTTTAAAGGAAAAGAACATTTCTCTGCTACATTATACTACTTCAAACCAGTATTTAGCCTACAATCATGGCTAAATATTGCTTTGTATGTTATCTTTTCTGCAAAAATAATACAAATGCAAAATAATACAAATGCAAATATATTATTATGGAGGGCCCCGAGAGATTTTCGGATCGATAAGGGGTCCGCGGCGTCCCAGACTTTGGGAATGGCTGTATTATGTTATATCTAATTACCACTATCAATATTACATCAAATACAATAATGAGTCGTGCATCCCTTTTCACCCATTCCCAAAACACACATTGAAGATGCACTTGTTGTACCTTATGGGAACCACTCTGGCTCCTGCACTCTCTATGTATTTGACATATGAAGCAGCGATGTAGGAGGTGCCATATGGGGATGGGTCGTTCCCATGGTTCTCCTGGGCCAGAATACCTGAAAAACAACACGTTACGTCACCGGGTTATGTCACATTTGTGGGAAAAAACACTTTTGGTGGTATGTGGCTGCGTGTGTCAGCTCGCTCAGTCTGCAGACCAAAAGACTACAAAGCTTATAAATGTAGTTTGTGGTCGAGGTGTCATCTGTCATGCTCAAGGAAATCAGTCAACATACAGTTGCGTGTTTTGTAAATGGCTTGTTTGGTAATTGGTGTCTCACTATCACTGACGCAAATTCCAACAAAGCAATAAAAGAAATGCTATGGATGTTTGTCAATAGCAGTGGCAGAGGGGGAGTGATTTATACAGCTATTCCTCGAGTCTCTAAGCCCACAAACCATGACCGAAAGAGGTGTGATTTCTACTGGTCTGCATTAGGGCTGGGCGATATATTGATATTTAAGATATATCGATATACACTCACCTAAAGGATTATTAGGAACGCCTGTTCAATTTCACATTAATGCAATTATCTAAACTACCAGTCACATGGCAGTTGCTTCAATGCATTTAGGGGTGTGGTCCTGGTCAAGACAATCTCCTGAACTCCAAACTGAATGTCAGAATGGGAAAGAAAGGTGATTTAAGCAATTTTGAGCGTGGCATGGTTGTTGGTGCCAGACGGGCCGGTCTGAGTATTTCACAATCTGCTCAGTTACTGGGATTTTCACGCACAACCATTTCTAGGGTTTACAAAGAATGGTGTGAAAAGGGAAAAACATCCAGTATGGGGCAGTCCTGTGGGGGAAAATGCCTTGTTGATGCTAGAGGTCAGAGGAGAATGGGCCGACTGATTCAAGCTGATAGAAGAGCAACTTTGACTGAAATAACCACTCGTTACAACCGAGGTATGGAGCAAAGCATTTGTGAAGCCACAACACGCACAACCTTGAGGCGGATGGGCTACAATAGCAGAAGACCCCACCAGGTACCACTCATCTCCACTACAATAGGAAAAAGAGGCTACAATTTGCACGAGCTCACCAAAATTGGACAGTTGAAGACTGGAAAAATGTTGCCTGGTCTGATGAGTCTCGATTTCTGTTGAGACATTCAGATGGTAGAGTCAGAATTTGGCGTAAACAGAATGAGAACATGGATCCATCATGCCTTGTTACCACTGTGCAGGCTGGCGGTGGTGGTGTAATGGTGTGGGGGATGTTTTCTTGGCACACTTTAGGCCCCTTAGTGCCAATTGGGCATCGTTTAAATGCCACGGACTACCTGAGCATTGTTTCTGACCATGTCCATCCCTTTATGACCACCATGTACCCATCCTCTGATGGCTACTTCCAGCAGGATAATGCACCATGTCACAAAGCTCCAATCATTTCAAATTGGTTTCTTGAACATGACAATGAGTTCACTGTACTACAATGGCCCCCACAGTCACCAGATCTCAACCCAATAGAGCATCTTTGGGATGTGGTGGAACGGGAACTTCGTGCCCTGGATGTGCATCCCACAAATCTCCATCAACTGCAAGATGCTATCCTATCAATATGGGCCACCATTTCTAAAGAATGCTTTCAGCACCTTGTTGAATCAATGCCACATAGAATTAAGGCAGTTCTGAAGGCGAAAGGGGGTCAAACACAGTATTAGTATGGTGTTCCTAATAATCCTTTAGGTGAGTGTATTTTTAAGAGTGATATGGAATTAGACCATATCGCATATATTGATATAGGTCAAATTTGCGCTGTAATACTTGCTTCAGGCTAGCTGCTGAGCGGAGCTCTCTGCACTGCTCCCCGTGCCGCGGCCCCGCCCCTCCTCAGACACTCTTCAACAAACATGGAGAAAGCAACAACGTCTGAAGCGTGCGGAGGAGAGCCCCTTGGTTAGTAAAAGAAAAACCAGTGGCTCAATCATTTGGAGATGGTTCGGATACAAATTATCAGATAGCAACAAAACCACGCTTATGTAGGGAGGTACGCAATTTTGGCCCATGCAGCTGATGGCCACGGCCCATAGTGAATGTAGTGGCGAGATATGGTGTGCGCTGCGCCATGTGCTTTTGTTTACTTCTCAGTCTAGTTAAGGTTTGCGGTAGATCGTGGATGTACTGTGAAAATATCAGCGTTTGTAATGCTGCCACCGCGAAGGACTATTGCTTTTTCCCCGTTAGCAGCGCGTTAGCGGCAGCGCTAATCCGTCCATTCCCTCGCTGATACCCGCTCTGATGCACTGATCATAAACTCCCTCAACTCCGGTGTTCCGGTTCTCGCCGTGACCATGTGACAATGTGATGTTTACATTTTGCGCGAGCTCGGCACATGGATATTTCATAAAATATCGTAGCTAGCTATGCGCCACCATGGCCAATTAGCTGTTGTGGACCTGCTGTCTCCCCTTGAAGTCGACAGCAACAGGAAAGGATTGCTACGAAAATTGTGTATAATGTTCATGATGACTGTACTGACATTGAGATAAAAGGTAATAAAGGCTTCAGTCTTACCATATGAGCATGTTGGCGTCTTTTACACTACACGCAAAGAATAATAATTAAAAGAATAATCACTCTCTCAACCAGTCTGAGTCTCGAACTCACTCCACATGTTCGAAAAAGGTGTGCTTCAGGACACCTGCGCTAACCTCTACACTACAGTGGCACACCAAGTGTGGTGTTAATGCTAATTGGCCATGGTGGCGCACAGCTAGCGACGATATTTTATGAAATGTCCATGTGCCGAGCTCGCACAAAATGTAAACATCACATTATCACATGGTCACGGCGAGAACTGGAACACCGGATTCATACGTCTCTTTCTCCACAAACGACAAGCTGCACAGGCTCACCGTGCAGCTTGTAAAGAGTAAAGAGTCCTTTGTGGCTTAGTTTAGGAGGCCTTATGTTTGGGATAAAGATAGGAACTTATCTCACAACCACTTATTAAAACACAATTTCAATCAATCACAAATATCAAGAAATTATTTGGGCTATATGCAAAAAAAATAAAATAAAAATAAATTATCAGTATATATATATGGACTATTTTGAATTATATTTCATATGATTATTAAGGTCTAAAAAGTAAGTAATACTTTAATAAGTCCTATTTCATTGTCTCTGCTATAGTTTAGTTATATGCAATATAAAGTTATTAACAGTAAATGGGGTAAATACAATCGAAATCAACATTTTAAATATTAAAACTACTTGTATTTGGCTTTGACTTTGACTTAACATTTAATTTCACAGCTCTCACTTTGTGGAAAAAATATCGGGATATATATCGTATATCGATATTCAGCCTAAATATATCGGGATATGACTTTTGGTCCATATCGCCCAGCCCTAGTCTGCATTTGACCCTAGTGAGAGTTAGAGGTTTTGCTCTTTTAAAATTTTCCAGCAGGAGTCCTATAAGAGGACTCCCTCTTTCTTTGTACAAAAAAAAAATCAAATTTGCACATGAAGTTCTTTTTCTGAACTGTACAATTGACAAGCAAGTAAAGGAAAAGCGTCCGTGAAACGTACTTGTTGTTAACCTTTACAATGCGTTTACATCCATTCCTTGCCTTGGATCAGTTCTTAAGCATATTCCACAATTTTCAGGGAGAAACACTGTCACGGTAATGTAAACAGCAATAATAAATAAATAAATAAATAAATATCGATATATATCGATAATAAGCCTATATCATTAGATGCGCCTTCACGGAGGTCTTTCCTACTTCTGCCTGCTTTTACACAGGAACAAAACTAATTTCAATCCACAACTAGAAGAAAAAAGTCTGGAGTTGGGCCTCAGGAGATGTTCTGCCTGCCTTCTATCGAGTAATTTACATAGCTAGTTTTAGCCACACAAACAAGTAATGAGAAACTAAGGTAAAACTAAACAAACTAAAACACGCGCACAGCATGTTTTTTGTGTATGTTTTTTTACGTTTACTACTATAACGTGATCAAGTTTATATCCAAATAAATTCAGTTCAAATAAATAAATAAAGTTTCCCTTGTTTTGTAATGTCCTGTTTCATTGTCATCATTTCATTGTTTGGTACACTGTAATAAGTGTTTCCATGAATAAAAGCAATAAAATTGGTCCGGGCATGAAGAAGGAAGTCATGGAGCTCCTGCCTTAGACAGAACTTCAGACTTCTGCTGGATCTAAGAGTCATATCATATTGTGAAACTCAAATATGTAGAAAAACATAACATACATCGGAAATTATTTTTACAATTACAAAAAGTAAAACATGTGTAAAACCTGTACTTGATTCAAATATTAGCTCATTATTACTCTCATTGTAAAACAAACCTTTGTCATTTATATCTTATGTAGAGTCATGTTTGTCCCGGTTCCTCTGAGTCGTGGTGCAGCAGGACTGATGTGGACAGATGTTACAGAAGAAGCTCATGAGGTTCATTTCTTCAACAGTTACTATAGTAACTATTTTCTTCAAAGTAAAAGTAGATCTACCACAGTCCTGTCTACATCTTTCATGGTCCATCATGACTCGGAGGACAAAAGATGACTCTACATCAGATAATATATATGTAGCTATTCTTTCAACCACCACTTATAAGCATCAATTGTGTGATTAATAAAAGTAGAATTTTAATTTCATTTTTAATTTATTTACATACTTCAGCTCTACAATTCACAGCACATGTAAATAGTTCTGTCCAAAGCAGAATCCCCATGACTTCCTTCCTCACCTATTTCTCTGGGACTGAAGAACAATGAGGCCTGGTTGAGGCCTCATTGTTACAGTAAACACTAAAAACAAAGCCACACTGTATTTTGCGTCATGTTACTGTCACTCATGGTGTCGGACCTAAAGTCTAACGCTGGAGAAAGTATATATTTGTGGGAGGAGGTGGGTGTGAGAGAATGTTTTTAAATCTGTAAAGCACTTTGTGTTACATGAAATGTATGAAAAGCGCTATATAAATAAAGATTGATTGATTGATTGATTGAAATTCACATTTACACTGAGAAGGTTGGAATGGCGCCCCCTTGTGTCACCTTGCATGCAAATGCCCAGACCATAACAGAGGGTCCTATAAAGGCTTACACATTTGAAAGAGCTACAGAAACCCTTTGAGTGCCCAAACCATGACCGAAGGAGACGTGTTTCCAAATGGGGTCTGCAATTGATACAGTTGGAAGGCAGAAGTTTTGCTCTTTTAAAATTTTCCAGTAGGAATCTCATAAAGAGGTTCCATTCTTTTTTGTTGAAGACAATATATGTTGTATGATAACTAAGTATGTAGTTCTGAAGGAAATTGCAATCTTGGAGTCGAGCAATACTGAAAATTTGTGTTTTTCTCTCATTATTTACTCAGTGTATTAGAACTAAAAGCTGATATTTGCATATCTTTTGCAAACTAGGATTAGTTGTTTTATTTTTGCTGATATATTTGCATCAATCAAAGTTTTGGGGAAAAAATCAAAGAGTATCTGTATAGTATCCAGTTTTTTATACGGGTAACCCACAAGAAAAATACGTATTTAATTGTAAACTTTTTTCTATAGGCTATACCATTTTATACCATTGTGTTTCCAACTCGCAGTCGAACTATGGAATCAATGAATCTAATTTATTAGAAACTCTTTGAGGGCCCAAACCATGACCCAAGGAGATGTGTTTCGAGATGGGGTCTGTAATTGATCCAGTTAAAAGCCAGAAGGTTGCTCTTTTAAAAGTTTCCAGAAGGAATCTCATAAAGTGTTTTGCTTCTTGTTAAAAGCAATGTTTATTTTTGGTAAATAACTAGATACAGTGGGGGGAAAGAGTATTTGGCTGAAATCCAATAGAAAGTCTATGGCTACATACTTTTCCCCCCCACTGTAAATAGTTAATCCGGAAGGAAATCGGAATCTTGACGACATCCTTTATTGGAAAAGTATGTGTTTTTTCATGTATATTAACAGAAGAGGACACAAATCACTTCTGTTACACTTTTCTAGTTTTATTTATCGAGTACATTTTAACTAAAAGCTGTTATTTATTTTGTGTATCTATAGAGAACTAGGAGTAGTTGTTGTTGGGTATTTTGACTGATTGATTGTCAACATATTTGCATCAATCAAAGTTTCAATGACTTCTTTCTTCACTTCCTGTGACTGAACAGCAATGAGGCCACAGCTTTTTTGCAGACAATAAAGAGCTCACTATTTAGCGTCATGTTACTGTCACTCATGGTGTCTGACCTAAAGTCTGAGGCCCCTTTCGAAAACAGCAGATTGGTAAGAGGTCTTACGCCAAACCGGTGCGTCAGCGTCCGCCATGATAAGAAACGTCCGAATAATGCTGTCAGTGAGGAAGGAGTTAGGAAAAGAAGCCTCAATGCTAACTATCATAGCTACTTTAGCATAGGGATCTCTGATGCTAACTAACCGGTGATTAGGAGCCATGTGCCATCCCATAAGCCACTGCGCCAATCCCTCCAACCCCCCTCGCCCCCACCCTCGAGTCATGTGCAACCACTGTTGATTGACAGGCGCACATTTAAGCCCAAAAAGGGTACATATCAGTATCTTGTGGCTCAAATTTGACCCATGAAGAGTATATAACTCGAAATTGTATCTTACAAAACATAAATGTACCCTTAGCGTACCCCTTTGTCTAACAGTGTACAGCCCAACTGTTTGGTGGTGAAGTGTAATTTTGGTTACCATTTTCATTGGTTGTTGAAAAAAACAACAACCAATTGGTCAGTTTTTGAACAATATATTGGTTAATTTAATGTAACCAATATCTGTTCAACCAACTAATTTGGTTGTTTTTCTAACCAATCCATTTTTAGGGTGTACTCTATGTTCGGTATATTGATTGATTGATTGATTGATTGATTGATTGATTGATTGATTGATTGTCGACATATTTGCATCAATCAAAGTTTGGGAGAAAAATCTAAAAGGTGTAGGTAGAAGTAAAACATGTATAGCGTATCCAGTTTGATCTACTGGAAGCCCACTAAAAAAATAAGTAATTTATTGTAAACATTTTTCTTTTTTCAATGTAACAGGTTAATTATACCTTTTTTTATATATATATCTTTGTGTTTCCAACTCACAGTCGAGCGTGAATCAGTGAATGTAAATTACATAGGATTAGAAACTCTAAAAACCATGACCGAAGAACATGTGTTTCCAAATGGGGTCTGCAATTGAGAAGTTTAGCTTTTTTTTTTGAATTTTCCAGTATATCTGCTCTGTAAAATAATTACAGTACTTAGTTACTGTTCTTACAAGATTGACAATATCCATGTATCTTTGACACACTTTTTATTTTTTTTACTACTGTCAGTAAAAGCTTATTATTGTAATGTTAACTAAAAACAAATGTCAAAAAGCGATGAAGAAAGCAATAAAAAGACAACAAACAAACAAGACAAAACAGAGATGAAAATGCTTCTAAAACGCGACAAAAACGTGGCGAGAATGCGACAAAACAGTAATGATTAGTTGTGTAGGTCTTAACTTTCAGACGAGGCGTTAGACTGGCCTATGGGCTGTAAGATTCAGTCGAGAAGCTTTTAGATTTGGGTAAAGCGGAACGGGTTATGGATTTTCTCCAAGTTCTCATAGCAACAGCTCAAAAGTCTATCATCTCAATGCTGATTGGTCTAATTGACATTTGACTTTCACAAACAAACCTATCGTTTCAACCTGGGGAAAAGTCACAATTTGGCTTCCACTTGTGTGTGGAAAATGTGGTCACCTTATCTTTAGGTAATATATTGTATATAGGTAGCCATAGTCCATATAGCTAAATAAAAGACACATTTTACAAAAAGGATGAGTCGAAACAGGCTTTTACAGCTTATTATCAATTATCACATAAGTAAATAAGTTCTGTGGCCATAATGCAGTTGTAGCCTAAAGCTTATAGCTTAGTCTTTACTTCTTTATCTAATCTCATCTGGAACATTCTCGAGAGTTACATAATACGCATCCAGGACCCCTCCAGCCCGTGCATCATGCCTTGCGCCTCTCCTCTCCTGCTGGACATGTGCGCGCCGTGTCCCGTGTGCCTTACCGATCACGGGCCGGTAGTTGAGGCTGAGTTGCCGGCTGGGAGCTGCCTCGCTCCCCGGTGGACCGCTGCAGAGCCCGGCCGTCAGCAGCAGCGCCAGCACCGGTCGAAACATCTGCGGGGTTTGAGAAATAAAACTGAGAGAGAAAGTACGGGAACCGGCGGAGGTCCTCCTGAGCGGGGATGGAGGGGTGACACAGCGGGGATGGTTCGTGCCTCTGTAGCGGCTGCAGGGAAGAAGTGGCTCCGCTTTTCACTGAGACCGGAGCTGAACTGGAAGCGGCGTGCACTTGCTTTGCCTTTGCGGGTTGCCAGATCTCAGGACAGAAACAAGCAGCTAGTAGCTGTTGGTTTTCGAATGTAGAAAGTGACTAGAATCGATAAACTTGGTTGAAATAGTGTAAGTAAGTGCTTCATTCGTCATTGTACAACTGCACAACAAAATAAAAGCAAATAAAATTGAGTTAACCTGTTAAAGCACTGAAATATTTGTTTTTATCTCAGAGCTTGGATCTTGGCGTTTGGTCACATTTGAGCCCAACCCACTCTGAGTCGCTTTGATTTGATTGGCTTCAGAGTTACACTGTAGGTCAGACCCCGTGAGTGACAGTAACATGACGCTAAAACATGACGCTACAAGTGTGATATTTATTATAAACAACAAGGCTGAGGCCTTGTGCTCGACAGGTGAAGAAAGTACATCATGGAGCTTCTGCGTCAGACAGTTATTCCGTATTTCTGCAGAATGAAAGATTGAATATCAACTTTATCTTAGTTACTAGTGCAAGTGTGAAAGTGAATTATTTCTAATAAAAAATAAAATAAAATAACTGACACCGGTATGTGAGTCATGATGAGGTTGTTTTCTTTGACACCAGTTACTATAGTAACTGTGGTCTCCACAGTAAAGGTAGATCTACCACAGTCCTGTCCACATCTGTCATGGTCCACCATGAGCCACCATGACTCAGAGGAACTGGGACACACATGACCTACATCAGATAATATACAGTACATAGATATTTCTTCAACATTTGTATGCATCAATCATGTGTTTCTGCTAGAAGTAGCAGATTTATTAAATTGTGTACAGTCCTTTTATACAGAAATATATAAAGAAGAACAAATTGATTTTAGAGCAATGGAAGAAATATTGGAAAAGACTGAGAAGAAAAACATAAGCAAAAACTTGAAGAGAAACTTACCGTACACGAACTGAAGAAAGCATTAGAAAGCATGCAGAACAATAAAACGCCAGGCATGGATGGGTTACCCAAAGAATTTTACCTTACCTTTTGGGAAGACATCGGTCCTATACTCCTTGAGGTGTTCGAGGAAGGCCTAAATGCAGGTGTATTGCCATTGACAATGAGAGAGGGGATAATCTCCCTCCTGTACAAAAAAGGAACGAAAAAAGACATTAAAAACTGGCGTCCGTTAACCATGCTAGGCATAGACAGGAAGATCCTGGCTAAGACTTTGTTTTTGCGGCTACAGGAACATATACATGTGCTGATAGAGGAGGATCAGACATGTGTAGTACCAGGAAGAACCATGAATGATAGCCTGGCATTAATAAGAGACTGTTATTTGTACAGTATGGACAGAGCAATCCCTTTAGCTATAACTGCCATCGATCTAGAAAAGGCATTTGATAAGATAAGCCACACATATTTGAGGGCTGTGTTGGTCAAGATGGGTTTTGAGACACAATTTTTAGCATATGTAGACCTCTTATACTCCAACTGTACAAGTAGAGTGAATGTTAATGGACACTTCACCAAGCAAGTAAACATCCAAGCAGGAGTAAGACAGGGGTGTCCGCTGTCAGCAAGCCTCTTTGTCCTAGCAATCGAACCCTTAGCAAATTGCATAAGGCAGGACTCAAAATTGGAGGGACTAATAATGCCGGGGAGCAGCGCAAGACAGGCAAAGCTGGCCATATACATGGATGATTTGACGCTCCTTTGCACGAACAAGGCATCATTGAGTAAGGCCATCCAATGGACTGAGCGGTTTTCTCTAGCTTCCGGAGCAAAAGTAAACAAAGAAAAAACTGAAATTATGTATATGAATTGGAAAGAAGAAAAACCCATAATGGGAATTAAAGAAACAAAAAATAGAATTAAAGTCTTGGGTGTCGAGATAGGAGATAGGATGGAACAAGTAAACTGGGAAAAGAGGCTGCCGAGTATAACAGGGAAATTAATGAAATGGGAAGAACGAAGCTTAACGTTCCTGGGGAAAGTACTGGTGCTTAAAACGGATATACTTGCACCATTAAACTTTTTAGCCGCAACGCTTCCAGTGTGTCAAATGTTTTTGGCTAGCCTTAGAAGAATTATGTTCCGTTTCCTGTGGAGCTCCCATCAAGAACATGTGAAGAGGGAAATAATGTACAGGACAAGAGAGAAAGGAGGAAATGGTGTGCCAGAGCTGGAGGCAAAATTTAACGCAATGTTTTTAGCACCAATCATCAGTGCAGTCCAAGAGAACGGAAAAAAAGTGTGGGCATACTTTGCGAAATTCTGGCTAGAATACCCTGTTCGAAGGATTAAGGGTGAGAGGGTCCCACTAGGAACCCCACATGCTGAGAGCATACCGCAAATCTACGAGAAGGCACTTTCCCTCCTAAAAAAAGTAGGAACGAACTGTGAAAACCTGGGAATGAGCAGGAGGGAAATAGAACAGTGTCTTGCCCCAAACACTTTAAAAATGACACCGATAGGGACTTTTACGGAGAAACAATGCGACAAAATATGGAAGAATGTAAATCATAAGTTCTTATTTAATGAACATCGAGATCTGGCATGGAAAACAGCCCATAAACGCCTTCCAACAAGAGCCTTCTTAACCTCTTAAGCCCAGGGTTTTATTATTTTTCTCTCAGAGCTTAGATCTTGGCGTTTGGTGCCCATTTGAGCCAAACCCACTCTGAGTCACTATGATTTGATTGGCTTCAGAGTTACACTGTAGGTCAGACACCGTGAGTGAAAGTAACATGACACTAAATAGTGGCCCTTTATTTTCCGTAAAAAGGCAGAAGCCTCATTGCTCTTCAGTCACAGACTGGGAAGTGAAGAAGGAAGTCATGGAGGGTCTCATTTAGGACATTACACTTCTGCTGGATATAACAATGAAAGTTTGAAATTCAATTATTCCTTAGTAATTGTTGTGAAAATCCTTAATTTGTGTGATTAAAATTTCAATTAATTTGTTTATTCTACAAAAACAAACCCTTGACATTTGTATCTGCTGTAGAGTCATGTTTGTCCCAGTTCCTCTGAGTCGTGGTGCAGCAGGACAGATGTTACAGAAGAAGCTCATGAGGTTCATTTACTATAGTACAGTTACTATAGTAACTATTTTCTCTAAAGTAAAAGTAGATCTACCACAGTCCTGTCTACATCTGTCATGGTCCACATGACCCACCGTGACTCAGAAGAACTGGGACACACATGACACTCCATCAGATATAATTGTCATGTTTTTTTCCGTTTTTTTTTTTGTAAAATGAGAGTAATTAATTAGCTAATATTTTTAATGATATAATTTCAGGATGTTCACATTTGTATATTATTTTTGTTACTATATTTTTGAGTATCAGAATAAGATATGACTCTTATATCCAGCAGAAGTCTGAAGCAGAATCTCCATGACTTCCTTCTTCACTTCTCGGTCTGTGACTGAAGAGCAACGAAACGTCAGCTTTTTTACAGACAATAAAGAGCTCACTATTTAGTGTCATGTTACTGTCACTCATGGTGTCTGACCTAAAGTCTAACTCTAAAGAAATTCAAATCACATGTACACTGAGAAGGTTGGAAGGGCGCCCCCTTGTGACCCTTTGCGTCCAAATACCAGGACCATAACTGGAGCCAAATTTGGCTCTTTAGAGTAGAAAGGGTTAAAAGAGAGAGGGAGCTCCAAGTCAGAAATATGCCCCGTAAAAAACTGTGTTGAGGTGGAGAACATAGAGCATCTGTTTTGGGGATGTAGAGTGGCGAAGGAAGTGTGGAGCAATTTTGACCCCTGGCTTGCAAGTATGTGCAGGTCGCCCAAAAGATCCGATGTGATGTTCGGTGACTTATTTGCAAAATATAACAATACAAATGTACGATGGTGGGCGGTTGTCAATTGCGTTAAATATGCACTATGGACATGCAGATGTGTAATTGAGAAGCGAAAATGTGGATTGTCTTCCTTTCAAATCAGTAAAGTTTGTATGAATAAAGTGAAGGAATATATACAAAGAGACATGATGGGGCAGAATGGGGATGAGGTTAAAATATTGTGGAAAGTAACAGAAATACCCAAAGACCTAGCAAAATGTTTGAATTTATGTTGTTTTTTGTTATGTTAATCTTCATATATGAACTGAGTGTATAAGATTTTATAGAAAATAATAATAATAATGGTAGAGATGATAATGATAATAATGTTAATATAACAAGGAAGAAGGACAATAAGTGTTATTGAAAAGTGAAATAATGTTGATGTACCATTTGTGAATGTTTTAGACAATTTTATAAAATGTGTGTAAAGTTTTGTTTTGACTGTACAATTGTCTCATGAATTAATAAAAGCTGCTAAAAAGTGAAAGTTTCTTTAATTGTAATAATAATTAGCCAAAGATTTTATTTTTTTACCACATATTTGAGAGGGAGAAAATGATTTAATATGCAGAAGTCTGAAGTTCTGTCTAAAGTAGAATCTCAATTACGCACAGGTGTCTGTCATGTTCTGTGGTTGGTGGTAGCCGCCAGAAATGACTCTGTATTTGCATAGCGTTGAAAAAATGTCAACGCTATGCAAATCCAGAGCCGCTGCAGCCGCCCGTATCGTGCCGCTCTCATGTGGATTTCCAGAGGCTTCTTTCCGGCAGCATAGGGAATGAATGGAAGCTCGCCGCTCTCTTCTCTTCCGCCGCTCTAGGTGTGAGCCCGGCCTGAAAGAGCTACCCAATATAGATTGGTTATAGGGCCAACCAAAATGAATTTGTCTTTTTGACCAAGATACTGGTTAATATTGTAGAGCCCTATAGGAAGCAACCAATGTAAATTGGTTTGACTGGAACCATTCATATTGGCTAATAATTACAACTTAACAATATTGGTTAATACTGCTTAGAGTTTAATACTAGTAACAAATACAAACTAGTACTACAAGTAATACTAGTAACAAATCTGGAAACAAATAATGTAACAACCAAAGTTATACTTACAATACCATTTAATTTTCTTAAAGGAATAGGCCACAGTTTTTACATACTGAGATATGTTCTTACCTTAGCGTAGACGAGTTCATTTGTACCTGTCTGGTCTCCACGTGTGCCTTCTGTAACGTAAACACAGCACAGACGGCGTTAGCATTTAGCCTCTCTCTTCTCCTCTATAGCTCCAAACGAGGTGAAGATAGAAGCTACCAAACTCTTCCACGTTTTCCCTATTTAAATATGGTTACGTGAAGTGTTAGACTACAAAGTATAATTACACAAAATTAAACAATGTGGATTTTCTAAGCGGATAAAAAGGGAACTATATTTTAAGGCGTAATAATACCAGGAGTAATTCAGCATCCGCACAGTGATATCTTCACTTTACTGTGCGGATGCCAAAGTATTCCTGGTATTATTACGCCTTAAAATATAGTTCCCCTTTTTATCCGCTTAGAAAATCCACATTGTTTAATTTTGTGTAATTATACTTTGTAGTGTAACACTTCACGTAACCATATTTAAATAGGGAAAACGTGGAAGAGTTTGGTAGCTTCTATCTTCACCTCGTTTGGAGCTATAGAGGAGAAGAGAGAGGCTAAATGCTAACGCCGTCTGTGCTGTGTTTACGTTACAGAAGGCACACATGAAGACCAGACAGGTCTTCATGTGTGCCTGTGTTGCTGTAGTAACTGTTGAAGAAGAGACCCTCATGAGCTTCTTCTGTAACATCTGTCCACAGCAGTCCTGCTGTACCATGACTCAGAGTAGTACCCCTTTTTCTAACAGTGTACAACCCAACTGTTTGGTTGTGAAGTGTAATTTTGGTTACCATTTTCATTGGTTGCTTGGCTAAACAATAATATTGTTTTTGTTTTGTTTTAAAACAACCAATTGGTCGTTTTTTAAACAATATATTGGTTAATGTAACCAATATCTGTTCAACGAACTAATTTGGTTGTTTTTCTAGCCAATCCATTTTTAGGGTGTACTCTCAATTACAAATTATATTGGTTGTTTGGCTAACCAATGAAATTGATTGTCCCAAAACCAACAGATTGGTTAATCTTACCAATAATTTGCTTGATTTTACCAATATCGGCTTAACCAACTAAATTGGTAGTCTTTCTAACCAATCATTTTTTAGGGTGTACTTTTTCTGTAGGTAAATTACAATTTATTTACTGTATAATTTGCAGACTTTTCTTACAGTGTAGCTTTGAGACTCTTATCGGCACCTGCTCTCCGGATACAACGGGAACAGTGCCACTGTTTACTGGAAGCAGTCTGCCATGTTACAATAATTTCAGATGCCTCGTTTCTACACAGAAACTACAAATGCAGTTTGCAGAAAAAGGCAAAAGCGGTGCTGTACCAAGAGAGAGGGATTTGTATTACTATTTCAAAAGTGTGGCTGAGTTACACTTTGAGTTACTTTTGGCAAACTATAAACTGACTGCACCTTTGCTTGGTGGAATGTAAAACACTTAACTTCAATGTATACTGTTCAGAATAAAATTAAACTTATAATATTAACATTTCTCTAGTGCTTCATGCTCTTGTGTCACAGCAAGAAAGCTGTGGGTTAAATTCCCAGACTATCAGGGTTTTTTCTGGTGTTTGCAAGTTGTGTGTGTGAATGTCTCTCACTGCTCAAATGTCGCCCCAGCAGCAATGAACGAGGCAAAGAACAAATTTCCCCACGGGGACGATAAAGGTAGCACTGACCTTCTTCAGGTGGGTCTCATGGGTTGTCTGCACGCAGTTACTTTTATACAATGATTAGGTTTGTTTTAGGTAAAGCTGGAAAACCACAATTTGTCCACTTGGTCACATTCTAAAAAGTGCTGTGTCAGGCCTAATAAGCCAATAGATGCTTTGACCTTTCCAGGAGCAGCAGCGATGAACACGCACACACAACTGCAGCGATATATAGACTTTTCCTCTTTTATTTAGTCAGCACTTTCTCATAATGGAACACTGCAGCCTCCAAAGGCGCCGCAGTGAGGATGAGCGTCCACTAGAGGGCGCAATCCTCCACTGAACTGGAGCCACGATGACGAATGAAGATGTGTTTTTAATGCAGCCTAACGGGGATGGTAAATGAATTGAAGAAAAAAGGAAATTTGATAAAGTGGTGAGATTAATTCTGTTGTTTATAGAAGGATAGTGATGTTGTTTTGCAATTAAAACGAAAGAAAAATATCTGCATTAGTTCATTACCACCATCATTGCTCAAGAACTACTATGAACTGTACGGACCCAGTAAAACATATAACAGTAGCCGATGTAAATGTTTTTGTTCATTTAACAGTAACAGACAACAGTTGACAAATGGGACAGTGGCTCAGACGGTAGAGCGGGTCGTCTTGCAGTCAAAAGATTGGTGGTTCGAGTCCCAACTCCAGTAATTGAAGACTGTTGTTGTGTCCTTAAGCCAAAATAAGATATTCATATTTTATTATATGTTTACCCATAAAAAATTAAGATTTTTCCCTTACTGATTTACTCATAGTCATTGATATAGCGCCTTTCTGCTTTGACCCTCTCTACACTCTTAAAACAGATGTGTTAAATTTTAACACAATTTATGTGTTAAGGCTCATTTAACACATGTTGTGTTAATATTAACACATGTTGTGTTAATATTGTGTTGGTGTTGAAATTTCTGTGTAAAAATGAAACTACACAAAATAACACATCTCGTGTTAAATTATTATCCAATCACGTTGCATATTTACAATAACACACTGCATGTGTTAAACTGTTGTCCAATCACGCACTGCTTGAATCTTCAGCTCGAGCTGACATTTTCCCTGACCTGGAGCAGAAAGGAGCGTCACACGCCTCCGCCCCGGGCTGACTGCGCTCTCCTTCTGCCCCCGCTCCTCGTCATCCAAACGAGTGATGAGTACCAAAGACTGTTCTAAATTTGCAGTGTTTGCAATCTGAACCATTTAAGTTTAGTGTTAAATTATGATTGTGTAGTTTGTAAGTCGGGACTTGGCCAACTAGCCTAATCTTTAGATTTTCATTTTCGATTGACAAGAGTTAACAACAACTTAAAACAAACTACATTGTGGCTTGTGAACATCCCTTTTTTGTTGTTGTTGGTAACATTTGGCACAATGCTATTGATTTTAGTATGGTGTACTGTAAACATAAGGTAAACCTGAAAAATGCAATTTTAAAAACTCAATATTTTTTCAAACATCCTCCATGTTTTCAAACCAACTGTAGAGATTCTTTTATGTGTTCACATTTGTGATTTGCTAATACATAATAAATAAGAATTACTTTTAATTATATTGTTTGTGATTATTTTAGTGTAATTCCTGCATTTATAATATTCATTTTAGGGGTAAAATACAATGAAATACAAATAACACACTTTTTAACACAAAATGTGTTAAAAAATGCACATCCCTGTGTCTAGTTAAGGACAACACAACATGTGTTGTTTTTAACACAGTCAGTGTGTTGAGATATTTAACACACTGACTGTGTTAAAACCTCTTAACATCCCCCGTCCCGCCCGTGGGCTCAAAATAAATAAAAATTTGGTCCAGGCAGTTGGACGCACTTGGACACTAGGGAGCGCCCTTCCAACCTTCTCAGTGTACATGTGAATTGAATTTCTTCAGAGTTAGACTTTAGGTCAGACACCATGAGTGACAGTAACATCATGCTAAACAGTGAGCTCTTTATTGTCTGTAAAAAAGCTGAGGCTTCATTGCTCTTCAGTCACAGACTGAGAAGTGAAGAAGAAAGTCATGGAGATTCTGTTTTAGACAGAACTTCAGAATTCTGCTGGATATAAGAGTCATTTCTTATTCTGAAACTCAAAAATATAGCAAAAACAAAATATATACAAAAAATAGTATTTCTGATCAAAAAAAGTAAAAATCAAAATGTGAAAATCCTGAAATTATATCATTAAAATGTTTTGTTAATTATTAATTACTCTCATTTTACAAACAAAACATGACAATTATATCTGAGGTAGAGTCATGTGTGTCCCAGTTCTTCTGAGTCACGGTGGGTCATGGTGGACCATGACAGATGTGGACAGGACTGTGGTAGATCTACTTTTACTTTGGTGAAAATAGTTACTATAGTAACTGTGTTGAAGAAATGAGCCTCATGAGCTTCTTCTGTAACATCTGTCCACATCAGTCCTGCTGCACCACGACTCAGAGGAACTGGGACAAACATGACTCTACAGCAGATACAAATGACAAAGGTTTGTTTTTGTAGAATGAGAGTCATTAATAATTAACTGACATTTTAATATTCAAATTCAGGAGTTTCAGCCCTATTACTAAAGAATACTTTAATTTCAAACTTTTTTTGTTACATTCAGCAGAAGTGTAATGTTCTAAATGAGAATCTCCATGACTTCCTTCTTCACTTCTCAGTCTGTGACTGAAGAGCAATAAGGCTTCAGCCTTTTTACTGAAAATAAAGGGTCACTATTTAGTGTCATGTTACTTTCACTCATGGTGTCTGACCTAAAGTCTAACTCTAAAGAGATTCAATTCACATGTACACTGAGAAGGTTGGAAGGGCGCCCCCTTGTGACCCTTTGCGTCCAAATACTGGGACCATAACTGGAGCCAAATTTGGCTCTTTAGAGTAGAAAGGGTTAACAGGTTAAAAACAACACATGTTGTGTTGTCCTTAACTTGACACAGGGATGTGCATTTTTTTAACACATTTTGTGTTGTTTTCAACACATCTGTTTAAGAGTGTACTCTCTGACCCCCACTGTCACCCTGAAAGAGCTACACGTTACTATTTTTTACAGACAACTATTCACAGTACAGATACTTCATTTTAATATTACTCAAGTAGAAGTAAAACGTACTGTATGAAAAACTACTTGCAAAAGTACAGTTACTTCAAAAGTTACTTAAAGCCACACCGCATAACATTTTCCCCAATAAATAAAATTGAAATACAATCAAATACCTCATAAATGTATAAACAATCACAAGCCTTTGCTGTGAACGGCTGACTCTGTAAGCTCGGCTTATTTGGCCTATTGGCCTATTGGCTTATTGTGTAGTCTTTTCGGTTTCATAAGTCAGAGAACTTAGCCTGGTCCGGACCAGGAAACACTTGGAGACATGGGGGGCCCAAAAAGCTTGTCTAGAAAACAAGTATATTGAAAAAATATTTATTTTAAAAGGAAAAATACATTTATTTGCTAAAATGTATTACTTGAAACCAGTTTTAAACTCCACTCATTGCGAGATGTTGCTTTTTATGAAATTTTAGCTTTAAAACAATAAGAACATTTCAATGAATAGGATAAATTATTTTCTATTGGGGCCCTGAGAGAATTTCAGATCGACATGGGGGCCGCGATGTTCCGGACTTTGGGAACGGCTGCTTTATGCAGTAAATTATAAATATACACCAACATTGTCTTTGTCTCTCATATTTGAAATACAAAGTTGTATGACACATTAACCTCTTCAGCCCTACGGTCCCACCTGTGGACCAAAATAAGTAAAAATTCGGTCCGGGCAGTTGGACGCACTTGGACACAAGGGGGCGCTCTTCCAACCTTCTCAGTGTAAATGTGAATTGAATTTCTTCAGAGTTAGACTTTAGGTCAGACACCATGAGTGACAGTAACATCATGCTAAATAGTGAGCTCTTTATTGTCTGTAAAAAAGCTGAGGCCTCGTTGCTCTTCAGTCACAGACTGAGAAGTGAAGAAGAAAGTCATGGAGATTCTGTTTTAGACAGAACTTCAGACTTCTGCTGGATATAAGAGTCATATCTTATTCTGAAACTCAAAAATATAGTAAAAACAAAAAATATACAAAAAATATTTTTCCAATCAAAAATGTAAAAATACAAATGTGAAAATCCTGAAATTATATCATTAAAATATTAGTTAATTATTAATTACTCTCATTTTACAAAAAAACAAACAAAAGCATGACAATTATATCTGATGGAGTGTCATGTGTGTCCCAGTTCCTCTGAGTCATGGTGGGTCATGGTGGACCATGACAGATGTGGACAGGACTGTGGTAGATCTACTTTTACTTTGGTGAAAATAGTTACTATAGTAACTGTGTTGAAGAAATGAACCTCATGAGCTTCTTCTGTAACATCTGTCCACATCAGTCCTGCTGCACCACGACTCAAACATGACTCTACAGGAGAGACAAATGACAAGGGTTTGTTTTTGTAGAATGAGAGTAATTTCTCAACTATTACTAAGGAATACTCGAATTTCTATCTTTGTTTGTTACATCCAGCAGAAGTGTAATGTTCTAAATGAGAATCTCCATGACTTCCTTCTTCACTTCTCAGTCTGTGACTGAAGAGCAATGAGGCGTCAGCCTTTCTATTGAAAATAAAGGGTCACTATTCAGCGTCATGTTACTGTCACTCATGGTGTCTGATCTACAGTGTAACTCTGAAGCCAATCAAATCACAGTGACTCAGAGTGGGTTGGGCTCAAATGTGACCAAACGCCAAGATCTAAGCTCTGAGACTAAAATAATAAAACCCTGGGCTTAAGAGGTTAATGACATTATGTGTCATCAATATGTGTTCAATAAAAGGAACCTTAGCCCACAGGACCAGTGCTTAATTTGTAAATTGGTTTCGGAACACTTTGGTTTGATGTGATGGATTCAGGGAACAGGCCAAAACATTTGCCGGAACACTCTCATTAAACACCATTATATCAGATCAAATCTTTGCCGGATCCTTTACACTGAAAAACTGAAAATTGGGGAATGCGTTCCCCCAAACGGGGGATCAAATCAGGCACTGCACAGGACCCACCCTCATGACCTGTGTGTTTTCTTTTTCTTTTTTTCATCATTGTGTTTAAATTCCTGGGGAAAAAGAAAAGTGTTTAAATTCATAAGCGCCAATTTATGTTCTTTCCAATGGGTGCCCAGTCCAAAAAAATAAATAAGAGATCAATCTCGCAGCCTCATGGATGGGAGCCCTGCGCTCTACCTATGGAGCTAACGTAGCGGAACAAAGCTGGCAGCCTGTGAAGTATGCTGCACGTTCACGCTCGGCCTTGATTTCTCAGTGAACTCTGTGATCGTCAGTGTGGTCTGCTTATGTACATGGCAGGTGCTAATTAGTTGAAACTGTCTTGAATTAGTGAGATTAGCCAAGCTCGGTGTCCCTTTGGTGAAACCCAGTAATCGCAGCTTGACTTGTTGTCAACATAAGCCAGGATTTGGAGCCTAAGTCTAGCTTTACTGAGCGAGTTTTATGAAATAGCCCTCTGGGCAGCTGTGGCTACAATCATAGTACGGAGTGAAACAATAATGACTACAGTGTAGCGCTTGGTAATACAGGCTTGTAAAGTGCAATACAAGCGTAAGCCATCATGATCAAATATTGGGACTTAGCATGATTTTAACAGTTATTTATCAGATTACAACAACTTTAAACATACATTTAAAGACTTCTATGCAAAATATATATATATTATTATTATTGCAAATTGATGCAGCATCATCATTATCCAAATAGTTTGCACATTGCAAAAAAAAATCTTTTCAGCAGCAATGTTGTTTTACATCTACTTCCTTCTATGGACCATGTTTTGAATCCTTAACCCCTAAAGTTTTGAATGAAGGAATTACTTTAGTAAATATTGTCTTCTCTACCCACCCATGAGAAAACCACTGCATTATTATTACTACTTGACGGTAGGTTTTCCAGCTCCCTCTAGTGGCTAGTGGGGGGCAATGCATCTGCACAAACTATTCAGGGTACGTTTCTTGTTTGGTGATTTGAGACTGAAATAAACGACCTTCTCGCTCAGAGGCAAAAGCTCAGCACATCGGCTTTTCTCACCGACCTCATGTCAACATATACATCCATAAACCTATCTCCAAAAACATGACACTTTTCTCTGAGGCTTCTGTACTTCTTTCTAAAGCGGGTTTATCAGCAAGCATTTCAGAATAACCTCTCGTTGGACCGTGGGGTCAGGAACCATGAGGAGCTTTGAGCGGAAGATGTCAAGTCCCCAGGCAATAAACAACTTCCGCACAATCAGCCGGAGCTCTTCACACTTCTAAGGCAAGAATCGGATCCTTTCATGTTGCCAAGCGTACTCCATCTCTGTACATCTTGTGATTTACGTAAAAGCCTTACTTCGGATGCAACACTGAACGGAGAAGTGAAGAGGGAACTGTTGCAAAAGAAGTGGAAGGAGAAGAAAGCTGCGGATTGAGTTCTCATTAACCCCCCGTGCGGCTGTAATGCTGCAAAGTCACGCTGTTACATCTACCGCAAATGTCTGTGTATCTCTTATGGCTCAGACCCCCGCATTGTTCCTGAAAAGAGAAAACAAAGAAAAGGTTAACCTGATAAATTAGGAGTAAAAAGTGATTGCGATGAGAAAACTATATAGCGTTGTGCGGGAATTTAATTTGTGTGTGCATCCAAATGAAAATAAATAAATTGCCATAGTGTCAGGTAGTGTCGAATCAGCTTTTGTTCCAAACACCGGCTGTGTCTCAACAGCCTGGGGACATGTCTCCAAGTTCAAGCGATGACATTTTTTGGACTTTAGAGCTCATGCACCTGACATTTTCTGGTATTTACTGCATATATACCCTCTAACCCAGTGGTTCTCGAGTGGTATATGCAGGCTTCGGGACCCACCATTACCCCAGGATGACAATTTGTCATATCTCTTATGGAATATTGTATTTTCCATACAAGTTTTTTTTAATTTTTTTATTTAACAAGTAAGTGCTTTATTTGTCATTCTACAATTGTACAACGAAATTGAGTTCAGGTGTTGAGTTAGACCCATGAGCCGCTGCGACTGTGGGCCAACCTGATGATCAGCATGTTTTAGAGGGGAAACTGGAGTACTGCCTTCATTGCTCCTCTGAAAAGGTGCACCTCCTCCAGGGACACTGTTTCAGAGCATGGTGTCCTGCACTGGTCAGCTCCTCCACCTCCTCCTTCCATCCATGAATAAATGTACATTTAAGTGACATAAACGCTAAGCAAAGCAAAAGTATCAACTACTCTGAAGTTTCAACAAAAACTGTAAATGCTCGAGTGTTAATTAGACACTGTTTGGTGTCTATATAGTTCACACCTTCTCAGTGTAAATGTGAATGACACTCTTCAGTGTTAACTACAGGTCAGACACCATGAGTGACAGAAACATGACGCTAAATACAATGTGCTCTTTGTTTCCACTAAAAAGGCTGAAGCCTCATTGCTCTTCAGTCACAGAGCGACAGGTGAAGAAGGAAGTCATGGAGATTCTGTTTTAGACAGAACTTCAGACTTCTGCTGGATATAAGAGTCATATCTTATTCTGAAACTCAAAAATATAGCAAAAACAAATTATATACAAAAATAGTATTTCTGATCAAAAAAGTAAAAATCCAAATGTGAAAATCCTGAAATTATATTTTTAAAAATATTAGTTAATTATTAATTACTCTCATTTTACAAAACAAAACATGACAATTATATCTGATGGAGTGTCATGTGTGTCCCAGTTCTTCTGAGTCACGGAGGGTCATGGTGGACCATGACCGATGTGGACAGGACTGTGGTAGATCTACTTTTACTTTGGAGAAAACAGGTACTATAGTAACTGTGTTGAAGAAATTAACCTCATGAACCTCTTCTTCTGTAACATCTGTCCACATCAGTCCTGCTGCACCACGACTCAGAGGAACTGGGACAAACCTGACTCTACAGCAGATACAAATGACAAAGGTTTGTTTTTGTAGAATGAGAGTCATTAATAATTAACTGACATTTTAATCACACAAATTCAGGATTTTCACATCTATTACTAAGGAATACTTGAATTTCAAACTTTATTGTTACATCCAGCAGAAGTGTAATGTTCTAAAGCAGAAGCTCCATGACTTCCTTCTTCACTTCTCAGTCTGTGACTGAAGAGCAATGAGGCTTCAGCCTTTTACTGAAAATAAAGGGTCACTATTTAGCGTCATGTTACTGTCCCTCAGTACAGGTTGGGCTCAAATGTGACCAAACGCCAAGATCCAAGCTCTGAGACTAAAACAATTATTTCAGCGCTTTAACAGGTTAAAATCAGGTTTCACATACGAGTGTCCATCCCTCCGCTCCACAACAGTCTTTCACCATCTCTTCCTCGTTTGCCCCTTTTTTTGTAGCGCCTCTTGTGACGCCTCCACTGCGCTGCAGGTGGGGCGGCTCTCGGTGCCTCTTCAGTGTTTCAGAAAAAACAATTTGTAGGTCTCAAATGTCTTTAGCTCATAAGTCATAACGTCAGCGGTTTGTTTGCATGACTTATGTTGTTATCTAACATGCATTATGCTAATGCATTGTTGTTAATTGTTTCATGGAAAGAGACCTGAGATAAGGGAACTTTCAAATTGTGCGCTCTGTTGACTCAACTTATGCAAATATTTGAGTTAATTTAGAGTTTAAGGACGCCCCCAGCCACCCTGCAAAATTCGGTGTAGGGGATTTGTACTTTACTCCACACACGGTGATTGCTGCGTATAAAGCTAGAGTTACCCCTGGGGCAGACTGACAGTGCACATCTGTGCAAACAGACCCTCTAACCACTGTTCATTCATCATGCCCTATTGTACACGTTTTAGTGATACACAGACAGAGGGAGAACATGCATACTCCACTGAAAGGCCCGTCCAGGGATTGAACCCGGGACCTTCTAGCTGTGAAGCATGAGTGCTAACCGCTGCATCATCGTGCCACCAAACAACTTGTCCCTGTTCAATGAATAATTACATCTACAGTATAAAGGGACACTTTAAGAACATAATGCAAGTTCAGTTCACTGGAACAACCTCTTAACCCCCACCTTAACCAAGCACATTTTCTCCAGTTTCGGCTTTACCAAAATCTAAAAGCTTCTCAACTGGAGCTACAGCCTATAGGCATCATTTTTCATCCAAAACCTACAAATCTGATCAAAGATTTCAACTCACTGTCGTCACTTTTTTGTCGTATTTTTATGTGTTTTTTCATCGCATTTTTTTCCATCATTTTTTTTGTCGCTTGTTTTGCTGCGTCTTTAGCTCTTTCAATGCTTTTTTTTTTTTTTGCTTTTTATGCTCGGTTAAGGCTAAGACCTACAAACTGATTTTTGTCGCGTTTTCATCACTTTTTTTATTGTGTTATGTTTACTTTGATAATCTAAATCTAAATCTAAATAACTAAACTGTTATTGATGCGAGCAGGCTGTCGGGAATGTTTATACAATATACAAAACACCCACTTTTAAATCTCCTAGAAACATGACACATTCAAAGCAAGCTGCTGTCAGCTCTGACACATGTTCATTGTCATAAAACACCTGTAGCAAAACTCAAAGCTCAATTCAAAAGGAAAATGGCCCCCCTGCGTCCAGGCCAGTGCCCAGCTGCGTTCTGTCCACATTTAGCCTTTTCCGCACCCTCCAGTGGAACGCTTTTAAATCGAACTTAATGGACGCGATACGTGCCCTAATGCAGGCAATTAAACCTCACACTGGAGTAGCTTAAGTGGCCCGAAAGTCTGAAAAGCAACGTGGAGGGGGGAGGGGGGGCGAGAGGAAATGGAGTGAATGAAATAATTGCGAATGAAAGAGTAGAAAAGAGAGACAGGGAGCGCGAGAGAGGGGGAGGCAGGGGTTTTCGCAGGGAGCACAGCGTATAGCCAGCCAGCCAAGCAGCGGTGTATAGTGTGGTGTGTCGCAGCGGGACCTTATACGGACCTATACGGGGGCTGTCAACGCCACGGGGGGTGAACCGCCATACGCACGGCTTTATTGTCCCCCCCAACCCCCCGACCCACCCCCAAAGACGGGAGGAACGCTTTCTGTCTATCGGATATTGCAACTACTACCACCACCATTCATCTACTAAACAAATCCGTGGGAGCCCTGTGTGTTCCTAGGACCATGCCGGGCTGGAGGAGGAATCTGACTTTTGCCTGCAACGCATGCAAGAGGAAGGTAAGGTGGACAACGGGGCAACTATTGAGCGCGCGCAATGGGCATCATCATCACTGCTGCTGCTGTGGTGGCTGCTGTGGGTTCAGTTGCTGCTATGAAGGGGCTACGTAGTTGATGTTTGTTGTGGTCTCTCTGCTCCGTCGGAGTTTCTGGATGACTGGAAGTGGCTTTTTGGCGTGTGCGTCTTTTTGCGCACGTGATGGTGTGTGCTGCCGGGATGGGAGGGACGCTCTGTTTGGCCACGTTCAGTGTTTTGGTGGCATCGTAGACGTGGACATCTGGAGTTACAGCGGGGCGGGGAGGGGGGTTGAGATTGTTGATGTCAGGCAACGCACGCGCCCCTCCTGTTTTTGTGTGGGTTCATGCACAGTATCTTGATGACAGTTGTGTGACTTATGGCAGTCACACCCCCCGGCCTTGAGGTTGTTGATGGTTGTCATGAACTAAAACTACTAGATATTAGTGAAAATACAAGGTGTTGAGTTCAAAATAAAGCTAAAAGAGTCGTAGAATTCATACATTCTTATTGCAAAATGGTAGGGTGACCAGACGTCCCAGTTTAGCCGGGACAGTCCCAGTTTTGAGTCCTCTGTCCCATGTCCCCACATATTCCTCCAAAACCATTCATTTGTCCCAGTTTTACACAGGATCTGTCCCAAGTGTTGGGACACTTTTTGGCCAATATGATCCACAAAGTAACAAACTTCGCTTGAAAATTCATGTTGTTGGCCATGCAAATATCCATTACCAGGTAGAAACCAATAAGAAATATCAAGTCTATCATGTTAATGCTGATTGGTGCATGGTGTAAGACATTAACAAGCAGATTTACCATTTAGCTTAGGAAAAACAGTTAATAAATGGCTCCCTGGTTGACCATGCACACTCAAAAAATAACTCTTTGAATGAACGTAAAAAAATCATGGAAAGTATTTCCACATGATTAAATGGCTTTCTTTCAGCATTAAACAATTGTGTTCGTCCAATGTGATGCACTTGAGTAGGTTCAACGCCATATATTAGGGTTGATTGAACTTATTTACTAGGTTTGGGTCAGACACCGTGAGTGACAGTAACATGACGCTAAATAGTGAGCCCTTTATTTTCACTAAAAAGGCCAAGGCCTCAATGCTCTTCAGTCACAGACTGAGAAGTGAAGAAGGAAGTCATGGAGCTTCTGCTTTAGTCAGAACTTTCATACTTCTGTGTGACGTAAGAATGAACGATTGAATTTCAAGTATTCCTTTGTGATGTATGTGTGGAAAATTCTGTATATATTTTATATGACTTTATTATTCTCATTCTTAAAACAAACACCTTGTCACTTGTATCTGCTGTAGAGTAAAGTCTGTCCCAGTTCCTGAGTCGTGGTGCAGCAGGACTGTTACAGAAGAAGCTCATAAGGTTCTTCTCTTCAACAGTTACTATAGTAACTACTTTCTTCAAAGTAAAAGTAGATCTACCACAGTCCTGTCCACATCTGTCATGGTCCACCATGACCCACCGTGACTCAGAGGAACCGGGACACACATGACTCCACATCAGATACAAATGACAAGTGTTTTTTTTTTTTTTTTTAAAGAATGAGAGTAATTAATAATTAGTTAATACGTAATATTCTAATCATATAAATTCAGGATATTTTAACCTTTATATGTATGGATCAGGTGTGCGCTCTTTGTAATTGTAGCAATAATTGTCCATATATTTTGTGATTTTACTACATATTTAAGTATGTAACATGTTTGAGTCAAAATATGACTGAACTTCTATATGCAGCAGAAGTTTGAAGTTCTGTCTAAAGCAGAATCTCCATGACTTCCTTCTTCACCTGTCGGTCTGTGACAGACTGAAGTACATGTTCTCTGGCTTTTTGTTGAAAATAAAGGCCACATTGTATTTAGCCTCATATTATTGTCACTCATGGTGTCTGACTTAAAGTCTAACTCTGAAGAAAGTCAAATCACGTTTCCACTGACAAAGTTGGAAGGGCGCCCCCTTGTGTCCAATTGCGTCCAACTGCCCGGACCTAACTGGCACCCGATCAATCCTAATATTTTGCGTTGAACCTACTCAAGTGCATCACGTTGGACTAACACAATTGTTTAATGCTGAAAGAAAGCCATTTTATCATGTGGAAATACTTTCCATGATTTTTTTACGTTCATTCAAAGAGTTATGTCTGATTTCATTCATCCCATCATGATTTAATCATGTTCATCTTGGAAACGTGAAATTATTGCTTCCATAATACATGTTACAATTTAGTTAATGTAACAGCCCCCTAGTTTACTTATTTTGAGTGCACAAATCCCAAATAGTGTCCCAGTTTTTTTAGTCAGGAAATCTGGTCACCCTAATTTAACCTCTTACCCTCCGCCCAAACTGAGTGCAGTTCGGCTGCTTTACCCAAATCTTAAAACTTCTGGACTGGAGCTTATATAGGCCAGAGTAACGTCTCATTTGAAAGCTTAGACCGACAAAACTAATCTATGCTTGATTTTTCATCACGTTTTTGTAAAAAGAAAAGAAATAAAAATGCGGCCAAAAAAGCAACAAAATCCTGAGAACAAAAAAACAAGGAAAATAAGTTTTATGTTACTTTTTTTCTTATAGCCAGACCTTAGTGTTAGTTTCGTACCTGACGGTTTCGGCTACAGCTGTGGCCTTCCTCAGAGGTTGTCACGTGGTGTTGCTGTGACGTGTCTGGTCAGCTGATTTAAACAGTTTTTGGCTCCGTCTTCCTGCTTATAATAGCAGGCTGACAGCGCCATCTGCAGTCCGACTTCTTCAGAACTGTGTCCCAGGTGTGGGAAAGTTGGTACGCCCCCTCGACCCGGTTCACAGTCTGAGGAAGGCCACAGGTGTAGCTGAAACCGTCAGGTACGAAAACTAACACTAAGGTCTGGTTATAAGAACAAAAGTAGCATAATTCTTAGAGGACCTAATGAACCTAATTGGAAAATACGTTTTGTTGGTCTTAGCTTTCAAATGAGACATTACGCTGGCCTATAGGCTGTGAGCTCCAGTCGAGAAGCTTTTAGATTTGGGTAAAACTGGAGGAAATATGCTTGGTTACGGTGGGGGTTAAGGCCTTTCCTTTCAAATTTTTTTGTTTAAATAGCATTGAAGTTCACCACTTTCTACTCTGAAATCATTCCAAGTGTACCCCCTGCTAAGTCCCAGTGTACCCTCAGGGGTCCCCGTACCTTTGGGGGTACACTGACTTATAGTACTGCAGCTGTGCTCAAAAATGATAGCTGTACAATACTTTTATTTATTCTCTGCACTGTCCTATTAATTGTTTTTTTCCCCCTAGTTTCTAAAGTGATACAGGAACAGAATTTTCAAAAGTAAACGATCAAGTTCCTCCCCCTCCTCCTGATTGGACCTGACAGGCCAGTTCACAGGAAAAGCTCTTCTCATTGGTCGACACAGGAGGAGACTAGACTCTGATTAGTTGAGCTGGGTAGAAGGGACTTTACAAAAAAAATATATTATTATTACTTACTTTACATCAAAACGCAATTGATTTTGCACATTTAATAACATTTGTAATTTAGAGTTCCAGACTATCACTTCAATCTGTTGTTTTTATGTGTAACTAATATGTGCAGCTGATAGACTGTCTTTTCCTTGGGGAGTAGTAAAGTTTGTCGGATCATAGACATTTATCTCTGTCGGTTGTATCACAGCACTGGCCTGGATGATTTTGGCAGGGGAAATAAAGAACATAAACTTTATTTCCTGTCAGTTTTTTATGCTTGAATCAAGTCTACCAATGGCGGTCGCAAGTTGTCTGTGAATTTTTAGGATTTACACTAGTTGTTTTCATGAGTTTTGGAAGGGGCCCTTTGCCAGTCAGGGGTTTGGGGTTTGCCAAACAACACGAAAACAAGTCCCACCGGGTCAAATCAGGACCATACTGTATCTCAAAAAAAGGCTGCTCGTGAGCCACATCTAAACCAAATAAAGTCCACTGAGACCACACAGTTTGGCCTACGGTTTCAAAGAATACCCATCCTTTTTGCTTTAGGGCCAGGGTTGTCAGCAAAATTCTTTACATTTCAGCGGTGACACGATGCATTCCGGTGCACAGGTGTTGACAATTGGCCACGGTCACCTGACAAAACTGATCAGGAGACGGAGCCGTCGAAATGTCGAGCTTGGCCTACAGGTAAATCTATATTATGTATCAACAAGCAAAGACACAAAAAAACAACCGTTCAATGAGGCTGTTCAGCTTGGGTCATACCTAGATAAATGGCAATAGGTTTGATGTGACTTCAGCCTCATTTTTTACTGACGTTTTAGTCTTTTAGTAACAAATTTGTTGACAAAATGCAGACAGATTTCTTAGAAACACACCAATCCTGCGTCCACATCAGTGATGCTGCCACGGACCGCTGCCTCTGCTCGACTTGCACCTGACATCCTTGGTCCATTCGTGCCACCGTGTTTTCAGCTGTGGCCTGGGAATTCACGAAGGCAGCTGCGACTGTGTGCGATATACAGTATGTGTGTCCGAATGAGAGCGCTTTGTTGAAATGCAACATGAAGCAGTATTCGTCCGCTATATATGTGGCAAGTATAATGTAGGGCACAGGCAGATTATTCAAGCATTGTAACTAGATGTATGAGGCGGCAAATTGAAGCTAAGTTGCTGTAATGACATCCACATGAAAGACTGCAGAGTGTGTGGTAAAAGGTGGTGTATGGCAGTAACAATATGCAGCCATTTCACCAGATGAGTATGATTTTTTCTCCTTTTATGTTTATTCTTGGGTGAGTGAACATGAAGACATTGAAGGTGAGCGGATATTAGTCAGTCTGGACATCATATAATGTTTCATATCCTTCACAAAGCTATGAATACAAGCGGTAGCTTACCAGCGTGTACGGAGTGAATTAAAAATGTGCTCTATGATCATGGCTATGAAGGTGCTATTGAAAGAAATCACTTCATACAATTGATTTTTTTGTAGTTTAAATCACTGAAGAGGTCCCAGCTGGAAGTAAGAATCTCATGTATCAGGGTCCACATCTGATCTCATTACGCTAGTGATGTAGGTCGATCTGATATCACCAAGTAAAGCTGTTTGCCCAGGACAAATGTTACAGCCAGCTAATCAGTCTAGAACCCTAACCCTAACATTGATCCTGGGCAAACAACTTTGACATTAGCCCTGGTCTCTTAATTACTTGGTGATATCAGATCCACCAGTGATGTTACGTTCCGTGTCGAGGCTTTGACGCGTGAGCTGAGACATTGTGGGTAAGTGACGTCATCAAAGGCTCATGAAGCAGCGAGGGCTAAAGAGAAGCTCAAAGTGGTTCCATTGGGCGCGCTGTGTTGAAAGCTGCTTCTACAGTCTATGGTTGAAGCCAAAGCGATTGCTTCATGACCAGAGGGCTATTTCATAAAACTCGCTCAGTAAAGCTAGACTTAGGCTCCAAATCCTGGCATTGTCAGGCACTGGTATGTTAGGCACAACAATTCAAGCTGCTATTACTGGGTTTCACCAAAGGGACACCGAGCTTGGCTAATCTCACTAATTCAAGACAGGTTCAACTAATTAGCACTAGCCGCGTACATAAGCAGACCACACTAACGATCACAGAGTTCATTGAGAAATCATGGCCAAGCATGAACGTGCAGCATACTTCACAGGCCCCAGCTTTTTTCCGCTATGTTAGCTCCATAGGTAGAGCACAGGGCTCCCATCCATGAGGCTGCAAGATCGATCCCATCCTTGACTTTTTTTTTTTTGGCACCCACTGGAAAGAACATAAATCGGCGCCTATGAATTTAAACACTTTTCTTTTTTCCCCAGGAATTTAAACACATGATAGACCAGGTCCGTACCAGGCTAAGTTCTCTGACTATATTTCCATAGTAACTGAGCCAGACTCAGAGTGAGCCTGGTTTATGAAACCGAAAAGACAACAAAATAAACCAGACTTGGCTAACTAAGCCTTTATGAAACAGCCCTCAGGATGTGTTGGGTTTGGGGAGTTCATAAACATTGTGTATTAGTCCAAAGCTATAACAGTACGTCTCTTTTCAGAATGACTATACACAAAGACTTATTTGGGACAAAAAGACAACGTAGTGACAAAACAATTCACTGTTTCTGTATTCTATGTCTATAATAGCACATACAATCAACAGCAGTCTACCTTGCTATCAACACAAACGATTGATATAGCGTGGTATCAGTCGTGTGTGTTGATAGGCTAATATCGGCACCCTCCACAAAGGCGACGTGTTGTTTTTTTGTAACCGATAGCAGAAACTTGAAGAAGAAGAAGAACAAACTTTATTTATATAGCACCTGTCACAGATAAAATCAGAAAGTGCTTCACAGGGGCACAAAAATAACAAAGGTTACAGAGAAATGTATTAAAACTAATTAATTAAAACAATCTAGCAGCAGCTCTGGGGTTCGTACCTCCCTAAAGTACACTATGAACATTCAAATTAATTTCTTTTGGAAAAAAGCAAAACAGAATAAAATGAATTACCTGTTTTATTCTCTATTTTATAAGATGTGCTCCAATTTAATATTGCCACAACAAAAAGCTCTATATTTGCTACATGATACAAATATGCATTGCATGTATTACATTTGTTTGTCCACATGATGGGGCAGTAGAACAAATGAATCATCTTGAAGTGTTGGTACATGAGTTTGGCTGAACGTTTCGAGGCCTCATACGCTGCTTGGAGACACCTGTGTACAAGTAACTCTGATCACACTAGCTGGACATGCATAGAACTGTGGAACTTTTTGAGGATCCAGTAGAATTTAAAATAGGCTAAAGTTACACCAGTACAACTAAAATGGTTTAACTTCTTCTTGAAGTGAATGAGCTGTGTGAGCTCTATTTGAACCCAAGGCCATCGGATTTGTAGCCGGCTGTCGCACCTCACCTTGGACCTGATGAAGAGCGGCGCCACAAAGAGTCGTTTGTCTTCAAGTCCAAATACGCAGGTACAATCAACTTCAATCAGGTGGAGCTGATTGTTCAGTTGTTCTAGAAATGGCCAGAATTCATATAAGTTACATATTGTTCTGTTGTCATGCTGCTGTGCCTCATAAGGCCCCAAACTCTATCATTTCACCACAGACAAAAAGTTAAATCCTTGTGAAACTATCTTACTTGTCACTGTTCGAACAAAACCCTTGGACAGAATGTTTCATTTTATTTCTTCTGCTTCCTGCCGCAGTCTCCTCTCGCTCTGTAGATGAGCTGAACTTTGGAAATGGCAGTCGTTTTATTCCACAAAAAGTTTCTAGAGGAGAAAAGTTACCTCACTTCTTTTTTTTTTTTTTTCTTAAACTTGTAAACTGTTAAGAATGTGAAAATCTGTGGGGAGAGATGTTCACAAGGGCATATGTGCGCTGAGCTGTATATCCTCTAAGGCTCTGTGATTCCCACATGCAAAACTTACAACAGACATGCTAGCAATACCAAACTTGAACACCTCCAAAAGTAGAGAAAGTGGGACATGGAGGGACAGGCATGAGAAATTCAAACTTGGATTGCATGAAGATCAGAATCGGGTTTCCTTTGCTATTTTGGCCGGATAAGTAGGACACAATATTGTACATTTTATGCAAAATTACAGTTTTGTAAATGCTTCAAATGCAACAAGTCTGTGCATTTGTCATTGAGTCTAATTTGGATATTTAAATAAAATTGGACAAAATAAATCCTGAAAATGACATTAAAACATGCAGTTGAGTGTGCTTTGGACTATACGTTTTGTGTTCCTCATGAATTTATTGTCTAAAAGATCAAGAAATGTTGATTGAAAGCAGTACTAAGTAACTCATGCCCCTAGTGGCCATAAGCGCCACTGCAGGTGTAGTAGTATGTTACAGTTTTTTACTCATTAATTGTCCGTGAGAGTAAATACTACGCTGACAGAAAAGACAAAGAGAGAGAGGGATATTGTACATCCAATTACACAATGGAGACACATTTTTTCACTCAAACTTGGCTGTAAATACTGTGTAAATGGCGCTAGCCCGCAGTTAGCTTTGCCCGTTAGCCTGTTAGCTTCTTCTTTGTGATTCCATTAGTTTGTATTGTGCCTCAGACCCAGTGCAGGCAAAGTTGCAAATGTGTTTCTTCTGGCCAGAGACACCAGGGGGAGATGAAAGACCCCCCCAATCAGCCCATTAACACTTGTATTACCCCCAGAGGGACCACGGAAAGGATTTATTAAGGTAAACAAGTTACTTAGTTCTTGTCTACTTGAAACAACAGAAATGACTCAGAAAACTGGAGGATAATTTGTCATTCTCGATTTAAATATGACTTTATTAAAAAAAAAAAGTGGGACATTGACTAAATACAGGTGGAATGGGGGGACAAAGGTCTAAGTACATAGTTGTGCAGTGCAACTGAAGACTAGCTTGTATGTTTCATATATTCTGGGATGTTACAGTGTGGCTATAGGTATTTCTGTGTGTACCTTTCTCTCCGGTCTGTGCATACATGAGCGCAAAGTCGACTTCTTTACAGAGGGCAAGGACTTGAATGAAAGACTGCTACAGCTACACTATATCCTTGTGGAAAGGTCATGTTGCTCTATGGTGACTCATTCACAGTTCCATATAGAAAAATGAAATAAAAAATATATCGTTCTGTGCTTGCTCATGGACAAGGTTTTCCTATAGGTTTTAAAATGCTGGTTGTGTCCAAGTTATCGACCAACTTCAGCAAGGTCGCCAGGTCTCAGCAGCCAAACCCGCCCAAGAACATCTCAAAAGCCGAGATTATGTTTTATGTTATGTTTATGTTAACCCCTGTTTTTTCCCCCTTAGCCCCAGAACGTAAGCCTAGTAGGTTGTTTCTGTTCATCCTGTATGCCTTTGTTTGATGATATCACGCCTGCAGTCGAGAATAATGCCGCCATGCACCTTGTATTTACACAATTTGACGTAAAGCCTGCTTGAACTATAAATAATCCCCTTCTGGAAAACCTGGGGAAAGACTTAAATAAAAGGGTTTATTGATGGTGTTATGATGGCGTTATGCATAGATGGGGGTTATTGATTGCTTAGGGTGGAGGTGTGGTGGGCCATGAGGGGATCAGTGTATTAGAATAGTGTTGTTATTATAATTGCATCAACAGCGCGGTGGCAGAGCAGTAGTACTCCTCACATCATCCTGGCTTTGATTCCTTGGTCGTGTGTATGGGGCTGGGTACTGTTATATATTTTTTACCTGTACTAAAATCTGTTTCACTCCTCAGACTAAATTAACACATCAAAGAGGAAACAGAAAACCTTTCTCTGTGATTTTTACAGTTTGTCATGTCAACAGAGTCTCAGTCTGAGTCAGTGTTTAAGCAGCTCAAGACGTTAGCATGCTACAGGTTAGCAACTGTCAATCAACTGTCAATGGCGATAAACACGTGTGTCTCACATACAGTGCATCCGGAAAGTATTCACAGCGCTTCACTTTTTTCACATTTTGTTATGTTTACAACCATAAACGTAAAGATTTTATTTTGAATTTTTTACTGAAAGTTCACACACAAGTAACAGACAACTGTGAAGTGAAAGCAAAATGATACATGATTCTGTTATTTTTCAAAAAATAGAAAAGTGAAAAGTGGGGCGTGCATAAGTATTCATAACGCATTTTCTGAGTGCATTAAATTGCCTTTATAACATTCCTAATGACTGCAGAATGTTCACACCTTGCCCTAACCATTAAATAGAGGCCACCTGTGTGTAATCTACTCTCAGTATAATTATAGCTGTTCTGTGAGGGCCTCAGAGCTATGGTCAGAGTGTATTGGTCACTAAACAACATCATGAAGTCCAATAACACACCAGACGGGTCCGAGATAAAGTTATTGAGAAATATAAAGCTGGGTTAGGTTATAAAAACATTTCCAAAGCTTTGAACATCTCTCAAAGTACAGTTAAATACATCATCCAGGAATAGAAAGAGTGTGGCATCACTGCAAACCTACCAAGACCCGGCTGTTCTCCTAAACATACTGACCGAACAAGGACCGCACTGACCAGAGCTGTTACCAAGAAACCTATGATGACCCTGGATGAACTGCAGAGAGCTACAGCTCAGGTGGGGGAAACTGTACACAGGACCACTATTAGTCGTACACTGCACAAATCTGGCCTTATGGCAGAGTGGCATTTTTGAAAGAAAACCATAAGAAGTCCCGTTTTCTGTTTGCTAGAAGCCACATGGTGGCTTCTAGCAAACAGAAAACGGGACTTCTTATGGTTTTCTTTGTAATGTAATGTTGTAATGTAATGTAATGTTTACATTTGTAATGTAATGTTGTAATGTAATGTAATGTTTACATTTGACACCAAATCTCAAAGTGCTACAGTGGACAACATAGTTAAAAACAATACAATATAACAAAACATGTTAAAAGACAGGACTAAAAAAAAACAAGCATTAGCTGTTAAAATAAGCTTGTGTAAAAAGGTGGGTTTTAAGTCCTTTTTTAAATGCATCCACCGTTTGCGGGGCCCTGAGGTGGTCCGGGAGGGCGTTCCACAGGCGGGGAGCAGCGACTTCAAAGGCCCTGTCGCCCATTGTTTTGAGCCGTGTCCTGGGCATGACCAGAGATTTAGATGGTTATGCCAATTTATTTATTGTTTGTATCCTTTATTGTCCCCATAGGGAAATTTGTCCTCTGCATTTGACCCATCCTTCGAGGCTGCTGGGGCGACCCGTAAGGAGCTGTGGGCGACGGCAGTGCCATCTCCAGATACGGAGCCGGGCTGATGGTCAGAATCACCTGGCTGGAGGATTCACCTATCGTACATGTTTTTAGTGGTAGGGGAAACCGGAGTACCCGGAGGAAACCTACGCAGACGCGGGGAGAACATGCAAACTCCACACAGAAAGGCCCCGTCCTGGTGGGAATCGAACCCGGGACCTTCTCGCTGTGAAGTGGAAGTTGAAGCGCTAACCGCTACGCTACCGTGCCTCCATGACATGAAACATTCAATTTAACATTCACTATAAAGTATTTTGATGCCATGGTTTTGTCACTGTGAACGTTTTTTTTTTTACCAATAAATTGCTACATTTTGGCCATGGCACACTTTATAACATCTGATCCGAACTCTATTGATTAGATTACTAAGAGGCAAACGTTTATTCAGGTAAGAAAAGGCGGAATGAGGCGGATGGCTGTTTGAGTAGCATGACTTGAATTTGAAATAATGCAGTGAGGCAGGAAGACGATCAAAATGTCACCTATTGTTTCCACTCCAGTAGAGATAATGAATCACTGTATGGATGAAATATTGGCTCGGTGCAGCGTGTGGGTCTATTCTTGGGGTATAGGTTGCATTGCTTGAAATGTTTCTGTAATGGTTTTATCGTTCATTCACAGTCACCTTCCTGCTTGTGAGATTGTTGACACTGCCGTATGTCGCCTTTTACTATTGGACTTGCAACAATCTCTTTAGTTTAAGTGAGGATATTCTGTTTGTTCATGTATTTGTTGACCATTTCAAGCACATCTTGTTCACCGTCCTACTTTTTATTGTGTAACGGTTTGGTGCATCCCGGTGCAAGTGTGATAAAATAGCCTCATGTTTATTATTAAGTAGTATTTTCAATCTCACGATGCAAAATAAATGCACACTGTCTCGTATTGGCCATGTGCTTGGTAGGTTTTGGTTTGGCTGGATCTAATCATTCACCGCAGCCTCGTCACCTGCAGGAGAACACATTACAAAGACCCAGGTTTCATGTGTTTTCTTCAGAGGATGTAACTTTGCAGGTCTTGAGTGTCTGCAGCCTTCAGTTTAGTGGTTAATGATGATGACACACATGTCAGATTTTAGTGCCATGGTGCATCGCGGCACGGAGCATTTTTACGCCCCTACTAAAACGCTATATTTATTTACAACGGCTAATCCAAAGTTCTCTTGGATTTACTTCGGCTTTCCATGGGTCGTTCGTTCTGTGCAGGACCCTCATGGCCTCGCTCCTAATCACAGCACAGTCGTATGTAGTTTACTATCAAACCTCAGCACTTATTTTATATCGGTTTAGTGTGCCTCCTCTGGCTCCCAATATGCTTTGCCTTGTTAACCACCACCTGAACAGAGCACATTTTCTCCAGTTTGGCTTTACCCAAATGTAATGTAAACATTAAAATTGTGACAAGAACGAGAAGACAACAAGGATGAAAACCCTACAGATAAAAGTGTCAAAAAAGTCAATGAGAGCAGCGAAAAAAGCAGCAAAAATGTGACAAAAACACAATAAAAAAAATGACAAGAGCAACAAAAAAAGCGATTTCGGTGCAGCAAAAAAGTGAATGAAATGTGACAGAAATAATAAAAAAGCAACAATGTGAGGAAAAAGATCCCTGTGTCTTAGCTTTCAAATGAGATGTTACACTGGAGCAAACGCCAGTCGAAACTTTGGGTAAAGTCGAACTGGAGAAATGCGCTTGGTCAAAGCGGGGGGTAATGACGGGTGTACACTGTGCGATTTGTATTGTCTTTTATGGTTTTTGGATGACATGGGGATTGTAGCTGCACTCGTCTCCGCTTTGCGAGTGTTCAAACAGACAATCGTAGCTACGATCAAAGTTTTGTCGTAGCAGTTTCAGGCTTCAGAAGGCGTGTGTGTATACGCTTCCCTCAGAACAGAAGGATGAGGTTTTTAAGTCATGATGAGTGTTACAATAAACTGGTTTCACTATTAGTAATATAATCTGGTGGTGCCATGAGTATATCTAGTTTACATTCTTAACTGTAAATAATATTACAGAATTGATCCGTAAAAAGCAATTTAATAAATATTAACAGGGTAAACCAGTAATATTTGGAGCAAATTTATGTAAAATGTACAGCATTGTCACAGTTTTCAAGAAATACTTATCCACTGTAAAATACACAGTAATTTTCTGTAAACACATTTACATACTTTTTCTGTAGGTAAATTACAGTTTTTGACTGTATAATTTACAGACTTTTCTTAGAGTGTAGCTGAGGCAAACGCTGCATGCTAGCGTGGGTTTATTTTTGCAGGAAAGTGCAGGGAAAGTCTTGTAAAATGCGGACTCGGACCCGCTCATGCCTGGCCTCTGTTGTTTTGACTGTGCGGTGTTGAGGGGACACTGACAGAGATCCTCTCTGCAGTGAGAGGAGGTTCACTCTACGACTAGTGTTCCAGTATATCAGACACTGCCTGATGTCAGTCGTAGCTCGTCTCTGATCATACGAGGGTTCTATTTTAAATATTTGTCCCTGTCTCACTGTACGACCTAAGACCTGCGATTTTCAGCTACGACCTAAGATTTTTCTCACGACTAGTGATCATACGTCGTACGTAAATCGCACAACGTACACCTGCCATAAGAGGTTAATTCTCTGCTGATTACTTTCAAAGCACTAAAATGGTCTGGAGCCCAGCTAAATTTAGAACTTTTGACTCCATATAACCCAGAGCACGTTAAGGTTTCTCAGTAAAAACCTGTTATCAATTCCAGTGACTAAAAAAACAAAAGGAGATAATGCTTTTGCAGTTCGGGCAACAAAACTGGAACTGGAACGGCCTGCTTAGGATATAAGTTCTGAAATTTCAGTTTCTCTTAAATCTCTTCTTGAAACTCTTTTTTGTAATCGGAGACTTATAATTCTTTTGTTTTTATATTTATTGATTGACATATGTATTACTGCGCCGTATATGTCCTCAAAATCACGTAGTTGTAGAGTTACAGATTAATCGAATTGTTTCTCTCCAAATGGCCAGAGTTTAATGCATGAACAAGTAGTTTAGCCTCCGCTGTGGGCAACAATGGTTCAATCAAAACATTCGGCTGAAGGACACATCGAGTGCAAGTGAATTCAGAGAACAGTTTGTTGTTTGCCCGATGTCCGTTCATCATGTTCGCCGGGGAGCCATTTTAACATAAGTATTTGATATGTTTTTTTCCAGGAGCGAGGGAGACGGCGTGATAAAACAGAGGGGTGTTTGAAGGAGAGATACCAGTCTGGTCTGTAGCGCTTATCGCGGCCGAGGAGGAGATCCATTAATCAGGGAAAGAGCGGATCAAATAAAGTGAAAGAGAGAGAGAAGCCAAAACCCCAAAGCTCCTTTTAATAAAGCTTAGACGCGTTATCGCTGACGGACGAGCGAGGAGAGGAGACAGGAGGTTAGAGGAGAGGAAATGTCCAAGTGTGAAAATTGAGCGGAGGCAGAGGAGGGAGAGGGGAAATCTATTCCACTATTCCATCCTATTTAGCCTTTTAGTTCCAAAAAGTAAAGTCTTTCAGAGATTGTTACCGTGTTGCAATGTTGTTCTCCCATCGAAAACATATCTGGAGTTGTGTTCGAGCCACTGGCTAGCACGATGGCGTTTCCTAACAGGGCGAAGACGGCTCCCAAAAACGTCCTCCTGAGGTCATACAGTACGTATCCAGAAAATGCTGTCCTCACCTCTCGATCTCTTGCTAAGCTTAAAGGGATATTTCAAGATTTTTGACATAGGGCCTCATTTCCTAGTTATCCAGAGTGTTGTTGATGTCTGGAGATATTTAATTTTTAATTCATGCCGTCCTTATATTTGAAGAGTTTAGTGGTGCTAGGCTTGTGCTAGGCTAGTGCATGTCTATGGCAACTAGTAGCCTGCATTAAAAACAGTCCTACCCAAGCACAGTGCACCTGAGGCAAATCACTTATAACACCAGACTACCGATATATAAATGTCTGTATTGACTGAATAATGTTTTAAATAGAACCATTTTGCATATAACTTATATTTGAGCAGCATCGGCTTCCTGGTTGTATGCCACGCAGCGGCGGAGTGAGTTGCTAGGTTACCAGATCTACAGCAGTTTGTTTACCTACGGCCGGCATTACTACACGTGGAATTCACAAAGGAGCTTTCTACAAATCACATATGGCAACGTTTGGAGGACTACCCCATGATTTTGAAGAGGTTTTTAATGAAGGCTACTAGTTACCATGGACATGCGCTAGCCTAGCACTAGCCTAGCACCACTAAAGTCTTCAAATATAAGGACTGCATGAATTAAAAGAAAATATTTATCTCCAGAAATCAACAACACTCTGGATAACTAGGAAATGAGGCCCTATGTCAAAAATCCTGAAATATCCCTTTAATCCTTTCATCGCGAAATGAAAACTCTTGTCGTGTTTAGAGCAATACTGCATTTTCTAACCAGCAAAGTATAAGAGGTTCAGACTGTTGTGGTGAAGAAGGAGCTGATTCTAAAAGGTAAAACTCTCGATTTACTGGTCAATCTACATTCCTACTCTCACATATGGTTAAGAGAGTTGGGTCCCGAGCGAAAGGGCAGGATCGCAGACACAAGCGGTCAAAATTAGTTTTCTCGCCTCCCTGGAGATGTGTTCCCGGCGCGTCCCACTGGGAGAAGGGCCCTGGGGAATGCCTCGGACACACTGGAGGGACTACAGGTCAGGGAATGCCTCGGGAACCCCCAATGAAGTGCTGGAGAAAGTGTGAGTGGATAGAGAAATCTGGGCATCTCTGCTCAGACATCTGCCTCAGAAGTGGAAGGAAACGACATGTTTAGACATAATGTTTTCCAATTAAGTATTTTTGGGGGGGTTGGTCAGAAAAAAGCAGACCCGCATGTCACTGTTATGTGGTAAAGCTGAATTCACGCAGATTTAAGTAATCCTGTTTACCCAGGTTGTTTTCTCCTCAGCAGCTGTGACGAACGATCACTCACTGTGAGGAAAATCTTAGGTCTTAAAGAGTTATTAACCCCCCCTTCCAGAGCCTCTGCCTCAGAGCCTCAGATTTGACAATCTCAACAGAAAAGGGGCGTTGCCTGAAGGACTAAGGAGCATGCGGCAGGGGGAGGGGTCTGGGTCGGTGATTGACAGGCCTGAGTCATCTGACTTTTATTTACTTCAACTCGTAAACAAAGTCTGAGCATGGAGTTCCAGCGACTACACTGTAGGACAATACAGTACAATAAACAATATACACTCAAATTACACACGATATTGAACTCTAAAACCAATACTAACAAATGTCCTAAACTAAATCCAGCTAATGTCTGTGTAAGTTCTCAGTCGTACAGGAGTTGTCCATCTTCAATGAAGGTACTTGAGTCATCTTCTGTACGCGGTAGTTGAGGTCTCCAAACGTTTCGCCTCTCATCCAACGAAGCCTTTTGGATGAGAGGCGAAACGTTTGGAGACCTCAACTACCGAGTACAGAAGATGACTCAAGTACCTTCATTGAAGATAAATTCAGCTAACTAATCTAGCAATAAAAGCAACTAATGACTAAAACTACAATATTCAACAACAACACTATAACACTACACAATTGTTTATAATACAAAAAGCTATGCTAAAAAAAAAATCTACCTAAATGCTATAACTAATCGCAAACCTGACAATTGATGAAAATACTCTCTTGCTATTCCTTCTCCAACTCGCTACGGGGCGTGAGCGAGACTGGGCCGCTTTTGTAGCCCAGAGGCAGGGCAACTGACGTCAGGCTTCATGGCTGCGCAAATAGGGGCGTCAAATTTAAAAATCAAATGCAGTAAAGACAGATCGCCTGTAGATGGCGCCTCACTGACGGTTTTAGGCATAAAGTTGATCTTTCAACTAATTTGCACTAAAGTGCCAAAATTATGACCAGGACATGTAACACTATTGGACACTCATTTATACAGTTTATCAGCAAAAAAAAGTGGATTTGAGGGTGAGTTTTCCTTTAAGTCGTACAGTGAGGCAGGGACAAAGATTTAAAATAGAACCAGCTGTGACAGACATCATGTTTGATATTTTGGGACATGAGACGCAGAGTGAGCCATCCTCTCGCTGCAACTTGGATCTCTGTCAAGACTTGTCACGAACATCAGCGCACGCCGCACCGCCGCCAGAGTCATAAGCAACACAGGCCAGGCATGGACGGGTCCGACTCCACATTTTACTCTGCGCTTTTCCTCATGCTTCTCTGTGGAAATAAACAGCACGAGCATGCGGCACTTGCCTCATCTAAAGGCACACCTCTGGAGCCTGAAAGTCGCTAATTATTTCTTTGAACAATCGCACAGTGGAAACGAGTGCAGGCTCCCGATTTTACAGGCCCTACGTCTTGCAATGTGACATTTAAAAATCTCACAAGACAGAAATAATCATGCCGTGTACACCGGGCTGTTGGGTTTTCCTGTATATTGTTATGTAACAGTACAGAGTTCTTGCTCTCCTTTTTGCACCTCTTTCAGTCGGTGTCGGCACTACCCGAACTTTCTACTGAGAGTCTCAAACAACTCATAATCATGAGCCACAAGTGCATATTTTCTATCACCCTCTAACAGGAATCCCAAAAGTCCACAAACCTTCACGGATCCATTCTGAGCAGTTTTGCACTGCGTTATATTGTTAGCCTTCCATAAGCTTTTCTGTACTGAAACTTTAATTTGAATTATAAAACATCAAACGTCGATGCTGAGCCCACACGCAGGTTCACTAGTTTTGCCTATGCTGACTTTAGGCATTTCACTTTTTCATCCGATGAGTTGGAAATGCTGGCAAATGCTTCTAAATGCAATGACACCTGTAAAGTCTTCACCTTTCTACCACATTCAGATCACTTTTCCTTCCTTTTTAGTTCTTTTTTTTCTTTCATGCAAAGTTTACTTCTGAGTTCCTTCTGAGCTTAATCCCATTATATTTCATTCCTGAGCCTCCTCTCCCTTACCCCGCGGCCAGTCCCCCATGTGTTTGCCTGCGTATGCAAATGCTTCTCCCTTGAGAAGTTAAATCCCTTTCGCAAAATGTGCACAGCTCTCTCTTTATTTACTGTCCAAACTCATTTTCACAATTACACTCTTCCTGGACCGCCTCACGCCAAGCCCAAAAAGCTGACGGGCTAAAAACAGACTACGTAGAAGAAAGGTAAATTGGGTTTTAGTGGAATATGGAAATTGGTTGAAGGTAGGATTTTTAGGTTTATTAGTCATGTTCAGGTATACATGTTTAAATAAAATGTTATGTTGATACATGTTATCATACAGTCGTAGTAGACCAATGGTCTTTGCACAGGGTCGGCCCATTAGACCGTGTCAGTCTTTACTCCGTCTGGAACTTCAAGAAAAATACCTCAGGAGAGTGAGTTATTTCGAAGAAGCCTTTATTTGATCAAAAGTGCACATACAAGTTACATCATAACAACATCAGGAAGTCTGCCGATCAAGTCTCGTGCCCGTCTCTATATACTTGTTAGTCCAGCCCCTAATCCAGATGCACAAACTGACCTTATCTTCAGACATTATGTGCAAGTTTGAGAAAAACAAGTTTGTTCTTATCACTTAACATTGTATCTCGGCCAAGATGGATCTGCCAGTACTTTTTCAAGGTAGGACATTTATTGAAACAATAGCAAAACAGAATCATAAGACAAAGACTACGTTGTTCTCCTCCTAACTAGTATTAGATAAGGTCGAAGCAAGTAGTCATACATTTATATTTCACAATTGACGTCTCATTAGTCCGAAAATGTCCCATCGAGTAGGGGTTGAAAAATAAAATTAGGTTTAGGCATAAGAGTCCACTGACCTTAAGGTTAGGGCCAGTGGTTGTATATGGCTCTCTAATCCACAACACAACTGGGTTAGAGAAATTTCGGACTAATGGCACCTCTGCTCACCTCTGGTCAATTTTCGGACTAATGGGGCGTCGGACTAAAGGCAATGGCACCCTCTGCACGGGCTTCCTGTCGCTCAGATAATAGACTGTGAAACCGCTCTGTTTGTGTACAAGTCTCTTCACGGTCTAACGCCAAAGTACGTCTCTGTAACGTTAGAGCCATGCGCCATCTCGGGCTCTGAAAACCTCAGGGAAAATTTGAGAAGCGAATTAATGATGAAACAGTGGAGGAAAAGCTGATTACGTTTTCAAGATTAATAAAGCTATAGAGCAAGTAAACAGGGCACTTGGTAGAGCGAAGAAGTGTCTTTCATAGCAATGCCTTTAGCTGCACGTTAGAACTGAACGCCGCTTCTCCTTTTCATTTCTATGGTCTGTACATTGATGACGCCACTTAGGAGGACTTGTAAAATTCACTAAGGGAAGGGCTCTTTACGAAACCGCTTCCTCTTTCTTTTCCTACGCGCTAGCACTCGAAATGCACGTCTTTCCAAAACAGACCAAGCAGCGAGAAGTGTCAAACAACTTCCGTTCCACATTTAGAAGCATCAAAGTTTGAATCTGAACAATTTTAAAGTCATATAGACATTTGTGGGGGGGGGAAAGAAAGTCAAGCAATGAGACCTAATATAAAGCTGTGAACTGAAGAAGCTAAAATACAGTATATAATGTAAATATGACAAATCTGAATCTGATTACTTAGTTCAGTTTAGTTTACATTATTTTGTCTCAGGGAGAATTCATTCATTGTACTTGAACTTTTGATTCATGTAACATTAGTGGGCAGTGCCGTCCTGGTAAAGGGGCGTGTCTGTTCCGTGGGATGAGGGAAAGTCCGTCTGAAACCCACAGCTCCAAGTGCTCCTGAAGTGGAAGTGGGTATAGGAGAAGGAAGGAGGAATTGGTTTCGGAAAGGGCCAAGGTCTCTCTCAGGGATTTGGATGCGAGAAGAAAATTATATTCAGAAGGTTAACCTCTCAACCTAGCCTGGTTTTACCATCCCCTCGTACTCATTTCGTTTCGTACAGAGGGTCTGGACTTTCTCAATTGAGCTCCGTTAACAGGTGGGAGGGGTGAACTCCTTTGAAACGATTGGATCTGATTTTCGCTAGCGTGTGGTCGTGATGTATGTAGTGCGCCCGTGTTGAGTGAAGTGAGCTATCATAACTCTTGGGAGCATTCCTTGCGTATTCCAAGGCTTCAGTTATAATTTCTGGATATTTGGGAGCTGAGCCGGAACGGATTGAAGAGCTACCTTTACGTTCGTATCCGCCGCCATTGCCGAACTACAACCAGCAAATGCGGCGCAAATGCTTGACGTCACCGACAGCACCCGCCTCCCCCGCTCGCCGAATGGTAGGTTGAAATTCAACCGATGAAACGCAGCCACTGAGATCAAACCCAGACGTACATGCAGGGAAAATATAATTGACCGGAGTTTACGGATGGCAAAGGCCAGGCTACTCTCAACCTGAACCAAGCACATTTTCTCCAGTTTGGCTTTACCGAAATATAAGCTTCTTGAACAAAGCGTCAAAACTAGAGATGCACCGATCCAGCTTTTTTGCTACCGATACCGATACTGGGTTTTGCCGATACCCGATATTTACCGATACCATTTTCATAAAAGTGACTTTCTCTGAGTGAAAAATTGAATTGACTCTTTTCTACATTTTAAGATCAATAAAGTCATATTTTATTGTCATGATGTTATGGATCAATTATCAATTAACTCTATTTAAAAACATTTAACAAGGATCACTGGACTTTTCTACACTAAATATCCTTGGTTAAATGACAGGCTTTAGGTGCCATGAATATAAATAACTCACATGAAGCGATCTGATCATTACAAATATGTCGATTTTATTTTATTAGGCTACTTTAGGTATTTCTATTATAGTTTCTGACCCAGCCTTGATTAGTTTTCCTTAGCATGCTAGCTTTAGCATACTGATGCTAACCACGGATAGGTTCTTAGCTTTCCAATGATATGCAGCATGCCCATGCACATTAACTTAGATTTAGGTGGTAAACGTTATGTTTTTAAGGTGTTGAGAGCCAAAACTGGTATCGGTACAGAGGGGTCAGCCCTATGTTCCCCGGTACCTATGTTCCCTCATCAGTAGAAGTGGGGAAACATCGATGTAATAAGATTAGGCACCAGCCCACTATCCTTAATATAATGTTAGTGGCTCGGGCAGGGTCAGGGTTAAGCTGCTTGATATATGTATGACGTTTCACTCTCATGACTTGTGATTGGTTGATGTACTGTACCAACTCACCAACGAAAAAATAAAATCGCACCCTGGGAACATAGGTAAGCACCCGGTTCAGTATCGGATATTTGTAGGCGATACCCGATATCGTATTTTTTCTTTTTCTTTTTTTCAATTTAAAAATCGCAACACGGCAAGGACTCGAGGAAAAAGATCCATAAAGCCCAAATAGAGAAAATGCGCTTGGTTAATTTCAATTTTAATGTTATTTAATAATGGTGATATTTATGTTTTATTGATTAATCTGATCTGCCTCATTGTAACTGTGAAGCACTTTGAATTGCACTGTATACGAATTGTGCTCTTCAAATAAACTTACCTTACCTTGCTTTACCTCTGGCAATCAAACTTCACACCATACATTATCGGGAAGTAAAAGGAAAAGAGAAAACTGAGCAGATTGTCTTTGTACTGTCTTTTTCAAGCAACATGAAACTCTCGTAATTAACTATAACTATGGGTCTGGGATTCGATTTTCTTCCCACTCGAGGTTGTCCATGCAAACTTTGCAAAATAGATATAGTATTTTGCTTTTATTTTTAGCTTCTGCTTTCATCGACCCGCAACAGTCTCGGCGTAATTTTGTAAAGATTTGTTTTGTGCAGTCCACCTGTTTAAACGCACCCATCATTTTTACGGCGGATAATAGCCTCACGCTCCATTGTCTGCAACACAAAAGCTCTACATTGGCGATCTCGCTCTCCGCTGCGCACAGTTTGAGATCCCCGCTGTAGACTGCGCTCCCTGGACTGTCATATCCACAAGGTCATCGCGTTATCGCTGCGTTCATCTGCTGCTGTGTGCTGGGCTTTTGTCTGGGCTGCCCCGCGCCCTTGAACACACCATAGGTTTTCTCTTCTCTCCACAGAGCCATCGCAGAGCTATCCTTCCAAGTGTTGAATCCTTGACGATGTACTTTGTGGAAAGTACGGAGCGTGTGGACAAAGTGATTCTGACAATTGAGTAAATGGATAGGTCAGATAATCTTTTGGATATTTTGCTCTGCTCTAACTTAAAGGGATATTTCAGGATTTTTGACATAGGGCCTCATTTCCTAGTAATCCAGAGTGTTGTTGATGTCTGGAGATTTTTTTTAAAATTCATGCAGTTCTTATATTTGAAGAGTCTAGTGGCGCTAGGCTAGTGCAAGGCTAGCGCATTTCTACGGTAACAGCTTGGCTGCATTAAAAACAGTGTGACCCACTCCACAGTGCACCTGAGGCAAATCACTTATAACACCAGACTAACCATATAAATGTCTGTGTTAGTAGAATAATTTTTGAAATATAACTGACCTTGCATCACATGAATTATCGCATTTTGAGGGACTATTTTCTCGCAGATCACTCCGCCGCTGCGTAGCTTACAACCACGAAGCTGATGCTGCTCAAATATAAGTTATTCATATCATTAGTCTGGTGTTATAAGTGATTTACCTCAGGTGCACTGTGGAGTGGGTCAGACTGTTTTTAATGCAGGCTAACTGTTACCGTAGAAATGCGCTAGCCTTGCACTAGCCTAGCGCCACTAGACTCTTCAAATATAAGAACTGCATGAATAATAATTTAAAAAAAAAATCTCCAGAAATTAACTCTGGATAACTAGGAAATGAGGCCCTATATAAAAAATCCTGAAATATCCCTTTAATTTAGGTCGACAGTGGCTCAAATGGTAGAGACCTTTTCGATAGAAAATGTCAGTGGTTCAAATAGCCCAATATCATAACAGGAGTGGCCTCACAGCGCTGCACCAAACATCCAAACAGTGAAAAAAATGTAATGTCCTGCAAGGATATCTATCAATCAATCAATCAATGGTTTTGTATAGCCCATCACAGCGGGAGTGGCCTCACAGGATTGTACAAACATTAAGGCAAATGAACAGTGTAAAATTCAGGCAAATGAAGTGTCCAGGCAAACATAATGTCCAAATAAGCTTCCACAGCAGCCGCGTAGATGTCCCCCGTCTTTAGACTCTCCGGCTGAAAAAGGAAAAAAGATACCTCGGGGAGAATGATGTATTTGTATCGAAAACAGTTATTCGCCTCCACCACCACCACCACCCAATCTCCCCACACGCTTCCCTCCCTCAGCCTGTCAGCGTCTCTGCCATTATCTCGCGCACACAGAGGAAATCATTTGTCATCTGGAACATTTGTCCTTACCGTGTCCTAAATTCATATTGAACCTTTTAGATCTTCCGCCATGTTGATTTTTGCCCTTTTTTTCTTAACACTTTTTCCTGCTTTAAGTCTGATATCTCCTTCATCTCAGCCCTGCAGTTAATCCTATATCGGGCTGCGCTGTGTTAATTGTCTCGTTATCGCAAATTTCCCTTTTGATCTTAATAGAAAAACATAATTATTTCAACAGCAGATACATTGGAATATCAAGTTAAGAGTGGACTACCAATAAATCTAAGTTAATGAAAATTCTGTTCAAATCATTGTGTTGAAATGGTTTAGTGAAATGTAGCAATATTATCTTTATATCAATAATCTACATTTCTGGACATTATAGGAAATTTGCGTTATTTTGTTATTCATCGATCAAAATATGCTGTATTGATACTAACAGCTAGAGCTGGGCAGTTAATCAAAATGTAATCGAAATTGCAATCCCTACTTTGGTCAATCTCAATAATAATCATGGAACTTTATAATCGTCGGGTTTACTGCCATTCCTTTGGGAAAGCACTTAGTTTTGGAGTTTGGACGAGACAATGGAAGATTTTGTCTGGTAGATGAAACTGGAGGAAAGGATTTGTCATTGTTTGAGCTGCGATTTGTGTAAAGTTCATGAATCAGCTACATGTATTATGAGGGGAAAAAATCGACACGATATGATATGCATGTGACTGCAGCTGATTTTGCCTGGAGTCAGGACAGTGATTGCAGCTAATACTATGCTCATACATTTGACTAAAGGTGCCTTCACACCTAACGCGGATCTCATGGCTGATGCGATTAATTACCCTGTATTTAACGCCCACGTGCGTTAAATTACTGCGTATGGCGGCAGGTGCAGAAGAGCGATTTGATACTGTAATAATGTAATGTTTCCACGAATAAAAGTAAAAAGCGTGAGGCATTGCTCTTCAGTCACAGACTGAGAAGTGAAGAAGGAAGTCATGGAGCTTCTGCTTTAGACAGAACTTCAGACTTCTGCTGGATATAAGAGTCATATCTTATTCTGAAACTCAAATATGTAGAAAAAACGTAACATAATAGAACATTTTTATTACAATTACAAAAAGTGAAAATCCTGTATATGATTAAAATTAGTTCATTATTAATTACTCACTTTAAAACAAACCCTTGTATCTGTTGTAGAGTCATGTTTGTCCCAGTTCCTCTGAGTCGTGGTGCAGCAGGACTGATGTGGACAGATGTTACAGAAGAAGCTCATGAGGTTCATTTCTTCAACAGTTATTATATTAACTATTTTCTCCAAAGTAAAAGTAGATCTACCACAGTCCTGTCCACAGCTGTCATGGTCCACCATGACCCACCACGACTCAGAGGAACTGGGACATGACTTCCTTCTTCACTTCTTAGTCTGTGACAGTAGCGCAACGAGACCTCAGCCTTTTTACTGGAAACAAAGAGCATGTTGCATTTAGTGTCATGTTACTGTCAGTCATGGTGTCTGACCTAAAGTCTAACTGATGAAAACCAATTCACATTTACACTGAGAAGGTTGGAAGGGCGCCCCCTTGTGTCAAACTGTGTCCAAATGCCCGGACCAAAATTGGCACCCAGAAGACGTTGAAAAATAAGTTGTGTGAAAGCAAAAAGGCAAATGCAACCACTTACCTCAATTGTATTGCTTTTATTCATGGAAACACTTATTTCAGTGTGTATCTGACTCGTTTCAATACATTTTGTCTTCATTTCAAGTAATTTATTTGCCAATGGGGTAAGAAAATTATCCCATTGGCAGATTTACTTTCTTATTTCAAGCAAGATTGACCTTAGAACCAGTGAGAAATGTCATCAAACTAGCAAAGTAAATTTGGTCAGATCAGGAAAAAAGTCTAAATGAGTGAAAACCGCTCAAAACAAGATGCATTTCCTCCATTCAAGTCCAGCAACCTTTGGACTAATGTTTGACCATCTCTCTCTCAACTCTGTCTTGCCCACAGACACACACACACACACTGGCATAGATTTTTATTGGGACGTTTTCCAACTATAAAAACAGAGTGGAGCTCCAACATCAATAAAATGCAGCCAGCATGTAGTCTTTTAAAACCCCATTTCCCATCATTCCAGCTGTCTCATAGCGCACTTCCTTGTCCCCTATACATCCGACTTTATTACACTAACCCCGACTTTACTTCCACGTCATGCCTCAAGGAAGCCCTAATATTAATCGCTCTATCTCGTCGAAGATTCTTCTGCTAGTGCGCCGACATAATCCCTATAGTTCCGCAGCGTCACAGCGGCTTTAAAGAGTGTAGCCGAACGCGAAATGAGCTCCAGACAGAGCAAGATTGGAAAGCTCAAGGAACGGGGGAAAGAATCGGGGCAAAAAATATCAATTGATTTTGAAAATGCGAGTTACGTTAGCGATTTGGTTCTCGTGAATGGTTCCTTGTAGTAAAAAAAAAGGAGATTGGAATCTTGGGGAGGGCAACAGAAATAGTAAAAGTTTGTGGTTTGGTTTGGTTTGATTTGATTTGATTTGATTTATTTGAGCTATTATTTACAATGAGTTATTATTTACAATATTTACATCATTACATTTACATTATCACAAAAAAACCCCAATAAAAATAAATAATAACTCAAAAGGAGTAGGCCAAAGCAAGTGCCTACCCCAATTTACAAATACAATTATTGATTAGCAGCATTGATAATTCGAAGCTTTTACATGTCAAAAAATAAATAAAAAATAATCTAATGTGTCTTACAAGACAATTTACAGGTATGAAAAACATAGAGCAAAAATAGAAAGGTTTGTGATTTCTGAGTGTATTTACTTTTTTTTAGTTAGTTTTTTAGTTTTCTCTTATTTGTTATCATTGCTTATATTACCATTCTGGTCACCATTCTGTTGATTTACTTATTAAGTGGTCATAGTGTTTTAGATATACACATATTATCATCACCATAATAACAATGACAATAATAGCATTCTCAAAAGTATCATTCTCAAAAATATCATCTTCAAATTCATTCAATCATACCGGCTTCAACTGTAATAATGTTGGTTAAGATTGTTCTGTCAGTGGTTTTTGATTGTTTTCCCTATTTGTGAGGTGCGTTAAAAAGCCAGGGTATTATGTGGCAAGCTGGTAGAGGGCGGTAGCCCCCACCAGCGAGCCCCCACCCTGCTGCCCTAACTAGTTGATGTTGTGAACTGTTTTATAATCCTATTCTGAGTGGTGCTTTAAAAAGACAAGATTTATGAGCCCGTTGAGAGGGGGACCCTACAACAGGTCCACATCTCACCTGCCCCAATTCTGGTTCTGAATGTAAATCTACTTATTACAAATGAATTATGAAGCCAAGCCTTATATTAATATCTGGTAAGGAATGACATGTCCTTTTCAAGGCATGTATATAATTTCCGTGTATTAACATATTATAAGATTATGCTTAGTGGCCATTGGATGTGTATCCGGTCCCACAGAAGCAGAAACTTAATGGAATATGATTTAGCATTTAGCTCAGAGGACACTTTTATATGCTAATTCTTATCTCAAGCGGAAAAAAGGTCTCAAAATGTCTTTACATGCATTAATAATTTCTAACTTAGTGTTGACATCACCCAAATGTGATCAATGGGTTGACAACAGTTGAAAACATAATTGTCTATGTTTGATGGCTAAAGGCTAACAGCTATAGGAAAAATACATTGCTGTTCACATACTTTAGGTTCGAATGCCGCTCCTCCGTTTTATTTCTGTGAACGTGGCGGCCATATTACAATCATCCTATTATCCAAGTGAGGGCAGAAATTTGCTTGAATAAAAGTAAGTATTCAGATACAGTGATGATTTTGGTCCGAATAACATAAGTCCATCCGTCTTTGCCCGACTCTAATTTCACTGAAAAATAATGTCAAACACTGCACTGGGCTCCGTTGTAAACAAAATTACAGCATCTTTGCTTCAAACAATATGTTATAATGCTGACTCTATTTTCCAAGACATTTCCCCATTAATGTTAGTTATAAATCAAATTACCAAAGTCAATGCAAAAAACAAATCTGTCAGAGAAGCAGTCACACGGAAAACAAAGCAGAGAAAAAAACGTTACTTTCTCCCATTTCTCCACCATTACTTTAACAAATGCTGAATTATGAATATATGTTTCTGTTAAATAAAGATATAGAGACATGGAGAGGAGCAAAGTGGTTAAACAGCCCATACATACATTAAAAAAACGGACAATGCTAACCAGAAAGCTAAAGTTTTCTTCATGCTACGTATGCTAACGTTAGCAATGAGTGACCTATTTTTCTTTTTCTATTGAACAATTTGCTGTGATTTTGGCTTGACTTTAATGGCAACTATTGCCGTGTACCAGCCAAAATTGCCTAAATTTCCCACCTCCCACTTGAAAAAATGCCTTGGAACGCCGCTCGAACTGGTCATTACAACTTGAACTACGACTAGAACTCAAGACTGCTAAGAGTTCGTATAGAGTTCGGGAAATTCCACAGTTACCATGGAGATGCGCCATCTTTGCAGCTGTTAGCATTCATTTCCATTGACTAACATGAGCTAAAAACAGTATAAAAGTGGAGAAAAAAAGCAGTGGAACAACTCCGTTAGCTGCTGAGTTACTGCTGGTAAATACATCTAACACACTGTGGTGTCCAAGTGTTTTAATGTGAACAATAACTCCAGTATTTTAACTTTTAAAATCTCCATTAGTTTACAATTGCTGGTAATCCCATAATGCTTAGCGATATGACATCACATTCCCGAACTCTATACGAGATGAAGACGGTAATGGCGGCCCCCAGTGGAGGAGCAGCTAATAATAAAACTGTAACAAAACCGCTGCATCATGAATGTTACATTTCGTCACAGCTTTCAACATAACGTTAAGTCGCATGTTTTTAATTATATCTGGTTTGGAGAAACTTCCATAAAACGTTAGCATCAAATTAGCTAACTGTTGTAGCATTAGCCGTTTTGTTTACATATGAGTTTATCACCTGGAATGCTCTGAGGCCGTAAGTCGTAATTCTCAAGTGGGAAAGTTGCCAGATACCAGTTACCAGTTGCCTGGAACGCGCCATATGTTTATAGAGTTTGGGGAAATCAACTGTTACCATGGAGATCCGCCATGTTTGTGTACTGAGACGCTACTGATAAATACATCTAACAAACAGCAGTGTCCAAGTGTTTTGATGTGAACTATAACTCCAGTATTATAACAACAACAATGTCCTTTATGCATATACATATTTTACTATAGATCTGTGGCAGTAAAACATAACTTTGGAAATAGAAGTGCCCTGAATTGTCAAAAGTCTTCAAAACGGCACGTAAAACAGGAAAAAAGATTGAAACCCATCCCAGGAGCATCCGGTCACGTGGTTGCAGACAAATGAACATCTTTTCCCGCAACAAAAGTCACAAAACGCTGCTAAGGCGTTCCACCTCTTATCTCCACCGTAGCAGTGTGTCGAATTTCCTTGAGTTCAAAAGAGTGAACAACTAAATCCCTGTTTCCCGGATAACGGCAGCGGCTTCGCCCTCTCGCACACGGTTTGTAAATCACAGGGGAAGCTGAGCATGAGATTACACCGCAGATAACATCAGCCCTTAGAGGAGATACAGCAGGAGTTATAACGTATGTGCCACCTCCATGCTCACTCCGCCGCACTATCTCGCAATGTGCCGTCAGAAAAAGGGATATGGCGGTAAAATCCGGGCAGGCTACAGGAGAGAATAGAACAGCTGGAACGAAACAGCTACGGATTAAAACATGGTGATTGTCGGCCGCTGAGTCAACAGAGGAGGGATAATTATGCAACTTTATATTTTTTTAGGCTATAACGTTTTCACAGTTAACCTCTTAACCCCCGCCTGAACCGAGTGCACTTTCTCCAGTTTGGCTTTGCCCAAATCTGAAAGCTTCTTGGAAAACGCATCAAAAAAGCGACCAAACGAGGATGAAAATGCAACAAAAGAGCGTGACAAAAATGTGACAAAACGTGATGAAAATGTGACCAAAAAAAGTGATGAAAAAGCCATAAAAGAGCAATAGAAAAGGGGAAAAAATGCGACCAATAAGTGACAAAAAAGTGACAAAAAAGTTAAGAAAATGTGACGAAAATTTGACAAAAATTTGACGAAAAAGTGACAAAAATGTGACAAAAAAGTGACAAAAATATGACAAAAATGTGAAGAAAATGTGAAGAAAATGTGACAAAAATTTGAAGAAAATGTGACAAAAATTTGAAGAAAATGTGACAAAAATGTGACAAAAATGTGACAAAAATGTGACGAAAAAGTGACCAAAAAAGGCCACAAAATAGCAACAGATAATTGACAAAAAGCACTGAAAATGTGGGGGGGGGAAGTGAGGAAATGCAGCACAAAAAAAAAACTATGGAAAAAAATTTCTAAAAAGTAACAATGCGAGACAAAAGGTCAGTTTAGGTGAGTTTTGTAGGTCTTAGCTTTCAAATGAGGCGCTACACTGGCCCGTAGGCTGTAACCTTTTTAGATTTGGGTCAAGCTGAACTGGTGAAAACGCACTTGGTTAAGGCAGGGGTTAAGAAAATGTGACAAAAATGTGACAAAAAAGTGAAGAAAAAGTGAAGAAAATGTGACAAAAAAGTGAAGAAAATGTGACAAAAATGTGACGAAAAAGTGACAAAAATGTGAAGAAAATGTGACAAAAATGTGACGAAAAAGTGAAGAAAATGTGACAAAAATGTGACAAAAAAGTGAAGAAAATGTGACAAAAATGTGACGAAAATGTGAAGAAAATGTGACAAAATTTGACGAAAATGTGACAAAAATTTGACGAAAAAGTGAAGAAAATGTGACAAAAATGTGACAAAAAAGTGAAGAAAATGTGACAAAAATGTGACGAAAAAGTGAAGAAAATGTGACAAAAATGTGACAAAAAAGTGAAGAAAATGTGACAAAAATGTGACGAAAAATGTGAAGAAAATGTGACAAAAATTTGACGAAAAATGTGACAAAAATTTGACAAAAGAAAAAATGAAAAAAACAAAAATGTGACAAAAAGTGAAGAAAAGTGAAAAAAATGTGACAAAAAAGTGAAGAAAATGTGACAAAAATGTGACAAAAAGTGAAGAAAATGTGACAAAAATGTGACGAAAAAGTGAAGAAAATGTGACAAAAATGTGACAAAAAAGTGAAGAAAATGTGACAAAAATGTGACGAAAATGTGAAGAAAATGTGACAAAAATTTGACGAAAATGTGACAAAAATTTGACGAAAAAGTGAAGAAAATGTGACAAAAATGTGACAAAAAAGTGAAGAAAATGTGACAAAAATGTGACGAAAAAGTGAAGAAAATGTGACAAAAATGTGACAAAAAAGTGAAGAAAATGTGACAAAAATGTGACGAAAATGTGAAGAAAATGTGACAAAAATTTGACGAAAATGTGACAAAAATTTGACGAAAAAGTGAAGAAAATGTGACAAAAAGTGAAAAAAGTGAAAAAATGTGACAAAAATGTGACAGAAAATGTGACAGAAAATGTGACAAAAATGTGACAAAATGTGAAAAATTGAAAAAATTTGACAAAATGTGACAAAAATGACAAAAGTGAAGAAATGTGACAAAAATGTGACGAAAATGTGAAGAAAATGTGACAAAAATTGACGAAAATGTGACAAAAATGTGACGAAAAAGTGACAAAAATGTGAAGAAAATGTGACAAAAATGTGACGAAAAGTGAAGAAAATGTGACAAAAATGTGACAAAAAAGTGAAGAAAATGTGACAAAAATGTGACGAAAATGTGAAGAAAATGTGACAAAAATTGACGAAAATGTGACAAAAATGTGAAGAAAATGTGACAAAAATGTGACGAAAATGTGACAAAAATTTGACGAAAATGTGAAGAAAATGTGACAAAAATGTGACGAAAAAGTGACAAAAATGTGAAGAGAATGTGACAAAAATTTGACGAAAATGTGGGGGGGGGGAAGTGAGGAAATGCAGCACAAAAAAAACCTATGGAAAAAAATGTCAAAAAAGTGACAATGCGAGACAAAAGGTCAGTTTAGGTGAGTTTTGTAAGTCTTAGCTTTCAAATGAGGCGCTACACTGGCCCGTAGGCTGTAACCTTTTTAGATTTGGGTCAAGCTGAACTGGTGAAAACGCACTTGGTTAAGGCAGGGGTTAAGAGGTTAAAGGTAATGTCAAGTAATGGGAAAGACAGTCTATCAGCACGGACTGTCTCAGGTTTTCATCCTGATGGGAAATTGGAGCGCCCTCTGTAGGCAGCGGAGGGAATTCCCATATGTTTTGTATTCATTACCGTTCAGGTTTTATTTAGCACATTGGAGTGTGGATGTTGTAAATGTACTTTATAAATAAATCTGTGACCATGGCCTTGATATTTAAGCTATAAAAACATTCATTTTTAGCTAACAGCATTTTCAGAATGGGCCTTTAGATGGTGTGTGAACTTTAAAGATGCAGAGGATGCTTGTGGGTTCCATCTGGTGTGCAACAACATTCAAAAGCTCAAAAAAAGATGATATCGCATGATACTGTATATTTTATATTATTTGCAGGTGCATGTGCTTTTAGGCTGATTTGAACAGACTTGCATTTAGAGATGAGACAAAATGAGGCCAGCTTCGAAGCTGCTTCGCCAGAGCAGAGGGGCAAGAGAGTCATGATAATAATAATAATAATAATAATAATAATAATAATAATAATGGCTTGCACTTACTGAGCTGTGCTTTAGCTGTGTTGACAAGTATTTGAAAATGCTCATCATTCATCCACCGCACGCTCGGCCGTCTGCAGCATTGATGCTTGTCACATTGAGAGAAGGTCCCCGGGGAAAACCTGGGACACTCTGGAGGGTCGACGTCTGTAACCTGGCCTTGGAACACCTCGGGCAGTGTGCGAGGATGGGGAAGTCAAAGATAATTGACAGACATCGATCAGTTTGATATTAATTATTTGATTTCATCCAGTTCTTTTGGTCCAGAAGAGTTTCGTTGTGCCGATAACACCAGCTGAAGTCCTGTGGTGGCCTGTGTGTGTGTGTGTGTGTGTGTGTGTGTGTGTGTGTGTGCGCGCGTGCGTGCGTGCGTGCGTGTGTGTGTGTGTGTGTGTGTGTGTGTGAGAGAGAGAGACTTCTAAGAGTGGCTTAGGTCCAATTTCTTCTCTCCTATTGTTGAGCGTTGTCTGTGGTAGTTCTCTAAATTGCGAGCGTGAGAGTCCAGTCAGTTCCCTCTTTCTAAGAATAGGGAGCGGGGTATTTTGGCCCGATGTGAGAGGTTATCTGTCTCACTGTGTCAGCTACAAATGGGCAGCTGCCAGAGGCTTTAGCTCAAACAGACACTTCAGAGGAGAGGCTGTATACGGACATTATTAGAAAATCCATAGCAGCACCACAGAGCGATTGAGCAAAGGACTGATAACTGGTCTCTTTATAACTTTTGGTTTCATTTCTTCCGTTGAAAGTCACCTTGTTTTTCATTAGAGTAATGATCTGGCAATGTTTTTGTGAGGAAACTAGTTATTACTGAAGAGAAAGACTTTTCATGTGATCTAAAGTCAGTTTTGAAAAAAATCTGTAAAATAAAATCAGTATGTGCCTTTTTTAAAATTTGATTAAAATGTAGTAAATCAGACTATGAACTAGACATCACCAAAGTTGGAAACTTAAACATAATTGTTTATGTCTTGGGTGTTACTTTAAAATGCATTACCCGGCCTTCAGGGGAAGGCAATGTCAGGCCTGGGGGCCAAATCTGGCCCTCCAGCATGTATCCTCTGGCCCCTCATCGTTTTGATAAATAAAATACTAATACTATAAAATATCATGAATTCCTTCAAACTTTTCCCAGGGGAGGACTCTCGGACCCCTTGCTTAGAACATATAGTCAAACAAAAATACCAAAACAACGATTGAGTTTGGGTCAACGGAAGCTCGGCCCCCCTTTCTTGTGACTAGACAGAAAATCAACCCGCGAATCGGAAAACTTTACCTATCCATGTGCTATGGTAAAGAAGATCCTTTCCAAGTTGTGAACTGGAAATTACAAATGCATTGTGTTCAAGCGCTTTTGTGGTTGTAGCAAAGTAAAACAACTTGCTTTTCTCCGTGAAACACACCAAGCTTGAGCTATTTCTTTTTCCCATGATGCTAAATGGAAAAAAGACTAGACACTACCATTGCGAGGTAAAGGAATGGTGTCGGCTTAATAACAATCAGCTAAAATGCATAAAAATGTATTATCGCTTCTCTCTGTCGTGTTGACAGGTCAAAGGTTTTCTCATTTCAGAAACTCGGGCATCAAACTTATTTCCCAGTTTTCCAGTGGACAATGCACACGGCAAAAAAAAAAAATCTGTAAATTTTACGGTAAAAAACTGGCAACTTAGCTGTCAGTTTTTTACCGTAAAGTTTATGGTAACAAACTGCCAACCACAGCTGCCAGTTTTCACCGTATTTTTTACAGTAAAAAACTGCCACCCTGAGCTGCCAGGGGGCCCTCTGGCGGCCGACCTGTGTACTGCGCACTGGGAGAGAGGACGTCATGTGGGCAGGAGCTGGTCACCTGACAACTCCCATAATGCAGTTCTCTGCATACGTTTCCCTCAGAACAGAAGGATGAGGTTTTTAAGTCATGATGAGTGTTACAATAAACTGGTTTCACTATTAGAAATATAATCTGGTGGTGCCATGAGTATATCTATCTGTGAAGTTTACATGTAAATAATATTACAGAATTGATCCGTAAAAAGCAGTTTAATAAATATTAACACTGTAAACCTGTAATATTTGCAGCAAATTTATGTAAAATGTACAACATTGTCACAGTTTTTAAGAAATACTTATCCAGTGTAAAATACACAGTCATTTTCTGTAAACACATTTACATACTTTTTCTGTAGGTAAATTACAGTTTTTTACTGTATAATTTACAGACGTTTCTTACAGTGCAGACTAGTATAGGTGATGTTTGTGAGCCATTTTCTACTCGACAAGTGATATTTACTGTAATCACGAGACATGAAGTTAAAACGTTAAGTCAGTGAAATAATAGAAAATGTTTTCATAGTCTACTGCACATAATAGTTTAATACTTATACTACATGAGAATTAGAAAACTGAGGAGTTTTGCCTGCACTGTCTCCAGGTAAAATAAAGATACAAAACTGAATAAATGACAGATCGCACTTACAACAGGAGGGTCCCGGGTTGGAGTCACAGACTGTCGGCTCTGTCTGTTTGGAGTTTGCATATTCTCCCCGTGTCTGGAGGCGTTTCCTCTGCGTCCACTGTACAGCAGTGTCCCGGGATCTATAAATGAGAGCCCAGTGCGGTCGCTCCCTCTGCTCCTGATATGTTGTCGGCCACAGACCGACAGATAAGGAAAGCGATTGCATATAAATCAGGGCTGGAGGTGTTTGACATTTGGGACATGGCCGGGCTCCAAAGGGCGAAACATTGACTTTCTGCTGCTGTGGTCCTGAGCTGCTCTCGAGATTACGCTCAACGTTATGCCAACTACAGGAACACAGTCAATAATATGTTTAAAATACGTAATCATTTTAGGGGTGTGCATTTATTAAATTCTTTGGTGTGTTTGGTATTAATGTGGAGCAGTGCTTTAAGTGGACAAAAAGAAATGCCGGTACTCTATTTTTTGCCAAGCCCGGACTGTATCATTTATATCATGTATTCACAATAATTACACTCAGATCTGGTCAAATAAATAACTCATGATGACAGTCCAATGCAAATAAAATAAGCTTAGTGAACATCCATCTGCATAATAAATAACAGAAATGAAAGCCCAGTCTTACCTTTAGAAGAAAGACTGTTTTAGCTGAACTCTTACAGATGGATGTCTCTCTGTTACAGATATGATTCTTACAGCAATGTCTGTGCTTTCCAAAGTGTCTAACAAACACTTCCATGATCTGGAGCTTGTGCTGTCATTGCAGCTCGTCCGGCTGCATTCTGTCTGCAGGCCGCCTCATCTCAGTCCGCTGAAGTTTGTTTCAATCCATATTTACCCCCTTGTTTTGTTTTTATCGCATCTACGAGGTCAAACGGGGCACGTCACTTTCATGCTCGTCGCCACTTGTGAGAAGCTCAATGACAGCGGCACAGGTGGGATCAGCCAAGGCGTCCTCTGATTCTGACCGTGTTCTTTTACTCTGACCCCGTCGCCAGGAGAGTCAAGTGTTTGTGTTTTAACCGAGCAGCGATGGTTTCTCACAGCCTCTCCAGGATCCGCTTGTTTGTGTGGACGAGCATCACGTTGAGTTGTTTACAGCGACTGCAGCGACGCATGGCGCTTTTCACTCATACAACTCAAGGGTGTGTGGGTAATGTAGTCTCTGCTCAGGCCTGTTTCACACCGGACGCCGACCGCAGAGCCGAGCACCCTCTGCGGTAGAACTACCTCGAGCGGCGAGCGCATGTATTCAGACTGCCACAGAGCGGAGGCGAAGCTAGAGTAGTATTGGACTCAAAACAACTCCTCGTGGTTCATTCTAAAGCAGCACTATTAATGATAAGATAGGAATACAACTAATATGTCTCCTTAATATACTTTATATGCACAAAATGTGTTTTGCTCATAAAAAAAATAATGTAAATTACTACTAAATGTAGTAGTAGATGGAAAATGATGTTATTAATACACCTGAAGTTATATTTCCTGTATTCCAAGTACAAGATTGGATAGACGTGAAATTGCTTTATGAAAGTGATTTGGTTCACTCGTCAATTCGTTCACGAATCCGCGTGCGGTGTGAAACAGGCCTCACGGTGGGACGAAGTAGGAAGCGTGCATTATGAAGGCAGCCAGAGCAGCCAGAGGATTACAACAGATGTGCAAAAGAGCGCACCAGTACGCTAAAAGCACTGATGTGGAGTATCAAAAGAGACTTGGCCTTATTGCTGTAATCAATGATTTTAGTAAGTTAATTAGCCACAGTTTTGTTTTAATCAACTTTGTAACATGGTCAATTTAGCATAATACCCCCCATGAGCACAATATTGAAGTTGTTTTCTCATTAAAAACATACCTGGAGTTGTGTCTCGAGCCGCTAGCGCATCGTTCAGTATGGTTTGGATCTGCTGCACTGGCTGTTTTCATACCATCGCTCCCGAAAAGCTCCTCCAAAGTCCCACGTATCCAGGAAGCTAAGGCGAGACACTGCAGGTGAATAGGGAAGAAATACATAAATGTAGAGATATCAATGTGAACATTACTGATGTAAATATGAGAACAAAAATCTGTCATTTTCAGCGATGAAATCTAAATAATGGATAGATCCGAACTTAAATGTAAGGTTTTATTTTGTGACACATTAGTAACTAGCTAATCATAAGTGAAAAAAATGTATAACAACTCTTATTGTGCCTTGTTTTTTGACGGTGCAAAGCTGAATAAATCAGGCTGAGAATTAGATAAGACAAAATCCCTCTGAGAAAATCTTGTTAAGCCCAAGCCCGGACAGTTTGGAGTCCGTAGGAGCTATAGAGGCGATGTCATCATTAGAGTCATCGCAGGAACCCTTCAGGACACATGGATGTAAAACCTGTCAATATTTGTGAATGAATACCCGAGGCAAACACGGCTTAGTTGCTACTTCCGGGTTATCTCCGCCTCGCTCGGGAAAAATCATCATAAAATAAGCATCATGCACGGTAGGTTTGATCATCTTTTATTCTCTGACATGAAAACTAAGATGTAAAGGGAGGAAACTAGCTAAAAATCTCCACTTCGACCACTGCGTGAAAAATGAATATGTTCGGGAGCGGGAGGAGCTTATTTGAAGATTGCGTGGAGGATCCGGAGGTGAAACTACTGGATATTTTCTTTCAGCTGTTGATGAGTAGGTGAAAGCAGTCAGAAGCAAGTCAATATCCTGCTATCTATGCATGTTCTGCCCCGTCCTTGATGAGCACCGGTCACCGTTTATATCATTTCCTGACTATTGATGCACTTGCCCTCATCTGCTTTTCAAAGTCTAAGGTAGTGTTTGAGATTATTACCAGATAGGAAGAGCTTTATTTATACAGCGCCTTTCACAGACATGCTCACAAAGCCCTGCACACATCTGCGCCAACGGTCCCTCTGACCACCACCATAAACAAAAGCATAACACATGCACTTTAATCACGGTCTTATGCTTCATGTTTGTTCTCCCACATGAACTAGAGCTGTTCTTTTGGCAGCGAAGTTAAATAACACAAGGCTCTATCAAACTGTCATTGGACGTTTTTTTGTCTCTTCTTCTCAGTTTTATTTAGTCATATTTCGGTCGACGAAAATATCTGGACATTTTAGTCATAGTTTTAGTCTCATAAACAACGGCACAGTAGCACACAGGGATGGGTACCGTTCGTCTTTTTTCGACACCACTACTTTAACGATACCTGCTTTTCGGTGCCGGTGCCTTAACGGTACTTTTTTCGGTACCTATGTTATTTTAATTCAATTAAAATAACATGTATAAAAAAGTGTAGTTCAGGAAAAAGTCCTAAAACAGCAAATCAGAAGCTACACAGGCCGCAGCAGCGTCACCTGTAACTTCGTGTTTTGAGCACAATTTCCACTTAAAGGGGGGGTATTATGTAAAATCGACTTTTCAAGCTTTATATCATGTTATTATGTCATTCCCTCATTAAACACATGCCTGGAGTGTTGCCTTGGCTCATTCACATATTTTTGAGTAATCAGTAAAACTTAGACGGCAGCCATTTTAGGTGTAGCTATGCCTCAGTCCTCCTAGGAACGCCCCCACCTCCTGGAGACGCCTCTGGACCTTTTGTCACCAGCCAAGCCACCAACCACTGCTCCTCAGCTCAGCAGAGCCCCCTCCCCTCACAGTAGTGTTGTTTAGATGCCACAGCAGTGTGCTGAAGGGGGCGTGTCGGAAAGCTTCTTAAAGAGACAGAGGCCTATTTCAAGACGTTCAGTACAGCCATTTTGAGAGAGCAATTTATTCAAGGCAGTTATTTTAATTTACTGCATATACAGACCAACAGAAGGTTACGTCATCATTGTAGTATGCTATAGACTGGTGCTACGTATGTGATTGAAAAAAGCATAATACCCCCTCTTTAAGATGCGATAAAAAGACAGAAAGGACATTATTACCTTCTGAGCTGCAGAGACAGATCCACATCAGGACACAGTTTTCTTTCATATAAACTTTTCTAAACACACTGACGAAGCGAAAGCCCTTTCCCGTCAAAGATCCTTACACAGTCAGGCAGCTGGTCCTAAACTGTGGAACGCCCTACGACTACACCTGAGGGCCCCACAGTCTCTGGAGACCTTTAGAAGAGGACTTTTTAAATCTGTGTGCTTTTATTGTTGTTAGTTTTCACTTGTGTTGTGGCACTTTGAGATTTTCATGTAAAGTGCATGGCAAATTACAAATTAAAGGTATTATTATTATTACAGTGAGAGCGCTCACTCTGCCACTAATAATCTACCAAAAACTGTACAAAAAATGCCTAATACAGAATGAGTCACTTTTCCACAAACAATCTTTGATATTCCCCTCACGCTGCAGCTGCTTGTAAAGTTGTAAACTCAGCCTCCATGGGTCTGTCGCTAAAGGTAAAGACGTCTTTCTTGTTGTCACTGCTCTGTTTTGTTTTTCAATTTGTCTAAAAACTAAAGGTTCTTATTCAGTCCTGGTTTATAACTGGTTTAGTTTGGCTCTGGGTTTACAACCGCTGTAAGTCCTGGTTTAGTCCTGGCTCAGTCCTGACACAGAGCCATCTCTATTACAAAAGTTTAGTACGATATAGCTTTGCTTTGCTTTAAGTTATAGCTTTGCTTCAAAGAGGCTCATTATCTGCACACACGTTCATGTTGCTTTTTTTTTAGACTCGCTGCGGGTCATATATTGACGTCTGGAGAGAAAAAGAACCGAAAGTTGGCACTGAAAGAATTTTAGTTTTTCGATACAACCCCGGACCGGAGCTTTTCGGTCGGTACCAAGTAGGCACCGTTTAATGGTACCCGTCCCTAGTAGCACAGCGGTTAGTGCTTCTGCATCACAGCTAGAAGGTCCCAGGTTCGATTCCCACCTTTGTGTGTAGTTTGCATGTTCCCCAACCCCCGTGTCTGTGTAGGTCTCCTCTGGGCACTCCAGTTTACCCTACCACTAACAACATGTATAATGGGTGAATCCTCCAGCCAGGTGATTCTGACCATCAGCCTGGCTCCACATCACGGAGATGGGACGCTCTTTTGGGTCGGACAAGCGGCATCACAGGATGGGTCAAATGCAGAGGACACATTTCCCTACGGGGACAATAAAGTATACAAACAAACAAACAAACAAATCTTTAATTTCAGAGTTTGTCTTATTTAGACAGCACAAATACTACTAAATAATTGAGTCGAGGACATTAACACTTTTGCATTCTGAACGAGGCGTTTCAGAAAACAAAAACATGTCTGCGGCTCACGGCGGAAGCGTATGAAACAGTCATGTGAAATTTGGTCCAGCTGTGTTATTTAGGCCCCGTTCTAAGTGATTGCATTGATTGCCTGGAGCTGTTTGGGAGCCGCAGGAGCCAGGTCTTAACCATCCGAATAAACCGAATCTATGAAAAGAGCTTTCCGAGCTGTGACACGCGGCGTTTCCCTCAATGCATAATCTTTTCGTTACAGGCGGCCCAAATCAAGCAGCGTGCAGCCGCCTTACCCAAAGACTTTATTTTTTTAATGATTTGATTTCTTAAAAGGATTGAATCACTAAAAAATAAGACGGCTTATTAAATCAGGCCCGGGAATGGTTGATTTTATTTGACAAAATGGGATTGTAAAGCGCGACTTCCCTTGTTTGAAAAGCCACTTTTATTCTCCACACCGTGACAAAACCGCAGTGAAAAGACCGTGCGGTGAGTCCCTGTGGGCCTGCCCTGTTGGAGAGCGCGGGTCACTGAAGTAAACAGCCCTCACCTTTCAGTCTGAACCTTGTCCTTGGCTGCAGCTCCAATACAGCAGGGCTTTGGAGAACGAGACAAATAAACTCTGTCGGAACATCACTGTCTGAGAGGAGACTTATGAAATACTGCCTTATGCAATCACACCGGACAAAAGGTCTGCTTCGGTCTCTTTCAAGAAAATAACAAATCCCTCAGTGGGGGACGTGGCTGGGTTGGAAAACATTTGTTAACATGAAGGTTACTGGTTTAATTTCTGCTCCAACCAGTGCCTGATTTGGGGAAGTGGTCCATATGGTTTGAATACGTAAATCGATAGATATTCATGGAAGTATTTATCAACTTTATCCTGTTCTTCCACAGCACACACAGCAGCTTACTGATTTAAGGCTAAAAGAGCCAAATTACAGCCACACTATGTAACTTTAAACCCCCAAAATGCAAAAATGTTTACCACATATATTTTTGCCCCTTCGTCTCTGCGCGTTTACGAGAGACGAAGGGGTGTCCCAATTCTATTTTGCGGTGAGGGGTAGGGGTGAGGGCCACATAGCCCTCAAAGCCAGGGTTTGTCTGAGGAGGAGTTTGACAAAACACGGAAATAAGCTGCGAAATCAATTCACGAACATCATCAATAAGCACTCTTACAACATTTATAAAGTTTCAGAACGCTTCGTTCATGACTTTATTTGCTTTGTGCATCAATTAGAACAGTCCATTGCGTTAAACGTGTCAGTTCTACGTTTTCGCTTTGCTGCTGAAAATGCTGCGTTTATTTACGCTGTTTTGGCTGACTTTGCCATTTCTTTCCAAACTTTCAATACGTGGCTATTGTCATGACACACGGGGTTCATCGCTGTCTCCCCACTGTCTGTCTCCCCGTGCCGCTGTGCTCTGAGCCCGGGTCCGAGGCTGTCTGTGCCCGGTCTGAGCGCACCTCGGCAGCCTCCGCTCAGGCCCGGGCCTCAGAGCGGAGGCTCCAGGTGCCTGTCCCCGCCCTGTGCACACTGCGAGCGGGTCTACCTCTGCCCGTCCCCGCTGAGTGTGCTACATGAAGTTTGTGATACCTTTCGGTATGAAAAGCGCTTTATAAATAAAGTTTGATTGATTGATTGATGAGCGGATGGGCTGATCTCTCGCAGCTCTGGCTGCAGCCACAGCGACCCGCGGTAGAAGCTGCAACACATGGACGGGGGAAGGAGAATGTAGCGCCGGATGAAGCAGAAATAGATGCAAATCTGTAGGGTTTGGGCTGAGACGAGTCCTGTTGTTTAGGTGTTACAAAACAGCATCAGTCCAGTGATGAACTGGTTCAGTAGAAACATGCTATAGAGACAAGTAGGCTTGCTTTTATTTTTTACATAACCTTATTCATCTGTGTTAATAGTAAATGCAGTCAAATGGAGGGCTGCCCCATTTCTTAGTGCGGTCTTTTCAACCCTCGCCCTTAGCACTTGGTTCCAGGGTGTAGGGGAAGGGGTAGGGGTAGAAAAGAGAATTGAGATTGGGCCTAAGTGTCTTGAAATTGCACCCAAGGACGAACCAGACTTGTGCTTCCAAGGACATGACATCATCATCTGGGCTTTCCCAAATTGTTTAAAAAATCTGTATCATGCTATTTTAGCCATTCCAAAGTAAAGTATAGGCATTTATATGATATATTGTACCTCTATCACTATGGAGTACTCATTTTTGAGAGAAATATAAGTATTTTTGGGGGGTATTTTCCCTACCCGGAAGACAAGACGCTTCGATTCAGTTAACTCCGCCCCTCTCTCCGCTCATTCCACATTTACAGTATTATAAATATAAACATCGCTGCAAAAAGTGAAGTTACTTCACATAATGCAGTTATAAGGAGTTGACATGTGCAACAGTTTCATAAATGGCTAACACACACGCTAACACACACGCTAACACACACGCTAACATGCGTTTTGATTGACTCACCGCTCAGTCTGGACTCCCCATGGGATCGCGTTGGTTATAAAAGTTAATCCACTTTAATTCTGGCCAAGGTTCACCAAGCATCCATCAGGTTGGTAAAGTCGCTGAATCCCGGAAAGAAATTCCAACTTCTGGCGAGTGCACTCTTCTTTAGGAAGGTCGAATAGTCCTGTTCCTCTCGTAGCCAAACGCGCATCCGTGACATTATCGTTCGGTAAGAAAAAAGAACAGGCGTGTCCAGAGTAGGTTAGAAAGAGTCTTCAAAAACAACACTTCTGCTGGGATCCATGGCTCCTCCGGCCGTGGGTGCGCTTGATTAGCGTCGCGGGACAGCACAGACGCATCGGAGAGTTGCTGCTTTCTTTTTCATTTTATTTTTTATTTATTTATTTTTTCAACAAAAAATTAAAAATTAAAAAGCTGTTTTATAAATTAAAACCAGGCCGTAAGTCATTACATTACAGACGTCGAGCACTTCCGTTCCGTTGTGACAACACAACTGAACAGCTCAGTCGTTTACCAGGAGAGGGCGGAGCAGCTGCTCAGAGAGCAGGATTCAGGAGGATTACTTAGAACTGCGTGAATGAAGCCAAAAACCGCTCTGGGTGTTTTTGATAAGGAAATAGCATAACAACATGGCTAAAAACTCCAAAAGTCGATTTTGCATGATATAGGACCTTTAAAGGTATCGTAATCTTCTGTAAACCTCTGACTTTGTAAAAGAAATTGTGTAGAAAGTTCTATCTCTTATTGAAGTATGAAGTGTATGTAAGCATATGGTTCTCACTGATTTAAGCAATTCATTTCTATCTCCTTTCAAACCTGATCTTATTGAATTTTCTTGTTGAAGCTTTGGGGGCCCTCTCCAGTGCCTCCGAGCCATGACCCGGTCCTGTCTACTTTTGTTGTGATGTGTTGTGATGGTGAGTGGGAGGTTTGGAAATGCAACACCGTGCACGGGTGAGTTGTACGGTGGCAGGTTTGAAAAGAACTGACTGAACTGAACACGTCTCTGTGAAAACGGCTGCAGCCTTTTCCCGCGGAGATGTATTACTCCATAAAGATCTGACATTACTGACCTCCAGTTGATTTTACAGCTGCATTATTGGGCCAACCTTCGTCCTGTCCTTCGCTCTCTCTGCCTCCCTCTCCTACGCATAAAGTTAATTACCGTCCGCTGATTGCTGTGTTTTCTTCTCACTAATGTTGTAATTTTATAGCTGCCCTCATCTAAATCACATGCACCGGCGATTTACAACCGCCTCGCTGCAGACCCATATGCTGCCGTCGCTCCGCTCATCTGTCTGCGGATCACAACAACAATGATGAATTACTTAGAAGAGTCAAGAAACAACATCAGAGGAGCATAGCGCGCAGGCTGGTGTCTTCACAGTCCACTCTTTGCTCGGTTTGTGTGATGATACGTGTATTTTTTGTAGTATAATTAAAGGCCGTTAAAGCCGTACTGTGGAAAATCCTTCACAGACATGGTCACAAAGGGCTTTTACCATAGCCTCATATTTATAGACTGTCATTGCTCACTCCTCCCCATTTAAATTAATAGGTAGCGTTCACGTGACATCACAACATTCTAAAGAGCCCATAGTTTCAATTTGAGGTGGAGGGCAACTGAAAATTCCATGGCAGTAACTATGGTAACTGTGGTAACTGGCGAATTGCAGATTTTATTTGTCTTAGTTTTTGGTTTATATCTCAGTCATTACTGGGAGAATCCACATGAAACAAAAAACTGTCTCAAAGTTCGTTGTCTCCTCTGTCAGCACATATGAACTAATGTCTAATTATTTTCTCATAAATGCGTCCAAAAGTGGTTACAATATTGGAAAACATGACCGTGATGTTGGCCAATAGGAAGGACTTTCAGACATAAAAATAACGTGTCAGGTTTGTGAATCCAATCACTACCAAATACTGAAGAGGAAAATCATTTGTTCATTTTCGTTTTGGAGATTTCTTACAAAAACTGTATTTCTCCCATAGAGTTGTATTGGACCCTGCCCTCCACCTGACATTATGACATCATCACATTCTAAATCGTGAACGCCACCTATTACTCCATGATGGCAGCTCCGTCTCCTCATACTGAGCATGTTCCACATTGCCCAAAGCTAAGAGTATAAAAATAATTATAAAAAAAGCCAGCGTGGTTAAAAAATATTTCACTCTTCTCAACATTGTCACAGGAATAAACTGTATTTTTTAGAAACAATATAAGTCTTTGGGGAGAGGCTTTATAGTTGTTTTTGAAACGTGTAAAGTCCCCATTGGTTTCCATGCTTTAGTAAATTTGTACCCGCCCCTTCACTCGTATTAGTTTACATAGGACTGCAGAAGTCAAGAGAAAATCGTTTTGAGGCCGCGCAGAGAAACGGTTCAGTGTTCACTTGTTGGAGCAAAAGAACATTGGACATTTTACACAAATCAATCCACTAAACATCAGATATTAAAGGTGAACATCTTCCTTCGTTCTCCAATTAATGAATGGCCGTCGCGCTCTACCGGAAGTGTCAATACAAAGGAAGTGCCGACAAAAAGAGGCATACGTGGGCGGGGCGGAATAAGGTGAATAGCCACCAGGCGTCTCCAACCTTTTTTACCCAGCAAGCTACTTTTACGTAACAAAAACGTCAAGGAGCTACTAACTTTTTAGAGATTCTTGTGAAACTATGCGACAAGGAGCCCAAGATGATATTTAAACAGGATTAAAGAAAATGTATTGAATTTTATCCTTACACTTGACTTTATTTACCTAAACGTTTGCAGATTGTGTTCAACATGTTCAAAACAACAAGCTATCGGGTCTAGAATGTGACTTGTCAAGCCGTGTACACTGTAAAAAAAAATCTGTACATTTTACGGTAAAAAACTGCCAGCCACAGCTGCCAGTTTTTTACCCTATTTTTTACAGTAAAAAACTGCCACCCTGAGCTGCCAGGGGCCCTCTGGCGGCCGATCTGTGTACTGCGCACTGGGAGAGAGGACGTCATGTGGGCAGGAGCTGGTCACCTGACAACTCCCATAATGCAGTTCTCTGCATACGTTTCCCTCAGAACAGAAGGATGAGGTTTTTAAGTCATGATGAGTGTTACAATAAACTGGTTTCACTATTAGAAATATAATCTGGTGGTGCCATGAGTATATCTATCTGTGAAGTTTACATGTAAATAATATTACAGAATTGATCCGTAAAAAGCAGTTTAATAAATATTAACAGGGTAAACCAGTAATATTTGCAGCAAATTGATGTAAAATGTACAGCATTGTCACAGTTTTCAAGAAATACTTATCGACTGTAAAATAAACAGTCATTTTCTGTAAACACATTTACATACTTTTTTATGTAGGTAAATTACAGTTTTTTACTGTATAATTTACAGACTTTTCTTAGAGTGTAGAAATGTAGAAAGCATTTGGCGAGCTACCAAGAAATAGCTGGAGATCTAGTGGTAGCTCCCAAGCTACTGGTTGCTGCAACACTCTAGTGCAGGGATCTCCAATGTCAGCCCCCACCATGACCAAAGGAGGTGCTTTCCTCGCCCATTGGCTTTTACAATGGGACCATTTTACATTCACTCCTTACTCAGTGGGTGGAAAGCTGCCTTAGGCACCACAGTAGCCTGATGGAAGCAAGGCTGCCATTCTGCACTCCCTCTCACATACACATCTATTGGCCTATTGTACATGTTTTTAGTGATGGGGTTACATCAGAAACCAGTAAATTGAGAAAAAGTCTAAGGCGAAACCGGATGCGCGTCCACCATGACAAGAAGCGTCCGAATAGTAGTGATGGTGAGATGAAGCCCCGTGAGGCCTTTGAAGCAGTCACCGAAGTGGGTCGACACATGTACCAAAGCTTCAGAGTGGTTCATCTGCTCTACTGCTCCATCAAGTGGACAAAATAATGTACTTCAACTTAAGTTACCATTATGCACATGCACCATATACACAGTGTCATTGTAATTAGGAGTGGAATATTCTCGTGTTATTTGAAGTAATGTGACGAGACAGGGGTCTTTATTGATTTTTATTCAAAAATGTTTTTTTTTTTATGGACACCACCAAGCCCTCAAAACCATGCTCAAAACCCGCACACCAGTTCCTGAATCAGGCACGTGGTACGGTGCTTCAGGAAGGTTCAAATCGTCATTGTGTACGTCACCAACACACGCTCCGAACCACGCGCCGCCTCTGCCTCCCCCTTATTGCTCGACACACGCTTCGACGCCTCGATACGAACGTAACATCACTACCGAATAGTGCTGCAGGTTACGAAGGATGGAGGGAAAGGAGCCTCAATGCTAACTATCATACCTCCTTTAGCATAGGGACCTCTGGTGGTTCCTCACCATAAGCCACCGCGGCGCCAATTCCGCCACACCCTCACCACCCCACGCCACCCTCGAGTGATTCATGCGCAACCACTGTTGATTGACAGGCGCACATTTGATTTCAAAAACAGAAAACACAAAAAAAGATTCTGCACAAGCCAAACTTTATAAAAGTGACAAAATATATGTTAGAGTCACAGCACAGTCACATGTCAGTGATTTAAAGAGCTGCCTCAGTTAATGGCCTAAATGAAGGCAGTTTGTGCTTTTGCTTTCATTTAAAGCCACATGGCTAATTTGCATACATTGTGTAGAGAAGAAGCAGACCTCACTGTGTGTTAATGACCTCACTGTGTGTTAATGACCTCACTGTGTGTTAATGTGGCATCTTTCTCTGAGGAAGAACCAAAGGACAGGATTTGGTGGAATATTTGACCAGAGCATTTTTTTTTTAATTTCTGTGATGAAGCTGTAGCCGTGGAAGGTGAATCTGAAACAGTTTTTTATCATCGTCGGTATTCATATCGTTTTTGTGATTCATGTTTGAGCCATTAAAGTCTGGCTGAGTGTTTTTTGTAGTCCAATGCTATATGGGCGATATCGTTTTTCATGAAACAGCTGTTGGTGAAGTCACTTCCTGTTGTTTCCGCCGCTGGGTAAGGACAGTCGGATTGGGCAAACTGAAGCTCTAGTTCCTGCATAGGGATCTAACGGTTGACCTTATCATGTCATGAGTGTTAGGAGCTAGGATCAGGAACTATGAGCTACGTATCTGAGGATTTCAGATGGAGCAAGGTCCAGATTTCAACCCCACTGAGAACCTTTGGGATGTGCTGGAGAAGGCTTTGCGCAGCGCTCTTCCTCTCCCATCATCAATACAAGATCTTGGTGGAACATTTTATGGGACGCTGGATCTTTTGACTTTGCAGGAACCTATTGAAAAAGGGCCACAACGAAATGTATGCTGTTTTCAAAGTTTAAAGCACTAAAACCAAATATTAGAGCGTGGCCTTTTTGTGTGTGTGGCAACTTCTTTTTTTTACCCAGGTAGTGGATTTAAAAGCTGCAACATGTGATTTTCTTTTAAGAAGTTCTGAAAATGTGTCACCAATATTGTCTTTGCCCAGTTGTCTTTCACTGAGGTTTTTCATAGTCCTGAGCATTTTTTTTTTTTTTTTTGCTTTTTTAACACATTAGTCATTCAACGCACATGAGAGTAAAAAAAAAAATCTATTATGCGCAATGGCAGTTTCCTGTGAAAAGACTGGCTGAACAGTGTTCTGCTCCCAATTGTCCCTTGCGGGCCTCTGTAGCCTCTCCGTCTGTCGCGCTGGCTGTTTCTCTGCAGGTGACAAAACAACAGCATAATGCGTCCATTACCATTAGCACTGAACTTATCTCCCAAAGTATATGAAATAAGACACTTCTAGCTCTTAGCATTAGGAGTTAAGAGGGTGAGAGCATAAGGAGCACATAATGTTGAATTTAGTAATGACAGGAAGCGAAACACAGCGGAGGAATGATGGCACATGGGGAAAGAGAAACAGCAGTTAATATATTGAAAGCTGTTGTTTCTGCTTCTCTGTGATGTGCTGCGGGCACGTATTTTTGTTTCTTAACTTTATTTGTCTTTCTTTGCCTTTTATTCCCCTCAGTTTTTGCCTCAATGCAATTTGCTTATTATTTAGTGTATTTTTCTCTTTGAGGCTGATTTTATCATTTTTGTAAATATCTTTTTCTAATTGTTAGCCTTTTGTTTTTTTCACAGGTGTGACAGTTGGGCTCTTTTTCTTAATTTTGACTGCCACATCTTTCAATTGTCACCTTGTCTTTTTAAAAATCTTTTTTGGGCACGGGTGCTATTCACTGGTTTATTTGGTTGAATGAACAACATTGTTAAAGGGGGGGTATTATGCACAGCAAATGTTCCAGTGTTAATGTGACACTGTTTGGTGTTTATATGAGTCCAACCTTCTCAGTGTTAATGTGAGTTGACTCTTCAGAGTTAGACTGAAGGACAGAGAATCTGACACCATGAGTGACAGTAACATGACGTTAAATAGAATGTGTTCTTTATTTCCAATAATAAGGCTGAGGCCTCATTGGACTTCAGTCTGTCCTAGACTGACAGGTAAAGAAGCAGGAAAATTTGTCATTCAATGAACGTCTAGGACTTCAGCTGGAAGTACAAATTAAAAACTGAAAATCAAACGATCATTAATAACAGTTAGATTAAAGGAAAGAATAAAACTGTGTGTGTGTGTATATATATATGTTTGAAAAGCTCTCAAACTGTATCTGATGTAGGGTCATGTGTGTCCCTGTTCCTCTGAGTCAGGGTGGACCACAGCAGATGTGGACAGGACTGTGGTATCCACAGTTTTAATTTGGAGAAAATAAAATAACCCTGGAGTGCAGTCTGCTGTAACATAGACCTGTGCACATCAGTCATGGTCCAGCCTGACTCAGAGGAACAAGGACACACATGACCCTACATCAGATACAGGTCGAGCGCTTTTAAAAGTAAATATATATATAGTTTTACTCTTTCCTTTAATCTAACTGTTATTAATGATTGTTTGATTTTCAGTTTTTAATTTGTACTTCCAGCTGAAGTCCTAGACGTTCATTGAATGACAAATTTTTCTGCTTCTTTACCTGTCAGTCTAGGACAGACTGAAGTCCAATGAGGCCTCAGCCTTATTATTGGAAATAAAGAACACTATTTATCGTCATGTTACTGTCACTCATGGTGTCAGATTCTCTGTCCTTCAGTCTAACTCTGAAGAGAGTCAACTCACATTAACACTGAGAAGGTTGGACTCATATAAACACCAAACAGTGTCACATTAACACTGGAACATTTGCTGTGTGTAAAATGGACTTTTTCAAGCTTTATATCATGTTATTATGTCATTCCCTCATTAAACACATGCCTGGAGTGTTGCCTTGGCTCATTCACATATTTTTGAGTAATCAGTAAAAACTTAGACGGCAGCCATTTTAGGTGTAGCTATGACTCAGTCCTCCTAGGAACGCCCCCACCTCCTGGAGACGCCTCTGGACCTTTTGTCACCAGCCAAGCCACCAACCACTGCTCCTCAGCTCAGCAGAGCCCCCTCCCTGCACAGTAGTGTTGTTTAGATGCCTCAGCAGTGTGCTGAAGGGGGCGTGTCGGAAAGCTTCTTAAAGAGACAGAGGCCTATTTCAAGACGTTCAGTACAGCCATTTTGAGAGAGCAATTTTATTCAAGGCAGTTATTTTAATTTACTGCATATACAGACCAACAGAAGGTTACGTCATCATTGTAGTATGCTATAGACTGGTGCTATGTGATTGAAAAAAGCATAATACCCCTCTTTAACTTGATGCCATTGGACTTAGATGCAAAGGTTCACTAAAAACATGTCTTTCAAAATACATGAATGAATAACACAATGAAGCATAACGTTAAAGGCACACTGCGTAACATTTCGAACTATACTGTTGCCATCTGTACAAAACATGCTCCTAATGACCAGCTCGACACAGAGTGGGTAATCAAAGAATGGATTTGGATGAGGATATAACCTGTTTGAATCTCAAGTTCTGCTGACATTAGTCTCATCTCCATGGAGACGAGCTGGAGACGTACCCACTCCCGGTGAAGTTACAGTCATGTCTTAGGAGAGCTGAGCCGCTCACAGCACGTTTGTACATTATGAGGTATTTTTATATGTGTCATAAAGTAAACACTTGTATTTCAATTTTATGTATTGGATAAAATTCTTTTTTCCGCTGAAGTGAGGACTTTGTGTGAAAGCCAAATCACCAAATCACAATCAAAGAATCAGGAAAGACATTTTCATTCACAACGTGGGAGAAAACTCAGTGTTTTCTCCAGTGTGGGCTGGACCTTTACAAGTCAAACTTAACCCTTTCACTCTGGTTTTATTATTTTTTGTCTCAGAGCTTGGATCTTGGCGTTTGGTCACATTTGAGCCCAACCCACTCTGAGTCTCTGTGATTTGATTGGCTTCAGAGTCACACTGTAGGTCAGACACCGTGAGTGACAGTAACATGACGCTAAATAGTGACCCTTCATTTTCAGTAAAAAGGCTGAAGCCTCATTGCGCTTCAGTCACAGACTGAGAAGTGAAGAAGGAAGTCATGGGGCTTCTGCTTTGGAACATTACACTTCTGCTGGATGTAACAATAAAAGTTTGAAATTCAAGTATTCCTTAGAAATAGGTGTGGATATCCGGAATGTATGTGATTAAAGTATCAGTTAATTATTAATGACTCTCATTGTACAAAAACAATCCCTTGTCATTTGTATCTGCTGTAGAGTCATCTTTGTTCCAGTTCCACTGAGTTGTGGTGCAGCAGGACTGATGTGGACAGATGTTACAGAAGAAGCTCATGAGGTTCATTTCTTCAACACAGTTACTATAGTAACTATTTTCTCCAAAGTAAAAGTAGATCTACCACAGTCCTGTCCACATCTGTCATGGTCCACCATCACCCACCATGACTCAGAGGAACCGGGACACACATGATTCATACGTCAGATAATATGTATGGATATTTGTTCAACCATTATAAGCATCAATTGTGTGATTTAAAAAATATATAAATGTTATTCACTTTTTAATTTATTTCTTACATACTTTGGTTCCAGAATTTTCCTCTTACAGCAGAAGTCTGAAATTCTGTCTAAAGCAAACTCTCCATGACTTCCTTCATCACTTCTCAGTCTGACTGAAGAGCAATGAGGCCTCAACCTTTTTACTGGAAACAAAGAGCTCACTGTATTTAGCGTCATGTTACTGTCACTCATGGTGTCTGACCTAAAGTCTAACTCTGAAGAAAGTCAATTCACATTTACACTGAGAAGGTTGGAAGGGCGTCCCCTTGTGTCCCTTTGCGTCCAAATACCGGGACCATAACTGGAGCGAGATCTGGCTCTTTAGAGTAGAAAGGGTTAAGTTTGACTTGTAAAGGTCCAGCCCACATGGGCCAACACACATGGGGCCCACATGGAAACTGCGGACAAACCCACTTATAACCCAGGTGGGCAAACCCAAGCAGAGCCCATATTGTTTTGCTGGCTGGGAATAGTTAAGTCACTTTTGCATTTTCACAAAGAAAATTAAAAAGCCAAAGCAGAAGGCAAGAATAACAAACTGGGCATGCATCAGTGCCCCCTGTACCACAATCAACCACAACTTCAATGACTAAAGACAATGATTACAAATGTTGCTCTGGGCTCAGTCCTTCATGCAGTCGGAAATGGTTTTCTGGTGGCCCGACGGCGTGCTATAATTCTTGCCAAAAATGCAATTATTGGGATCTCCCTCTCAGGAGTAAAAATAGTTGGGGGAGGAGGGAAAGTGCTGAGCTGTGGACTGTGTGATGTGCTGCGGCGGTAACAAAAGCCTTTGTGTACTTGTAATTGACTGGATCAGACTCAACACCGACTTAATCAGAATTGGCAGCATCAGCACAATCCACTAAACTATAACCTTGTATTTTGTTTTACATAATGCTCTATCAAGCCCCTGGTTCTGCCGTCAAACACACGATAGTACTCCAGCTAGGTACTCCAGACAAGACTTGCAGAGTGCAGAGCAATTTCCCTGCAGCCTCTTGGGCACCACGTCTATCTGTGCCTGTGTCTCTGAAACACTGCCGAGCCTATTAACTCATAAGTTAATTTGACAAGCAAATTGATAGTGTGGTCAGGGCCAGTTTTTTATCAATTGACAAACCCTTTTTCAAATCGTACAGCTATTTAAAAAACGACTGCTTTTCTAGGCTTGAGAATCTGCTATTGTAACGCACTCTCGCGTCTCTCAGTCGTCGCTTAACCTTCAGTCAGTGCAAAAAAGCCCCTGCCTGCTTTCTACCTAACGTTTCCAGACGTCAACACTTCAACCCAGTCCTTTTGTCTCCTCACTGGCCTCCAGTTTCATTGCGAACTGACCTCTTCAAACTTCGGAACCTAACTAGGGCCTTGAGGTTAATAAACCAGTTCTTCCTGGAAGTCCCCAGAGTATGTATAAACACTATGGGTGATCTGACCTTCTCAGTGTGTGGGCAAACTCTGGAACAAGCTGACATGGCATAATGACATAATGTGGTAACATATTTTTGAACTTTAGTTGTATTTGTTTTAATGCATTTTACATTGTTGATTTCAATGGAAAACACTGTGGTTACCTCAAGTGCTGTAAAGGGCTTTAGAAATAAAAGCTCATTGTTAAAGCAGAACTAAGTAACTCATGCCCCTAGAGGCCATAAGCGGCACTGCAGGTGTCGTAGCAAGTTGCGTTTTATTTACACATTAATTGTCCGTGAGAGTAAATACTACACTGACAGAAAAGACAAAGGGACAGAGGGATATTGTTCATCCAATTACACAATGGAGATAATTTTTTTCACTCAAACTTGGCTGTAAATACTGTTTAAGTGGCGCTAGCCCGCAGTTAGCTTTGCCGATTAGCCTGTTAGCTTCTTCTTCATGATTGCATTAGTGTGTATTGGTGACTCCGACCCGGTGACAGGGAAGTTGCAAATGTGGTTTCTGGCCAGAGACACCAGGGGGAGATGACACTTGTATGACACCATTAACACTTGTATTTCCCCCAGAGGGACTACGGAAAGGATTTATTAATGTAAACAAGTTACTTAGTTCTGCTTTAAAGGGCCTATCGCACCGGAGGAGACGTCGCCGCGACTGTCGTGACTGGCAGACGCAGCGATCTCTCCGCGACTTGGATTGCTTGCACACTCACCAAATTATGACACCGGAGGGCTGTATCATAAAGCTGGCTTACTCTGTAAACTTGGCTTATTTGGTCAAGTCTGGCTTATTGTGTCGTCTTTTCGGTTTCATAAATCAGGCTCACTCTGAGTCTGGCTCAGTTACTATGGAAATATAGTCAGAGAACTTAGCCTGGTCCGGACCAGGCTAAGAGCAGACTGAGCACAAGCTATGTTTCTTCTTCGTGGAACGCAACACCAATGGGCGATGTAAATGACACAAACAGGGTATTAGCGCCATCATCTGGCCAAAATGTATGTTGGCCTCAAAAATGTAAAAAAGAAAACATGACATCACAAAATCAATGACTTTATGCAAGTGGTTCCCAAAGTGGGGTCCGGGGCCCCTTGGGGGCCTTGGAGACACTATTTTGGAGAGAATTTTGGATCGACAAGGGGGCTGCGATGTTCCGGACTTGGGAATGGCTGCTTTATGCAATAAATTATAAATATACACCAACATTGCCTTTGTCTCTCATCTGTGAAATACAAAGTTGTGTGACACATTAATGACATTATGTGTCATCAAAAAACTTTTCCAATAAAAGGAACTTTAGCCCACAGGACCAGTGCTTAATTTGTAAATTAGTAGTTTTGGAACACTTTTGGTTTGATGTGATGAATTCAGGGAACAGGCTAAAACATTTGCTGGAATGCTCTCATTAAAGACCATTATATCAGATCAAGTCTTTGCCGGATCCTTTACAGTGAAAAACTGAAAATTGGGGGAATGCGTTGGGGGATCAAATTAAGCACTGCACAGGACCCACCCTCATGACCTGTGTCCTGTGTCAACAGTGTTTTTTATTATTATTTTTATTATCATGTGTTTAAATTCCTGGGAAAAAAAGAAAAGTGTTTAAATTCATAAGTGCTAATTTATGTTCTTCCCAGTGGGTGCCCAGTCCAAAAAAAAAAAAAATCGAGGTTGAGGCTGAGATCGATCTCACAGCCTCGTGGATGGGAGCCCTGTGCTCTACCTATGGAGCTAACGTAGTGGATCAAAGCTGGCGGCCTGTGAAGTATCCTGCGCGTTCATGCTTGGCCATGATTTCTCAGTGAACTCTGTGATCTTTAGTGTGGTCTGCTTCTGTACATGGCAAGTGCTAATTAGTTGAACCTGTCTTGAATTAGTGAGATTAGCCAAGCTCGGTGTCCCTTTGGTGAAACCCAGAAAATGCAGCTTGACTTGTTGTGCCTCAGGTAAGCCAGGATTTGGAGCCTAAGCCTAGCTTTACTGAGCGAGTTTTATGAAATAGCCCTCGGGACATCTTGGAGATGTCTCCGCAACATCCCCAGACAACGTGACAGCTAAATTGTCCTGGAAGTCGCGGTGACGTCTCTGCAACGTCACAGTTACGTCTCTTTAAGATCTCCTTAGTATCCGACGGGTCTCAGAGACATTGCAGGGACGTCATAGAAACGTCTCACAGGTTGTGGACAACAAATAGTGTCCACAAATGCTTGAGACCGCGCGACGTCTCTGCGCAGTTTCCGCTGAAATCGAATCTGTCCGTGTTCACCGCGACTTGCTGGCGACTTAACTTATCTCCAGGGGACGTCATGGAGACTTGGAGCCGCCAACAGGTTGCCAAGTGAGACAGGAGTTTGTCAAGAAATCACCAATAAAAAAAGAATGGAAAGCCAAATATGTTTGAGACCCACTGCAATAAGTACTTAACCGTAACCGACGTTTCCATCTGCCGCCAAAGGTTATTCTTACAATCCAAGCACCGTCATAGTTGCACGTTTAATCTTCTGTTGTATTGTGATAAAAGTGAACTCATTTCCATAAGGGGACAATAAAGTTTATTCTATTCAATACACAGACTATCATTTGATGTTCTTCCTGGTTGAAAAAGATCTAAGAGTTCTGTGATATACCAGAAGATTGTGAATAGCGACTTTCACAAAATGCACTCTGGTTTGGCGTGAACCAATTTCTCTCCTACCCGACCGCTACCTCAATATCAATCATTTATGGCCTCTATCTCCCTCTGTGCAGTCCATTTCCCCGTCATTTACGTTGCATCGCGCCCCTCCCTCCCGTCTCCCGTGACGATGATTGACAAGGGCCCAATTTCACCCAAAACACCGGGTCATCAAAGCATTCAAAACAGCGCAGGGGGAAACTCAAGCTCCATTCCACCTATGCTAAAATGGCTTTTTGGAGTGACACTCGGGAACGTGACCGCGGCTGAACCGCACTTTGATGAATGCTTCCTGTTTAGTGACCGCAGAGGGCAGGGTATCTCCGAACGAAAATATGCAGACGTCAGTTATGTCTGCGGGGAAGTGGACTTGGAGAATATCAAGGAGACAAATATGTATGAGAGGTGCGACGGACTTAGGGCCGAAGGAATAAGGGGGAAGGAATGGCATTTTTTTACCAACAGCAATTTGTGCTCATATTTGCGATGTATGTACTGAAATAAGACGCGCTAGGCTACGAGGAAAACGCATGCATTTTAAAACATGTTTGTAGGTTTGAACTGCTGGGCTAACAGGTTTTATATAATTGCGGCGTGAACTGAATATGGATTTGAAATAGAAAGTGACGAGAAAAAAAGTGAAAGAGAGTGCCACATTGAATCAGAAAACGTCATTATACAGACAGCATCTTTAGAAATGTCCATACAGTATTATGGCCATGTTGCCATAGAAATCACAGAAATGCCTTTAGCTGTCTGAGCCTGTTCCTACAAATGCCGTCGAATCCCCAACCCGTTTAAATTGAACGTTCCATCCCATACGAATAAATAGGGAAGACATTTATATGTTTTGTCCCTCACGGCTGTGGTTTCTTTATCTTTAAAATCTTAGAAGATGATGTTTAGCATGTGCATCAGACCCACACTGTACACTATTTTGTTTTTGTTGTACATCAGCCCCCTTGGAAAAACTATTAGCCGCTTTAAAAATGTTTCTTACCATCTCTATGCTGATGATATTCAACTGTATTTTTCGTTTAAGGAGTCAGAGATGCACAGACTGTCAGAGTTAATGGATTGTCTTTCAAGTGTAAAGTCGTGGCTTCGTGAAAACTGCCTTCAGTTGAATTCTAAAAAGACTGAGACTTTGATAATTGCTCCGGAGCAAAAAATCCCTTCAATTGTAAACCACCTTGGTTCTCTGGGCTCCTCGGTTCAGTCGAGCATCAGAAATCTTGGTGTTTGGTTTGACCAGTCTCTGTCTCTTGACAGCCACTCGAGACACTTGGCCAAAAACTGTTTTTTCCATTTGAGAAACATTGCCAAGTTGACGCCAATTTTATCCAAATCTGATCTAGAATTGGTGATTCATGCTTTTATCTCGTCTCGTTTGGATTATTGTAACTCCCTTTTTACTTGTTTTAACAAATCTGCTTTGAATCGTCTTCAAATGGTTCAAAATGCTGCTGCGCGGCTTTTAACAGGCTCTAGCAGACGGTCACACATTACTCCCATTTTATCCTCTCTGCACTGGCTTCCCATTAAATTTCGAATTGAATTCAAAATTTTAGTTTTGACTTTTAGAGCGCTGCATGGTCAGGCTCCCAAATACGTGTCTGAGCTGCTGTGCCCTTACTCCTCCGGTAGCACCCTTAGGTCTTCGGGCCAGAACCTCCTCACTGTCCCAAGGACCCACTTTAAAACCAGAGGTGACCTGTCCTTTGAAGCTGTTGCTCCTAAACTGTGGAATGACCTTCCTCTGTCGCTACGTGTGACCGACACTGTCGATTCCTTTAAAAAACAGCTGAAGACATGGCTGTATGGACGAGCTTTTAGTTGAAAAGGCTGCGATTGTTTTAATTAATTTGTTTTAATACATTTCTCTGTAACCTTTGTTATTGTTTGTGCCCCTGTGAAGCACTTTGTGATTTGATCTGTGAAAGGTGCTATATTAATACACTTTCTTCTTCTTCTTCTTCTTCACTGTAATAAGTGTTTCCATGAATAAAAGCAATACAATTGAGTTAAGTGGTTGCATTTGCCTTTTTCTTTCACACAACTTATTTTTCAACGTCTTCAAGGTGCCAGTTTTGTTCCGGGTATGTGGACGCAATTGGACACAAGGACACATTTACACCTTCTCAGTGTAAATGTGAATTGTTTTTCTTCAGAGTTAGACTTTAGGTCAGACACCATGAGTGACAGTAACATGACGCTAAATACAATGTGCTCTTTGTTTCCAGTAAAAAAGCTGAGGCCTCATTGCTCATCAGTCACAGACTGAGAAGTGAAGAAGGAAGTCATGGAGCTTCTGCCTTAGAACTTCAGACTTCTGCTAGATGTGAGAGTTAGAGGAACTGGGACAAACAAGACTCAACAGCAGATACAAATAACATTGGTTTGTTTTAAAATGAGAGTAATTAATAATGAACTAATATTTTAATCATGTACAGGATCTTCACATATTTTACTTAATTGTAATAATAATTTTCCATATATGTTATGTTTTTCTACATATTTGAGTCTCAGACTACCCAAGTTTGGCTTTACTTTACTTTATCAGTGTGTGATAAATATCTGTATAATCCGCCAGAAAATTGCTACAAATTGTGATTCCCATGAGAGGTTTTCTCTCCCCTCGGCTCCCCTTGTATGACAATTTTTTTTTTAATAAACAGGCGCTCTTCAGACTTATTTGAAAGTCCCATCGCAATAGTAAAACTCGTAAGAAAATAATTGCAAACTAGATATTTGCTTCCAAAGTCTTTCAGTCCATAATCTACATAATTATTCCTTGTTGCACGCTTGTAAATAAAAGCTCAAGTGGACTGTGCCAACTGGAGCTACTTTTCTGTCTTTCTATGCAGGTTATTCCCCTCCTGAGCCAACGGTCCTTAGCTCTAAGCGCCCCATGAGCTGCTCGTAAGTGACTCATAAAAGCACAGCAGCAGAAGCCGTTTTACTGCCCTCTGTCACCTACAGCAAATACAAGCTGCGGCAGCACGTGCATGACTGCGCCAGTATGAATATGGCTGAAGAAAATGCAGTATTTAGCCTGTAACTGAATTGTGGTAAAATGATGTCATTACAAAATCCCTTTGATACAGCCCATTCTACTAAATTTAAGCAATACTGAGAGATTTTCATAAACGTCGATATATTTATGTTTAAATTGTATATTGTGGCTTCTTGCGATATGGATATTGACTGTTAAACGAAGCTGTGGGAACCCAGGGTGCTGAAGGCGCTGAAGCACCCTCTTGTGGATAGGTTGCACATTGCAGGCTATAGTACTAGACGAAGGTCGGTTTTTGCATTAATTGCTCTCCCTTCTACGCACTTGTCGCCTCCCGGGTATGCAGAGACTTCCTTTTTTGGAGTAAAAATTATTGGTACTTATTGTGAGTAAATATTTAACCGGAAAATGCTTAATTTTTATCTGTAGAAGAAGATGTATAACGTCTGGTGCACCTTATTCTTTAAAATCATTATGTTTTTCTGTGTTTTCACGCCATTTTCTGGGAATTTTCTTCCTATCACGATTTCCATATGATTATATGTTTTGATGTTCTAAATTTTGAACATGGTCCCTGTGAAATAAACTAATAAACAAAACTAAACCAGACTATAACCTACTGAATAATGTTACAAATCGTTTAGAGAGCGCAGTAAGTGCTTGAGGTCATCAACCCGCGGTGGATGTTAGCAACATTAGCATCGCAAAGCAAACAGTCAATTTTGAACTGTAGAGGTTCAACTCCAGCGCAGGAGCAGAGTAACAGACAGCGAGCAGGCAGTAGAGGATAACTAAAGAGTTAAGAACACAAGAAAGGTACAAAAAAAAAAAAACTGAGCCCCAATCATGATCCATGTTCAATAAAACTTCCTAACACATTCTGTCTCTGAGTCTTTACAGGTTGAAATGCGTTTCACTTATACTACATACTAGCAATATGACACAACAGTCTCCAGACCCAATATTTCAACACGAAAACAAAATAACCAACACTGATAGGATTAATACATTAACATTCCTCTGGCACTTTCGTCTCTGGTTTAGCTACAAAAGCAAAATCCCCACTCGCCCACTGAACTCCCTGCCGCGCAAGCAATGAACTTCTGAAAACAGCCCAAAACATGAAATAATATTGAAAATGAACAGTGAAAAGAGTGTTTACATATATATTCATTTCATCCCGTTACATCACTCCTCGTCGATGCCCCACAGGCGAAACTGATTAGCATAATAATTAGGCCTGGGTGTTAACGCACGGGTTGTTCACTTATTGTATTGTGCTGCCGATGTTTTTTTTTTTTTTAAAGTTTTTTCATCTTCCCGCAAGAATTACCATGAGTTTAGACAATTTGACTTAATTAAAAATAGCTAATAGCCTTGTTTCGAAAAGAAAAACATTGAGGGAAAGTTTAAACATTAAGCGTGTGCGTCTTTATGCCAAACAGTGGCCAATAAGTCTAACCATTTCTTAAAAGCCTCTTCTCTGTGTTAAGTCTTTGGGTTTTGTAAAGTGAGTTTATTGTACTTTATATGAATATGATGCCTTAGGTCAGGGGTGTCTGAAGTGTGGCCCAGCCACAATTCTAACCTAACAGACCTGGCATTAATATATAAGGTGTTAAAGTCTAACTAACCCCCCTTTCCAGAGCCTCTGCCTCAGAGCCTCAGATTTGAACATCTCAACAGAAAAGGGGCGTTGCCTGGAGGACTAAGGAGCGCGGGGGTGTGTCTGGGTCTGTGATTGACAGGCCTGAGTCATCTGAATTTTATTTACCTCAACTCGTAAACAAAGTCCGAGCATGGAGTTCCAGCGAGCACACAGTAGTACAATACAGTACAATAAACAATATACACTAAAATGACACACGATATTGAACTCTAAAACCAATACTAACAAATGTCCTAAACTAAATTCAGCTAACTAATCTAGCAATAAAAGCAACTAATGACTAAAACTACAATATTCAACAACAACGCTATAACACTACACAATTATTTATACAAAAAGCTATGCTAAAAAAAAATCGACCTAAATGCAAACCTGACAATCGATGAAAATACTCTCTCGCTATTCCTTCTCCAACTCGCTACGGGGGCGTGAGCGAGACTGGGCCGCTTTTATAGCCCAGAGCGGCAACTGACGTGAGGCTTCACGGCGGACGTCAGTTGCAAATTCGATTCGTTCATTAGCGAATATAGTGAGGGAGTGAGTGGTTGGTGGTGGTCAGAGGGGCCAATGGTTGCCAGACTGGTTGCCTCGCTTCCGTCAGTCTACCCCAGGTCAGCTGTGGCTACAATAGTAACTTACCACCACCAGGTAGAATGAATAGTGCATTGTAAAGCGTCTTTGAGTGTCCAGAAAAGCGCTATATAAAACCGATGCATTACTATCATTATTATTATTATTCACGGTGGCATTGTTTAAATAAGCTTCTTTTTTTCTTCTTTTTTTTAACCAAGATCTTGCATTGGTGATGGGAGAGTGTGACCACTGTGCAAAGCCTTCTCCAGCACATTTCAAAGATTCTCAATGGGGTTAAAATCTGGACTCTGTGGTAGTTACAACGTGAGCCCGATGAATCCTGGCATTAACTGCGTTGCCATTACTTGATTTTAATGCGCATTTTGAAAGTTTTGCATATGTAACGAGTGATGGAAACACAGACTTTCACATTTAGAAGCCTTAGTTTGCATAAAAAGTCTTGGGGTGGTTTTAGATTGCGCATTTTGGAAGAAGGACACCCATTTATTGAATAAAGTTTGACAGAGCGAATGAAAAGAATATGTGACCATTGGCGGAGCCTACCTTTGGACAGGAGAGAAGAGTCGCAGGTTGTTTAGTCCAAAAATATTATTTCCCAGAAGGAGCTCAAACATCGCTGCAAAGTGAACGTGCTAACAACAAAGCTTTGCAACTAAAGGACAAAGTTAGCAACTAAAAACTTGCCAAGAGTTGCAGACGCTCCTGATTGGAGTTATAAAACGTAGAAAACACACTCTGGGATAGTTTTCGTTGAAACTCCAGAGTAGTTGATACTTTTGCTTGAACATTTATACATGGATGAAAGGAGCAGGCGGAGGAGCTGACCCATGCAGGACACCACGACTGATTCCGAAACCGTTAAATTGGTAAGAGGTCTTACACCAAACCGGATGTGCGTCAGCGTCCGCCATGACAAGAAGCGTCCGAATTGGGCTGTCAGTTAGGAAGGAGTTGGTGAAAGTGGCCTGTATGCTAACTAGCATAGCCACTTTAGCATAGGGATCACTGATGCTACCTCACTGGCGATTAGGAGCCATGTGCCATCGCATAAGCCACCGCGCCGCATGTTCGCCCCCTCGCCCCACCCTCGAGTGATGCACAATTAATTAAAACAAATATATAAAAGATTGCACAAGCCAAACTTTATAAAAGTGACGACATACATGTTAGAGTCAACACAGCACAGTCACATGTGTTTTAAAGAGCGCCTCAGTAAATGGCGCATAATGAAGGCAGTTTGTGCTTTTGCTTTCATTTAGTGGAAACTTAAGCCACATGGCTAATACTGTAGCTTTATGAAACAGCTGTTGAGATAAAATAAGGCTAAAGGAAAATGTGATGGCTCATCTAGATTTTTTTTTTGGTTCTCCTTAAATGTCTTTATTTGGACACTATGTTGTTGCATAATGCAACACAGTAGGTGACGGCATGCGCTTTTGTTTGCCTGCCAATATCCTAAAAGAAGAAGAAGAACAGCTGTTGGTGAAGTCACTTCCCCTGGGTAAGGACGGTCGAATTGGGCAAATGCTCCTGAAGCTCTAGTTCACTAACTGCATAGAGATCTAACAGTTGACCCCATGAAAAGTTAAGGATTAGTTGCTAGTGTTAGTACTTAGAGGCTATAATTTAAGGGTTTCGGCATCAACCCAAGCTCTGAAGCAATGTCCCTGGAGGAGGTGCACCGTTTCAGAGCAGCACTGAAGGCAGTACTCCGGTTTCCCGTACTTCAAAAAACAGACAAACAAAGCACTTACTTACAAGTTAAAACAAGCAACTAATTCCGACAATGTAAATGAATGTAAGGCAAATACAGAAAAAGTGTGCGCCCTCTGCTGGGTAAAAGCTGCAATTTCGCCAGGCAGCCGACTGCCGTAACCAGGTAACCACCGCCTTCATTTGCAAAAACACTTGGATGGAAATGCATGTTTTACATGTTATGCAATTTTATTATGGGAAGTTTAAACAGATATGCATATTCTTTGATGGAAACAAACTAGTGAATAATTGTAAATGGTCTCAATTTACATAATGCTTTTCCACCTTAGACACTCAAAGCCCTTTACAGCCGTTCTACCATCTGTGCCACTGAATAACCTGGTGATTATCAGCTGATCTCATTCTTTAGGCACATAGTGTTGCTGACCCTAGTCCTGACCACCTAGATCAGATCATAACAATTCGCTAAATCCAGATGGCCACTTCTGATTTGGTCAGGCTGTGCTCAAAAGGCTATGTCCCTAAAAACCCACAAGACAGAGAGCAGTGACAGTTACCAGAGCAGCACTGTGGTTTATTTCTATTATTCCTTTTGGTGCCTCGGCAGGAAAAATAAATCTAAATTTCACAGAACCAAAGTAATTTTCTTGACTTATTCAGCATTTTCGTGTGGCCCCGATCAAATCTTTGAATCAGAAAAAACAATCACCACAACCATCCGTGCTTAATCCAATGGGACACACGCAGCGAGTCGGCTGGTATTTGCACCACAACTTTCCCTTCGCGGTGTCATATTGTAGAGCTTTAATCTGTGATGTTGCGCGGGATCTTTTACAGAAACAAACAGGTGGGACAGGCGAGAAAAGTGGGGATTCTTGACATTCTTCGGTTGGGACTGTTGAAACAGTGAAACATTATGCAGTGTGGCTCTGTTCTTCACTGGTTTGGAACAGTAAGTAATTCCAACTCCAATTGCAAGTGAGTTCATTATTGTAAAGTACCCCGAGATTGTCCAGGCCCCTAGTGTACACATACATTCTGATAGAAGCGAGGGAGAGTTACATTATGAAATTTAAAATTCATGTCCTAATTCAAGGGATTTTATTCGTGCACAGTTATATTGAGAAATGATAGAAATGACGTTCTTGTAATGAATAGATTAGAATTAAAAAGAGGATTTGTAGAGGTGAGTGGAGTAACAACATTTGAATGAGTTTGACCTGACATAATGGGTTTCATGTTTCACTAAAAACATGTACAATAGGCCAGGATGAATGAGAGTGTGTTTGAGAGTGTGAATGGGGGACGACGGATGGAAATTAGCCTAAGGCTACAATCCGGTGTGGCTTGTTTACATGCATGAGACCCATGTATGTTCATTAACATGCACTGTCCCGACCAAATAAACCAATAAATAAATAAAAAATAAATAAAATAAATTTCATCTAGTAAAAAAAAGGGATTTTTTCGCTGCGCAGCTGTTTCAGTAAAGAGTAAAGTATTGCAGTCTTCAGCCCTATCTGCGAAGGAACCATAGGGACTTGACAACGAACTGAAGCTCCAGCAAGGACTGGATGTTCTTCCACGGTCTTAGTCCCTATCTGCAGAAAGATTCGCATCGGCCCTGGGTTTATCTACAGCCTATCGGTCCATGGGAGTGGATCTCTCCTTCTGTGGTTGTCCCCAAGGTTTCTTTTTCCTCCCACTGGGTTATTTGAGTTTTTCCTTGCCGTGTAGGAGAGTCTTAGGACATGGGACGCTCATGACGTTTGTTACCATCTGCTGCTAACGCTGGACGTTACCTCTGTTACACATTATGTTTGCCTTGTGATGATATTGGGCTATAGAAAACAATTGATAGGTTCACGTGACATCACAACTTTCTAAAGAGCCTATAGTTTAAAATTGAGCTGGAGGGCAACTGAAAATTCCATGGCGGTAACTATGGTAACTGACTGGTTAATATCTCAGTCATTACTGAAACAAAGACTGTTTCAAAGTTCATTGTCTCCTCTGTCAGCACATATGAACTAATGTGCAGTTATTTTCTCTGAAAGGCGTCCGAAAGTGGTGACAATTTTCGAAAACATGACCGTGATATTGGTCAATAGAGGAAGGACTTTCGGACATAAAAATAATACACTGGGTTTGTGAATCCAATCACTAACAAGGACAATCATTTGTTAATTTTTGTTTTGGAGATTTCTCCCATAGAGTTGTATTGGCCCTGCAGTACAGTTTGACTGTAGTGAAACGATGACGAAGTGTGAAGTGTTTTTACTTCACTATGAAGCGATTAGGCTTAGCAACAGATCGAGAGAGCTAAGAACAGCCATAGGAGAAGATTCAAAGATTGCTCAAAGATGCATGAGTGAGTCGAGGTATGTTTTTATAACATGGTTAAAAGCTCTCTAAAGTCAACTTTGCATAATACTAACCTCCCCCCCCCAATTCAGATGAACACTGGACGATTTTGCTAATCTGAAAAGAGAGATCTCGCTTGTCTCTCATGTTGTTGCTCAAAAATGCTAGTCAAAAGCCTTACACAGGGACACAGATTAAAAATAGGACCATCTCGCCGACAGATATCGAGCAGTGTCTGGTATCTTGGAGTCTTGATCACAGAGCGAGGCCTCTCTCTGCAGCTACAATCTCCGGCTTGTAATCATGACAAATGCAACACCCGCACCATCAGAGTAACGAGCAACGGTGCCCAGCCATGAATGAAGAGACACTTTACAGCGGAAGTAAACACCGCTATCAACCAGAGCTATAGCACTGGCCAAACACCTGGAACTCGCTCTGACAGCCTTTCGCCGTAGCCGGGATTAATCCAGCGCCGCCGTATGATTTTATATTCCCCACGTCTAGCAGTGTGGCATCCAACACCCCTCCAAAAAATGTCCAAAAAATTGTGCACTGGCTCCAGAGTCGGCAGCTGGACAGGTTGATTATTCACTGACTGTGCACATTTTAAACACATCCAGGAGCATCAACATGTGACAGAAGACTGGAATAAACTAATACAAGAATCATCCATTTCAGAACATGTTTATTGAGGTCTACAGGTTTTATACACTGTGATTTGTTAAGTATGTCTATACTTTTTTTTTTTGTTAAAGTGAGACCCTGCAGGCGAATAGGAACATAATAAATACATTGCTTTGCTATAAATGGGACAAAGAAAAGTATTGTAAGTTTTCAGTCATTTTATGTTGAAAAATGTTATGTGTAAAAACAGCCCAAATCTAAAAAAAATGATGGTCAGAGCCAGGTTTAAATGTATGTTTTTATTCTGTTGACTTTTTAGTTACAAAGATTTGCTCCAGGGGGATTTTGTTAGAAGTGTGTAAAAATAAAATATTCAAAATTAAATGACGAAAAAAAGGCGGCCTGAGCAGCAACATTCCTCCACAGTGCTCCAGGGCCTGTCAATCAAAGCCTCAGGCTTAAACTTTTTTAATTTAACAGCATGAAAAACAACGTAGTTAAAAAAATAAAACCTTGCTCAGCGTTGTCACACAGTAAACACTCCAGTGTTAATTTGACACTGTTTGGTGTCTATATAGTTCACACCTTCTCAGTGTAAATGTGAATGACACTCTTCAGTGTTAACTACAGGTCAGACACCATGAGTGACAGAAACATGACGCTAAATACAATGTGCTCTTTGTTTCCAGTAAAAAGGCTGAGGCCTCGTTGCTCTTCAGTCACAGAGCGACAGGTGAAGAAGGAAGTCATGGAGTTTCTGCTTTAGACAGAACTTCAGACTTCTGAGAAGTAAAAACAAGGTGTTTGTTATTAACTAGTTTAAGAGGTGAAACTGTTGATATACTTTTATATTATGTATAATAAATTAAATAAACAAAACCTGGTAAATTGTATCTGCTGTAGAGTCATGTTTGACCCAGTTCCTCTGAGTCGTGGTGCAGCAGGACTGATGTGGACAGATGTTACAGAAGAGGCTCATGAGGGTCACTTCTTCAACAGTTACTATAGTAATTATTTTCTCCAAAGTAAAAGTAGATCTACCACAGTCCTGTCCACATCGGTCATGGTCCACCATGACCCACCACGACTCAGCAGAACTGGGACACACATGACCTCTTACACTGGATAGAAGTGAATGTGTTTCATAAATATATAAACCAAAACACATTATGTAATTTAAGATTCTTTATCTCCCTCCAATACTTGACATATATTAACAAATTAATTTTCAGTACTTAATTTGTATTTCCATCAGGAGTCTGAAATTCTGTCTAAAGCAGAATCTCCATGACTTCCTTCTTCACCTGTCGCTCTGTGACTGAAGAGCAATGAGGCCTCAGCCTTTTTACTGGAAACAAAGAGCACATTGTATTTAGTGTCATGTTCCTGTCACTCATGGTGTCTGACCTGTAGTTAACACTGAAGAGTGTCATTCACATTTACACTGAGAAGGTGTGAACTATATAGACACCAAACAGTGTCAAATGAACACTGGAGCGTTAACTGTGTACATGGATCGTAGCCATTTTTAGTAAAAGACATTTGGAGCCAGGCCTTTAAGCAGTGTTTCTGCAGTGCAAAAACTCATTGGAATCTGTTTTTGGCCAGGGGGTGGTATTACAGGAATAATAATAATGCATTAGTTATATATAGCACTTTTCCACTCACTCACTCACTCACTCACTCACTCACTCACTCACTCACTCACTCACTCACTCACTCACTCACTCACTCACTCACTCACTCACTCACTCATTCACTCACTCACTCACTCACTCACTCACTCAGGCTTCCTGGTGTTCCCAAACGGTCTCCCATCCAAATACCGGCCAGGCCCTTCCCTTTGGTACATATCCGTAGACCTTGGTGGCTGGCGGCTTCCACAAAGGAAATTAGAATATTTGGATTACACAGATTCTGTGCGTCACATAGATACCAAACATGTCGGTATTTGTGAATAGATCTGTGTGTAAAACAGAGCGAGTTGACAATAGATCATAAATTAAACATTGTAAAGGGTGAATTTGGTCAGTTTTATCATATACGATTAAAACTAAGGTGTTTAGGGGAGAAAACTAGTTAAAAATCTCAAAATCGATGTTTTCTTCTGCCGTATCTCGCCTCACTTAGATCTCTCAGACCTCATCTTCATGTCATGCTTTGTTTTCTGTGTTCATAATGTGTCTCTAAATTGTGTTGAAGGCCTCACAGCAGTGGAGCACAGACACTGTTTGTATGCTTGTGGAGCGAGAGCAGTCGGCGCGGTGCGTTGGATGCACTCAGGAGGAGCAGGAGGTAATTGTTGAGATAATGAAAGAGCTGAAGGGTTTTTAGAGTGAGCACGGGACTGATTACTGTCTCCTCTGAGGAACACACAAATGAAGCAGGAAATTACTATATTGTGTAGTAGGTTTATTTTGAAATCGGTTTTCTTTATGTTTTGGTGATGAGATGTTTTAATTTGGCTAAACAGTCACAAGTACACGGCTTATTTTGACATCATTTGGAGTCGATTTGTGCAGAATCAGGAATTCAATAAGCGCAGAGGAAGGTATTTGAAATGGTGATGAATTATGGAGTTTAATGTAGTTCTCTGTGAACATAATGTTCAATAGAAAATGTATTTCAGTATTTTCACCACCGACAGCAAAGAGATGTGCTTTACAGAACTGACAACTTAACTGAGCTCAAATACTGATCTACTGGAAGATGTACAAATGTCCATTCTCTTTTCTTTTTTTTAGTTGGAGAGTAAATTTGTTATTTTTTCCTACAGTATAATGTTTGTGAAGGCTCTCATTCGTCCAGGAAGTATTAATCGTAGTGAAGCTTAAATCGCTGACCGGACCGGACTTTGGTCTGGTTGAGTTGAGGACGTTTCGTTTCTATTCACAGAAGCTTGTTCTTTGCTCTTGTGGTCAGAATATGGCTCTGGACCCAAACCAGATCGGTCTTAAAAGACTCAGGCCCCTCCCAGAGGGGGAGCGGACCAAAACTGCCAACACCCACCTATTCAAGTAGTATAACTCAATAAGTAAGTCTTTGAAATGCTCTGCTGCTGAGACATAGCCTTTACAAAGTGACTTGAAGAAGTGGGTTTGCTCGGTGGACCGTGGGGGAAAGTGCTACGAGAAACTGCCGCAAAATGCGTCAAATAAACATAAAACCACGCGGCCGAGTCGCTGACATCTCCACGGTGCACTAAGTGCAAATGACACACGCACCTGATGCTTTGTGGATGTTTCTACAGAAAACCTACACTTCTTTCTCCCTCTCTGGGGAAGGATCTGCTTATCAGATTGCCGTGTGCTCAGTACACTCACGGTTTTAGATGATTTTAAGCCTACATAAGTGCAAAATATAGTGGGAAGAGCAGATAATACTCTAAAGTCAATAGTTTATCATCAGGGAAAAGTTGGTTTGGCCTTTAGACATTTTTCAAAACCGCTCTAGCTTGGGTACATGCAGTGTAAGTAAGTAAGTAAGTGCTTTATTTGTCATTATACAACTGTACCACTAAATTGTGTTCAGGTGTTAGTCCTGAGCCGCTGCGACTGCACTGTAAGTTGTGATTAGTAAAGGTTGCTCAAAAAAATGGTGTAAAGTTCTGTCTAAAGCAGAAGCTCCATGACTTCCTTCTTCACCTGTAGGTCTGTGACAGACTGAAGAACAGTGAGGCCTCGGCCTTTTTACTGAATATAATGGTCACAATGTATTTAGCATCATGTTACTGTCACTCATGGTTTCTGACTGAAGTCTAACTCTGACAAAAGCCAGGCCCATAACAGCAGGTCCTATAAGGGCTCAGGTATTTTAGGAGCTACTGATTTAGAGTAAACTTTACTCTAAATCATTAATGAAACTTTACTCTTTTTAAAGCAAACTTTACTTTGTAAAGAGTAAGGTTTCATTAATCATTTAGAGCACGCTTTAATTGTTTTAATGACGGAACTGTTACTTCATTAACTTGTGGCAATTTGCGTCTGCAATGTTTTTGAGCAACGTTTACTAATCACAACTTACAGTGTGAGCGCGTTGCCATTGTGGGCCGACCTGACCCGGAGGTCGGGGAAACCGTAGCGCCCGGAGGAAACCAGGCTGGCTGCCTTCAGTGCTCCTCTGATCCTCTGAAATGGTGCAGCGCCTCCTGGGTTTGTCCCTGTTTCAGAGCGTGGTGTCCTGCACTGGTCAGCCCCTCCACCTCCTCCTTCCTCTTCCTCTGCCCCACAAGTCTTTCACCGTCTTCTGGGAGGAACATAGCAGTTACTCTGTTTTTATTCTCCAGTGAACATCCATTAGCCATGGTAGATACAGAAGGCATGTGAGTCTTGCCCGGATACCTCCTCATTTGTCTCTTTTTTGTTTCCTGGTGCGCCTCTTGTGACGCCCCCTCTGCTGCTGGTGTGTGGGGCTCTTGGTGCCTCTTCGGTATTTCAGAAGAAGAATTTTGTAGCTCTCAAATGTCTTTAGCTAATAAGCTTGTTGTTTGTTTACATTTCTTCAGGACCATTTATATATACCTCAAAACTAGAGAACAACTACAAAACTAATTGCAATATGGGAAGAGAAACGCATTAAAACTTACTACAATGCTTTCACAGTGGGAACAAACAAAATGGATCCAGGGAGAGGGGAGATCAATGAACTCCCCGGCGACATGGACAGCAACAGGAAGTAACACAGTCGGTTGAATTGGTTCTTATTGTGTCCAAACCACCACTTCTCCAGCTGCCACTCTCTGTGTCCTCTGTCCCAGTGAGCTGTGGAGAAGAGACATATCGACTCTTCAGATAATCCCACACATGATTACTGCTATTAACCAGCAAGAGTTCTGCACAGGCCAACTATTCTGGCGTTTAAAAAAAAAAAAAAATCTTTCTGACATTAAAATATCTGTGAATGTCATTGATTACTCGGTTTATAATCTTCAAAGTGCATAGATCCACCTCTTACATTTTCAAGCCTTCATATTCAAGTCTAAATTTACCGTGAAAACTTTCCTGTGAAAACCGAATCAATATCCAACACCCTGGATACCAAGGCGTGAGCGATCGATCCTGGATGACTGATGAGGAAAGAGGCAGAGTGTTTCCCTTTGACCCTCTCAGCTGGAGACTCACATTGGGGAATCTTGAATGGATTCCTGCTCTTTTCCTGTTGATTTGAGAATTTAAAAAAAGATGCATATGAACTTGTTATTTGTAAATTACTTTTATTTAAACAGGCACATGCACACCCCGGCTGTGTCTGTGCCTGGGTAACTCAGGTATTATAATGTAATCTGAAATTTTGCCTGCAGCTGGACACATGCGCTTCAATAATGTACCTCTTTGATTTCTATTATGTTGTATTTTCTTACAAATAATCTTGAGACGTATGAAAGTATTGAATATGGGGTGGACGCTTATAAGCTTTCTTGCTTCGGCCTAGTCCTTTTGAGTTATTTTTTATTAAAACATTTTTGGTTTCATGTGTTGGTGTGAATATGGTGATGTAAATAATGTAAATAATAGCTCAAATAAATCAAATCAAATAAGCGTCTCTGAGTGTCAAAACCACCACTATATAAAACCGATGTATTATTATTATTATTATTATTATTATTCAGTCATTACCCAGATCTCATGACCATAGGTGAGGATTGGAATGTAGACCGGCAGGTAAATCGAGAACTTTACCTTGTGATTCAGCTCCCTCTTCTCCACCACAGTTTGATACAGCGACCTCATCACTACTGACGCCGCACCAATCCGTCTATGGATCTCACGCTCCATCTGTCCCTCACTGAGAACACGACCCAGAGATACTTGAACTCCTCCACTTGATAATACATATCAATTCTTATTGAGTAAATGTTACTATGCCAACTGAGAATAAATCTATAAGTGACGAAAGCTTTGTGTTGACATTAAAATGATGCAATGTACATTTTTATGGTGTACATGATTGAAAAATAAATTTTTTCACATAATTTTTGAATTATATGTATGACAGATACATAGACACCCAGTGAAATGACGATTCATTTCACATTCAGTCATAGCTGGACACATGAAATGCATCAGACTCAAAACAACTCAGTAGCTCAACTCTTGTCAACTTTTCACCAACTTCTTACTCGAGCAATTGGATGACTAAGTTTTACTTCCTCTTGAGTAACATTTTTTCAGAGTAACTTTACTTTTACTTGTGTAAATATTTCGGCTAAACTCTCTTGCCGCCCACATCAGAATCGCTTCGTCTAATCTAATTAAAAAGTTCAGGCTTCTGAGTGATCAGCGGCAGACAGTATGAACAAACTTCTCGCTCTGTAACCTCGTGAATCAAACTCGGCTGACATTTTGGCAGCGCAGACGTCAGACGAGGATTGGAGACTATTAATTTAAATGGAAGACTGATGAGAGCTGACCTCATTTGTTATGGTCGCAGAAACAAATGCTACACCCATGTGAATTGGATTACGCTTGTTGGGTCGATCTAATCAACTCGGCAATTTAGATTTATCACCTGAGCATATTTGATAAACACTCAGTGAGGACATGCTTTACGTTCACACGGTCACTTCAACATTCCACTTATTTTAACCCAAGAAAGTCACTGAGATGTGGAATACATTTCACTGAAGCCCTGGCACAAACGGGTTTCTTTCTTTCACATGCACTTCTGCACATCCTGATCGGAGCTCAGCCTGAGAAAGTGTTGAGAAAAGAACTAGTCAGACCACCAAAGAATCAGAATGGATTTATTGCCTTTGCAAAATGAAACATAAAACTTGGTAAATAGTATTTACAGATAAACAGTCAATTATAGTGATGGCTGGGGAATTTTCGAGCCCCTTCACAGCTTATCAAGGAAAACCTCTGCCCATTGTTGGCATTCCTTAATAATAACTCCATCTATGCTCGGCGTCATCTTTGTGTGCTAATTGCCCCGACTTACCTGTTTCCTTTGGCATAACAAAGCCTTATAGAAGCCTTCCGCCACACACTCATAGTGATGGGATTTACTTATTTTTTCTTGGAGCCGAGTCTTTGGGATCCGTTCATTTCAAACAGCCAGAAAAGTCTGATTATTTTTAATATAAAACGGCAGCCAGAAAACTCACAATACTCGATCGATAAAAAGCACTTTTTTGATTGAAATCATCTAAAATCACAACGGGACTGATAATTACGCTTTGGGAATAGAATCGTGTGCCACTATTAATAAAAAGAGGCTGCAACTGTCTAGCCTGGCACGAGCCAGACTGATCCTCCATGTTAAAGTGCATGTGACACATTAGACACATTTTTTGCTAAAACACAGTGTTGTGGCATTTCTTACCACTATAAAGGAAAACTTGAAAGTATTTGTCTTATCAAAAGTGTAAGTTTAATTTAACACACGTGCGGAGGGCCAACACACAGGTAAAACTCATGAGGCTCTTTTCCACATGTCAGCCGAATGGGTCTTTCACCCGCTTTGTCGAGCTTTTCCATAACAAAGGCCAGGGCCAAACTGGTCTGACCAGGTACAGGTTTTGGGCCCGACCTCTGGCTGTAGCCAAAGCGGGCTACCCCGTGTCTGATGTGACGTGAACAGGCTGGCCTCTGATTGGCAACGAGAGAGTGGACAGCCCTCACTATTGTGGACAGCCCTCCGTACGCAGGTCGTACGGATTTAATATTTTACATTATACCGCTGTGCTAAAAGGGGATTTTGCCGATAATACCATTTAGCCACTGTTAGCGCAGCTTTAGCTGGTGATAGCATAACATTTACCTGTAGCTTACCTTCATAGTTCGTAGTTTAGCAGTTTATTTTCTGTTTGATTACAGCTTGGCTCCTCTAAATGATTCCATAACTCCCACCAGATGACAGCATTTGTCCACATTTGTTCTCATCGCGGCTCTAAAAACTTTTAATGACGATCTGTACAGCGTGCGGCTCTATGCGGCTCCGCCCACAACAAATGCATGTGTGTGTGTGTGGTGGAAACAGAAGGTCTGCGGGCTAGTGTCGATACGTGCACATAGATCGTGGCGTGCGCGGCCGGTTCGCACTATGTGGAACGACGCCTATGGTTAGCTCTGGGGAGCCGAAGTCTGTCCCCTCGTTATATAGGTACATATGAGAGGCCGTCCCAGCACCAAGATGGGAGGGGCCACAGGAAGGCCTTTGAGCCAGGACACGTCTTGGCCATTGTGCTAGGTGTGAAGCAGAAACTCAGCATGTGCTTTGGCCGGGATAAAGCACAGGAGACGGTCCGGGCATTGATTAAGCGGGCCAGACACAATTCACTTCACAATTAGTGTATTACTGACTTCAATTTAATTAACTCTAAAACTGTCATTACAACAGTTAACACGATTATATTTAACATTTTGCTAAAGATTATTCCCAGTTTTCTTTAGTTTGACCATTTTTGTGATGTTTATGTTTTCACTTCCTTATTGGACACCGACAGGAAGTGACATCGAAGAAGGTAAACAATTTTAAACTGTTGCCGTGCAACCATGTTAAGTCAATGGGAAATGAATGAGTCAAACTGCTATGGAATGTTTCCTTCTTTTATGTCACTTCCTGTCAGCAACTTAAAAAATCAAATAAAAATAACTTTTCTGCCCAACATTTCTTCATTAAAATTGCTGCTTCACTGAATTTTTTTCCCAAGAGCATTAAAATCTGTCATATGCACTTGTGATATTGTGGTATCTGGTATTGTGCGATTTGAATTTCGCTGACTGCGGCAAAACCAAGCAGACCAACCCATGAAACACACCAGTGCTCCTCCCGTAACCAAAACAGTGAAGATGGCGGCCGCATCACAGCAATCTCTCAACAGTGCCCTTTCCTCTGTTTAAATGTGCTGGACTTGTCCTTAAAGCCACAGTAAGAAGCTGCTCTGAGGGTTTTCACCAGGAACATTTACTCGACTGCATGCCATGTTTGTTATTGGATGACAAACAATCAAGGTATAGGATGTAAACACAAAGCATAGGTCGCTCCATTGTTGGTCTGATTCTTGTGTATGTTCGGGGAGTTCTTGGTAAAACTGAAAGAAAAGATCCAGCTCAAGAGCCGTTCAAAAGAGCCGGTCGGTCATGAACGACACATCACAACACACTCATCAATGTGCCTTGGCCAAATTGTCTCTTACAAGCCTTACTGGCATTCTCCGCTCTCTTTTGATGTCACCGCGAGGATTAGTTAGACTTGAATGGCCAATACTGTACCACCACAATTTGAGAGTTCATGTCTGGGTCCCGTACTGATGGAAAAAAAAAAAAACATTTCCTGTGTTCGACATCCAGCGCCTCCTGTTTCTCTTTGCATCTCTACATTAGGCCTTATTTGAAGAACATCAAATATGTCCAACAGTGATGTCACAGCATAGCAACAGATGGCAATGTAGGCCAAATGAATCTGCATTGTACTGCTTGCTCCTCTATGTGCAAATGTGCACTGTGGACTGAATCTGTGTATAACAACGCAAATCTAATCCCAACTCAAACACTGTCATAAAAATTGCAAAGATATTTTTACAGAACCAAGCTGTTAAAACACTCACCTCTGACCCAAGGATCAAAACCACACCTTCATCAACAATGTGCCGTATTCATGATCTAAACCAATGATGCGTTGTTTTGGGTTATTTCGAGACGCTCTGTTACATGCCTTTCGCTCTCATCTGTATTTTTTGGTTTGTCCGCGTCAGTCTGTAGCATGTTAGCGTGACGGCCGTGCAGGGAGATGGCAGCTTGTCCGTCTGCATTAACATCTCCGTCTGCCGCCTGGAGCTCTGACCGTCAGCAAGCGCTCACACAATGCAACGCACGCGCTCACTGCCGTTTATAACCAGTGACATAACAAGGTGACGGACAGAGGCCCACAACCATGACGGCAGACGCGGGTTACGGCCAGTCTCTCCACTCTCAGCAGTAAAAAGGCTTTGGTTGTGGTTAATGCACAGCCCCTCATCCTCCCTCTCTGCTATGAAGAGCACTGTCGCCGATCCCCGACTCATCTGCTCCCCAACAAAAACACTATTTTCTGCTCCACACTACAGGTCGCACCAAACAGGAAAGAGAACACAAGTCAATTCTTTGCACTGACTTTATTTCAGCAGCATTTCCACTATATAGAGTATTTGTTATCACCCTAGGGCTCCAAAACAATCACACGACACGATTAAAGAGCGGGAGTTATACTTTTTGCAAGTATTTGGTAACAATACAAAATATCTTTATTACTGTCCCACACTTTGTTGGTTAGAAAATACAATATTGGTGTAAAACAGCTGAAAATAAATATCCAGTAGTTTCACGTCCTGATCTTCATGCAAACAGCAGTGAAGCGATGGTGAGCGTTTTTACTCCGCAGTGAAAGGATTAAGCTTAGCAAGAGATGGTGGGGTGAAGAAAGCATTTACTGGATACGTAGGACCACATGGAGCTCTTTGGGTGCTAAGAAATGCCACTGGAGAAGATCAAAGATCACTCAAAGATAGTGCCTAAATGTGGCCCTCAGCTTCTGGATGAGTTGACACACATGGAGAGTGTACAATTTACAGCAATTATAATAAATTATGTAACCTCTAGATCTAATATTTTAAAGACACACTGCGTAACTTTTTGGACTATACTGTTGCCATCAACACAAAACATGCTCCCAATCCAACTTTATTTATAGAGCACTTTAAAAACAACAACGTCGACCAAAGTGCTGAACACAGCAGTAAAAATTACATTAATAAACAAATGAACAGTAAAAAAAACAAAAATACAAAAAAAATACAAAACATTCAAAAGTCAAACTCCTCAGGCTGTGTTAAAAGCCAAGGACAAAAGATGTGTTTTAAGGGAGGATTTAAGAAGAACAAGAGACTCTGTCAGTCTAAGGTGTTCCACAGTTTAGGACCAGTCACAGCGAAAGAGCGGTCGCCTCTGGTTTTCCTTTTTGTTTTGGGAACAACCAGCAAGGACATATCTGCTGACCTCCGTGAGCGTGCAGGGGTATAGGGCTGCAGCAGGTCAGACAGATACCGAGGAGCAAGACAATGAAGACATTTAAAAACAAATAAATAAATAATGACCAGCACAACACAGAAAAGGTCATCAAAGAATGGATTTGGATTAGGACATAACCTGTTTAAATCTCAAATTCTGCTGCCTTTAATCACATCTCCATGGAGACGAGCTGGAGACGAACCCACTCTGGTAAAGTTACAGTCATGTCTGAGGAAAGCTGAGCCGCTCACAGCAAAAGCACAGGTTTGTTTGTACATTTATGAGGGATTTTTCAATGCTGAATATATATATATATTTATATATATAATATATAATATTTTCTATTGGTTAAAATTTTACGCGGTGTGGCTTTAATGTGAGGAAGAGCTGCATTAAGTATCCAAGTATTGATGTGGTTTCAGTTTTAAAACCTCGGTGTGTGGCCCTCCACGGCTCATACACCTCAATGGACCCGATGCAGACTATAGCATAGCTTTTTGCTCTTAATAGGACCAGATCCAGACCTAGCGCTAGATCCAGACCTAGCGCATTAAGTGGGCTGTAAGTGGGCAGGACAGACTCCTATGGCCAATGGCGATGTTATGTTGAACAACTTTTTTCATCCAACCAGACTCTGCGACCGAGAAGGGGAGTGGAGGGGGAGTGAGGGTGAACACATGCTTTTGTTTGGGTCACGTTGACGCAATTACGGCACTGGCTGTACATCTCTTTCTCTCGGGACACCAGACACGGGACTGTGCTTAACTCAAGTACTTAGTTTGACCTGATACAGATTATAAAAGCCCATAATGCTGAAGGAAGAACATGAGGCAGCACGATGTAAATGAGGAAAAGAATGTGAAAGCGGCCATAAGAGAGCAGTGCTACGTGCTGCTTGTAATAAACCACGCCTCAGTCTTTTCTTTTAGAATAAACCACGCCTGTCTAAGGTCGTGTTTGGAGCAGCTCTGTCCTTGCACCAGGCGGAAGATCTGGCCCATATGTGGCCCCCAATGAAAGATGTTTGGACACAACTCCAGCTATGTTTTTGATGAGAGAACAACTTTGTAACCTGGTAAAGGGCTCTATAAAGTACATTTTCAAGCATTTATTGCAATTGTGAAAGAGGTCAGGGCTTGCTTCAAAGTTATCTCCTCTGTGATGTAAATTTTCATCTTTTCAGCTTTTAAATTATAATTTATCATTTTATCAAGGATTTTTACTTCATGAACTTGTTACCTTGCCTCTCTTGAGCTGGTATTTGCAGCTCGTGCACTAAAAGTACATGTAGTAGGCGTAGATTTTTCACAGTAATCCCGAGGTGGTCCGGTGCAAAGACACATAATAAAATGATGTGCTTGGAAAGTTCGGTGAATGAACAAATTGTGATATTGCCAAGACTGATTTAACCCACTCTATTATATTGAAACCGAAAATGCCTGAGCACAACAAACATATTTGGCAATGCTCAACTTGTAGACTGAATATCACGCAAATTGAATAGAGAGGCTCCTACGGTGTGTTTACCAAAACACTTCTACAACCTTTGATTCACGCGCCATCTGCTATTCCCATGATAACGACATCAAACTTCCCAGGCACAATGTGGACTGAAACGTATTCACCAAACACACAGCTGTGGACACACGCCTTTATTCATTATTCAAAGAGTCTATTACAGCAGACGGCTTTCTCTAATGGGCTACAACATGAACTGTGGCACCCACTGCACCGCAAATATTGGCAGCGTCCATTCATAATTAATACGACAATCTGTGGGAACATGCATTTAATTTGAGCCATTTCCGACTGGACTGAAACCAGGCCTAAAACAGGATTAAATACAGCAAAATTACACAGAAAAAAGGGAAAACCAATTGTTAAATAATCATGAAAATAAGTCTTTAAAAACAGTATCTAGAAAGGTTTGCATAATGAGTTTTGGGAGACAGGCTGTGTTTTATGACGTGGATGAAGTGCATAGATAACATCACATGGAATAGCGCTATTTGTTCTTACCGTATTGTCTTGTGTAAACTACCAACCAACTCCCTGTGAATGTTTAATTAAACTGTTAACCATGACTGATGTGCACAGGTCTATGTTACAGCAGACTGCACTCCAGGGTTATTTTATTTTCTCCAAATTAAAACTGTGGATACCACAGTCCTGTCCACATCTGCTGTGGTCCACCCTGACTCAGAGGAACAGGGACACACATGACCCTACATCAGATACAGTTCAAGAGCTTTAAAAAAAAAAAAAAAAAAAAATATATATATATATATATATATAGTTTTATTCTTTCCTTCCTTCATTCTTTCCTTTCCACCACCAGATAGTGCAGAGAGTAGAGCGGGTCGTCTTGTGACCAGAGGGTCGACGGTTGGAATCCCGCAGGTGCCCACTGTCGTTGTGTCCTTGGGCAAGACACTTCACCCACCTTGCCTCCAGTGTCTGCGTACACTGGTGTATGAATGAGCGTGTGAATGGGTGACTGGTTCCTTGATGTAAAGCGCTTTGAGTGCCTAAAGCAGGTAGAAAGGCGCTATACAGTATAAAATGTGACCATTTACCATTTACCTTTAATCTAACTGTTATTAATGATTTTCAGATTTGAATTTGTACTTCCAGCTGAAGTCCTAGACGTTCGTTGAATGACAGATTTTCCTGCTTCTTTACCTGTCAGTCTAGGACAGACTGAAGTCCAATGAGGTCTCAGCCTTATTATTGGAAATAAAGAACACATTCTATTTAACGTCATGTTACTGTCACTTATGGTGTTAGATTCTCTGTCCTTCAGTCTAACTCTGAAGAGAGTCAACTCACATTAACACTGAGAAGGTTGGACTCATATAGACACCAAACAGTGTCACATTAACACTGAACATTGGCTGTGTAGAGCACTCAAACTGCAGAAACAGTAACTGTCGATCAGGGCTGAACGACAAGACAAAAGAAAATAAATGCCAAGAAGAACCAAAGCATACACAGCCCAGCTGCTATAGCCCCATAGCACATCCCAAACGAAGACTTGAGACAGAATCAGAGTCAGATTAGTTTTAGGAAGTGGACGAGGACCACGCGGACGACAATCCAGGAGATGCCGGATATTCCCATCGTCCCTTTGGCCTTTGTAGTTCATCCAGACGAGCCCAGGTGGTGAAATGCATCTTTGCCCGTCTGACTCATCTTAACACACACCTACTGTAAGGTTTGTGACAGGTTTACTGTGAGTATAGGCGGGTACACACCTAACCGATCGAATCGTGCTATCGCTTCTGTTTGATCGCTTAAAACTGTTGAAATCAGTCGCTCGCCTGTGTTCATTTCAGGAGGATTCACTGCTGCTGTGCAATTTTGAAAAAAACCCCTCTTTGCACACACTGCTGCTGCTGAGCACTAAATTGTGAATGAAAATTGTTTCCTGATTATTTGCTTGTGCTTTGGTGACACCTTTTGCAAACCTCATCCCGCTTTCATCCCTTCTGACTCTCCAGGATATTGCTTCAATATGTGTGGTTTTGGAGTGTGCAGTACCTGTCCGTCCAGCCTCATGATAAAATCCGGCTCAATGCACATTTGTAATCCAGAGCGATCTGTAGCGGCCAAAAAATTGTCCCAGGAGCACGCCATTGTGGAGGGTAGACGTCATTGCCTGTGTTCTTCTTGTGGGACACTGAGTGATTATTTAAGTTAGATACCGCTAAACAGAAGAGTTTGCAAATGAAAATGGTGAACAGTTGCGTGAAAGGTTGCTGTAGCAGTTCAGACCAATGGAAAAGATTCCATGGAGGGCAGGTTACGCAAATTAGCAGAGGACGCCAGTTAGCCTGGATCTCAACCGTGTGGCGCACGGATTTCCTTCTCTCCATGCTGCAAACCAAATCAACAATATGACACACGGCCGAAATGGCGAGTAGTTGGTCATGTGTCTTCATCTGACCCATTGCGTCCGTGTTTTCATACGTTTACTGAAGCTTATAATTCCTCTGATCCGAATGCCTGGGCTCGGGAAAGGCATTTCAAACCACAGCTGCTGCATCATCAGAAATCTTTTCCTCCTCTTTTCAGGCGGTGTTTCCATTTTTGTGTCTTTATGATGTGAATGAATGAATGAATGAATGAATGAATGAATGAATGAATGAATGAATGAATGGTTTATTTGGTTGATTGATGCATTTAAATTTCCAAACAGTAACAACAAAACACAAATATTCAACCAAAAAAGGAATAGGCTGAAGCAATGCTTATTTATGCCTATCCTTGTTCAAACCACATAACTGATGCTAAAACAGCTTATCACATTAATGATATACATTATCAAATAAAAATCAACTATTTGGTGACTTACAGAATAATGAATGATATGTACACATACACCTCTCCATTTTATACACGCTTGAGGTAATCATTCATATTCTTCTGCTTAATCATTCTTCTAAATCCAATTAATGAAGTACACAGTTTAAATTAATATTTTAGTCCATTCTAAAATTGAAAACTCTTTCAATTTCCACTCCATTTAAGTGTAATTTTGCACCATCAGTTTTTCTGTTACCTGCAAATATCATAAATTTAGTCTTGTTTTCATTTAAAGATAGCTTGTTATAATCAAACCACTTTTTGATAAAAACAAATTCAGTTTCTACTAATTGCAATAATTCATTCAGTTTCTTTCCAGTACAAAAAAAGTTAGTATCATCAGCAAACATGATAGATTTAAACATGGGTGATACGGTAAAAATATCATTTAAATATAGTATAAATAATTTTGGTCCCAGGACCGAGCCCTGGGGCACTCCGCAAGTAACGTTTTGAACTAGGAATCCACATCAATTTTTACATATTGATATCTGTTGTTTAGATAGCTTTGCAACCATTGATTTGTTTTACCACGAAGGCCATAATATTCACACTTTTTCAACATAGTGCATGGTCAATTGTATCAAATGCCTTATTCAAATCAAGAAATACACCCACTGTATAAAGCTTTTGATCAACAGCTGTCGCAACATGTTCTACAAGTTCCATCACTGCTAGGGATATTGAATGATTGCTTCTAAAGCCATATTGTATGTCTGCGTAGGCTCTCCCCAGCCAGCAAAACAATGTGGGCTCGGCATGGGTTTGCCCACCTGGGTTATAAGTGGGTTTGTCCGCAGTTTCCATGTAGGCCCCATGTGTGTTGGCCCATGTGGGCTGGACCTTTACAAGTCAAACTTAACCCTTTCACTCTGGTTTTATTATTTTTAGTCTCAGAGCTTGAATCTTGGCGTTTGGTCACATTTGAGCCCAACCCACTCTGAGTCTCTGTGATTTGATTGGCTTCAGAGTCACACTGTAGGTCAGACACCGTGAGTGACAGTAACATGACGCTAAATAGTGACCCTTCATTTTCAGTAAAACGGCTGAAGCCTCATTGCTCCTCAGTCACAGACTGAGAAGTGAAGAAGGCAGTCATGGAGCTTCTGCTTTAGAACATTACACTTCTGCTGGATGTAACAATACAAGTTTGAAATTCAAGTATTCCTTAGTAATAGGTGTGGATATCCGGAATGTATGTGATTAAAGTATCAGTTAATTATTAATTACTCTCATTGTACAAAAACAATCCCTTGTCATTTGTATCTGCTGTAGAGTCATGTTTGACCCAGTTCCTCTGAGTCGTGGTGCAGCAGGACTGATGTGGACAGATGTTACAGAAGAAGCTCATGAGGTTCATTTCTTCAACACAGTTACTATAGTAACTATTTTCTCCAAAGTAAAAGTAGATCTACCACAGTCCTGTCCACATCTGTCATGGTCCACCATGACCCACCATGACTCAGAGGAACTGGGACACACATGATTCATACGTCAGATAATGTGTATGGATATTTGTTCAACCATTACAAGCATCAATTGTGTGATTTAAAAAATATATACATTTTATTCACTTTTTAATTTATTTCTTACTTTGGTTTCAGAATTTTCCTTTTGCAGCAGAAGTCTGAAATTCTGTCTAAAGCAAACTCTCCATGACTTCCTTCATCACTTCTCAGTCTGTGACTGAAGAGCAATGAGGCCTCAGCCTTTTTACTGGAAACAAAGAGCTCACTGTATTTAGCGTCATGTTACTGTCACTCATGGTGTCTGACCTAAAGTCTAACTCTGAAGAAGGTCAATTCACATTTACACTGAGAAGGTTGGAAGAGCGCCCCTTGTGTCCCTTTGCGTCCAAATACCGTGACCATAACTGGAGCCAGATCTGGCTCTTTAGAGTAGAAAGGGTTAAGTTTGACTTGTAAAGGTCCAGCCCACATGGGTCAACACACATGGGGCCCACATGGAAACTGCGGACAAACCCACTTATAACCCAGGTGGGCAAACCCAAGCAGAGCCCATATTGTTTTGCTGGCTGGGGATCAGTCGTACAGGCGTTGTCCATCTTCAATGAAGGTTCTTGAGTCATCTTCTGTACTCTGTAGTTGAAGTGTCAAACATTTCACCTCTTATCCAAAAGCCTTTGTCAGCGCACTAAAGGTTCAGCTCAGCCCGCAGCCCAGATATAGACCACAGGGAGGAGTTAGCTTGGCTTAGTCCCGCCCCTCTATTAAGAGCTATTCTCACCTGAAAGTAAACATCTTTGTATTTTAAGTCTGTCTGTCCTGTTCTTTTGGTCTTCTTGTCCTTTGTGCTTTAGTGAAAGATTAACTAGGATAGCCACAGCCAGAGAGGGCTCTCTGGACGCTCTCTCTTTATGATGTAGATAAGATAAGCCTTTAGTAGAAGTGGTTAGTATGTTGCTCCAAATTCAGTCAGATGATCTGTGTCCTTTTCCCTGTGTTGGACTCCACTTCCTCTTTACCCTGTGTTCACCCTCTCAAAAGCTCTGATGCGCGCAGCCTCAAAAACAAGTGAAGTATACGAGGAAAGCCCATTGTTGTCAGGGAAGTCAAGTGAAACCGATTTATGCCGTAATGAAATTTATCTGACCGTAAATTATTTCAGTCCCAAATCCCTGAACCAAACAAACGCAGACACAGACTGAGAGGAGAATTATTGATCTGAAGTTGTTTAGTTTTATCGTAATACAAGTCCCACATGACATGGATTCATTAGGCAATTCAGAGTCACCGTTGTGTGTGTTGAGTCTCCGGGCTCTCAGACGACCTCACAGAAGAAAACACTTTTATTGTCACAGCTAAATCAAAAAGAGTAAACCGCAAATTGTAATTTATTTTATCCAGCAAATACCAAGACCACAAATACTTAATTCATGCTTCCTGCCAAACAGAAGTCTACATTCAAGGCTTATCAGAAAGTACGGGAGATCGGGGCTGGTTGTCACACATTTTTCCTCAACAGAGGATCCCACAACAGTCACGGTAATGTGGTGGAGGGGTTTGAGCTCCCGAATAGTCCTGGGAGCTCTGTTGTTGGAGGCTTCGTGCCCCTGGTAGGGTCTCCAATGGCAAACAGGTTCTAGTTGACGGGTCAGACAAAGAGCGATTCAGAAGCCCCTTATGAGAGACTAACAGGCCCGGTTAGGATCAAGATGCCGTCCTCCTGTGGACCCACCACCTGCAGAGGGAGCCATAGGGGCTTGTGCTATGTGCAAAATCAAATAACTTTTATAGAGGATAAGTTAAGTTAAGTTAAACTTTATTAATCCCCGTAGATAAATTCCTTCTCTGCATTTGACCCATCCTCAATGCCGCTGGGACGACCTGTAGGAGCAGTGTGCAGCCTGCATGAGCCGGAGCTCAGGCATATGCATATTTTGAATCTAAATAAAAATAGAACCTTGAGTGACCAATCAATGAATAACATTTCAGACTTGCCACTCAATTTTACTGCTGTTGCCGTGCTGTTGCTATGTTATGACATCACAAGCATGACCTCGAAAACAATATGGAAACCAACCCTGCACATAAGAACTTAGTGGATTTGTTTGTTCAAGGGTTAAAGCTTTCATTTAACGCTACGGTGGCAGTTCGAGGAGGGGATTCACCCGGTGCCCAAAAATATGTTTTCAACAAAAGCTCATAATTAAATTGATATGATCATGAATACATAGAGACACAACAGCTAATTCTCTCCACAATTATTACCCCATGTAACAATCAACCTCCAACCCACCAACTCATCACCAGACAAAATGTTTGAACCACTCTCAGTATGGCTTCACTGTAATCGCTCAATCCATCTCCTCATTTTAAAGTTTTTGAGTGAGTGAAAACACGGAAAAAAAGTTGCCGCCTGGATTTAACTAACCGTTCTGATCTGGAGTTGCTGCAGTTAGTCAGGTCCAGGTTCAGCATATATGAGCCCAAAGAATTAGATCAGCTGACGACCTGAACATCCTGAATGATCAGGTTACGGTTATTCCATCAATCTTCTTCCCTGATCTCCAGCCCTTTTTTGGTAGCTCGCCAAAGGCTTTCTACATCTCTACACACAGGTGAACAGAATCTGCACCAATTTGGCAAATAAAGTAACAGATAGGGACAGGATTTTTACTTGGTTGCACATGTTTATTTTGCACCCTAAGTGTTTCTAGAGACCTGATGGAACAAAGACATTTCTCCAATGTGAGATCAATAATATCTTATCTTAAAATTCAAGTCATTTTCTTTAATTCTGTTGAAATATCTTGGCTACAAACTCTCCAGGGTGTACGCCTCCCAAGTCTCATGACCAAATTCACATGTGCGCCCCTAGCAGGCTAAAGTCCAGCTAAACTGGAAAATCCTACTGGAGGCGCATGTGAATTTGGCTATTGTTACAAGTGTCTTTGAAGAATGAGTAGCTCTCTGATGGTTTTGGTTTGTAAAAGTAGCTCAACATATAAAAAAGGCTGGAGGCCCCAGTTCCAAGATGACAATGCCAGGATTCATTGGGCTCACATTGAGAGATTGTGGATCAAAGAGCATGAGACATAATTTCCACACATGGATTGGCCACCACAGAGTCCAGACCTTAACCCCATTGAGAATCTTTGGGATGTGCTGGACGGCATCACTCATTGGTCACACTCTCCCATCATCAACACAAGATCCTGGAGGAAAATGAATGCAGCACTGGATCTTTTGCCATTGCAGGAGTTTATTGAAACGATGTCAGAGCAAACCTGTGCTGTAATCAAAGATAAAGGCGGTCCAACGAAGTGTTAGAGCGTGTGACCTGTTTTTTTTGGGGGCGAATCTGGATGTTGATGTTCTATAACAATAGCGTGGCTATAAAAAGCAATGTGACAACCAGCCCGTGTGAAAAAAACAGCCCCAGTTTCCCTTCTAATGCTGCCCTCTTTAAGTCTTTAGGCTGAACAACTATGTATTTGTTTTCTCCTCTTCCATTCCTTCTCATCCGGGCCGTGCTCGGTACATAATTTCTTTATGTCACAAGCTCGAATTTCAATCAGCTCCACTCTGTATTCCAATTCTTCCTCCCTTCCCGCCTTTGTCTCTAGGTGCTGCGATCAAAGAGTCACTTCCTGGGGACACATTTGTCACACCCCGCACCTGAACGTCGGATAATCGGTGTGAGCTTTTATCCGCCGAGACCTAAAACTCGGCGAAACCGCAGGGAAGCACACTCTGGAGGTGCAAGTGCTTTGACCCTATTCTTTTATGTGAAATTACAGCAAAGAGGAAAAGCCTGTTTGAAGTAGGATAGGTCTTTGAATATATATGGTATTTCAAAATGACCTTTTTTCTGGCTTTGCCACATTCAAGAAAAGGGGACATTAAGGAAAACCATTATAATCAACAAGTCACTATAATTACATTTATTTCAGATTGCAGTGAGAGGAAGCTTTTTTGGATGGCTATAATTGTGCCATGCATGAGCTTATATGCAAAATTGACTTTTTTGTGCTTTTATTCTTGTTAAAATGTTGTCCCCTGATCAGAGCTGTCAGTATGAAGTAGATTTACTTGAGTACGGTGGTATGGTAGAGTTTTTGAGGACCTGTTCTTTATCGTAGTATATTTAACACATTGAGTGCCGCGCTGTTTTGGGGGTTTAGCTTTAGAGTGCCACCAATATAGACCATTTTTCATGATATTTGTAGCACCACAGCGTATTCTAAGTTATATCTATGGACACATACTTGTTTGAAAGGCGAGACTCTAAGCACGCCATGGTGAAAACAGTTTAATTCTACGTGCCTCGGTTCCTGAGAAATCCTAAGCTAAACAGAGGCTAGTTTTGATCAAAATCATTTGATCTTTTTTTTTTCTAGAAACAGAGATATTGCGTGTTTTATGAGACACTGTCCTTTCTGATTAACTCCTCTCTCCTCCTCTCTGGACAGGCACTAACTTTATGGGAACAGGCAAATGCCAAAATATCTCTGTTTCAAGTCATAGTCATTGTAAAAAGTATAAAATTGGCCTAACTAGGGATGGGAATTGATAAGATTTTATTGACATCAATGCCATCAATAATTTTACCTATCGATTCGATTCTTTATCGATTCTCTTATCGATGCCTGACTTGTCTGTGTGTTGGGGAAAAGCAAGGCATGAATGTGCTTTCGATAAACTCTATCAAAAAAGACACATTGTTAGTTTTCCCAAGAAAAAATATGTATTAAATAAAGCAAGTTTCCAAATATACTGTGGCTCCTGCTGGCACTCAGCCTGCCTGGCATCCTCTAAAATATAATGGTAACATTTGTACTCATCTATTTCTGCTTCATCCGGTGCTACATTCTCCTTCCCCCTGTCCGTGTGAACTACTTCTGTTGCAGTCCGTTAGCCAGAGCTGCTAGAGATCAGCCGATCCACTTATAGCACAATCATAGCAGGGATGGGCAGAGGTAGACCCGCTCACAGTGCGCTCAGGGCGGGGGCAGGCGGCCGCAGCCTCCGCTCTGAGCCCCGGGCCTGACCGGGGGCTGCCGAGGTGCGCTCAGACCGGGAACAGTCTCGGACCCGGGCTCAGAGCACAGCGGCAAGGGGAGACAGCGGGCGCAGCAGCGAGGCACTGAACCCCGTGTGTCATGTCTGGAAAGAAACTCCAAAGTCAGCCAATACAGCGCAAATAAACGGAGCGTTCGCAGCAGCAAAGCGAAAACGTAGATCTGACACGTTTATTGCAATGGACTTTTTAATTGACGACACCCCTTTGTCTCTCGTGAACGCACAAAACGGAGGGAAGGGCTAAGCGGAGGGCTAAGGGGTAGACTTGAGATTGGGCCTCTCCATGTTTCCCTGCTTACTTTGAGGCAGCGTCAACAGACTTGGAGAACTATGTCATTGCACACGTGCGTCTAGCTCAGCGGCGCACTATAGTGTCCGAAAAGGGGAAAAAGAGTGTTTTCAGAGCGGGAGCATCGATAAGAGGGATCGATAAGTAGACGTACGGTTCCGATGCTTTGCTCAACCCATTTAGAAGGATTACGATGCACACTCCAGAACAGTAAGACTATAAAAATTCGCTCGCCGAAAACTGAATTCTTTGTAAATGGGATAGCGACTCGTAGGGCTCGACCGATACAGATTTATATCGATTGCCGATATATAGGCCGATATCGTAAGTAACATGCATTTTTATAGTAAAGGTTTCAATCATAGAAATATGCAGAAATCAATCTAATAGAGGTCGACCGATATGGGTTTTTCTAAGGCCGATGCTGATAGGACCACATTTTTAAAAATGTCTGGTCCTGTGTATGATGCTGTGTATGATGCTCTAAACGTGTCAGTGTTGAACTGTGACAGCAGGGGGCGCTGTATGAGGAGCATGGGGCTGATTTATTCAGGACATTCATATTTAGTAGGTACTTCAAAGAAAGCTTGTTGGAAAGACAAAAATGTGCTTGTTTGAAAGACAAAAATCTGAAATTCTACGCAAAAGTCTACAACATAACTAGCCTGGTTTTACCATACCCTCGTACTCGTTTCATACAGAGGGTCTGGACTTTCTCAATTGAGCTCCGTTAACAGGTGGGAGGGGTGAACTCCTTTGAAACGATTGGATCTGATTTTCGCTAGCGTGTGGTCGTGACGTATGTAGTGCGCCCGTGTTGAGTGAAGCAAGCTATCATAACTCTTGGGAGCATTCCTAGCGCATTCTAAGGCTTCAGTTATCATTTCTGGATATTTGGGAGCCGAGCCAGAACGGATTGAAGAGCTTCCTTTACGTTCGTATCCGCCGCCATTGCCGAACTACAACCAGCAAATGCGGCGCAAATGACGTCACCAACAACACCCGCCTCCCCCGCTCGCCGAGTGGGTGGTTGAAATTCAACCGATGAAACGCAGCCACTGAGATCAAACCCAGACGTACATGCAGGGAAAATATAATTGACCGGAGTTTACGGATGGCTAAGGCCAGGCTACAACATAACACAAACATACATAAAATATGGGGGACAAACTTTTCACCACGATGTTTCTCAGTTTCCCTGAGGCCTACGTTGTGAGAGGCTCATTTTAAAGCTTTGACTGAGCTCTTTCCAATGTAAAAAATGGAAAGTCTTTCTCACTTTCGGCTCCGAAGATATCGGCCGATAGCCTATATGGTTAAAGGAACAGGCCACGGTTTTTCCATACTGAGATATGTTCTTACTTGAGCTTAGAAGAGTTGATACATACCTGTCTGGTCTTTATGCCCGTGGAAGAGCGTGGTAGCTTCCAACTTCACCCCCGTTTGGAGCTATAGGAATACACTGGGAGAGGCCAAATGCTAACAACATCTTTGGTCGTTTTGCGTGACTGAGCGCACGCACAAAGACCACACAGGTACGCATCAACTCGTCTAAGCTCAGGTAAGAACATATCACAGTGTGTAAAAACGGTGGCCTGTTCCTTTAAATACCCAAATATCGGCCCGATATATTGGCCAGATAATATATCGGTCGGCCCCGAGGACTCGACATGGACTTGAGCTTTATTGTAATACTCAGACTTGCGCACTGAAGACCTGGAATCGAAAAATTGTGACATCGCCGGTACTTTTTGTACAAAACAGAACCCTCTCTCTTGCTTAAAGTTTGCCCTTATAAAAACTCATCATACGGTCAGTAGATTATGGATAATACACACAAAGCTGGCGCTGTGATGTCATCATTTTAGAAAAAGTTGCGGAGATGACGTAACAATGGAGCCACGTAAACAGTAGTTTGGAAAATGTTCGTTTACAGACCCGACCCCCAAAACGCCAGTTTTGTGTGGATGATATGCTGGATTGATAACATACTGTATGTTTGTGTTTAGTCCTGAGCGTGACTTTGTGTGGACAGGGCCTAAAAATCCACAACTGTTTTGACACATGTAAATATGACATTTGAAAGCTCATATTGAAAATCACTGAAGTGGATATAAAAGCATCAATGGATCTGTTTACTGGGTTCTGATTTTTCTGACCATGTGTAAAACGATAGCCACTGTACAGAAGTTATTTTCAGGTTCTCTGTGAGATCCTTTTATGTTGTTACACAAGCCGCCATGTTTGTTTTGACACGAACAAACCAGCGGTGCCCTGACTGGTTCACACCCATCTGAACTCTGAGAGATAAGAAAAGGTTCAAAACGTCAGCAGTGGTTCTCATGAATGGACTACCTCTTTAAATACTTGTCCTTCCAAGCACCAGCAGGCCTAGATCGAAGTCAAATCAGGACTAAACTGGCCCCAAATAAAGTCTAAAACTGACCTGAACCATAAAAAACACTTAAATGCAGTATTAAAGCATGAATTAAATTAGCTCTAAAGGAATAGGAAAACCCCGTCGACTTCCTTGACCGGGCGAAAGTAAGGATACCTCTTCTTTCTTTGCCTTGCAGTCCCCGCACAAAGCGACCAGAGACGATGAGATTTTCTGAGCGAGAATTATTCTGTGGTGAGTTTCCTTCGGAGCAGCTTTCAATTCCTGAGCCTTTGTGCAGATATTACCACGGCTAATCCCAAATGCACACTTCACTTTCATACGGCCTCCTAAAATGCCATACTTAACGTGTGAAAAATACTTTCCGTTACGTAGCAAGTGAAGAGTGAAACATGGCAGCACCTGTATTATGATAATACAATGGCAATAGTAGTAGTGGTAGTATAGTGATAGTTCTTTTGCCTCACATCTTTATTTCCCATATTTGATTCCCAGCCCCTTTGTAGTCGAGTTCTTCTTGTTCTTCTTGTTTTATTCATTTGTATGTGAAAAGTTGCAAAGGAAGAGATCTGCTGCTTCAGATAATTCATAGAGAAGATGGTTACTGTGATGTCAGTAACATTTGCTCGTGTAACCTTTTCACTTGTTAGTTTATGGTATTCTGTCCCTTTAAGATTTTTATTAATTTATTTTATGCAGCTTCCCAGCCAGCAAAACAATGTGGGCTCTGCTTGGGTTTGCCCACCTGGGTTATAAGTGGGTCTGTCCGCAGTTTCCATGTGGGCCCCATGTGTGTTGGCAGTTAAGAGGGAAGGCACGCACATCCACCGGTCCTTAGTCATTGCGCTGGATCAAAAAATGATAATGAGTAAACAATGATAAATCTGCACAACTGTAAGCTCACCAGCTTTTTTATATTTATTAGCTCACCACATGACGTTTCAGGCGTGTAGCCCTTCTTCAAACAATCAAAAATAGCTCAAACACACCTGTACATATACACAGCTTGATTAATTCCTTGTGAATGACAGGAGAGACAGAGGTGTGTTGGCTCATCTAGGTGGGGTAAGCAGATACAACCACACAAGAATACATAACATATTATGCATATGCCTCTCCTGGAACCGCCACCTTAACGTGGTGGAGGGTTTGAGCCTGAATGATCCTGGAGCTCTGTTGTCGGGGGCTTCGTGCCCCTGGTAGGGTCTCCCATGGCAAACAGGTCCTAGGTGACGGGTCAGACAAAGAGCGGTTCAGAAGCCCCTTATGAGAGACCAACAGGCCCGGTTAGAACCATGAGGCCGTCCTTCTGTGGACCCACCACCTGCAGGAGGAGCCATAGGGGCTGGTGCAATGTGATTTGGGCATTTCCAACAGCTGCCCCCACGACCCGGCAATGGACAAGTAGAAGAAAATGGATGGATGGATGGATTATGCATATGTACAAAATATTTACAATTATTTACATACTTTACAGCACTAGAGTACACGTGTCAGCATTGGGACGCAAATCAAAGAAAAGGTTGGAGGTCGAACTCCTCATTGAGGCCTTTGGGACTTTGTGTCCAAAGTGTATATCCAGAAGGCTTCCCTTTTAAGTAGTAGAGCGTTGATGTCTCCACCTCAGTTCTCGTAACCAAACTCTTGGTTACAAAGTAATTTTTTACAATGTGAGAGCAAAATTAAGCCTTGGCGTAAATTCAACCGGGAAGACTAATTTCAGCGTCACCTATCTCCAGCCAATTATTGCGTCTGCGAGCGTCACACACCTCCACCTCGGCCTATCAGCGCAGAGCCACACTTTCGTCACAGGCAATAATCACCCTTGGTTCCACGTTTAAGCCTCCAATGTTCATGGCTCGTCCACTTCCCATCTGTGCTGCGACCCACTTCCACCCCTTCACTGCCTCTTCTATCCATTGCTTTACATTGCTACTTCCTTCACTGGTCTCCCACAGCACCACCAGTGTCCAGGCTCCGGGGGAAGACATCCCTAACTTTACCCTATACCCATCTATACTAACTATAATCCAAATATCGTTGTCTATAAAATATACAGTATATGTTAGTAAATCTAATCTCTAATTGCTGCTTTCTTCTCTGTTTGAGTGTATCTAGGTTGAAATATCCATGGTTCATTCAGCAGCTAATCGAGTGCTGTTATTGCTGTGCATTGTGTTGCCTTGTGTACGAAATGCACGGTATAAATAAAGTTGCCTTGCCTATTGCTAACTTTAATGTGTGTTTTAAGACCAAGAGAATCAGCAATTAGGCCTTGAATGAAAGTCTGAATATTCACCAATTATTGAAGTCACAAAGGGCATGACACGTAGCCACAAGATGGAGCTGTATCTCAACAATAACCATTGACAGAGAATAGCAATTGAGAAACCATTTTTCCATTTGAAGTAAAATAGTTTCCGATCGTCTTCTGATGTGTTTGTAAGCCAGACCGGCCATCTTTTTTGTTTTGTTTTTCATCACTTGGAGGCTTGGAGTATTTTATCGCCAGAAATGATCAGAAATTTTCTGTCGCAATACTAAATCTCCCTCTGTTTTCACCCAGAGGGGACGAGGATTATTGCTCCCATCTATCCTGACCAAGTCAAGCTCAAGCTCTAGAGAGACTGAGGTTCTTGAAGGATGGGCAAAATGCATTCGATATTCCCTTTAAGGGCGACAAACTACCACAAAAACTGTTTTTATTAGAAAAATGAATAATTAAACTTCATGTAGATTTTAGCTGAATGATTAGTGGATTGTACATATACCAGAACAAGCGCAGAAAGCTGTAGATGTTTCCTGTTTGAGTATTTAATGCCTCATTTCTAGCCTGAATGTATATGTTGTCCGATGTTGTTGTATTCCATGTCCGTGTCATAAATCTTCCCCTCAAAACCCAAGACTCGAGACAGCTTTTCAAAGAATCTTCATAGGGATAACATGTTCAAATATAAATGAAATAACTTTTTCCCCCCTCTCCTGGCTTTGCGGAGCTGCAAGCTTGGCCTGCAGTCCCACAGGCTGCAGCTGTGGGAGCACGATAAGCCCCGGTCGTTTGGATCCATTCAAAAAACAACACACACTCAAGCCAATGCATTTGCCTTCACCTGCTGTTTCTATGGCTTTAGCAACATATGTTTGGCCACTATATTTACTGCATTGTTGCTTTGTTGTTCACTGGTCACATGGATCGACTTCACACAGTGCTTTTGTCAATACTCAGGGTTGCTTTACAATTTGTGGCCACATTTGCTTGGGCTGAAACATGTAACAACTGGCAACCTGCGTCCTCTCATCCAGCTAAATCAAACATCTTTACCTCTTTTTCTGTAAGGCCACATCAACAGACAGTTTAAGGCAGGGGTTCTCAACCTGACATTAGTAAAAATCAATTATTAATGGTGCTGGTTTAAAACCAATGGCCGCGGGTAGCACTGTTCCCATGACTACGACACAGGGTAACCATGTAGGTTGTCACGGCAGGTCAATATATAGATTTTTCACGTAGTGGTCAATATGGAGAGTTTTAACTAGTTTTCTCCCTTAACATCTGGGTTTTCATGTTAGAGTATAAAAAGACTTACCCTGTACGACGCTTATTTTATGACGTTTTGTCGCTAGCGAGGCGGAGATATATCCAGGAAGCAGCTATAACATTTCCCTCGCGCATTCATTCACACCATTATTGACATATTTTACATCCACGTGTCCAGCAAAGGGTCTCCGGGATGACGCTATAATCCAAATATGGTAATTTCCTTTCTGGGAGCCACCCGTATGAAAGACAAAGAAATGCCCAAACGGTCATGCAATGGCCTCACCACTTTCCAGTATCTATAACTAATTCCTAGCCTGATTGACTGAGCTTTGAACACACACACTCCTCTTTTTTTTGTATTTCTTTTTGAAGCAGTACAAAGTAACTCATTCCCCTAGAGGCCATAAGAGGGATATTGTACATCCAATTACACAATGGAGATTTTTTTCACTCAAACTTGGCCGTAAATACTGTTTAAGTGGCGCTAGCCTGCAGTTAGCTTTGCCTGTTAGCCTGTTAGCTTCTTCTACGTGATTCTATTAGTGTGTATAGACCCTTTAACTGCTGACATCATCAGTGACATCAGCTGGAGGCAGGAAGTGATCAAGAGAAATAAGATTAAACTAAAACTAGCGATTTTAAGTGTAAAACTACAACAACAAAATGTGGTCCTGTTGTGGCTTAAGGCGCAAGAACAAGAGGAATGACATTTGAGACGATAAAATAAGGTTTATCTGATATTTCCAAAAACAGTTAGACATTTGTTTATCGTTACTATGACAACAGCTACAATGGAAATAGATAGGAATCGAGCTTCCTGCCTCCAGCTAAGCCCGGAATGTTTACAAACAATTAAAGGGTCTATTGCGCCTCAGACCCAGTGGCAGTCAAGTTGCAAGTGTGGTTTTCTGGCCAGAGACACCAAGGGGAGATGAAAGACCCTCCAATCATCCCATTAATACTTGTATTACCCCCAGAGGGACTACGGAAAGGATTTATTAAGGTAAACAAGTTACTTAGTTCTGCTTTAAAGTGACAGGTTATCAAGTTTTTATAATTCTTCTTGATTTGGTGGGATAATACCTGTGTTAAGGAAAATATCACAGTTTTACACCCATAAAATATCAGCTTGTGGAGAAAATATGATTAAAAAGTCAAAACTGTAGTTAATCGAACAGGGAAATGTTTAGCAACTCCTTAGCAACAGTAGAACGCTCTTCAGTGCTGACGTAGAGGAAGGTAGGTGCAATAAAAATACAGCAGATGGCGCTCTTTTTTATAGGTATTTGACAGTCTTTTTTCTTATATTCTTGATCAGATTTTATGATTAGCTATATTTATATTAAACTGAATTGGTAATTTACTTCAATAAATAAGTTATTGTGTGTATCGAGTCAGCCATTTGTATAAATGCACTTCTGGTGCAGTTTTCTTCAGCTAAGGTGTAGCTCGTTTTATTTTATAATGTTTATACAATTCTTTGCAGTCATTAAACGTTTGCTTATTTAGAAATGCAGCTTATTTAGTTTCTTTTTAATATATTTATAAGAAGTTGGTTCCACGCAGGAAATAAGCTCCTCCTTGACTTTGCGTCGCCTGTATCAAAACAAAAACAGCCACAAGGCTGACAGGACACACGTGCTTCGGCATTTTGAGGAACAGCGGAATTACAGGAGTTTATCTGTGCACACAAGGACTTTATTTGCCCGCGGGACGATTACGCTTTTCCATATCCATACCAGGATGGATATTTTAGCTGCGTGTGGAGCAGTGGCTGGCCTACCCAGTGGCTATGGAGCCGATGTTTTCCATAACTTGGACATTATTTATGGGATACTTTGAGGACTGAAGGCTTTCACACAATGGAAGAGCGATGTCTGCGTTTGGTGAGTACTGTAACTTTTGTTTTTCTGCATGTTTAGTGAATCAACAGTTGGCTATGAGATGCTGCTGCTTTGTGGTGGTTAGCTTCTTAGCTTCTTAGGGCTGGCGTTCACTGTGCGATTTACTTTTTGTCTAAGATGTTTAGATGTCACTTGACACAACATGAGGTTTGTAAAATCGTGAGCTGCTCTGTCTCCAGTGTGCGATGGTTCAAAGAGAGAATTGTGGCTACGACCGATGTTTGTCAATATCAGGCTTCTGACGTGTGGCCGCATGCTAACGATGCTAGCGGCGTTTTTATTTCCAGAGTAAAATCCTGCTGTTTATGGCAGGGTCACGGTACAGATGCACGTGTAATTTCATTCTACACACTTGATCTGATGGATCGGTTTGTGTTTGTGAGCCTTTGTTGTTTTGTAAGCCGTGAAGATGTCGTCTCCTGGTGTTAGCTTTGGCTACTGTGTGCTACAGTGTAGAGGCCAAGTTTATCATCAGCAACTGTCATTTACATCTGTACCGTGAGCGAATTGCTCTCCCGTTAATGCAAATCACAATATAAAAGTGGTGTGAACGTAAACAAACTAATCCTGAATGAATCTGCTTGCAGCCGGCGGGCTAGTTAGCTTTAGCCTGCTAGCTTCTTTGCGTTATCATCGCTGATCTCCATTCATTGCATCAAGACCTTTTTAAATGTCAGAGCTCAACATTTGTTCTTATCGTTGGTCCTTAGCCTGTCACATTTTGTCCCAGGTTTATGGTGATATAGTTGTGGTTTGCTAAATGTTTGTGGGAGAGAGACAGTTTGCAGTTTATTTGGACACATTATCCCATTGACTTCTATGGCTTTCAGCGACCATTAACAATTTTCAGTTTTGTTCTACGTCACTTCCGGGGCCATGGCTAATGCGGAAGTGTTTTTCTTTTCCAAAATAAAAAGGTCTTTTTTGCCAGATTTAGGGAAAATTTTAACATGAATCTTGAATGTAATTGTGTTAACTACGTATTTGTGAAAATGTAGTCTAATGTGTCATATGCACTTTAAAGGAACAGGCCACCGTTTTTCCATACTGAGAGAGCTTAGACGAGTTGATGCGTACCTGTCTGGTCTTTGTGCGTGCGCTCAGGCACGCAAAAAGTCCAAAGATGTTGTTAGCATTTGGCCTCTTCCAGCATATTCCTATAGCTCCAAACGTGGTGAAGTTAGAAGTGACCACGCTCTTCCACGGGCACAAAGACCAGACAGGTACGTATCAACTCGTCTAAGCTCAGGTAAGAACATATCTCAGTATGGAAAAACGATGATTAAGATTTTGATCAGCTTATTCAAAAACTTAACAAGATATCCCAAATTCCCTATAAAAATCTTAGTAACTAATATGCAAACAAAATAATACAATAAATTCAAATCTGGGTCTATCCAATATTTAAATTTTGCCACTGAAAATATCGGCAATTTTGTCCATGTCTATGCACAAAACGCCATATTTGTTATGAAAACATAAAAATGACAGAAAAACGTACAATACATTTTTTCTCATATGTATGTCAGCACTCTACAGCAGAAGTTTCAAATTGATATCACTGAAGTAAATGTTTTTCCCTATTCACCTGCAATGTCCCGCCTTTACAGCAAAACCAAAAGATGAATGTTTCACAGCATAAAACAAACAACTTGATTGTGACGCACAACAATAATGCTTATCTGTGTCTGTCTTGTTTTGATCAGCTGTAGGATGTATTGTGGAGAGCTACAACCCTTTTTCTCCGTCGCCTTGTCGATTGTAAATTCGGGCCAACCAGCACTAAACAAGCGGCAGTGGATTTTGGCAGAAGGCAACACTGCAGCAGCTCAGGCTTTAGCAGATTTAACACACACACACACACCTGTATATACTGCGGGAAGTAAGAGTCTCCTGTGTAATCATGGCCCTGCAGAGGACAGGACAATGATTACATAACGATTACATTATGCCCTATGCAATACCGCCAATAACTGCACACTACCAATGTGTTTTCCCTAGTTATACTATAGGCCTAATGCAATCCGAAGTCCATGGGCTATATGCACAAAAGCGACACTTGACCTTGAACTTTCAGTCTTCCATCACAATGCCGATATGTTTCTATAAGGTATTTGCAGTGTCTCTTGCAAATAAATACAGCAGGTTAGCATGGACTTCACTGGAGGAAACATCTGTGCCAGAGAGGTTTTTCCCCCCCAGAATTGTGCCGCATTTTGAGCGTTTCTTTGGTTGAAAACACTGTTGGCTGGTTTAGGCGGAGTGGTGTACTATGTAAAATATGCTATTCATAGTGTCATTCTGAAGAAAAAGTCTCACTTTTGAATCACAAATCATCCAATTCAAGACCACACAGCAAATGCTCCAGTGTTAATTTGACACTGTTTGGTGTCTATATAGTTCACACCTTCTCAGTGTAAATGTGAATGACACTCTTCAGTGTTAACTACAGGTCAGACACCATGAGTGACAGTAACATGACACTAAATACAACGTGCTCTTTGTTTCCAGTAAAAAGGCTGAGGCCTCATTGCTCTTCAGTCACAGAGCGACAGGTGAAGAAGGAAGTCATGGAGATTCTGCTTTAGACAGAACTTCAGACAAATTAAGTGCTGAAAATTAATTTGTTTATATATATATCAAGTATTGGAGGGAGATAAAGAATCTTAAAATAACATAATGTGTTTTGGTTTATATATTTATGAAACACATTTACTTCTATCCAGTGTAGTAGGTCATGTGTGTCCCAGTTCCGCTGAGTCATGGTGGACCATGACCGATGTGGACAGGACTGTGGTAGATCGACTTTTACTTTGGAGAAAACAGTTACTATAGTAACTGCTGAAGAAATGAACCTCATGAGCTTCTTCTGTAACATCTGTCCACATCAGTCCTGCTGCACCACGACTCAGAGGAACTGGGTCAAACATGACTCTACAGCAGATACAATTTACCAGGTTTTGTTTATTTAATTTATTATACATAATATAAAAGTATATCAACAGTTTCACCTCTTAAACTAGTTAATAACAAACACCTTGTTTTTACTTCTCAGGAGTCTGAATTTCTGTCTAAAGCAGAATCTCCATGACTTCCTTCTTCACCTGTCGCTCTGTGACTGAAGAGCAATGAGGCCTCAGCCTTTTTACTGGAAACAAAGAGCACATTGTATTTAGTGTCATGTTTCTGTCACTCATGGTGTCTGACCTGTAGTTAACACTGAAAAGTGTCATTCACATTTACACTGAGAAGGTGTGAACTATATAGACACCAAACAGTGTCAAATTAACACTGGAGCATTTACTGTGCATCATCACTCTTTCTGTTAGAGGGTCGTTAGGGGAGTGCAGGCATTATAATCACGTAAAATACTGTCATTTCCGGACTCTACTTTATTCACACACTTCAAACCCTGCAACGGTGCGGTTCATTTATAGATTTTTAGGGCCATACTGTTATCAATCACAATACATTTATTAATAGAAAGAACACTACGCAAGTGCTTTTATAAAAGTACGTTTAAAAACACTCAAAACACTGAATGTGAGAAAGACAAAATAACAGCTCCAAATCCAGACATAAAGTTGTGCGCGTGGAGTCGATAAAGAGCTGCAGGTGTCACGCGGTTCCTTTTGGACGTACCCAGAGGTGGGTGAGTAGCTAAAATATTTACTGAAGTAAGAGTAACTTTACTTTTAAATAATCTTACTCAAGAAGAGGTAAAAAAGTTCTCGCTCACGGAAACATGGAAAAATCCAGGCTCCGCATCAACTTGATTTCTACAGCGTAACAAGCAAACAGGAAGCGGAGTAAACCAATCAGCGAAGGGCAGTCAGTGGCGTTAACAGCAGTTTTGCGTTAATATTCAAACAGAATTATGAATCACAAAACTCACCAACCGCCGATGTGGTTTTACTGCTGATTAGAAGAAAAAAAACTCGGCTCTCCCGGGCAGATCCCTTTGAGTTCGGCAGAAGTGGCAACAGCCGCTCCCTGCCCAGACTGATATCCCCCGTGTATAAAATATACAGAGGCATATCATTCTGGATGCCAGGCTAACTCACAGTCAGAAGGGCTCATTATTGGGGAAAATAACTCCACATTGTGGCCATATATTATTCTCTTTGTGATGTCTTTAATCTGTAAATATTCCGATTTATTAAACATGCTCAGTGCTAATGATTCTCAGGGTCTTAAAATGCTCATTAGCGTAGCTAGTAGATTAGCTGCTAAGTGAAATGTAAAATAAATGTAATTTAATAACAATATAAAGGGGACAGACTAAAAGCTGAAGCTGTAATGACATTATAAAGCAACAAGTGAAAACGTTACACAAGCAGGTGTTACAAGTCGGCCATATTGTAGCATACCAGTATACAGTAGAGTGAATAATGACGACAGTGTATCGCTATTGTCCATCAGTAACTCGCTGATTTGTGCTCGATGATGCTATTTCCCCATAGGTATACACAGTGTGGTGATCAGAGCTGCATCATGATTTGTTATGATTTGCTAAAACAAGTAACGTGGTCACGAGCCATTTGATGTACAATAAATGATATCTGAGCCCTTCACAGGTGCTTGGCCCTCTGTGGGAGCACATTGGGGTTATTGGAATCCATGTTTGCCACAAAAGCTTCAAACACATTGTCTGGGCTCATCATAAAACACAGATTAATGTTAGTACAAAGCGAGCCCTGAGCGTCATCCAACAGTCCACCGCGCCCTGGACTCCATTTCACAGACCGAAAACAAAGGCTGGCTCAGTTAAAAAAAAGGCTTTGATCAGCTGCAGCAGGAGCAGACAGCGGCAAACAACACCAGAAATGTACCTCACATCTTTTACTTTTCCCAAATGATTCCCTCCGGTTGGAACACTGACTCATTGTGCCATGTCCGAATAGCAGTTTGTTTCAGTCATATAAGTTTAAACGTGTTTGTAAAGGTCTGAACTACATGGTTAGAAAATGTAAACATATATAACTTCAAAGGAGGCATTTTGTGGTTTGTCGAGGGCAGTGTGTTACATGAATTATAAGCTCTGAGTGACATGTGACTCCGAGTGCGATCTACGGAGGTCGCGGTCCATCCTCTCTCGCTATTTTCCCAATAACGATTAGCGATGTCACGCACATTATCAAAGAATGGTTCAAGAAAACATCACGGACAGAGAGACACTGAAGGGAAGTCACTGGGACGTGTTAAAAAAACATTAGATATAAATACTTGACGCAGGACATGTCATGTCTTTTTATCTCAGTCTTTTATCTCAACGGCTCGTATCAAAAAACAACACCACAAAAAAGTATTTATGCTAAAGACAGGCCCATTATTTGTTGTTCTGTGTATATTTGGTTAAATGAGTTTAATTAGGCCTTTTTTTTACTCAATGAAGCCGTAGTCGATGCATCATCGTAAAATCACAAACAGTTGCCAGCGCTTGCAGGTCAATAAAGTCTGGGAAGAAATGTTTCAATTGACCAAACTTCCACATTAGTTTTCTGACAGTAAGTATGTGGAAAATACACTTGTATTGCGCTTTACAAGCCAGTGTTACCAAGTTTCTCAAAGCGCTACACTGTACTCATTATTCATTCACACCATACTCAGAGGTGGTAAAGCTACTGTTGTAGCCACAGCTGCCCCTTGAGGTGGACTGACGGAAGCGAGGCTAACAGTCTGTGCCATCGGCCCTCCGACCATCACCAACCACTGCATTCGTTCTGGTCTATTGTACATGTTTTTAGTGGTTGGGGAAGCCAGAGTACCCGGAAGAAACCTACACCGACACGGGGAGAACATGCAAACTCCACACAGAAAGGCCCAGTTCAGGTCAGAAATCGAACCCGTGATCTTCTAGCTGTGTAGCACGAGCGCTAACTGCTGCACCACCGTGCTGCTGAAATGGCAACATCTATTGAGCAACATTAGTAGGGATGGGTACCGAGCCCCAGTATCATAACGCCCCGGGGCCACATGTGCCGGTCCACTCGGACCGATAAGCTCCAGCCTTATCAGTTTACTTAAAGGGGCCGCTGCGTTGATGTGCTAATCACGCTCAAATAAGCACTAAAAAGGCTCTCCCGCGGTAAAAAGGGAAACGTAACAACTTCATATTGAACAAATCGTGTATAATCGTAAAATCGCATTATTTTCCTCACAATAATCGTGACTCAAAAAATCTGAATCGTGACATCCCTACTAGTAACATTAGTGAACAAAACACTCTTGTTGAAAACTCTAAATTGCATATTTTACATTTATAGGTTAACTTAACAGTCCACCAAACGTGAATTCAATGAACTTAAAGCAATCTCCACTGGACAGTCCAGCTGTGAATATTAGCATCACATTAGCAACATCAACGCTTTGTCAGATAGCTGTAAATCCAGCGTTTCAGTCTTTGATGAATAATTACACGCCTTTATGTCCTCTGCATATATTTGTATGTTATGGTGACGTCGATGTTGGAGAGTCACACAGAGGCCAGTTCTCTCTAAAAAGCTTCCTTATTAGAAAACCTGCTTCAGTCAGCAACTCAGGCCCCGGTTATTTAATTTAAAACACTCCTATACACCGACACTCTGCTCGATGTAGCGCCAACTTGTCCAAAACGTTGGGTGATGTTTCGAAAATAATTACGAAGCGAGAAGTATGTAGTGAGAGCTTTTGTCATAGGTGCATAATGAAAGGTTGGACCAATTTCCACAGAACAAAACTCACACAATTACACAAATACTTTTAATCTACTTTATCTGGTTTTACATGTTTATTTTTCTTCCTTATAATTGTAACATATGAAGAGGTTACAGCCATACTGTATATAATTATCATATTTTATCTTAATCTATTGTAATGCATGCCTTTAGAGTTTTATAGTTTTTATGGTTTACAATTTATTTGTATGTTTTATACTGCACATTTGCACCAAAGAAAATTCCTAGTTTGTGAGTGTTCTCTGATAATGGCAATGATGTACAGTATACTAATATCTTCCTCTTATGCTTTTGAAAATGTCTGTCCCTTAAAAATGTCCCCGTTGGATCGTCTTTCCGTTCAGTATGCTCAGCTATAGGGTGTGTTCATGTGAGAAATGGGGAAGGTAAGAATTCCATAATAGTAACTATGGTAACGGTCACATTTTCTTTCAAGATTTTTTGTCCAGTATCTCTGTCATTTCTGGTACAATCCACAAAAAACTAAAACGTTCGCTGTCAGCACATATGAACTAAGGTGCAATTGTTTTCTCATAAATGCATCCAAAAGTGGTGACAGTATTCAAAAACATATGCGTGATGTAATGGTGCGTTCCAGGCAACTGGTAACTGGCATCTCAACTAGCGCCCCTCCTGGAACCGCCACCTTAACGCATAGACATATTATTAATAGACCGTCATTCCTCACTCCTCCCCGTTTACCATAATGACCACGTTCGAGGGGGAAATCATGGCGGATTTACAGACTCCTCCTCCCCAGCTCTGACGAAGCATGTTCCTAATAAGGGCATAAGTGCGGGAGCTTCACTGTAGACTCGGCCCTTGCGTGACGTGTAGCTCGCGCAGCTCCAATGCTAACAGTCAGATCCTCATTAAGTACGAGATTTCTAAAAAATGTTGCTACGATAACCAGCCCGGTGCCCCAGATTGTTTTTAACCCAGCGTAATCACAGGAGGAATATCTAGCTCTAGCCACTTCTAAAACATTAGGCACCGGGCATTAAAGCTGTTTTTAACGTGTCTAAAGTGCAATGCATTCCAATGGGGGAATAGCGGCCATATGGAGGTACTACAGCAATAGCGGAGCAATTGCCTTAACGTGGTGGAGGGGTTTGAGCCCGAATGATCCTGGAGCTCTGTTGTTGGGGGCTTCGTGCCCCTGGTAGGGTCTCCCATGGCAAACAGGTCCTAGGTGACGGGTCAGACAAAGAGCAGTTCAGAAGCCCCTTATGAGAGACCAGCAGGCCCGGTTAGAACCATGAGGCCGTCCTTCTGTGGACCCACCACCTGCAGGAGGAGCCATAGAGGCTGGAGCAGCTCCAACAGCAGCCCCCACGACCCGGCAACGGAGAAGTGGAAGAAAATGGGTGGATGGATGGATGGGCCTCAGAGCGTTCCAGGTGAATAAACTTGTATGTAAACAAAACGGCTAATGCTATAACTGTTAGCTCATACGACGCTAACGTTATATGAACATTTCTCCAAACCAATTAACTGTAAAAAAAAATCTGTAAATTTTACGGTAAAAAACTGGCAGCTGAGTTGCCAGGTTTTTTTACTGTGAAATTTACAGACTTTTCTTAGAGTGTAATTAAAAACATGCCACTTAAAGTTAGGTTGAAAGCTGTGACCAAAGCTGTGACCAAAAGTAACGTTAAAATGTTTTCTTGCTTCGGCCTACTCCTTTTGAGTTTTTGTTGTTGCTTTGTTTGTTTTCTGCACTGTAATAATGTTGTTGTAAAAATCACTCAAATAAATCCAATCAATCAATCAATCAATCAATCAATCAATCAATCAATCAATCAAGCAAACATCACTGATGCAGCGGTTTTGTTACAGTTTTAAGATTAGCTGCTCCTCCACTGGGGCCGCCATTACCGTCTTCATCTCGTATAAGAACTCGCGGTAGTCTTGAAGTTGTAATTACCAGTTCGAGCGGCGTTCCAAAGCATCTTTCCAAGTGGGAGGTGGGAAATTTACCATTAACCGGTTGCCTGGAACGCACCATTACTCAGTAGAAAACGCTTTTAGCCATAAGATTAATATGTCAGGTTTGTGCTGAATCCAATCACTTCCAAATAATGATCAATTTCAATATTTGTCCATTTTAATTTTGGAGATTTCTTTCAAAAACAGTTTCTCCCATAGAGTTGTATTGGTTACCAGTATCAAAATCCCAGAAATCTTGGCAGTTCCGATGACAGAATCTCTATACTTTTCCAAATACTTTCCTCTGACATTTCTCTGAAAAAGTAGCTTAGCATCATAACCTGAAATGTTTCGTAGTTTGCCTTTCAAGTTTTAGTCTTTATTTTAAGTAGTGGATTTGTAAATGGTCTCAATATAGTCGGCGCTGTGATGTCTTATTTCTGTTTTTTTCTTTTTAGAGGGATGTGTTGGAGCTCTGCAGTGGCTAAAGCAGGCAGAGACAGAGCAGCGCCGAGTGGATGAAAGATGCTGAGGTGCATAGAGGCTTAAGGCGCTGTGGGGATGCTCTTGTTAAACCATCCTTCACCTGCTGTAGTACATCTATGTTTTAAAGCAAGCCCCGGGGAGACGGCACTCCCAATCTCTCTCTCTTGTCCGCTCACTCCAGCTGTAGCAGCAAATCCATCTGCTCCTTTCTCCGGCTTTTTTTTCTTCTCTGATCCATGTTACCCCGTTGTTCCGTCTACAAAAACACGGCGCTGTGTTTTCCTCATTCGGGCATGTTTGAGTAATTCTGCATGTGATGTTTGTCTCTTCCTCCAGAGCACAACACACATACCCCCCACCCATAAGCTCAGTAACCATTGTGTCTAGTTGTTTCAATGTACATTTAATCAGACATTGGGCTGGGTACCGTTAAACAATAGCAGTCGGAAAATAAGTTTAGGTTCTACTGGTATTGAAAAAATGATCGAAAGGTACGGAAAAAAAATCTTCTATCTTTAAATCCAAGTTTTGATGCTGCTGGTCCAGAGACATGGTTGTTTCAGCTCTTTCCTGTTTTTGTTTCAGTTTTTTGTTTGCCCCAATTTTTTCTCATTTTCCTAATTTTTTCACCTCATTTTTATTTATTCATTTGAGCAGAAAAGTATTTCAAGCATTTTTTTTTTACAGATGAAAAACACAAAAAGCAAGACTTTGTGCTCAAAAGGAGTAGGAAGAAGTTCAAAGAACTTATAATAAACCTACCCCTTATCTCTCATTCAAGTAACATAAACTTTCAGCTACACTCATGCAAGAAACTAATGCATGAGTCTGTGCTTGTGTATTAATATAAATCGTTTATGATTATACAAAGTGTCATAAAGGATTTCAACACTTTGTATAAGTACACCATATGGTACTTAAGACTTATACCAGGGCACATCATTCTGATCATACAAAAATATACACACTTCAATATCGCTCGGCCCTACTATACCAAAAGTACACATATGTACAAGCTCAGTATACCCATGTAGAAATAGAAACTATCTGCCTATAGTCATACACTTAAGATTGACAGGACTTAAAATTTTCCCTATTACTTCCCATTTTTTACCCAGTTTATTCCCCATCTTTTCCTTATTTTTGCCCCCCCATTTTCCCACACATTTCTCAATATTGGAGATGAACCAGATCTTCCTCACATTATTGTTCTGTTTTTCTGGTTCAAGAAAACAAATATTATAGTATAGGTTTCGGAAAAAGCATCAGGTGTCGGTATCGAAAACCAAGTATCGATAAAATACTGGTATTGAAAAGAAATGTAACGGTGCTCATCCCTAGCCAGACACTAGTGACATCGGATATCAGCAGACACTCAAAACCCCCGGTATCGGTATCGGAAGCAAACAAAAGCTGGATCGGTGCCTCTTTAATTATGGTTTGTGTAGGTTGATGTTGTGTACGGTCAACCCAAGTAAATACATTGACATTTTGACTCTGAAACACGGCAGTTACGATTAAATACCCATTTCGTCACAAAATCCGGTGGTCCAAACTCATTCCTAACACGTTTGTAGCCTCCCAAGTCTTCACAGAGACATACAGTATTCATTGGCACGTTTCACAACTTGCAGGGTCACTGTCACAGAAATGCAAGAAAAGTCGCCTGCAAGTTCATGAAATGTATAAAAATACTTTATTTTACCCCCACAAATGTCTGAGTTTACAATATACCAAAACTAATTTCATTCCACGACAATAAAAACATCCGTATTTTCACTACATTTTAAAATATAGTCAAAAATCAGATTACAACCTTGAACCCATTGCGTCCAATGACAAGATGAAAAGTGGATCCAATTAATTTCACATACTACATCGCCTTTACATTCAATCATTTGTCCCTCCCCTCTGCTTATGTTGCCATGGTGGACCTGGCCATGTTGTTATTGTCAGAACGGGGCGGGCTGAGAGGTTATATTTGCATTTAGAGTGGGGCCACATGTGGAGCTGCATGTTAATCTTGCTCTAAGAGAGTGACTCACACGCACTCACGGGCCAAACAGAGAACACGCTCATTAGAGAGATTACACCCGCATCAGGCTAAGACAGCGACGCAGCACTTCAACAAACCCGTGCTGTAAGTCAGTGTATTATCATTATCACGACTGCTTTGGGACATTTTCTCAAACTTTTTGTCATCATTTGCAAAACTCATCACTTAAGAAATCTCAGAACGTTACAAAACTTGACACACTTCTGGAAACAACATTTAGCGTTTAGCCGCTGTTAGCGCAACTTTAGCTGGTGTTAGCATAGCATTTGCAAGTTGCTTACCTTTTGTATTTTAGCGGTTTCTTTATTGTTTTATTAGCCTTGGCACCTCTGGCTGATTCCATAACCCCCACCAGAAGGCAGCATTTGTCTACATTTGTTCTCATCGCGGTTTACAAAAATGTAATGACGATCTGTACAGCGTGCTCCTCTGTGCGGGCACTGCCCACAACAACTGCGGTTGTATCGTGTAGTGGAAACAAAAGCGTGTCCTCAGTACAGGGATGGGCGATACCAATCATTTGGATTTGATCCGATACCAAGTAATACCTAGGGAAAACAGTCTTCTATATTCTGGATTACATGAACAACAAAAAGAGCCATTTAACAAGGCAGGTGCAAAAAGAAAAATGTGTGACTTATTTTGCACTTGAGCAAACACTTGGTAAATAATCATGATTGTACACTCACCATGGCTGCCTTCACCAGATGAATGGTCTATTTTCACTTGTTGCAAATGACATGCCATGTTCCCTACCTGACTGCTATAACAGTAGATGTCTGATTATATGAAAACTTCTGCAAAAAAACAAACAAACAAAAAACTAGGCTAGCAGACGCCCTACTCATCTGTTAATAAATCTAGGTGGACACTTTACATGCACAGAACAACAAAATAGCTCCAGTAATTTTTCTCTTTTTGCAGCGTCGGGCCATGCTTGTCCTGTTTACTGTGGACGCAGAGAGAGCATGGGGAGAGAGAGCAGATACAGCACATGAGGGGGAAAAGGGGCGGGGCACATGCAGGGGAAAGGGGGCGGGGCTGACGCCGGTGCTGCTGAAGGGCAGAAGGTAGAAGGAAGAAAAGCTGTTTTTGCGCACAAAAATATAGTAATATATCAGAAAATACATAAATATTAATTTAAATGAAAGTATCGATATTTGAGCTTGAGGATCGATACTTTAAAAAGAGCCGCCTGGATCGAAATATCGATATTTTGGTATCGATCCGCCCTTCCCTACCTCAGTAGAGTCCATACGTGCACGTAGATCGTGGCATGTGCGGTGGAACAGTGGCTTTAGTTGTGTACAGATATACAGCACTATAATCCATTTGTTTTATTTCTTGTAAATAGGTTGTGAGTGTTTGGGACCTGAACTTATCTGGATCAAAATCTGTTCAGTCTGGACCTGATTAAATTTTCACTGTAAGGTTAATCATCTGTACTCCTGTACGACTGAGAGCTTACAAAGACAACTGTAAGGTTAAGGTTACTTATACTTTATTAATCCCCGTAGGGAAATATGTCCTCTGCATTTGATCCATCCTTCAATGCCGCTGGGACGACCTGTCGGAGCAGTGGACGACATGTGGAGCCAGGCTAATGGTCAGAAACAACTGGCTGGAGGATTAACCTTTTGTATATGTTTTCAGACTTAGGGGAAATCAGAGAACCCGGACACGGGGACAATGAACAAACTCCACATCCAGGGATCGAAACCAGGGACCTTCTAGCTTTTAAGCATTAGCGCTAACCCCTGCGCCGCCTTGCCGTCCCGTAACCCTGCTCCTTCACACGTGTTTGAACCACCAACATAACCTTTAAATCATTTAATAGTGAAGCTCTCTCATCAATAAAATTCGCTGCGGCATTGTTTCAATAAGCTTCAGCCATGTCAAACGATCCAGTGTTGCATTGATTTTTCAAGCTCTTGATGAAGGAAGTGACCATTAGGGAAGAAGAAGAAATCCATTGATGGAATAACCTGGTCAATCAGGATGGGTCAGCCAGTGTATTTCGATTCATTCACACAGTCAAGTTTACTTGTTGTTTCTTCTTCTACCGCTGAAACACTCTGGCCTGTGTATCCTGGAATAATTATGTTGTGTTATAGATCAAATCCAAACATTTCCCATAAGTCCTGCTCTCAAACTCTGCACCATTGATTTGACTGCATGGCGCTGGGTAAAAATAGAGGTTTGTATCTTGTTTACAGCGTGTTTTATCTAGCAACGATCACAGTTAGGCTCAATATGTCCACTTTTAAAGACGTGCAGCCATTTCATGATCAGTCCCTCGCGTTTAACTATTTTCTGTAGACATCATAGACTCGAACAACCCCACCAAAGCCCCTGAATGCGCATACGCCGTCCCTTGATGATGCGTCTTTGTATAAACCCTCCCGTGTGCGCCTGGGCTCTCAAAGCGGGATGTAATTAAAATTCCCACGAGCCTCGGTAACACTGCCGTAGCTTATTATGGATTGATTTTTTCCGCTCTCTCTCTCTGCCTCTCTGCTTTTTAAGCTGACGCCCACTCTTCCCTTATCCTCTCTTTCCAAACCATTGCGCCCCATATATTCCCGTACATATCTTCTTATACAATCTGCTGACTGTATGGTCCAATTTGAACCTCATTTCTTTGAACCGCTTCATTGAAAAAAAAAAAGTTTACTCACTATTGGCCAATTGTTATTTGAGGCCAGAGCTTAAGCTACGACTCTGCATATTCATGACGGATTAGTTTTACTGTAAATGTTGAGACGTTGATGTGGACAGAAGTGTATCTATTTTCGTGAGGGCGCACAGTGATTTGGCAAAGCCTGTACAAATCACGCACTCACCCACAGTCTCGAGCGGATGTCTCTTTTTTTTTTACATTTGTCATCAACCAGTGCTTGCAGAACGACCAACAGCCATCCTTTCCCCATTGCGCTTTACACTTTGGCGTCTGTGTGTTGCGGACAACTTGATTAAAGGCCGTTCTCTGTTTCATTTATGGCTTTTCAGCAGAAACAATGAACGGCGGTTTCGCTGATGCTCCCAGTGCCGCCACTTACGATACGGATCAAGCGCTCCTCCAGGGGGCACCGCATTGATGTCCTTGTGATTGAGTGGCATTGTACTGTATTCGCTCTGCTGTTTTATTATTGCAGTTGACAAAGAAACGGCCTTGTGTTCAATGATAACGATGAGAAAGCGGAGTACAAGGAATGTGTGCCAACGCAGCTAGCGATCCGGGCATCGACAACCAACAAAACAGTCGTAAAGTCATCAGCAGACATGAGTTCAGAGGGCTATGCACTGTAAGTTGTGATTAGTAAAGGTTGCTCAAAAAATTGCAGACACAAATTGCCATAATTTAATTGAGTAATTAGAACAATTAAAGTGTACTTTAAATGATTAATGAAACCTTACTCTTTACAAGGTAAAGTTTGCTTTGAAAAGAGTAAGGTTTCATTAATGACTTAAAGTAAAGTTTACTCTAAATCAGTAGCCCCTAAAAAACCTGAGCCCTTATAGGACCTGCTGTTATGGGCCGGGCTTTATTCAGAGTTAGACTTCTGTCAGAAACCATGAGTGACAGTAACAAGACGCTAAATACATTGTGACCATTATATTCAGTAGAAAGGCCGAGGCCTCACTGTTCTTCAGTCAGTCACAGACCAACAGGTGAAGAAGGAAGTCATGGAGCTTCTGCTTTAGACAGAACTTTACACATGTGCTGTAAATTCTGAAACAAAAGTAAGCAGCAAGTAAACTATTACATGTCACTTAATATATATATATATATATATATATATATATTTTACAATTATTTTGGTGTAGTTTCAAGAGTGTGTTTGAGAGGCTTATAACCCACCTCCCCTCGCCCACCACCAACCGAACCTTTCTGTTTTGGGCGCCAAAATGGCAAGTAGCGGCCCTGGATACTCCGGTACTTTGCACACAGGGCTGTCTAGGCATTTGCTTATTGACCTATAACAGAGAGGTGGGCAAACTAAGGCCAAATGCAGGCCTTCATGTTATTAAATCCACCCCACAAAACACCCAAATCCCAGTGCAGCTAGAGAACAACCACCACTAACTTTGATGCATTGGCTCAAAATGGTGAGCAGCAGCTAAGTTTTACTGACACAAAGAAATATATCACTTGACTGCTGCTATTTAGTTATTTCCCCCCTTAGCGAGTGCAAAACCCTGTGTGGCCCTTGGGTCATAAAGTTTTCCCAAACGTGCCTTTTAAATACAACATTTCATGTAGCTTTCATCACTAATGTTGCAGCCAAAAGTGCGTGACAACCAAACTTCTTTTGCCTTTCTCTTTCTCACATGTCGAAACTGATCCTTTAAGTCATTACTGAATGTTATTTTTTTTCCCTTGGGCACGTGTTGATTGTTAATTTACAAATTGTCCCAGCGAAATCTGCTGTCCGGTGTCTATTTCTAGTTCTCTCGTCTTGATAGAAACACGTCCAATTTCACATTTCTCATGCACTGTTTATTCACAGTCTTGTATGCAAACTTTGGAAAGAGTCACACAAATTGTCTTGTTTTGTTGAAATACCAACAAATGTATCCAAATTACACAATATTGCGTGATTTTCTAGCGTTTTACTCTGGTTTTGCATTTACAAGCTGGAATTGTTTTGCTGCAAATACTGTGACTTGAGCGGGTGAGCAAATGTTTAACTGTACTCTATAACAACGAGCAAAGCAGCGGAAATTCACTTCATTTACATAGATAAAGCGATAAGACGGTGTTTTCATGCAGAAAATAGATAGGATCTTGTGGTGGAACCGCCGGGATTAGGATTATACGGATGTGAATGAGCCGATGTTGCAACAATGTAAACAAATATGAACTCATGTTATTTTTAAATCAAAATGAATGTTTGGGAAGATTGATGGAAAATACTATATATCAGTGGCATTTCCGAGTGTAGACGGGGGTTGGACCGACAGAGAAGTGGCAGCCTTTCGATGGAAGGTGGTTACGTTTCTGGACAGATATTGCTAGTTGTTAGTTGCAGATGTATAATCTTGAACAATCTCCTGTCTGGAGTGTTCGAGACGCACTCATCATCCTGGAAGCTGCGCATGGGACGCACTTGGACGTTCCAGCCTGACAACGATCCACAGCACAAGGCCATGTCGACCTCTCACTGGCTACAGCAGAATAAAGTGAAGGTTTTGGAGTGGCCATCTCAGTCTCCTGACCTCAGTATCATTCAGGCACTCTGGGCAGATCTCAAAGTTCATGCAAAACAGCACAATGGCTGATTGCACTTTACTGGGAGCACTTCATGGACTGTTCTTTTCGATCTTATACGTATTTGAAGTATTTTAATGAAATTATGATCGAGCCCTCTTTATTATTCTAACTGTGTTCCACTGTAGCCCTATGTATTTATTATTGTTTTATCATTACTCTTTGTACCACCATATGCAAACCAAATTTCCCTCTGGGACAATAAAGTTGAGTTGAGTTGAGCAGTGGAATTTACAGGCACTGGAGGGTTTTTGCCAACATGAATGGCCAGCTTTACCATCTGATGAAATATAGAGGCCCATCCACAACTACCACAAACGAATCGAAGCTTTAATGATGTTAAAGGGGGCAATACACAGTATTAAAACGTAACTTTCACAACAGGATATATAAAAAGGTGCTGCTGTTTGGGCCAGATATTGCCGGTTCGATTGAGTTTTCCCCTTGGACAGTCTAAATGAGTTTGCAAGGAGCGTTTGAGCCGGATATTTCGTTTTTGGGGACTTTATAAATGAGCTGCGTGGGAGTTGATCGTGTTCATTTTGGGCGGATGGTGCCTGTGAGAGCCGTGAGCGGAGATGGAGCCGACCGACTGAAACGGTTTCCCTCATCTTTGTCATTCATAAAAATCCAAGCGGCCGTTTTTTGATCTATGCGAGTCTTCTTGAGAAACTTTCCTGATCTTTCAGGAGGCTGAGGCCTGTAACACGGGAGCTTTTCAATATGGGCTACACAATTTATGTATACCATTATTGCATTTGCGATTTGATTTGCTATTTATGTTTTCAAGTCAAGATTTACTTCACTGTGTGCTTTTAATCGAATGAAATATGAAATGCTAAAAATTCAAGGATCTCATGCCTTTCAGAACCTGTTTGTACACACCAATAGCAGGTTTATTCATAGACTCCATGGAAGCCCCTTATCCAAGAAGCTTTGTCAGTGACACTAATGAATTCTGGACCAATAGGAAGGGTTAGCTTGTCCTTGTACTACCTCTCTTTATTCTAAGAACTTCTTCCAACTATTGAAAAACAAACTCCCTTTTGCGCAAGCCCTTTATCAATGCAGTTACAGTACGTGGAGTTAGTAAATATGTAGGAAACTCTGCCTCAGTTTCTGCCAGGAGGTCTCAGAAGACCAATGTTTGATTTATGAATGCTGTGAAAGAAAATGTTCTGAAGGAAGGATTAACTTTTGCACCCTTGTACGTTTTGTTCAGAACATCAAATTAATCAACGAGAACAACTGAATATGGCTGTGTTAAGCCAGGCCACTATAGGTGTTTTATTTTTTCTGTTATGTACTTTTTGTGTCAATGTCCTTTTATTAGTTTTTATGTTTGCAACTGACTCTCCTTGAACTCCAATTTCAAAATAATAAATGAACCCTGAATCCATCTGGGCTCTGTCCGAAAGTCCATGCAAACTACTCACATACTAAATTGAGATCTAGACTCTTAGCTTAATAGTTTTTTTCAATAATGCTGTCGATCATGTCATCAAAAATTGATAGTTTCTCAAACATTCCAAGTAATAAATTGACAGAATTGACAAAGCTGGATCTCCTTTGACTTAGGCAGGTCAACGTTTCTCCTCAGGAAGTATGGTGACCGCCCACTCTTCCACTTGAAACAACGCCCCGTGCTGAAGAAAATCTGGTCACTTTCGAAACGTCGGCCTGTCGAAGTCAACAGAGGTCACTGCACTTTATGCAGTACTACAACATTTAACTATATCTCTACTCAGGATGAAAATGAAAGATAACTGATTGACACTGGCATTTTTATGTACTCGTAATTGCTCAAGAAGATAACAGTAAAAACACGGCCACAGAGATGCACGTTTATGTGACATAACCAGCATATTATGTGGAACAGATGTAGCAGCTCTGTCTGTCGAGCTACAGCAGGATTTACTAAAGATCTGCTTCAGTCCTCAGACTAAATTAACTCATCAAAGAGGAAACAGAAAACCTTTCTCTGGGATTTTGACAGTTTGTCATGTCGACAGAGTCTCAGTCTGAGTCAGTGTTTAAGCTGCTCAAGACATTAGCATGCTACCGGTTAGCAACTGTCAATGGCTACAAACACATGTGTGTCTCACATTATGAACACTGAGGAAATACTACAGTAACAGCTCAGCTCTGACCTCTGTCACATGTTGTATCCAAGGCCAGATGTTTGTGGTTCAGGGCTTTCTCTTGGAGAGGTCAGAGCTGAGCTGTTGAAGCTAAAGGCTAACCGGTAGCATGCTAACGTTTTGAGCAGCTTAAACACTGTCTCACTGGTTTCTTCACATAAACGTGCGTCTCTGGGGGCGTGTTTTTTACTGTTATCTTCTTGAGCACATGATTACTTCTACTTCTTGAGTACATAAAAAGGCCACTGTCAATCAGTTGCCTTTTATTTTCATCCTGTTGTGAGGTTTTGATTGAACTACTTTTGACTCTGGACATTCAGTTTTGTCTTTGTGCACGGCAAGCCCCCCCAAAGTTGTTTTCAGCCACCACTGTCTCACGTCTCTCCTCAATATGTCACCAGATGCCTGGCCAGAACGATCGATATCGCGTGATTTCGCTTGTCATTCTGCAGCAGTCGTCCGTACTTTGTTTGACTCGATGTAATTGAAGTTTGAACAGTGTTGCCGTCTCATAATAAATGTTGGCGGTGCATAATTTCTTTGAGGATTGACGTGACATTTTGTTGTGAGTTTGATTGATGGAGGCTGTTGCTGGTTCAGTATGGGCTTGTCGACTACATTATAGGCCTTTCCAAACTCGCAGATGCTAATGGAGGAATACCAGGCGGTGTATTTAAGCATTTGCATACAGGTCTGTAACTGGAGCGAGAGGGGTCAATGATACACTGCCTGACCCCCACAAAAAGTCGTCGACTGGGTTTAACTAACTGTAATAATATGGGGTTGCTGCAGTTGGTCAGGTTTTTCAACCCTATGTCCCCAAAGAATGAGGCCACATGAACATCCTGAATGACCAGATTATTATATCAATGTTTTTTTTCTACCCTGAAGGAATGGGCGTATTCCAAGATGATAATGCCAGGATTCATGAAGAGTGGTTCAGGAAGCACAAGACATCATTTTCCCACATGGATTGGCAACTACAGAGTTAAAATGTGAACCCCAGTGATAATCTTTGGGATGTGCTGGAGAAGGCTTTGCGCAGTGGTCACACTCTCGCATCATCAATACACGCCAAGGGAGTCCTGGCCCCAGAGGGGAACCTAATGTACCTATTGTAGGGGAAACCGGAGTACCAGAAGGAAACCTACGCAGACACAAGGAGAATATGCAAACTCCAGACAGAAAGGCCCCGTCCAGGTGGGAATAGAACGCAGGACCTTCTAGCTGTCAGACAGGAGGGCTAACCGCTACACCACCATGCCACCCTGCTTTCCTTTAACGGCCTGATGATCTTTTCCTCCTGAACATTGCGCTGGCTCATGCACTAACCTCTGCAATTAGGGTCATTCCTGACAGGGCAAAATAGAAAAAGGGACTTTTTTATTTTGCTATCATGGACTGTGTGCCTTGTTTGGTGAGGGACCACTGTTTTACATAATATCACATTTTGCCATGGGTGTCTGTCCAGTCCCTGTCCAGCTGAAGATTACACCATAGACATAATAAATAATAGACTCTGTCTCCTCACTCCTCGTTTACCATAATGACCACGTTCGAAAGGGAAATCATGGCGGATTTACAGAATCCTCCTACCAAGCTCTGACGGGGCATGTTACTTAAAATATTTCTATACATGTTTTTGTCATACTAGGCTTTAATGATTATATATGAAACTGTGTTGATGTAATCTGTGCTTTAAGGTTCATTTGAAACTGGGGTTTCCATTTTATTGTTGTTGTCTTTACTCTTAGATCCACTGGGGGGCAGTGTGTTTGAAGGAGGAGTCAGATTGCGCAGAATTATTATTATTATTATTATTAGTTTATTTGATATGGACATAACAACTGCATTGGACAAACCAGATACATTGTTTTTTAGTGTTATAGCAAAACTGCTAATTTGCAACACCTGTCCATAGGAGGCTACACAAGAAGTCCCGGCAAGAACATTTCAAGAGCACTGATTGGTTCGACAAGGAGACGCCTACTTCCTGTTCCTATAAATTACTCGCGCACAAAAGGTGTGGCCTCTCTTCGCCCTCTCCTCGCTGGCCAACCACTATGCCAAGATGTAGTGCTCTGCATAACTTTTGTTTTAGTTTGTAATGTTAGGGAATAAAACAATGATTTTGATTTTAATAGAACGAGTCTCCGTATTCTCTCCATATAGTAAAGAATACGCCAACAGGGCAAAAGGCAGGATCTTCACTGTAGACTCGTCCCTCCCGATGTAGTTTGATCGTAGCCACGCCCGTGCCATTAGCTCTAATGCTAACAGTCCGTCAATCAAAGTCCGGCCCTCATAAGTATACGCGATTTCTAAAATGTACCTTTACGAAAACCTGCCTGGTTTGTTTAATTGTAACTAACCCGGCGTTATCACAGGAGGAATATCTAGCTGTAGAAAGTTAAAAAAAATCAGAAACCAGGCTTTACAGTTGTTTAAAAGGTGTGTAAAGTGCAATGCTTTCTAATGGAAAACTAGCTTGTTTTGCTGCCTCATATGGAAGTACAACAGCAATGGCGGCCCCTAGCGTCGCGGTCATAAAGCAGAGCAACCAGCGGCCATTGGATTACACAGAGCACACCTCGTCAGCACAAACGTCTCGTCTACAGTCTGCATTTAGAAACAGAAGATCGGGCTCAGAAACGTTTGACATTGCAGAAGCTCGTTGAAACGATGCGTGCTGTAATCAAAGCTAAAGGCGTTCCAACTGAATAGAGCATGTGACCTTATCTTTTGTTTTTGTGGTCATGCTGTGTCACTTAAAAGCCATTGACTTTGTACAGCTGAATTTCAATGTGAAGCTAACAAGGTAGACTGATTGAAAATGGACTGGGCACTGAGAGACTAATTTCCTGGGATTTTGTCTGGCAACCCATTCTCTATATCTGGCAACGCATCCTCCGACCACCTGAGACCGCGAGGACACATCTGTTCAGAGACGCTCTAATGCACCACAAGTGCTTTGGCCCACTAACCCAGATGGACTTACACAATGCACTTTTTAGGGGGAAAAACAACCATCTGTGAGTGAAATGGTACATTAAGAAAGTATTTTGGGGTTTATTATTGTGTTACAGTTTTGGAAGTACATTCTAATATTAACCTAGACATTTAGGGAGAACCACACTGAAGGAGAGCTTCATTTTCATGAAAATCTGTCGAGAGCTGATGACATTATGACATATGGAGACAGTGGAGCAAGATTTCCGCTGGGTATTCAATTTAGGGCCTTATATGTTGTTAGAAAACATTGGATTTGATTCCTGCAGGCATTTAATCCACATTTCTTAGAATAGAATGACACTGCTTGGCTTCATTTACTGCAAGAGTTCAGTAAAAAATTTACAGTCCAGATTTTGCTGAAATGCCTGTTGGGACCTGTTTAATTCTATTTATCCAACTGATCACAATTTAATATCCGAATTGGTTTGATCTTTGGCATCATGTGGCAGAGATATGAACAATTATTGACAGCGTTTTTTTTTGTTTTTTTTTAAAGAACCGCGGCATTGATTCCATTTCCCACAGTGGTAGATACGCAAGCAAAGAGGAAGCGGAGTAAACCAGCAAAGGGCAGAGCGTCTGCCGTTGATGTTGCGTTATTAGCGGTTTTGCGTTAGTATTTGCGCAGGATTATGAATCACGAAACTCACCTACTGTCGATGTGTTTTTGTTCATTTACCGCCAGTTTGAGACATGCTCTTTCTCCCTCTCGTACGCCGTTCGTAGGTTTGTATTGAGGGGACTTCCGCGTCCTGTGAGCGACGCAAATAAACAAATCTGACTGCACGGGATCGTTTTGATTTTGCGGAGGGGCGGGGGAGTCCAGACTGATTCCCCTCTGTATAAAACAATATATAGAGGGGAATCATTCTGGTCTCACCAGGCTATAAATGCCCTGCTCAGTCCGTGCATGGAGCTGCAGAACAGTGTGAGCATGGAGAAGTGCCTGGCCCAAGTTTTTCACACTTTAACGTTAGCATCATGCTACTTGCTAACGCTAGTTATGACTGCCGTGTTTTTACTTCTACTGAACAGTCCACTGTGAAAAAAACATCAAAGTATTTCATTGCACTGATGTTGATGTTTTTTTCCGACTTTACAGCAGAACTGAGTAACTCATGCCCCTAGAGGCTATAAGCACCACTGCAGGTGTCGTAGCATTTTTTACTCATTAATTGTCCGTGAGAGTAAATACTACGCTGACAGAAAAGACAAATGAAGAGAGGGATATTGTTCATCCAATTACACAATGGAAATCATTTTTTTCAGTCAAACTTGGCTGTAAATACTGTTTAAGTGGCGCTAGCCCGCAGTTTGCTTTGCCCGTTAGCCTGTTAGCTTCTTCTTTGTGATTCCATTAGTGTGTATTGGTGGCTCCGACCCAGAGGCACCGAAGTTACAATTGTGGTTTTCTGGCCAGAGACACCAGGGGGAGATGAAAGACCCTCCAATCATCCCATTAACACTTGTATTACCCCCAGAGGAGACTACGGAAACGATTTATTAAGGTAAACAAGTTACTTATTGCTGCTTTAAGTGCAAAAAAAAACTTTCCGCACGGACAGTAAAGTTGTCCTCAAATCAAGGTGAATTGTACTTATTTCAAGTAGGTTTTATTTATTTATAGGCGACTTTCGGCAGTTCAGACTCAGATGGGACCAGCTAAGGTCAGTCATCACGGATCGAGCAGTCAGCAGTCTGGAATCTGAAAAAAAAGACAAGGCCAGGCATCTGTGTGGAAAGAGGGGAAACTTGTACAGGAACAGACCTCGGGTGAAGTAAATATTGTACATGTTTTATGAAGACGTAGGAGGGTAGAGCATATTCCCGCAGCTTTTACTCCTCACTGTTCTGCCTAAATAAACAAGTTCATGAAGACACATGAATTCTTTATGTGAAATCACACTGAAATACAGACTTTTGCCTGTAGTTTTTTTAACTCCCCTAAATAAAACTTTTCTTGGTTGTGCAACTCCGTGGTGAACCCAGCTCACCAGAAGAAAAAATAAATAAAAAAATATTGGGGTTTATCTTAAGCCTATTTCAACCTTCCCAAAATCCAGAGTGAAAAATCCTGCTTCTGTTGACTCCGCTCTAAACCGGGATTAAAAAAAAAAAAGGAGAGGAAAACTTCATATTGCGACATACAGTATTTCCATGTACTTTTTATTAGCGGGGGCCCAGAGGCAGGAAATTGCTTGGCACGGTCGGAGGAATTGTTCTTACTGCAGTGTGTCCCGAGGGTGCTGAGCGTAATAGGGACATTGGCCGGGCGACGGACCACTCATGGAAAAAAAAAACACTGCGGAATTGAAAAGGCTGAACTTTCTGTCATTTCATCCATCATGCGTTTTGTTTTTAACAATCGAGATTACACTTTGTTTGGAATCAGGTTCAGCTGCAACAGATAAAAGGACTGAGTTTCCATGAAGCCGATTCTAAAGTGTTTAACCTCTTAACCCCCACCTTCACCCCAATCTAAAAGCTTATTGAAAAAGGTGTCAAAATAGCAACAGAAAGTAGACGATAGGGATGTAACGATATTGACAATATCACGATATCGCGGTTGTAAAAGTGCCTCGATATCGTCGTGGTCTTGTTACGATATTTAAACGGACAGTTATCCGTCAAAAACAACTTGAATAAGTAGGATCCCGCGGGAAAAAACATTGTAAACTACATAGACCATGATCCTTTGCGCTGCGTCGTCACAACAAATGAGCTGTTGAGCCAATAGGAGCGCATGTTGTACGCTGTACTGTCCACACAACAAGTGAACATGGCGGTTAGCGGCGACCAAAGTGGGGCTCCCGTGGATGAAAACGCCCCCGAAGTTGTGCCAACCCCTGCAGCTTTTAAGTCACACGTATGGCAGCATTTTGTTTTCCCTGTGTCAAAAAATGCTAAAGGAGAGAGGGTGGCGGACAAACAATGGACCATGTGCAAGCACTGCCACGCGAAATTACGATAGATCACGGGAAACACCAGCAACATGCGGAGCCATCTGACGACCCATCACCTTTTTTCTGGAGGTAACAGGTGCGCATTGCTCGCAAAGCTTGCAGCTCAACAAACTGAATCAAAGTCTGTCCATGAATATTAACACTGTAGCCTAGTTTCATGTTTAAAAGCACCAATGAGGATTATATGAAATGTGGCAATGCATTGTTTTTGTTTACAGTTCTACTTGCTCAACGATATATTGATGTTAATGACTTGAAGTTGCACTTTAAAAAGCATTAAGTGATCAGCGTTTACGTATGTTTTTATGCTCCATGAATATAACAATAAATGGCCTAGTGACTGGCAAAAGGAGTTTAAATGTCACTTTTTTTATTATTATCATCATAAACTCAATATCGTGAGCTATTTTACAATACCGTGAGCCTCTCCACAATATCGCAATAAATATCGTACCGTGAGCTCAATATCAATATCGTATCGTATCGTGAGATTATGATATCGTTACATCCCTAGTAGACGAAACAAGAGGATGAAAATGCAAAAAAAGAGCTTGACGTGACGAAAGAGTGACCAAAATGTGTGACGTAAACGCAACAAAAGAGCAACAAAAAGTAACAAAAGAGCATAAGAAAAGTGACAAAAAGCAAGCCGAAAACCAATCAAAAGAGCGATGGAAAAAAACTCAAAAAAGTGATGACAACGCAGCAACAGCATGAGGAAAAAGATCCATTTAGATGAGTTTTGTAGGTCTTAGGTAGGCTGTAGGCTGTAAACTTGTATAATAATAATAATAATAATGCCTTACACTTGTAATGCGCTTTACAAGCCTGTATTACCAAGTTTCTCTTTGCACTACACTGTCGTCATTATTCATTCACTCCACACTCGGGGTGGTAAGTTACTGTTGTAGCCACAGCTGCCCAGGGGTAGCCACTCACTCACTAAATTCACTTCGCTTCCTGGTGTTGCCAAACGGTCTCCCATCCAAGTACCGACCAGGCCCTTCCCTGCTTAGCTTCCCAGGTCTGACGGGATTGGGCAGAGCTAAGGCGGTATGGGTAAAGCTAAACTGGAGAAACATGCACTTGGTTAAAGCGGGGGTTAAGAGGCTTGCGCTTTGTAATTCCATCCATTTATTTTAGTCACATGACTGTGTCCCCCACACTGAAAAAAGTGTTTTGTTGAACCAACTGGTAACACCAAATTAAAGTATTTAAGTTATCTTCTAATGTTTAACAGACTGATATTTTTTACTCTAACTTAAGAAGAAAGTAGATGGAATTTGTCATTGTTTTACTCGCTACTGCCACGTCAGGTCTTGTGCGTAACTGCAGTATCTATGTTCAAATCAAAGATTCAAAGATTTTATTTGTCAATTCATTTCCCAATGAATCGAAATAGTTCATTCTCTCGTCCTTGTTAAGCTAGTGCATGACAGTGGAGATCTTTTTGAGTAACAGTGCAGGCTTTTAGCGGCAGTTGTGATGAATAGGTCTGGGCGAAAAATCCCATTCATGTTGTTTCGCTGGAGGCTCAGCCGCTGCTTTCTCCCGTGCTGTGCTGCTGCCCTTTCAAGAGTTTCAATAAGCCTGACACTTTAAAGGAATAGGCCACCGTTTTTACATACTGAGATATGTTCTTACCTTAGCTTAGACGAGTTCATTTTTACCTGTCTGGTCTTCACATGTGCCTTCAGTCACGTAAACAAAGCATAACAGCGTTAGCACTCTCTCTTCTTCGGCATCCGCACAGTAAAGTGAAGATATCACTGTGCGGATGTCGAATTACTCCTGGTATTATTACGCCTTACAATATAGTTCCCCTTTTTATCCGCTTAGAAAATCCACATTGTTTAATTTTGTGTAATTATACTTTATAGTGTAACACTTAATGTAACCATATTTAAATAGGGAAAACGTGGAAGAGTTTGGTAGCTTCTATCTTCACCTCGTTTGGAGCTATAGAGGAGAAGAGAGAGGCTAAATGCTAACGCCGTCTGTGCTGTGTTTACGTTACTGAAGGCACACGTGGAGACCAGACAGGTACAAATGAACTCGTCTACGCTAAGGTAAGAACATATCTCAGTATGTAAAAACGGTGGCCTGTTCCTTTAAAGTGTTTTAAGAAGTCCAGTCCATCGTCTTGTTTCCTGCACAAAACGGACAGCGGACCACGATATTCTTTAGACAAGATCAACTCAAAACAATGTCAGTATTTCCAGACATACTGTTTTCTTTTTATAATATGAAAAGATGTTTCTCAAATATTACGAAAAAGTCATAATTACTTGAAAAAAAAGTCATTATAACTGAATAATTCTGTCTAATTACAGCAATGTATTATTTAACGCTCCATTGCTTGCCAACATTGGGAGGCACATCATTTGATTAACGCCTAAAACTTCAGCTGTGATGTTTAATCTTTGAGACATTGGTAAAAAAAAAAAATCCTTTTACTGGTCATTTGATTTGTTCAGGTGCGTAAACATGAGGGAAAAAAATCCATCACAAATGAGCCCAAACCATTTATGTTACAGTTTTCTCGATCGAAAACTCGGGAAATGAGTCCTTTCCCCAGATACCAAGAGCAGTCAAAAGATTCAATCCGGTCACAGACGTCACATCACTAGTGTGCTCTACATACATGTTTTTCACTCGCTGATATACACCGTCCGGGCGCCGACACCAGTAGTTTGAAAGAGCGAGTTAACATTACCTTTTGGAGTGTGCACCTGCAGCAGTGATGGAGGTAATGGAGCGCCGCGGAGCCGAGCTGAGAGCCTCTCTGGGTAATGAGCTGTGCCTATAGGCCTCTCTGTGAGCCTATTCTGTACCGTATGAGTGTGTGGGAATGTGTGTCTAATCTGAATAAATGGAGATAAGGGGCACTCTTGTTTTAACCAGAGACTTTTGGTGCAGTGTGGAGGGACAGTGAGGAGGCATGAACAAGCCTTAATGACGCACTCATGTCTTAGAGCTGACAGGTTGTGGCTGATTCACACGGCACGAGTTGAGCGAGCGTGCGAACAGAAACCATGAATGTAGTAAACCAATCTGACAGGGTACGGCCTCCCTCACGGACTAGCTGACTAGCCCATCCCAAAAACGTTCCTCCCATCGAGCTTCATGAAAACACAAGCGGCATCAAATGCTCGAGTTGAGCTGACTCAACTTTTGAAAAGGTTGGATTGTGGCGATTTTGATCTATTCTCATAAAACAGTATCTACAATCATTAATCTCCAACATTTTTAGGAAACATTTTAGGAAAAGTTTTATCCCCTCCGTCATAGCTGCATTAGACAACCTGTAATTTTGTGTAAAAATCCTGCATATTTTGCGTTATGTCTTGACACTGTTCTTTATCTATCTATTTATCTATCTAGGCAAGGCAAGTTTATTTGTAGAGCACAATTCACACACAAGGCAACTCAAAGTGCTTCACAGTTGCATAAAATTACAAGAACACAGATCAAATCAATCAATAAAACATCAACATAAAGTTAATCAATGACAGTAAAAGGCAAGAGTGCAGATAAAATACTTTCAGTTTTCATATGCACGGGTAAAAAGAGCTGTTTTCAGCCTGGATTTGAACATTGTCAGAGTTGAGGCCTGTCTCACATCCTCATGAAGACTGTTCCAGATTTTAGCTGCATGAAACTGAAACGCAGCCTCACCGTGTTTATTATTGACTCTGGGAACCACCAGGAGACCCCTCCCTGAAGTTCTCAGGGCCCGAGATGGTTCATACGGCTCTAACATGTCAGAGATGTACTTTGGTGCTAAACCATGAAAAGACTTGTACACAAGCAGAGCTGTTTTAAATTCTATTCTCTGAGTGACAGGAAGCCAGTGCAGAGACCGGAGCACTGGACTAATGTGGTCGTATTTCCTGGTTCTTGTCAGGACTCGAGCAGCAGCGTTCTGGATGTTCTGCAGCTCTAACAGCTCGTTTAGAAAGGCCAGTGAGCAGCCGTTACAGTAGTCTAACCTGCTGGAGACAAATCCATGGATGAGTCTCTCTAAGTCTGGTTTTGACACTATTCCTCTGATCTATCTATCTATCTATCTATCTATCTATCAAATCATGGACTTTTTCTCCCTTCCGTGTCCATAAGTCACCTAAGAAAAGTAACTGAGCCCAGCTTTAGCACCACTGTCCACGAATCAGCAACACGCGGCATCAAAGTGTGGATACTGACGGCTCTTTATGAATATTTTACTACTAGAAGGACACGCCTGGAGTCAATTATTTGTTCCTTGTTTCAGTAGTTTGATTAGGTTTTATCTTTGAAAGTTCATACTTTCACCAGACGTCTGATCATCATCGTGCGAAAATGACAAAACAAGTGTCACCCATTGAGTTCTATTGCTGACATATTAAAGCTTTAATTTTTCTGTATTTTTCTGAAACTTCTTCGAATTTTCTTCTTTCTTGAATCTTCTTCTTCTTCGAACTCTTCTTTGAATCTACTTCCTCAAATCTTCTGCTCCATCCGAAACCAGTAAATTGGTAAGACGTCTTACGCCAAACTGGATGTGCGTCAGCGTCCGCCATGATAAGAAGCGTCCGAATTGGGCTTTCAGTTAGGAAGGAGTTAGGGAAAGTGGCCTGTATGCTAACTATCATAGCCACTTTAGCATAGGGACCTCTGATGCTAACTCACTGGCGATTAGGAGCTATGTGCCATCCCATAAGCCACTGCGCAAACCTCCCCACCCCCCTCGGCCCCACCCTCGAGTGATTCATGCTCAACCACTGTTGATTGACAGGTGCACATTTAATAATAAAAAAATAAATACGATTCTGCACAAGCCAAACTTCATAAAAGTGACAAAATACATGTTAAAGTAACCACAGCTCAGTCACATGGTTTTAAAGAGCCTCCTCAGTAAATGGCCTAAATGAAGCAGTTTGTGCTTTTGTTTCATTTAGTAGAAACTTAAGCCACATGGCTAATTTGCATACTGTAGCTTTATGAAACCGCTGTTGAGATACAATAAAGGGAAATGTGAAAGATCATTTGGATGTTTCTCTTTTTTGCCTTAAATGTCTCTGTTTGGACACTATGTAGTTGTTGGACAATATACAGTAGGTGGCGGTATGCGCTTTTGTTTGGCCTGCACTGAACTTTAAAGAAGAAGAACAGCTGTTGGTGATGTCACTTCCCCTTCCCCTGGGTAAGGACGGTGGAATTGGGCAAATGCTGCTGAAGCTCTAGTTCACGAACTGCATAGAGATCTAACAGTTGACCCGATGAAAGGTTAAGGATTAGTTGCTAGTGTTAGTACTTAGAGGCTACAATTTAATGGTTTCGGATGCAGCCTTCCTCTTCTTCAAACTCTTTTGAATCTTCTTCTAATCCTCTTCTGCTTCGACTCTTGTTGTTCTTCGTATCTTCTTCCTTTAATCCTCTTCAAAATGTCTTCTTTGCTCCACACACGCTGGTGGTAAGCCACATTTGTACAGTATGTAGGCATGGGCGCCCCTTGGGGTAAACGGACTCAACTTTATATAGCGCTTTTCTACCTTCATCAGGCCCAAAGTACTTTACGGAACCAGTCACCCATTCTCTCTCTCATGCATACACCAATGTACGCAGACACAGGCAAGTAGGGTGAAGTGTCTTGCCCAAGGACACAACAACTGTGTGCATTTTGCGGGAGCGGGGATTCGAACACCCCGACCTTCCGATCACGAGACGACCTGCTCTACCAACTGGACCACCGTCCCAAGTTCGGTAGACTGACAGAAGTCTCCAACGGAGTGAACTACGACTATTAATTCACGGATATGATTCACTGATAGCTTATTGTAGATGATTTTAGTAGTTGGGGATACCAGGCACGGGGAGGATATGCAAACACAAAGGTGGGCTATATACTATAATACACTTTACATTTACACTGACCTACTTTAAAGAAGGCATCCCTGCATAAGGCACAATTTCCAAAGCCTGTTTACACAAACGCCTTGTGTGATTCAGCCCACGTCATCTCGCGTTTTCACCTAATCCTGTTCTAAACGCTGTTCCTTTGAAAGAGCTCCAGCAATTTCTTTATGCTTTTGCCGTTTCAGGAGAGAATTCTTGGCACAGCGCTGCAAAAAAAGGCTCAACTATGTCTCTTCATACAGCAAATAAAACAGGATTTGCTTATTAACCCCCCCACCCTCCCAAAAATAAAATCCCTGTAGAAATTAGGCCATGAAAGTGTGTCTCCATAGGGAATAAGAAAACTAGCCTGACGTCAATGCTTAAAACCCTCATACAGTTTGGAGTACAAGTGAAAACAGCCTTGTAACACCAGGGGCGCCACTGTCATAGGTTATATTATGAAAATTATGAGTAAGGAAAGGATACAAGGGGGCATAGGGGGCTACATGGAGAAGAGATGAGGTGTTAGGAAGGTGCAAAGGGTTTGAAAGGAAACATGCAAACAGGAGGAGTCCTAATGGAGGAGACAGACGACTCGGAAGAGGGTAATTGGGGTGAGCGGTGCAAGTTTCAAGGAGGAAGGATGGATGATGAGAAGGAAGGAAGACAAGTAGGGTTGCATAGATGTAAGGAAGGGAGGAAGATTAGATGGAATGGCTGCACTTTGCACATCCTCACTGTAAATACTATAGATGTGTTACATGTCTGACACGTCTTTGTTCAGTGCATCCACATTCCACTAAGCAAACAAATTGGATTGGATTTGAATTGGCCCGGCTCAACCTCCTCAGGTATGGAGTTAAATCGCAAAGTACCTTTAAACTAATTAAATTCTAAAATCTATTATATTTTACAGGCAACCAGTTAGGCTAGGAATGGAGTTATATTTCCATTGCTATGTGTGCCGGGTTTTGAACCATCTGGAGATGATTCAAGGCTTTTTCTTTTTATTGAGGCCACAGTAGAGGGCATTACGATAATCTAATCTAAAAAATGCGAGGACGTTAATAACTTTTTCAATGTCAGCACGATGAAATAAATGCTTGTTTTTGTTGTCAGAGTTTTGACTTTGTTGAAGCATGATTGCGCTGTTATAGTGATTTAGTCAAAAATTACGACTAAGTGGTTTGAGAAGGGCTTGATTTGGGTGGAAAGGTTGCCATGGTTGTCTGGTCCCACTCATGCCACTGTTTATTACAAACAGAAAAATATTGGGTTTGTTCAACTGAATACAATTTCCGACATCCACCTGATTTTATTTCTAGAAATGGAACGGAATTTGTTTTGTCCTCCTTTAGTATAATACAACATTTGTGAGAGGAAAAAACCCAAAACATTATGCATCTAATTATGAAACTATTGTATCAATTTCATGCTATTTTGTTCACATTTTTATGAATGTGACCCTGAGAAGTGACCCTGCAAATTGTGAAATGTGCCTATAAACGTGTCCCTGTGACAAATTGGGCTGCTACAAATATGTTAGGAAAGTTAGGAATCAGTTTGAACCACCACTAACATTTTAATTTAGTGGTTTCCACTTTCATTGTTTGCAATTATTTTTAAAGGTATGGGGTATAGGGCCTTTAATGTTGGAGAAACAGTTAAAAACACAGGTGAGAGAGTCGTGAACAGGTGAAGGGAAGATACAACTGAGTGTCATCTGCAACATTTGAAATGTAATATTATAATTTTGATATAGAATATATATTGTGAATAAAATGGGACCCAGAACAGAGCCCTGGGGAACTCCAATAGAATTTAATTGGGGATCAATGCATCTACTTCTGATCCTATTCTGATTCTGAAATGGATAAAAATGGTAGAAGGGAATATAAAGGGTGGAAAGAAGGTAGGCTGACAGGGAAGAATGTTTATTCAGCTCAATGTATTTTCATCCTTCAAAAGTATATTATATATTTATAAGGTTTTCTTGAAGTTGCCACTTGTTTTGCCCCCAGAGGGTTTTTCGTAACCTCACTCCTCGAATGAAAAATGTATGCAATATATTGTTTATTAAGTGAAAATAAATGAATACGATATCTAAATCTAAGAATGAAGGAAAGGCAAGTGAATTGGTAGAAGTAAGGAAAGGAGAACGCGAGGTAGACGGGTTATATTGACGTTGAAATATATTGCGATTTTATCAACACCTGTTTTAAATTATTGTAACAATGAAATATGAAGGAAGGAAGGATGGAAATGGAAGATAGATTGCACAGGAACAAATGGACAAAGAAAAATGGTGGATGTTGGGTTTCATATAGGAGCCATGTGCAGGGAGGGGATGTTAACAAAGGCGTGATGAAGAAGGCATCAGGGAACAGTTGAAGCTAAGTACGTAATGTAGCGAGCCCATTTGTCTTGTGTGTTTATTGAATATTAATCTGTGGGATGTCCATGCTGTGAATGTATTAGAGGCCATTATTATGGAGCACAACAGGAATGAAATACGACCCTGGAGTCTGCATAAACATTATCATTTGTTTACACAGAGAGAGAATGGGCCGAATAATGGTGAAGAATTAAAGGGACAAGTCTCCGGTGGGTGGGCAGAATCCTAAGTCCACTGCTGCACTCTTGCTAAGAAATATCGAGACAGATAGGTGGAAGAAAGGCCCGGTAATGCTCTTGCCTGGGGACGTCCTGCCTGTCTGTGTGTGCGGGTGCTCCGGTTTCCCCATTAACCCCAATCAACTTGTCGTTCTCCATATCAACACGGGGGTCGACAAACACAGGATGGGCCAAGCGCAGAGGACAGATTTTTATGCATGGACTATAAAGTAAACTACCATATCTTAAAGGGACTATGCTTCATTCTTTATTAGTAATGGAACTTGCAGGCTAATTCTGAGCTAAAAAACAAAACAAAAAAAGCCAGTTGTGAAAATGTGCCTATAACCTCATCCCTGTGAAGAATTGGATGCTACATGTTAGGAAAGTTAGAATGACTTTGAGGCAAAACAAACAATTCAATTTAACCTTTTTCATTGTTTGTAATAAAAATATCAGGTATAGGGCCTTTAAATATGTATTAGTAATAGCATTATTCACAGCTGCTGTATTTTCTTTTTATTACAAATTAAAAGTAGAGTAAGGTATTCAACATTACCTGTCTGGGTCCCCGGATTTGAAGTAAACATGTTGAAATATGGATATCCGTATATGTGGCACTATTCTGATCCGATGTTTGATAAGATAAGATAACATAAGCCTTTATTGATCTCACAATGGAGATATTCACTTGTTACATTCAGCTCTCCGAAACACTCAGGGTGTGCAGGATAGACAGGAAATTAATTAGTAAATAGAGTTATCTTATATACAATGACTACCAAACACGTTAAGGGGGTAAGAAGTATAAACAGTAAAAATAAAAAGACTATAATAAAAAAAAATGTCAGTATTAACAGTGCAGGTTTACTGTCATAGTGCAAGGTTGATGAAGTGACGTAGATACAGGGATTACTGCACGTAGTTTTACAAAGAGGTTATCGCATATGAGTTACTTTACAGTCTTGTTGTACAGTCTGACAGCAGTGGGGATGAAGGACCTGCTCCTTCTTGCACTGAGGGTGTCTCAGTCTTCCACTGAAAGAGCTGCTCAGCTCCTCTACAGTCCCGTGCAGTGGGTGGGAGGTGTTGTCCATGATGGAGGTGAGCTTGGCTAACACCCTCCTATCCCTCACCTCCTCCACAGAGTCCAGGGGGCAGCCCAGGACGGAGCTGGCCCTCCTGACCAGCTTGTTCTGTGTGTTCTTGTCCTGCTCTGTGCTGCCCGAGGCCCAGCACACGGCAGTGTAGTGGAGAGCACAGGCTACCACAGAGTCATGAAAAGTCCTGAGCAGAGGCCTGCTCACTCTGAAGGACCTCAGTCTCCTCAGAAGGTGGAGACGACTTTGGCCCTTCTTGTACAGGGCGTTGGTGTTGTGGGACCAGTCCACTTTATTGTTGAGGTGAACACCCAGGTACTTGAAACTGTCCACCACCTCAATGTCCTCCCCCTGGATGTTCAGCGGTGTGTGCGGTAGTGACTTCCTCCTGAAGTCGATCACCATCTCCTTCGTCTTACTAGTGTTCAAGCACAGGTGGTTGCGCTCACACTGCTGGATGTCTCTCCCCGCTCTTCACCCCCTTTCCACCCTGGGCCGTCGTATCCAATAAAGCCTATCTGGGCCAGAAATCCTCAAAAACAAAACAGTTTATGTTGACACTTTGGGTTGCCAGATCCATGAAATTTACACAAAAAATAAACAGACGTTCTCGGTTATGAATACTGTTTTTGAAATCAGTTTTACAGCTGAGGAACTTCTTGGCAACAAACGGGCTTTTGTGTCATTGATATGCAATTTAAGATATTCTTTTTACTTAATTAGTGCAACGAGTATTATCTGACTCTATAATTTCACTTATGAGTCTGAAAAAGCCTTAGGAATCAGTACTGACTCGTGTTCAGTAACTGCAAATCTAGTGCACAGTTCAGAAAAGCGCTGAATGTGAGTAACCACTGGGTTGTGCTGTAGCATAACTAATAAACGCTCCAGTCCATGCCTCCGTCGCCTCCTCTCAGCATCCTCCTGCTCAAGCGAGGACCATTCTGTGAAATTGCTTTGGGATAAAATACATTTTCTCATGGACCAGTATTAGAGCGAGTGTCGAAAAACGTCTAGCTCCATATTTTCTCGAGATCGGCAAAAACATGTCGTGGAGCATTTGCATTTCCAGCCAACCCTTTGCTGCTATTCACATCACAATTTCAATTTGATGATTTCAGCTCATCTTTCTACCGATTAGCTTGAAACCAACAATGATCTGAAATGGCTCGTCGCATCTAATCACGCGGCCAATAAGGAAACGTCTGTGGGCAGGTGCTATCCCGGAATGACATCAAAATGCAAAGCTCATTCAGTTCATACTCGAAAGGCAGAGGCTGGTGATTTTGCTCCCAGGCTCACATAAACGGTTTCATAAATGGCTCCATACAGGCTGTAATGGAGTGTCAATACGCGCTGTGCCACATCATTAGCGAGTGCCAATGTGAATTCAGTTATCTGATAGAGACCGTGGAAAGTCATGGGCAGATCGTATTGGGGCTATTATGGCTTTACAGTGCATTGAAGGACCTTTATTATGGGAAATAGACTTTTTTTTTTTTGCAATGTTATTACCTCATGAAAAAACACTCTCTGTTTCAACACTTTTTCCAATCCAGCTTGTGTCTCTTCCTGTTCAATCGCTCCTCGTCATTTATATTGTTCTGTTTAATCACAAAACTATCTGTAGATTTTGTCATGAGAACGAAATAACTCACTTGCATCTCATGGAGTCATGAGTGGAGCTGAGTGAAATCATCTGCCAATCTGCAGCCAGATCCATCTCATTAGTTTCGTAATATTGTCTTGAAATTAGGCTCTTCGCGTTAATTGAGATGTATTTTTTTTCAGGCCAAGGCTCTTTTCATTCAGTGAGTCTACTAGCGTTTGATCCTGGTAGGGCCAGGGTGTCCAAACCTTTTTCTCATGGAAGTTTTTTCAGTGGTCAGTGCAAAGAAACATGTAAGAGAGGTTTTTAACTGTCCCACACCTCAATTTACAAGATTAATGCAGTTCAAACTCACAGACAAATGTTTACTTTAGTTTAGTGTATTAGTTTATTTGAGCAGTTAAAATTCTGCTCAAAAGGAGTGGGCTGAAGCAAAAGCTTATAAGCGCCCACTCCCAACATCATTGAAATAAAAACAATTGATAAAATCACAATAGTACAGTGAGCATGTTACAAAGTACAAGACACAAGAGCCCAGGGACACAGCACACACACAACGTACCCCTTCATGACCCAACTTTACCTGTTAAATTACATTATCAATCCTACATTAAGCAACATCATACTTTGATTTTTGATTTGTGATTTGCCCCACCGGCAAACGAGAACCTATAACCCACCAGACCAGCCGTTTCAACACGGACCACACCCACAAAGCACCTCTAGAAATGTTCGTATAAATTAACAGAATTTAATGGAACTGAAAGGAAACACAACTGAAAGGGAACACAACTACAACAACTGTCTCATTTCATGTACGATGACTAATACAAAGCAAGTGAAAAGTTATTTATACACACATATGCATACATACACACACATACACATATATATATATATATATATATATATATATATATATATATATATGTATGTACACATACATATACATACACACATCCTTGTTTTGTTTTTTCTTTACAGATGGTTACCACTGCCAAACACACTTAACAACTTCCAATAGGCACTAGTTCTGTGTTCAAAAGTCACATCAATATACATGTTATCCGTGATCTTGCAACTTCCCAGTGTGTTCATGGATTGTGTAATATGTAAGCCCTACATACTGTAGTGCGTTAAGAAGCCAGGGTGTAGAGCGGGTCCATTGAAGAGGGCAGTAGCTCCTCATCAACAAACCCCCACCCAGCTGCCCTAACTGGCTGAATTTGTAGATTGTTTATGAGCCTGTTGGGAGGGTCCCTCTCAACAGATCCATAACTCTCTTATTCTAATTCTCAATTTGTAATTTAGAGCAATAATGAACACCGTTCAGAGCTACAACACTCTGTCTTAGTTAATAGAATGCAAATGCAAATTGATCCTACTGCTCCCCCTTGTGGCAACGTGTCTTTTGTTTGTATTTATATTTGAGCAGGTTGATGTTTGGACATCGTTTCAACTCCATCTCCAGTTTATTCCATGATTGTACACCATTAACTGTGGGACTAAAACTTTTCAAAGTTGAGCTATGTTTCTGAATCCTAAAGTTCAGTTCATCATGTCATTCATAACGACCAGTACGTTCTTGGAACCTTCTTTGTATTTGGCCTGGCAACAGTTTGTACCTTGCTTTGTATAACATCTGTACTGTTTGGAACTCAACAATGTCACAAAACTTCAATGTTACGTTTTAAGGCTCTATATTGTCTAGAATTATTAAAAAACAATTCAACAAGAAGCCTGCGGCCCACCAAAACCTGGTTTAACAGGTTAATGTTAAAACTAGGCAAAGAGAGAGAGAGATTAACACACAACTAGTCGACTCGTCTAAAATGATGTTGACTAGAGCTGCAGCCCTCGTGTAAGATACTCAGGAAACCAACACAGTGTTGCTCTCTCCTATTTGACAATGAAGACCAGCCAACTTTGTCAAATAGAAAACAGTCTTCCCTAAACAATGGGTTTATGGACAAACGTAATAATCAACAAATATCTTAAATAAACCAAACAATTGTGTGCCCCCTTGCTGTACTTCCAAGGCCTTAACCCACACAACCCCCATGTTAAAGACTCCTGATTCAGACTCGATGGGTATGTGTAGCTTGAGACCTTGTTTGCCCTAAGCGTTCAGACCTTTAGACCTTTACAGTTCACACCTGACACCTTTGGAAGTCAACGCGAGTCTGTCTCCTCCAGCGGGCGCTCGGTGACAGTGTTGAAAGCAGGTCAGACACTCATCCACAGCAGAAGAACCTCCGCTGTCTCTGCTGTAGAGAAGTATTAAAGCCACTGCAGGAGACTCACCGACTAAAATAGATCCATTCTCCACACGGCACCGTCAGCACTTTCCAACTCCTCAAAACCACTTATGTGTACTCCATTTCGGATCGGAATTAAAAGTAAAGTTGAACTCCACTACAGCAAAACTATTATGTTTGGAGAAAAGAGGGAATCAGAAAGTGTTGGTGTGAAACAGCGTCCGAGGGGCATTTGTTGCAGCATTTTGAAAGTTGAAAGCTACGGATCATACCAAAAACTGCCAGGATTACAGAAATGTAATCATGTCAATTTTCATTATTCTCCAAATTTGAGCCAACAAGTTTCCTTCCTTTTTTGTCGTAACAAAAGTTTTGAAAGTTGTGTTGACGGGGAACTTCCGTGTGGAGTTTGTATGTTCTTCCCCTGTCAGCGTAGGCTTCCTCCTGGTGCTCTGATTTCCCCTACGTGTCGCTTCACAAGCTTTTTGTAAACTTCTGTCATAATACTAAACTCTGGTTGCTGCATCTGCTGCTTCAAATATTGCACTTATTTTACAATCTCTGCGCGTGGGTTCACATGGTGTTGAAGGTGCGCTGTGAGCTCGTCTGCTTCAAAGTTAAGCCTGTGTAACCAAGTTTCTCAAAGCGCTACACTGTAGTCATTCATTCACTCCATACTCGGTGGTGGTAAGCTCCTATTGTAGCCACTGCTGCCCATTGGGGTAGACTAAAGCGAGGCTGCCAATCAGCACCATCGACCCTTGTGACCACCACTCACTCACTCACTCACACTCTCATTCATTCTGGCCTATTGTACATGTTTTTAGTGGTAGGAGAAATCGGAAGAAACCTACGCAGACACCGGGAGAACATGCAAACTCCACACAGGAAACCCAGGACCTTCTAGCTGTGAAGCAAGAGCGCTAACCACTGTGCCACCGTGCCGAATACAGCAATTCCTGGCCGGCAAATGGATTCGTTAGTGCAGCTTTAAACTGTATTATTACGATGAAATTGATTTGTTAGCATGCAGATAGCAGATAAAATGCTGCTTGAAGTATAACCTCATAAATGCTGATCATTCCCACTGCTGCCAATAAATGAAGCCTAGGCGTTAATTCAAACTGGGAGACCAATTTCAGCATCACCTACCTCCAGCCAATGAATGCTTCCGAGAGGGCCACACCTCCACCTCAGCCCAGCCAATCATCACCCTCTGTCCCGCTTTTAAGCCTCTAGCAATCATGGTCCATTCGCTTCCCAGCTGCGCTGCGACCCACCTCCACCCCATCTCTGCCTCTTCTGTCCTTGGCTTCTCCCTGCTGCCTCTTCACGGGTCTTCCATACCACCACCAGTGTCCAGGCTCTGGGGGAAGACATGGGCGCAGATGGTACAGCAGGTCGTCTCATGATCGGAAGGTCGGGGGTTCGAATCCCGCGTCCTGAAGGTGCACATTGTCGTTGTGTCCTTGGGCAAGACACTTCACCCTCCTTGCCTCCAGTATCTGCGTACACTGGTGTGTGAATGGGTGAGTGGATCCTTGCTGTAAAGTGCTTTGAGTGCCTAATGAAGGTGGAAAAGCGCTATATAAGTTGAGACCATTTACCATTACCATCCCTAACTCCAACCTGTCCATCCACTGACTTCAGTTCATACATCGATGTCTACCGCCGGGATCTGATCGCCAAACTAATATACATGTTAACAAATCTTCCTAATGGCTGCTTTTGTCTGTCTGAGTCTATCCAGGTTGAAATGAGATGAAAATCAAATTTCTTTTTTCACATAATGACATTATTGTAGGTTTGAGAAAATGAAAACCCAATGGTGAGGCGTCCAAAAGCAGTTTTATAAGCTACGGTATATGTTCATTTAAAGGCGGGGTTTTATGTAAAATCGACTTTTTCAAGCTTTATATCATGTTATTATGTCATGCCCTCATTAAACACATGCCTGGAGTGTTTCCTTGGCTCATTCACATATTTTTGAGTAATCAGTAAAAACTTAGACGGCAGCCATTTTAGGTGTAGCTATGCCTCAGTCCTCCTAGGAACGCCCCCACCTCCTGGAGACGCCTCTGGACCTTTTGTCACCAGCCAAGCCACCAACCACTGCTCCTCAGCTCAGCAGAGCCCCCTCCCCGCACAGTAGTGTTGTTTAGATGCCACAGCAGTGTGCTGAAGGGGGCGTGTCAGAAAGCTTCTTAAAGAGACAGAGGCCTATTTCAAGACGTTCAGTACAGCCATTTTGAGAGAGCAATTTTATTCAAGGCAGTTATTTTAATTTACTGCATATACAGACCAACAGAAGGTTACGTCATCATTGTAGTATGCTATAGACTGGTGCTATGTGATTGAAAAAAGCATAATACCCCCTCTTTAAAGGTTTTTAAATAATTTCTTACAAGCAAAAGGTAAAAACCATTGCATTTCATTGGCATAATTGAATTAAAAAGTCATCTTCTAGTGACGGCTCGTGAAGCAACACAGGCAGAAAGATTTGTAAATTTCCATAGAGTAACCTTTTTTGCATCTTCTCTGTCTTTGTCACATTTCTCCACCTGAGAAATTGTGCCGTGACACTAATTAGCTCGACGATTGTTTCCACTTCCCCGTCACGCCTCGGGAAACGCTCCCAAAGTTCACGCCGCGCGGTGCTACACCGTGTCACTCCGCTTCACCAAACAATATCTGCGCGTCGTCAAGTGCACAGCCGACTCCATTGTTAGTTGTCAAGATTTTGAAACCTGCGGATCGAAGCACAATGGCACGGGAGGACGCAGAGGAGCGGAGACAAGCGCTTTTGGACAATAAGGAAAAGTGTCCCAAAATAAACGCATTGTTAGAGCAGACAGGCGACAACAAAGTCCCTTCAGATGCGCTCTGACAGTTCGGAGCTCAAGGTGTTGACAAATTACTCTCCCAAAAAGCTGGTGTAATATTTTAGGAGCAGTTTCGCCACAATTACAGAAAATGAAGTCATGCAATTTGAAGGTAAAATAAACTAAACTGTCCAGTAGAAGCGAAAAACGGCACTTGTTGCCAACGTTAGTATGTAGCATAAAGCTAACATTACCTTCCTGGTTAGCAGTGTCCATTTTTGAAGTATCAATAGGCTGTTGAACCACTGCTCCTCTCCATGTCTCTGTATCTTTACTTAGTCGAAAATTACATTCATAATTTATCATTTGTTATAACCCTCTGACTCCAATGATGCCGTCTGTATCTATTTTGAATACAAGTATCCATCCATTTTCTTCCACTTGTCCGTTGCCGGGTCGTGGGGCAGCTGTTGGAGCTGCACCAGCCCCTATGGCTCCTCCTGCAGGTGGTGGGTCCACAGAAGGACGGCCTCATGGTTCTAACCGGGCCTGTTGGTCTCTCATAAGGGGCTTCTGAACCGCTCTTTGTCTGACCCGTCACCTATAGGACCTGTTTGCCATGGGAGACCCTACCAGGGGCACGAAGCCCCCGACAACAGAGCTCCAGGATCATTCGGGCTCAAACCCCTCCACCACATTAAGGTGGCGGTTCCTGGAGGGGTTGAAGACAAGTATTTCCACAAAAATATTTACAATCGGTTCCCCTGAAAAATAGATTCTTAATCTCAATGGGACTTTCCTGGTTAAATAAAGGTCAAATAAAACAAATATTCAGGCACCACACACTGGGTATAGTCTATCTTTCCATGTGGAGCGACCCCACTCTTATCTGCATAGGTTTCCTCCGAATGCTCTGGTTTGCTCTACCTCTAAACATGCACAATAGGTTCATCCCCCAGCCAGATTCTCACCATTTGCCTGGCTCTGAATCTGGAGATGAGTCCCTGGGCGCATGCACCCTGACCCACCGGCATCGAAGCGCGCTTGAGGTTCATTTATAATATAGTATTTTCTTATTCCTGAAGATAAGACCTTTATTTTTCCCACACTGGGGAAATGTCATTGTTACTGACAGTACAGCATCAAATGTGTGTGCGCTCGTGTGTGTGTGTGTGTGTGTGTGTGTGTGTGTGTGTGTGTGTGTGTGTGTGTGTGTGTGTGTGTGTGGTGTGTGTGTGTGTGTGTGTGTGTGTGTGTGTGTGTGTGTGTGTGTGTGTGTGTGTTTGACAGGAAATTATAGGATACATGATAAAACTTAATGAAAGTCGCAGCCGCCTTGACACACTTTAATACTGGGGTATGAAGTATCGATCCAAATGTGTCAGGTAAAAGAAATGTAGCTCAAAATGATGGACGTGTTATATTTATAGTAAAGTGATAGCGTGCAAGCAGCTTAAGATTAGTTTTGCTCTCAAAGGGGACATAACATCTACAATACATGAGATAACATACTGGCTGTAATATTTTTAGAATAGAATAGAAAAGCTTTATTGTCTACCCTGCACAATGACGTCAGAAATTTGCCTTTGGGTTGCTCACACACAGCTCACACACATCAAATATAATAAAAATATGAAATGAGTTCATCGCAGACACAGCAGCAGATTCACCTCATCGAAAGAAAAGGAAGACTGAGCGACATTACAACTTATTCAGCTCCTTGATGGCGAAGGGCACGAAATAATTCCACACATTTTTCTTGTATCTCGCCGTGATGGGACAGTGGGCGGCGATGGTCATCTGTGATCTTACGACAGAGACGATGCACTGCTTTACTGTGATGCTCAGACAAATTGGTTTGTTGTCGGCCTGTGTTTAACAACTCTGCCAAGTTTAGCTTTGCTTTTGACAGTTAAATGACCAAACCGAGAAACAATGTTAAAGGGGGGTATTATGTAAAATCGACTTTTTCAAGCTTTATATCATGTTATTATGTCATTCCCTCATTAAACACATGCCTGGAGTGTTGCCTTGGCTCATTCACATATTTTTGAGTAATCAGTAAAAACTTAGACGGCAGCCATTTTAGGTGTAGCTATGCCTCAGTCCTCCTAGGAACGCCCCCACCTCCTGGAGACGCCTCTGGACCTTTCGTCACCAGCCAAGCCACCAACCACTGCTCCTCAGCTCAGCAGAGCCCCCTCCCCGCACAGTAGTGTTGTTTAGATGCCACAGCAGTGTGCTGAAGGGGGCGTGTCGGAAAGCTTCTTAAAGAGACAGAGGCCTATTTCAAGACGTTCAGTACAGCCATTTTGAGAGAGCAATTTTATTCAAGGCAGTTATTTTAATTTACTGCATATACAGACCAACAGAAGGTTACGTCATCATTGTAGTATGCTATAGACTGGTGCTATGTGATTGAAAAAAGCATAATACCCCCTCTTTAAATGTCAGTACACTCTCAATTAAACGCTGATAAACCCTTGTTAAGATGATTCAAAACCTCTCAGCTGATGCGGCAGGAAAAGCCTTTGCTGTGCTTTCTTGTAAACACAGTCAACATGTTCATAAAGTGTCTACAAAATTGTTCCTAAATATTTGAACGAGTGCACTTGCTCTACATCATGTCCGTTTAACTGAAGTGGTTCGAACAGCGGATTTGATGCCTCCATTTTCCTTTGGCTGGTGAAGCACATTTCTTTAGTCTTATTTATGTTTAGCTGGAGATTACTGTCCTGAAACCGGAAGCTCGATTGTTGATTGTTGAATGAACATTAGTGAGACGTGCGACCAAGTCACTTCATTCACTCCAAGCAGGACACAAAATGCCTACAGTTTGTCGTGTAATGTTCCGCAGTGTGCAAAGACTGTACCGCTTCCCGTCAGTGAGAGCCCATTGCTAAAATAACCCCTCATTTTATATGTGTACAGTTATTTAGCTTCAGAAGTCAAGGCCGCCTGTTGGGATAAGCTTCCCGTCTTCTCTTTGACACCGGAACAATGGACTTTCTAACCGTCTCCCGCGTCCTGTGCGGAAATGCGGAGGTCTTTGTTTTAAACGGATAATAGGCCTGTCCTGGACTCAGCGTGCAGCTAATTAAGAACAAGGGACCGGAAAGAAAGAAGGTATCACAGAGTTACAGCTTCTGGGCAGAAACAATAATTCACACCTACAGCATGAGCACATGAGGGAAGAGTCCATCAAAGGTTAGACCTGACCGTAAGTTTACTGAGCAGCTCGTCTCCATAAAAGCAGCCAAATATGATTTAAACAGGGTAGGTCATCCATTCCTTGATTATCCACAATGCTAACACTTACTTGAGTAAGTTTGAAAACTGCTACACTGGAAGAAGTGTTTTCTTTTTTTTATCCTGTGTGTTTTTGTCGCTTTTTTATTGTGTTTTCGTTGCTTTTCTGGCACAATTTTGTTGCTCTTTTGACACTTTTTGTTTTGCTTTTAGATCTGGGTAATGTGCGCGTTCCAGGTGGGGGTTAAGAGGTTAAGTCAGAGTAAAGCAGCCAATTGTGTTAATCAAACTGCTATTTCAATTAAATGTGACTTAAACAATATCAGTATGCACAACATTCAAAGATAAGTAAAATAAACTTCCTTTAATTTGGAGTTACCAATCGAAGTATTGTTTTTTTAAGTTTTGTATTTTTTTATTGTGTCATTATTCACGTTGCAATCTTACAATTAACATGGCAGATTTGACATAATATTTTTCTTTTTTCTTTCGTAATGACTGAGTTTTAAGGTTCACTTTATTGTCACCATAGTGAAATCTGTCCTCTGCATTTGACCTGTCCTTCGATGCCACAGTGCCCGGGCACTCATCTAGATGTCGAGCCAGAGTAGTGGTTAGAATCACCTGCTGTAGGATTAACCTATTGTGCATGTTTTTAGTGGTAGGGAAAACGGGGTCGGCCCATTAGTCCGACGGCTCATTATTCCGAAAATGTCCCATTGAGTAAGGGTTAAAAAATAAAATTAGGTTCAGGAAACAGTCCACTGACCTTAAAGGAATAGTTTTTGCATACTGAGATATGTTCTTACCTGAGCTTAGACGAGTTCATTTGTACCTGTCTGGTCTTCACGTGTGTTTTCCGTAACGTAAACACAGCACAGACGGCGTTAGCATTTAGCCTCTCTCTTCTCCTCTATAGCTCCAAACAAGGTGAAGATAGAAGCTACCAAACTCTTCCACGTTTTCCCTATTTAAATATGGTTACGTGAAGTGTTACACCATAAAGTATAATTACACAAAATTTAACAATGTGAATTTTCTAAGCGGATAAAAAGGGGAACTATATTGTAAGGCGTAATAATACCAGGAGTAATTCGGCATCCGCACAGTAAAGTGAAGATATCACTGCGCAGATGTCGAATTACTCCTGGTATTATTACGCCTTACAATATAGTTCCCCTTTTTATCCGCCCTCGAAAATCCACATTGTTTAATTTTGTGTAATTATACTTTCAGTGTAACACTTCATGTAACCATATTTAAATAGAGTTTGGTAGCTTCTATCTTCAGCTATAGAGGAGAAGAGAGACGTTACTGAAGGCACACGTGGAGACCAGACAGGTACAGATGAACTCGTCTAAGCTAAGGTAAGACCATATCTCAGTATGTAAAAACGGTGGCCTATTCCTTTAAGGTTAGGGCCAATGGTTGTATATGGCTCTCTAATCCACAACACAACTGGGTTGGATTAATGGCACGTCTGCTCAATGGTAAATTTTCGGAATAATGAGACGTCGGACTAATGGGTTGTCGGGGGTCGGCCTGTCATTCTGACACCTTTCCATTGCGACATCCCGTCGGAATGGCGGGGTGTGACCGGTTGTCGGACCAATGGCATGACAACAGGGAAAACTGGAGCACCCGGAGGAAATCTACGCAGGCACAGGGAGAACATGCAAACTCCACAAAGAAAGGCACCGTCCAGGATCAAACCCAGGACAATATAAATTATTGCAAACATATTTATCTTGTGCCACCAAATTATATTGTAAATGTACAGTAATTTGTGGAAAAACTGACCGCACATTCTGTTAGTATCTAAATACAGTGCAGTCTAAATAAGACCCGTGCAGTCAGCCCTGATTCACTTGTCTGTCTCATAAAGCTCTCCATTGTAATGTAAAAAAATCACGTACATATAAAAAGTATGATGTACGAAACCTACTCTTAAATGGAACATTCACTCAACATCTACTCAACAGTTACTCAAGAACTTTTAACAAACTCTGGCTACTTTGTTGGGTAAAATCTATGACTTTATATTGATCATAGAGATGGGAAAAAATTCACCCCCAGAAAATGTATTCCAAGTTGTCTTAGCCCCAGTAAAAGCTTGTCTGACACTGTGAGAGTCAGACGCGGCACGACAAGTTGAGCGCAGCAGTAATGTAGGCCGCCGTGTTCCTCCAGGGCTGATCTCACTGGTGGCATTTGTTACACCTTTGAGACGAGTTAACTTTAACTGCATTCAATCTGGTGTTGAGAAAGTGAACTCAGGACTCAAGTATATGGAACCCAATTTCACCCCAGATCTTTTCACTATCGTTGACGACATAAAGCACTTACTTAATTACTTACTTACATATTCCCATGCCCTAAAATGCATTGATGTGACTTGAGGAATTGAAGGGTTATATTGAGGTTTAGAGGGATTTTTCCTGAATGTGTGTTTTGCCTCGTCATGACACTGGGCGCTTCTTTCACATTGACAATGCACAGTAATCACCCGCATTTGCCGCGTGATTCGCGTTAGGTGTGTATGCATGCAACTTTAAATCTGTGTGATTGCAACACAACTTACATCACATTTCACAACTTGTATCACATTCCTAACCAATGGCCGCGACGCTAGGGGCCGCCATTGCCCGCCCTTCCTGTAGTACCTCCATATACATGCTTTTCAGTTATGTGACTTTTGTTGTTATGGCGGCCATTTTGAATACCTAAGTAGAATTATGCAGTACTACAAGATGTAACAATATTTCAACTCGGGATGAAAATGAAAGACAACTAATTGACAGTGGCATTTTTATGTACTCGTAATCATTGCTCAAGAAGAAAACAGTAAAAACACGGCCCCAGAGATCCAGATTTATGTGAAGAAACCAGTAAGTCAGTGTTTTGGCTGCTCAAGACGTTAGTATGCTACCAGTTAGCATTTAGCTTTAACAGCTCAGCTCTGACCTCTCCAAGAGAAAGCCCTGAACCACAGACATCTAGCCTTGAATACAACATGTGACAGAGGTCAGAGCTGAGCTGTTACTGTAGTATTTCCTCAGTGTTCATAGATGTGAGACACACATGTGTTTATCGTGTTGAAGCCATGACAGTTGGTTGACAGTTGCTAACTGGTAGTAAGCTAACATCTTAAGCAGCTTAAACACTGACTCAGACTGAGACTCTGTTGACATAACTGTAAAAATGACAGAGAAAGGTTTTCTGTTTCTTCTTTGATGAGTTAATTTAGTCTTCAGAGTGAAGCAGATCTTTAGTAAATCCTGCTGTAGCTCGACAGACAGAGCTGCTACGTCTGTGCCACATTTGCTGGTTATGTCATATAAACGTGCGTCTCTGGTTCAGTGTTTTAACTGTTATCTTCATGAGCAATGATTACGAGTCCATAAAAATACCACTGTCAATCAGTTGTCTTTCATTTTCATCCTGAGTTGAGGTTACATGTTGTAGTACTGCATAAGTCTACTTTGGTGCTCAAAATGGCCACCGGAACTATGCGTGATGTCATAGGAAATGCATGTATAGGGGCAGCAAAGCAAGCTAGTTTTTTCCATTAGAAAGCATTGCACTTAACGCACGTTCTAAACATCTGTAAAGCCTGTTTTTTTTAAACTTTCTACAGCTAGATATTGCTCCTGTGATAACGCTGGGTTAGTTACAATTAAAGGGCCCAGGCGGACACACTTTAGAAATCTCGTATACTAATGAGGGCCGAACTTTGATTGACAGGCCGTTAGCATTAGAGCTAATGGCGCGGTTATGACCGAACTACGCGCCCCGCGAGGGCCGAGTCTACAGCGAAGATCCCGCCCTTTTGCCCTTTTTTAGGAACATGCTCTGTCTGAGCTGGAAAGGAGGAGTCTGTAAATCCGCCGTGGATTCCCTTTCGAACGTGGTTATTATGGCAAACGGGGGGAGTGAGCAGAAGCTATCTATACTTTTTTATAGTCTAAACCCTAATCTTAACCCTGACCCTAAACCTTAACCCTAACTCTCTGATCGGGGGGAAGGCAAGCAACAGGTTAATGTCTCTGCAATTACTGGAGCATGATACAAAAAGTGGCATCATTTTCAATGTCTAATTATTCTGTCGACAAAACTGAACCAAAATGATTTTTCTGACACTATGTTTATTGAAAAGGACACGATCGCTGTAAAAAGCCTTTCACAAACATTCCTCCACCGATGATCAGCGAGGTCATTGTTTGCCATTTTTTTATATTCTTGCCTTCCCTGCTCTCTGGAACTATGGACCTGTCAATCAGCTTCCCCCAATGCTCCCTTTGCCGTGCCAAGGCTGCACACTTCCTAAGAGTTGTTTTGGTGCAGTCTCGGATGCCATCACTCCACATTCTTCTCTGTCTCCCTTTCAATTCTTTTCAACCTTCGAGGAAATAGGCTTTGTGCCCTGACGCTCTGCTCAGAGTACTGTAATTCCATTTCCCCCACAATTGCAATCAGCCGACGCTCTGTACCAGGCATTTCCTTCAAGACAGACTTGTTTGTTCCGTGGCCAAAGCAGGGGATTCCTCACAGGAAGCATAAAAAGGCAAGCGTGTTGATATCAGCAGCTCTGTGGGTCCATGTGCCGCAGCAGAAAACAGGCAACAACTCCTACGCCAAATGATTTATCTAGTTTCCCGCTTTGTTTCTCGTATTCGCAGGGTACAATCTGTAGAAAAACGACATAACAAGCAACGGGCCAAGGGACGAAAGGGCAAGGGTCTTTTCACGCATGAGATCTCTTCAAACCAAAGCCGCTCGAAAGGCGTCACTCGGTCGGGAAGTTCACTTCGCTAATTGAGTGTGCACCAGGGAAGCTAAAGCTAAGTGGGTCACGAGCGCGAAGAGTGGAGTGTGGAGGAGAGATAGCCTTCAAAACGTGGCTCGATTATACGCCGGGAAGTTTAAGTAAATGACGGATTAAGTTTAATATGTTGGAAAAAGGAGTTTGCAAAGTGACAGTGAGTGAATCAGCAAATGTGTGCGACTCTGGATCCCGTGGGATTTGCCAAGAAGAAATAAAAATGATGGAGAGGATTATGAGAATTCAGTTCGGTCAATGGGCATGGTGGTTTTGGAGGTATTGTTCTGCCGTCTGCTGAGGAGATGGATTTCACCTGCTTTGTCTCGACCGATTAGGACAGATTTGGTGTTATTTCAGGAAGCGATCCATTCTGTTTACTTTTTATTATTAGTGTGTTTACATGCGCTCCAGTACGGTTATTGAAGGCGGTTTGTAGTGTTCCGATTTGGCTGGGATTCTCCAACAGGAAAATGGATACAGCAGCATTTCCCGGTTATGTCGGCTAACAGTGGTTTTCTCCGGCTTAAGAAGTTCTTGTGATGAACTCCATCATACAAGTCCGGTTCACTATGTTTACATTTCCACTGTTGTGGGATTTTCGTGGGGAGTATGAAAACTATACGTTTTTGGAAACCTTATGGTAATAAGCAATGAAAAAAACAATGTTTCCATTTGCCCTTGTCATTTGGTAAAATTGTGCAATTATACCATTTTTCCATTCGAGTAAATGGGGCGATCTGGTCATCGCTACGGTAACGCCATGAAACATATTATGACAAGGGTTTCATTGACTTTTTTGATTGGACCGACTAAATGGAATTTTCTGCCAAATTTCGTACATTTCCACCAAACTATGTTTTTTACTTCCCATATAAATATTATCACACCTTACATATCAGAGCAAATGGAAACATTGTTTTTTTCTGATTGCTTATTTAATAAATCAAAAATGTATAGTTTTGATACACTCCACAAAAATCCCATAGTGAACCGGACTGTCAGCTCCACTCTCTCCCACCAGTCCCGGATTCAAACCTTAAAGGTGCATTATGCAACCTTTTGTGTTAAAACGGATCAATTGTCTGGAAGGTTTTCACTGCTGACGGACCCTTTCAGGCGTTTAGAGAAGGACAGTCTGTTTTCAAAGAGTTGCTTCTTTAGGGACAACGCCTAAAGTGCCCTTTCCTTTGCCTCCCAAAGATTGTCTCCAGTTTGTACCATATTTGAAATTCTAAGAGCATTTTATTTTGAGATTATGTAAGCAGATGGCCTTATTTTTTCTTAACTGGAGCGTCTAAAGATTCAAATACACAAAATGGCTTGTTCGGTTCACTACAAAACATTGTCTCCAGAACTGGATCTCTCAAAAATGACCCATAACCAAGGGCACACTTTATGATTTTTAGTACCGTAATTGGATATGATGTAATGAAATTCTGGCTTTTGTATTTACTGTCAAATAAACAGGCTAGATGTTAGGGATAATAATTTTGGAACGCTGCCACAGAGAAGTAGAATCCATAAAGCGATGAATCATAAGAGTTTTACCACAAACATCGACTTTAACAATCAAATTAAATGACATCAACGATTGCATTGAGATGTTCGTGCTTCCTGGATTCCGACAGGATAATAGACCGGTGGAAGCAAATGTTCAGGATTTGCCGGATTACTCAAACATGTGTCACTGCAACAAAACACAGCTCCAGGCGTCGTCCATGAGGGAACAACAGGGAAACGGAGAGACTTACACCAACGTGACTGATACACGAGGAAGGAAAATTGTGATGTACAGAACTATTTCAACTGGAAAACAAGACTGACAGCTTAAAAATCTAAATTGGCATGGAAACTTTATATTTGTTGGCTTTATTTCCATCCGTATTGTTTTGGCTTTCCAGTCACCCAAGGGAAACCGAAAATAGTCTCTGCACAACTCATACAGAAATATACAGAACTTGCTCTCTCTTGCTCCATTTACATTTTTCTCATGACTTTCTTCAAATCCCCCTGTGTCTTCCTTACTCGCTCGAACAGGCGCGTTTGACTAATCGCCCTGTTATTTCGTGATAGCGTACCTTGTTGAAAGTCACCTCAGCTCGCAGCCATTTCAAACTTACACATCTTCCATTAAAAGAAAAGTTAAAAAAGCCCTTTCATCTCTTTAGCTTCCTGCTGCGCCTCCCGCGAACCTCTCCAACGCTGTGCATTTGGGAAAACGGGAAGTTTTGTCTACGAAATAATGCAAAATTGTTCAAAGAGAGAGAGACAGAGCGGTAGTCAAATACAGGCACAGCGTGGAAGGAAGTTGTGCATCTGCGCGCGACCGACAGCAGTTCGAGCTACTATTTTACAAACTTCAAATCTATAGAATAGCAAGGAAAAGTGACTTATTTTATTGGATATCAACACCGCTCATTTTTTTTACGAGCGATGTGAGCTGTTTTTATGTAACCGAGTCAATTTACAGAGGTTCTTTGGTTTGTTTGTTTGTTGCTATTTTTTGCCATTCCATGTAATTGTACCAATAAAGTCAGTATCTATGGGCTAATCTAAGCCTCATATTATGGGAATTACACAGCAAATGTTCCAGTGTTAATGTGACACTGTTTGGTGTCTATATGAGTCCAACCTTGAGTCCAACCACAGTCCTGTCCACAGCAGATGTGGACAGGACTGTGGTATCCTCAGTTTTAATTTGGAGAAAATAAAATAACCCTGGAGTGCAGTCTGCTGTAACATAGACCTGTGCACATCAGTCATGGTCCACCCTGACTCAGAGGAACAGGGACACACATGACCCTACATCAGATACAGTTCGAGAGCTTTTAAAAATAAATATATAGTTTTACTCTTTCCTTTAATCTAACTGTTATTAATGATTGCTTGATTTTCAGTTTTTAATTTGTACTTCCAGCTGAAGTCCTGCTTTCCTGCTTCTTTACCTGTCAGTCTAGGACAGACTGAAGTCCAATGAGGCCTCAGCCTTATTATTGGAAATAAAGAACACATTCTATTTAACGTAATGTTACTGTCACTCATGGTGTCAGATTCTCTGTCCTTCAGTCTAACTCTGAAGAGAGTCAACTCACATTTTAACACTGAGAAGGTTGGACTCATATAGACACCAAACAGTGTCACATTAACACTGGAACATTTGCTGTGTTGGGAAAAACAATCAGTCCCTCCAGGATTTCGCGGGCATTTTTTGTGATTGTTGCGGAGTAAAATGCCTGATTTCACAGGCCATTTTTCCAAAAGTTGCGATAAAAAGTTGCAATTTTTTTCTGCTTAAAACAATATATTTTTACATAAACATTTAACTTTCCTTTGCATTTTCCATCAGTTTTAACCAAAGAGACTCTGGGGAATGAGACAAGACTTAATATATCTGCTTTTTTTTGGATGATACAACTATTTAAACAAACCGAACCATGTGCGCCCCCCTCCCCTCTCGTCTCCTCCGCTCAGCTACAGAAAGTGGGCGGAGCTAACAGGCACTGCTCTGACTCCACACAAATCTGATGAATTAGAGCCATGAATGAGATTCCAAAGAGAACAGACCAAAGGACGAATGTCTGTTTATTTTCACACATCCACATTGAGCTTTGGCTCGGGCTCATCAGAACTGTGACTCCTAAAGTATATGCAGTAAAAGTACCAGCCCCTCACACAAACGCCACGGGGGAAAGAAACGATCTGAATGCACACGAAACAAGGCATGAATGGACCGTAAGTAATTTTCTTTTGAAAACGGGGAATGTGTCCAGTGACGGGTTACACCCCGCCATTCCAACACCCCCCCCCCCCCCCCCCCCCCCCCCCCCCCCCCACTCCGACATTGAGGTCTAATTGTCGGAGTCCATTTTTTATCAAACGTCATTCCCGCCATTCCGACACATGAGTTTGTTAGTTTATAAACCCTAACCTTACGGACCTATTGTTGGAATAGCGGTGTCGGATTGACGAGATGTCGGAATGACGGGCTGATCCCGTCGAGAAGACGTTCTCTTCGTCCAATTCTCCACGATGAACATCTTCAAACAAAATTGTTTCGATGGATTTTTGAGCGAAGCCTTCCCTGGGTCTTCCTAAGAGAGGGATCAGTCTAATTTAGCCCCTTGTGATTATTCCCTGTGGGTTATCTCCAGTCCCTGGTTTATAATGATCATCCACAGGCTCTGGAAGCCCTACAGAATAACATCTGAACCAAAACTGCCAATATACCGGTCAACATGCTTGAAAGAGTGGACCAAAACTTGTAAAATCACCTGAATCAGTGTATTGACAATGGAGACGGACATTTAAAAGATATTATTTTCAAAGAATTTTAAATCTTCACCGTTGTGTGGCAGAAAGTTAGAATGATGAGTTGTCAAACATGTACAGTTTTTTAAATTCATTTTCAAAAAACTAGGAAATTCTGCTAATAACGTCATTGCTATCTCTCTGAAAGGCACATCTATTTGTAACTTAATTAGACTATCGACTGCAGGCCTGTTTGTCCTCTGTATGAACTGCTTATGTCTGTGTGTGTAGGTGGAAGTTAATAATCGAAGCACCAAGAGCAGTGACTCATTATAAGTGAACCGCAAAAAGCCACAGAGGTCTGAGCGTGAATTAGTCTTTTCGAACTGACAGCGACGCTATAGGCTAAAAATAAATTGCACGACTTGAAAATATTCACCGACATTTGAGTGGGATGAGTAAACAGTTGATTTTTTTTTTTTTAAGGGAAAGTATCTGTCTCTGGGTGGGTTTGACTCCTGCCTTTCCACTGTAAGTTGTGATTAGTAAAGGTTGCTCAAAAAAATTGCAGACACAAATTGCCACAATTTAATTGAGTAACAGTTCTGTCATTAGAACAATTAAAGCGTACTCTAAATGATCAATGAAACCTTACTCTTTACAAAGTAAAGGTTGCTTTGAAAAGAGTAAGGTTTCATTATTGACTTAGAGTAAAGTTTACTCTAAATCAGTAGCTCCTAAAATACCTGAGCCCTTATAGGACCTGCTGTTATGGGCCAGGCTTTTTTCAGAGTTAGACTTCTGTCAGAAACCATGAGTGACAGTAACATGATGCTAAATACATTGTGTCCATTATATTCAGTAAAAGGCCGAGGCCTCACTGTTCTTCAGTCTGTCACAGAGCGACAGGTGAAGAAGGAAGTCATGGAGCTTCTGCTTTAGACAGAACTTTACACATGTGCTGTAAATTCTGAAACTGAAGTACGTAGTGTCCCAGTTTTTTTAGTCAGAAAATCTGGTCACCCTAGTATAATAACACTTTTTAACGGACACCTTCCAGCCAATCAGAATCGGGTATTCACCAGACCGTGGATTAGAGAGCCATATACAACCACTGGCCCTAACCTTAAGGTCAGTGGACTCTTGCCTGAACCTAATTTTATTTTTCAACCCCTACTCAATGGAACATTTTCGGAATAATGAGCTGTCAGACTATTGGGTTGTCGGACTAATTGGTCGACCCCAACCCTTGTCACTGCACGTCATTTTACACATGATCATGAGAAATAGCAAAAAGAGTTGGAAGCCATTGGACGGTTCTATAGACACTGCCTTTCTATAATGGAGAAACTGCGTTCATATGAAATATATCAAAGACAAAACTGTAATATTAAAAACTACCAATAATAACCGGGAACACTCTTTCCCGGTTATTACACACTTTTTACTGCAAAAAGTAATATTGATCCATCCATCCATCCATCCATTTTCTTCCACTTGTCCGTTGCCGGGTCGTGGGGGCAGCCGCCGGAGCTGCCCATATCACATTGCACCAGCCCCCCATGGCTCCTTCTGCAGGTGGTGGGTCCACGGAAGGACGGCCTCACGGTTCAAACCGGGCCTGTTGGTCTCTCCTAGGGGCTACCAGTGTAGGCAGACACTGGAGGCAATGTGGGTGAAGTGCCTTGCCCAAGGACACAACGACAATGTGCACAGTCAGGAGGCGGGATTCGAACCCACGACCTTCCGATCATGAGACGACCCGCTCTACCATCTGCGCCACTGTCGCCCTTCACTTATTTCAAGTAATATTGAAATAAGTGAAATTTTCTTGAAAGAAGTCATTTTTTTCCTGGATTTGAGAGTCTAATTTCAAGAAATCTGTCCATGGTGCAATATAATTACCCGTAAATATTCAAGATTCAAGTTATAAGTTGCCTGGCCAGCCAGACGCTCCTCCTTTCTGTTCAAAAGAAGAACCGTCTGAGCAGCTGCTCGTAGCCAAACCTTTCCCGATTTTACCACTAATAGACGAAAGCTGTCTCTTCCAAAACTTTAAAGATTGGCGTGCGCAGCTACTGATACACCATTTTCTTCTGCTCTTTCATCTGTTTAAAATAAGAAAGAGCGTTGTATTATTTGTATTAATGTTTACTGTAAAGGCTTCCTGCTGCTTGTTCCTGTGTCATATCCGGCGTTGCTCTAATTGGTTGATGTCATCTGTCAGTCACGCCCACTGGGAAATAAAAAAAAAAAACATGTGATTTGGCAAGCCAGGCAAAGTTTTAAGTACTATGCATTTCACTTTAATGATCATCTTTTACGCTTGCAGAGTATAGTTTGGTTTTAATGAGTTCTACTATTCTGGGCACAAACACGTGTGTATTCCAAAGCACATTATGCTGCACAACATTTGCCCCGTGTAAACCCGAGCCATTATCAGTAATGAGCAGAATAACGAGTTCAAACAAGCGCGATACGCCTAATTGGAAGTTACGGCACTAACACTGTATACTTCGATCCCTTACCTGTCTTTGTTTAGTGTTCCCGGTTGTTTATTTTGTAAGCCACTATTGCTCTGAACCTGGTGAAACTTGGAACACACACTTTTTGAGTATTTGAGCAGCAAGTTGAGCCGGCAGTTGTTTCAGCCCTCGTGTCCTCCCCCGGAGCAAAGTGTTATTGAGTTGTTTACCGGCGGCTGAAGAACATGTCTCGCTCAGTCCTGGGGGGAGCCAGTTACTGTGCGTCAAAAAACTGCGCCAAGTCTCACCTGGAAAATAACCTGTCACTTTGACCTTCCTGGCTGTTCGGCCTCAGAGTCTGAAACTGGAGTAAAGTTTCAAAGAGATCTCCATTTAAACAGTCGCTTTTTGCAATTCGCACACATTGTAAGACTGTATAGGTCATGATGTCCTTTGTAAAAAAACAAAACAATTCCTCTCTTCCGAAGTACGTCCTAGGTCACTGCTGTGGCAAGCTGCGCAGTCTAATTTAATACATGTTATGTTATGTACTGAATAAAAACTTAGAACAACAAGCAGGCAAAAGCAGCACAACACATTTTGGAATAAATGCCATTTAATATCAGTGAGGTAAAATTTCCTTGCTGGACCAACTAACAAAAATCCAAGCTGTGCCACCACGAACTAATGCTACCACCACAATAAACATAGTAATGTGCATTATAGCATTAATCATTTTATTTTGTATTCTATAGTCTTAACAATCAGTTATTAGCACTGCATAACAAAAGATTTCTTCTGATGGTTGTGCAGGTGGGGGAGGGGTTTGCTAATGAGGAAACACTACCACAAATATTCTTCCTCATGCTTCCTCAGCCTCTCTGAGTGGGGTGGCACCTGGGGTGGCCCAGCAGAAATCAGTGGTGGCCCGTGCCACCCCTGGCCACCCCCTAGAAACGGTGGTGTAACTGGTGAGTGTAAATATAGGTCATTCTAGTAGGCCCACGTATTTTTCATAATTATCTTGTGTGTCTGAATGGCAGGATGTTGCACAAAAAGTTAAGTGTCACCACTCTGAAATGTCGGAGTGCTGGGACGTTTGATAAAAAATGGAAATACGTGTAACCATTACAGAGTCCAAGGTTCAGATAACTATCAGTCAAACATCACTGTAAATGAGCCAGAACTGTAGAAATATTTGTAGGACATGTGGATCGCAGTCTAGAAGCAACGTAAAGTAGAATTAAAAAACCTGTACGGCCAAACCTTCTCTGTAGTACAGCTGTGAAGCCCTTGGTTATAGCTCCCAGCTGAAATATTAAGCGTACAAGTGAGGTGTGCCTTTTATTTTCCAACAGCGCATCGCCATTGTATGAGCTAAAAATACATAAGTTATCCATTTTCATTACAATAATACAACCGTAAAAGAGAAACAAACCGTACCTTTTTCCTCCTTTCAGCTAGGCTCTAGGAAGACAAGACCGTGCAATGCCATACAACTTTCCCACCCACCACGACATTTAAACATGTCCTTCTCTAAAAGGGCCTTGGTACTGGAAGCATCTCAGTTTTTCAAAAGTCATGCACAATACATACTACATGTTATTCATTACCATATTTATATGTTGAAAGTTGAGATCTTTTAATATTAACAAAGACATTTTATCTTTGGTGTACACTTCACTCATTGAATCCATTCTTACATACAACATCTCTTCCTGGTTCAACTTTCTCACCGTTAAACACAAAACAAAACTCAATAGAATAGTAAACCACGCCAGTAAGATCACTCAAACCCCTCAGACCCCACTCTGAGAACTGTACAGGCGATCGGTGCGGAGGAAAGCCACTCTCATCACTGAAGATGCCACACACCCCTTGCATCACTCCTTCTCCCTGCTGCCTTCAGGCAGAAGATACAGAACCCCTCTGGCCCATAGAAATAGCTACAAGAAATCATTCATTCCATCTGCAATCGCTGCACTAAATAAACCCCGGTAGCACTGTATATTTTATGTTGAGCTTTCTTCTTCATGTGATATTTGTAATGATGTTGTGTGTGTTTTTATTGATTGATTTGAGCCGTGCGGAAAGACACATTTCTGCTCTTTTGGAACAGACAATAAAGTTATATTCTATTCTATTCTATTCTATAAATGATCCCTGACTAACTCACTGAAAATGGGTCTATAGATCTGTCAGTGACTTCATTTACATTTAAATAAACAAGAAACCACTGTCCTATTTAAAAAGGAATAAATCAACCCCAAATTAATCTTCTTTATAATTATAAAAACTATCATTAAAAGTAATTTATTTGTGTAACAGTAAAACTGTAGTGCTGGCCCCTGCTGTCCTGACTGATTTCACAGTCAATAGAGGCCAATATTGATCAAGAAATCAGAGGAGCACTGCTGCCTCATTAATATGCATGACGTTGCTCATTAATGTCCATGACGTCATCAAAAGTATCGATATCGGAATAAAACGTATCGTATCGTCCTGCAAAATATTGCGATATATCGGGAAATCGATATATTGTCACACTCCTACCCTTTACCTTTAAAAAGCTAATCTTGTCCTAATTGCAAGTTTACATTTCCTTATAATCATTCGGTCCTCGTTGAGCCCTTAGAAAAGTCTAAAATAGGTCAACCAGGACCCTGTTTATCTGGCGACACACGGTGTGTTTTGACTGGATTTAGTCCCTCAGGCGTCACACCGCCGGCTTTGTACTGACACCAAACTGAATCTGGGATCACACGTGTCTTATTTTCAGATTCAAAGTTCATCAAATCAAAAGGAGTCGCGCTGACGTCAGATTCTGTGCCATAGTATCACATGAAAAGAGATGTGTCACACGGCAGCACAGGAACGGTGGCTGATGACAAATGACATCATTGCAATCTCTGCCAAAATGGGCACTTTATTATTCCATTGCATCAACTAAGGCCTTTGAATCGATGCAGAGGGACATAAATCTTAATGTCCCTTCATCACGAGCCAAGGGTGTCGGCAGAAATCCACAGGTCTCAAAGTGGGGTGTGACCAAAGCCCCCAAAGTGCCGCCGATGCCTCCAAAGCGTCAGGTTTACATTTAAAATACATGAAGATTTTCGCACCTCCAACGTGGCCGACGCTAGAGTTGGGATTGTTGAAGTTTTTCGAGAAATTCGCGAACGTCGACCAATCGGGAGCTTTCTCCAACAGTGACGTACGTTGTACCTGAGCGGCCACCGGGGCAGAAGCTATGCCGGCAGATGTAAACAAGTCATCAAGGATTAGCTTCATTGTGAACAGGAGCTACAGCAGCTCTGGGACTTTTACAAAGACACACATCAGTGTTTTTACCTAAACACCCAGGATTAAAAGCGACGACAAGAAAACTTATTTGAGTGGCTGGATCTGCGCTGGGAATGTGTTTGGGCCTTGATGATGCACAGAGCATTCCCAAAGCTGCTACAAGCCAATCGATGTGAAAACGAGAAATATGCACGAATAAAGTCTATTAAGCCCCATCTACATAAAGCAACCATGTAACAATGATCACACACTGATTCAGGCTTGTTGATTTTTAAGTTTATTGCTCACATTTAATCTACAACGGGCCGTAGTCGATCTGTTTTCTCCTCAAGCAAGCTGCGCATAGCATTAATTATTTCTATGCTAGCTCCTTAGCTGCAGATTGCTCGCATTGACACCATGAAAACAAGTATTATGCACTAATAACGTCAATAAAGCCCTTAACTAAACAGAACAGCCTTTATGATGGTCACACACTGAGCTGGGCTTGACACATTTGTGGTTTATTGCACACACTTTTTTTTTTTAATCAACAATGAGCTGTAGACGATCACAACAAGCTAACCGGGCTAACCTAGCATACAGCCACTTGGCACCAATGTCCCTTCAACCGTATGGGCTGGATATGAGCTTAAATACTGGGGAGATCCTGCGTAGACCATGGGGGTATAGTTAAAGATCCATAGGACAGTCTAGGGAGACTAGTTAGCCTCCGAACAACTGTAGTTTTCAGGCACGAGCTGCTTCCAAGATGGCTACGAACACACTCTGAGTTGACGCGCGGCCAGGGCGTCTTGACGCTCCCTGACATTTGTGACAAGCATCTGACTTCAGTAAGCACAAGCGTCCAACTACGGGCTTGAGGCGCGTTTTTGAAGCCCGCAAGGCGTTCGGTGTGGACGCAGCATTAGAGTTACCTGGGGACGTTGGTAATTTTTAGGGGCATTCCGACGGGATCAGCGACGTCAGCAAATCACACATTTTTGCAAGTCTTTTTCCCGTAAATAAAGCCACGGTGCATTACAACAAACTACTTCAATTCTCCAAGATGTTGATCTTCTCGTAAAGCAGCGTTTTCCTTTGTCTTTTAATCCGTTCGCACCAGTCGCATCCAAACTTTCCCTTAGAGCCGCTACGTTGGTCTGTCTAACGTTACCGTGACAACAGCAGGGTTGTGCTTCCGGTTCCCTTTTGTAACATCGTGGTTTGTTTGAGCTTTTATACTTTTTTGAAATGCTTTGATACATTATAATTAATATAACAAGAACTGAAGCTCCAACAAGGACGGGAGGGTCTTCCACAGTCTTGGCCCCGTCTGCAGAGGGACTCCCATCAGCCCTGCGTCTATCCTGTTCGTCCATGGGAGTGGATCTCTCCCCGAGGTTTGTCTTTTCTCCCCCCGGGTTTTTGAGTTTTTCCTTGTGTAGCAGAGTCTAAGGACAGGGGACGCCCAGGGCTCGTTACCATCTGCTATTGAAACTTATACGGACATTACCTCTGTTGGACATTATGTTTGCCTGGACATTATATTGTTTTGTTTTTGTTTTAATGTTTGGTGCAGCAACTCCTGTTGTGATATTGGGCTATACAAAACGATTGATTGATTGATATACAAATAAAGAACTTATTTACTAGGGATGTAACGATTCACTCAAGCCCCGATTCAATTCGATTTCCGATTTTAAGTTTCCGATTTCGATTTCCCCCCCCGATTTTTTTAAACCTTTTTTTTAAGAAAAGAATATGACTCATTCATACCAATGTTTCTTTTGTTTTAACATCTGCATTTTTGTCCTTGTAACAAACTGCAACTGTCTCAGTAAGAGAACTTTACATTACAGGACATGAAAATGAACTATAATCATTTTGACATGGCTTGACATGTTCTCAGCATAAATAAAATGTGTAGCAAAGCAAACATTTTGAGATTATATTTATTTTACCAAACCTTTTTTTTTTTCCAGTTTGAACATAATACTACCATTTAGAACTAATTTTACAGTGCAGTTTTTTTCACCCTCGAACGCCTCACAGCCTCCCGGTGCAGCCTTTGTAAACATAAGGAGGAAAAAGACACGACAGCTCCTGTAGGTATTGGATTATTTGACAAACAAACATTTGATGAGGATTTCAGCAGAATCAGAGCAGGTCGGTCAGATGTTTGTCAGTTTAGCATTATGACAGAAGTTTACCAAAGATCATAAACTCTGTGTTAGCCGCTAACGCTAATCTTGTAGCTGTGTCTGCTGCTTCGATGCCTACACGTGTTTGTGTTTACATGGTGTGGCGTGTGTTGGGGGGCGGGGGAGGTGTGGAGCTTGTCTTGAGAAAAAGTTAACGTCGTTAGAAACAACGAGCTATGTTCCGGGTCTATTTCGGTCGCACAAAATGGTGTAGCTGAGGGTGGCTTTAAAATCCATTCTTTTATTGTTTACATCGATTCACATTTTACGCATATTAAATCAATTTTAAATTGATTTTCGATGACTCGTTACATCCCTATTATTTACTTTATATCTTAAACATATGTTTTGAATCGATGTTATTGTTTCCACTTCATTACGCTGGTTAAAAACTTTCCAAACTTTGACAATTCGATTCACATGGGACTAGAATCATTTGAGGACTTCGAAGTCCCTTGGTTATTCTGGGCTATTTGCTGAAGTGTTGCAAGAAACGATGTCATGTAGGCTATCATCGCTGGATGTCTGAGGGATCATGTTTAATTGCATTCAATTCTTGTTCTGACCTGAAAAAGTACGTGGTTAGTTTTGGAATGCCGTTTTCTTTGTGTTACTTTGTCATTTTAAATCTACCTGGATGTCTTAAGATTCTTTACAAAAGTCGGTTTAGCAGAACACTGTCCCTTTTTAAAGTCTTTCATTTCGAGGTGACTTTCCGTTAGGTCATACATTTAGCTTAAGTCCCTATGCCGCTGTCATTTTTAATATAGAGCTAAGCTTAAGTGTCCACAGAGCCCCGCTCCTCTATACCTGCTCCCAGCACTGTGTCTGAGCAACAGAGGAGAGCTCATTATGGGGAGGCACGCACCAAAGATTAAAAAGCCCGAGTGGACAGGCGAACGATGGAGCTGGAGGAAGAAGAGAGAGAGAGAACAGACAGAAGAAAAAAAGAGATGTTATCTATTAAGGAAAAAACGAGAAGAAGGTCAATGAGCCAGCAAGCAGTCGCCAAATGAAATGGGGATTTCATCATGAAGCAATGTCGTAAAATATGACAAGATTTAATTGCGGTGACATAAAGTACTCATAGAATCCAAGCTATATCAAAGAGCTTATAATGATATTAAGCTGTGGCCTTTAGCTGCAACATGGTTTTCTCATCAAAACATTTATGTACATTAGTGAAACCCTGCAGATTTAATTTTCTTCATTGCAGTGATCAAATTACCTGTGATACGACTATGTTAGCAACCTTCCTGCCTTATCCCTGGCCAGCCAAACTGTCATGCTTTTTCAAAGACAGGTAGTCTGGGAGTGAGTGTGATCTCAGAGATTTCTCGGTGAGCGTAATTGACACACGGCATCAATCAATTATAGAAACGCTGGATATGATGCAGAAACAAGCTGCAGGAAGCCTTTTTAGTAAACATTAAACAAAGAGGGGATGGCATGTCTGTGAGCGGGAGCTCAGTTACATATAACATTAAAAGGACCACAGGTTCGTTCATTGAAAAGAGGCAAGTCATTTCATTAGTTCATATAGTTATATAATTTATTTACAGATTAATAAGTTTCATTTCAATGTGTCAGTCTTTTCAGGTCCCAGTTCAGTTTATATCTTAAACAAACAAAGGTTGGCAAACGTCCTTTATCCGATTATCGCGTTTCCTTGTTGCCACAGGTTCACACAGACACACCTCTCAGCAGCTCTCATTGACAGTAGATTCTGTATCCACAAAGCAGAAATTGTTGTTGTGGTTTTGCAGTTTCTAGGTGGTTGAATTCGGTTTCTAACGATACATCCAAAAGTTAGCTTCTAAGCCTACGCTCTTTTACTTTGCACACGTGCAGAGCACATACCCCTTTTGGATACGTCATTCACACAGTCATGCTTCGTGTACTGGCCCGTCGGGAACCACACCTCCCACCTACAGAACACCCCAGCCCCTAAGCTGCTCACGAGAGCCCGAGGCTACACCATCTCCACACCAGGTAGACCGGTCAGAGGTCCAACACAGGTAGGCTGTGCCTTTGTATACGGCGCCCCCAATACTACACATGTTACATGTCTGCCAGTACAACACTGTTTCTTCATTAAAACAGACGAAAGAGCAGAATAAACATTGTATAAGTAGCTGCTCTACACTTGGAAGAGAGCGGTGACCACCTTCAACTCCCGCCTCTCAGTCTGTGAGTGACTGAGGCAAGGCAATGCAAGTTTATTTGTAGAGCACAAATCATAATCAAAGCAATTCAAAGTGTGTCAGTTAAAATCAATGATCAAATGACCGATAGTGGTAAAATCGGGAAATTATTGTCGAGACGGATCTTCTGAGCAATAATGAGAAGTGTCTGGCTGGTCAGGCAAACCTGCCTTTGTTTTATCTTGTTTCAAAGAGATTAAAGCTGGAGTACTTAACTTGTTGTTGTAGAGTACATTTATTTTAGTCACCTAAGAGTATGTTGTAAACGCAGCAAGAAAACAGACCTTGGTGCTATGTCTTCACTTAAATATGTATTGGGCGATGGAAGATAGAAGTAGAATCTAAAACAGTGCAATTTATTTTGGGGTGGTCCCTCCTAGCCTAGTTTTACCATACCCTCGTACTCATTTAGTTTCGTACAAGGGTCTGGATCTTCAGAGCTCCGTTTTCAGGTGGGAGGGGTGAACTCCTTTGAAACGATTGGATCTGATTTTCGCTAGCGTTTGGTCGTGACGTATGTAATGCGCCCGTGTCGAGTGAAGCAGCTATCATAACTCTATCATAACTCTATCATAACTCTTGGGATCATTCCTTACATATTCTAAGGCTTCAGTTATAATTTCTGGATATTTGGGAGCCGAGCTAGAACAGATTGAAGAACTTCCTTTACGTTCTGTGGTAATAAGGTGTTAAGGGTAGAAAGAATAATACAGCCTTGGGAATTGAGTTGTAAAATGGATCATTGACCCGGCGCACTGAAGTCAGCAGTCAAGAGTTTATGGTGCGAAAAGTGCTTAGCCGACTCTTCCAAATGAGCATGAAGGTCAGAAATTTGGCATCAGATTCTCTATGTAGGTGCTAAAACGTTTGCTTGGGCTGTCGACAGTCAGAATCAGGACGGGAGTCTGGAAGCAATTCTTATCAATTCAACCCACTGAACGTGCATGGGTTAAACCGTCACCTGCAGTTAGCAAGGCAATAGAAAGAGACACATTAGTCCCAGATCTCTTACTACGATCACAATCAGACTGAACCGAGCACATTTTCTCCAGTTTGGCTTTATCCAAATCTAAAGCCAAAACGTGACGAAACGTTTGCCGAACACGAGAAAATGCGCTCGGTTAAGGCGGGGAGTAAGAGGTTAAAACCTGTAGTTAAGACCTCCACAAAGCACCAGCATCCCTGGCACATTCCGCAATTATAAGCTAAAGAAGATTTTAAATTGGGAAATACTGGAGTTCGCTCAAAAAAGCATTTGGACACTTTACCTCAGTTTACTTGTGGCCATACCGCCTTAGCTCTGCCCGATCCTGTCAGACCTTGGAAGCTAAGCAGGGCAGGGTGTGGCAGTACTTGGATGGGAGACCGTTTGGGAACACCAGGAAGCCTGGCGAATGTAGTGAGTGAGTCAGTGGTTGGTTGTGGTCGGGGGGCCGATGGCGCAGACTGGTTGCCTCGCTTCCGTCAGCCTACCACAGGGCAGCTGTGGCTACAATAGTAGCTTACCACCACCAAGTATGGAGTGAATGAATAGTGCAATGTAAAGCGTCTCTGAGTGTCCAGAAAAGTGCTATATAAAACGATGCATTATTACCAAAACAAACGCTGAACCATAAATTTGATTTTCCTCAGTAAAGATCCACAGAGATGGAGAGGAACAAAGTGGTCCAACATTCCAAATGTGCGCAGAAATAATGCTAACCAAAATGCTAACGTTGGCTGCATGCTCCGCACTAACGTGGCATCTACTTTGCGACAACAAAATTCCTTCGGACCCAAGTTTGACACAACTTGATGTGAGTGTGCTTATGCTTATAGTCTGCCAGAAAACATAAGCAGTGAACAAATAATGATTCCCATAAAGGCCAACGCACCCCGGCAAAAGACCCCCATTTTCTATGAGAGAACACACACCCCGCGCCACAATTCTGATCTGCTGAATCCAGATGTGGCACCGCGGCCTGTGGCAGACAAAGAGGGTGCTGTAAACTTTGTTTGTTTGGAGGGACGAGAGGAGAAGCGGAGACAGAGAAGCCATCGCCAGGGCTCGTGCTTCAGTTGGAGCGTGTCTGTCGCCAACTTGCTATTAACTAGCAAAAAGACACGGACATGTCTTATTTTATTTTTGATGAAGTGATAAATCACGTGTTTAAAGCCCCACACAGTTTGAGAAATTTTTTACATGCCATTTCCCCCCACGTCCCCTAGTATATCACATTGCCAAGTTTATCAATCCCATCCCCGAATCCAGAGCCTACTAGGAACTATAACTTTACTAATGATCTTCATGCCTGTTACCAGATATATTGTTTAAAGGTTAGGGTTATTATGCTAAATTAACTTTTTTAGAGCTTTTTACCAATTTCTTTTCTCATCAAAAAACAGGCCTGGGGTTGTATTTCGAGTCACTAGACCAGGTGTGTACAAACCGTTTTCATTAAGGGCCGCATATTGAAGTGTATACGATGTGGAGGGTCACAGATTGGTGGTGAAGGCAGTGAAACATTCACTCTGGTGCATGTAAGAGAGGCCACAGACCTTTATTAAGAGTCAGAACCTTAAAACCAGCTCTTTTCCAAAAAATATAATGGCTATTTAGATCAGTGAGATAGCGATTCAAAATGTGATTATTACTGAACCTGCAGAAAGCACCTCCTCTTTCAACCTTCTAAACATCCACTAAGTCTTTTTCTGCTCTCAAAGTCGGATGATATCCAACTCATCCCTATAAAAGTTTCACGCTCTGGAAAACCGGTGTCAGGCAGCTATAGCAACGGGTCATTACCCAAACACAGTGAAGACAGCACCCGCAGAGTTAGAATGGATTACCATATTTTGGGAGAGAAAAAATAAGAGAAGCATACTGGTTTTAGAGTTTTTTTGCGGTGGAAACAAACAAGTATTTTTTGACAACTTTCAAAAATAACTTCATGCAAGTCGCCTTAAGGGGAGACACTCGACTCAAAACTCATCATGTTTTGGACCAATTTGTTCTCCTACCATACAGTATAAACTTTCACCAGGAAACAAAAACAAAAAACAGCCTAATCTTCACAATAACATGTTTAATTATTGCACTGAATATTTTCATTCCATTGGCCATTTTCTCAAAATGCATTTTCTCTCATTGGTGCAACTATATGTCCACAAAAGTAGGTCCTACAAAATAAAAATTTCTCAGTCCCAGAACAATATTTTGATTTTTTCAGAGGGATATTTTAATGTCTAATTCCTAGCCTCTTCAGGTCGGTGGGGAGTCCTTGCCTCAAGTGGAGGAGTTCAAGTATCTCGGGGTCTTGTTCACGTGTGAGGGATGGATGGAGCGTGAGATCGATAGACGGATCGGTGCAGCGTCAGCAGTGATGCGGTCGCTGTATCGGACTGTTGTGGTGAAGAGGGAGCTGAGTCTGAGGCAAAGCTCTCGATTTACCGATCGATCTACGTCCCATCTCACCTATGGTCATGAGATCTGGGTAATGACCGAAAGGACAAGATCACGGATACAAGCGGCTGAAATGAGTTTCCTTCGCAGGGTGGATGGGCGTACCCATGATATTTAACTTTTATAATTTGAAAATATGTCTCCTGTAAGAATTAAATGGTAACAATGAAATGCAGGTGAAAGAGTTCCTCCCACTGGCAGATATAGGAATGATTTTCTTAAAAAGTAACTTCCAGGTTGGATACGGTGTGTGAGCAGCTCCAGCAGTGCGTGATAAACACTTCGAATGGCTCAGAATCGATAATGTTGGATTATTGGCTTTAAAAATGTGGAGGACAGTTTTTGGGTTTGAACAATGACGCAAATATGATCAGGAAGTACAGAACGAGGCGCTGACGCTGTAGAAGAAGAAACAGCTAAATTTAACAGCTTTGTCCTGTTACTCAAAGAGTGTGAATGTTGTGAAATACGAGTAGTTTTTCACTACATTTTGACGAGGGAATGTGAAATATAGAAATGTATTGCTACTTGCTTAAACCTTATCTAATACTCGTTAGGAGAAGGACAGCGTGATCTCTGTCTTATGATTCTGTTTTACATTGTTTCAATAAATGTCCTACCTTGAAAAGTACTGGCAGATCCATCTTGGCCGAGATACAAATGTTAGTGATAAAAAACAAACTTGTTTTTCTCAAACTTGCACGTAATGTCTGAGATAAGGTCTTTGTGCGTCTGGATTAGGGGCTGGACTAACAGTATATAGAGACGGGCTCGAGACTTGATTGGGAGACTTCCTGATGTTGTTATGATGTAACTTGTGTGCGCTATTGATCAAATAAAGGCTTCTTCGAAATAATTCATTCTCCTGCGGTATTTTGCTTTAAGTCCCGGACCAGGAAAAGACTGACAGGAACAACGTAAAAACAAGCCTCAAAAAAGTCGATTTTGTATGATATGACCACTTTAAAACCAAGATATTTACAATCCCCTCTGAAAACGCCTTTGCAAAAAATTCAAACCTGGCTCAATCCATTATTCAGTATGGGAAATTTGGGGCATTTTTAGGCATAACCGGCCTTATTTTACACAAAATGACAGAAAACTTGCAACACATTTTTTTTTCTCATATTCATGCCAGTAGTTTCAAACTGATACGTCTGAATTTAAAAAAAGTTTCCCGATTCACCTGCTGCATCTCGCCTTAAAAGAAATAGACTCGGTTTCATAATTTTTCAAACATTTGCACTAAACCCGAGCCAAATTCAGGTCTCGTTTTCAAAATATTTCACGGCGTAGCTTTGGAGAGTCCTCTCGGGGAGTCACCTGCTGAGTTCTGGAGCTTGCAGGAGGGAGAAAGAGAGAGAGAGGCAAGAGTAACGGGGGTCGGGAGATGACAGGGAGGTGTGGAGAGTACAGGGTTAAAATCGGGGGTGTGAACAGTGTGGCTGCGCTGCTACCTACTGCTGTAACTGGATTCACTGCGAGCAGAGGCATAGGAGCGACTGGGGAGAGGCTCGGGATGCAAAATAGTTTAATCTGCGGATTTAGTAGCAAGAACGGGGTACCTCCGTGCAAAAGTGCGACATTCGGGGAACTGCGGAAGCGAAGGAAGTTTTCTTTTTAAGAATTTTGCAGAGAATTGGGTGGATTATACCAGAGAACAAGCCTAAAGGAAGGAATGCAAGGAAAGGAGTAAGGCGTGCTGGAGTTTAGGTGATCAATATGTCTTGAAAGCAACAATTGTGAGTATCTTCCAGTTTGAAAGTGTGTGAAAAACAAAACTTGTGAGCTGGAGGAAGACTTGTAGATCGACTGATATAAAGTTAAGGAAATGGATTATGTTGCTTTGCTCCGAGGGATTTTGCTAATAAATCAGTAAAACAGATTTGAGAACGGAAGACCACAAACGGTGCCGGACTTCATAAAGGGAAAAGTTGGCTTGAAGATGTAAAAGAACAAGCTAAGAACGTTTGGATTCTGGACTCTTCAAGTCGATGTCTTCAAGCTCGACGGATAGAAATGCAAGAAGCCTGAACACTGAGTAACGAAGAGGACATTTTGGAGTCAGAACTTTAGATGAAGAAGCTGGAAAGTTAATGAGCCGTTCAAGTTTGGATCGCCGGGAAGAAAAGTCAAATATCGGAGTAGACGATTTCAATACATAAATGTGGAAAATGAGTTCAAGAAAGTGAAGAGAGTTACGGAAGATTGAATTGTACCTTCATGTTCTTGTCTTTTTTGAGATTTTTTGAGAGGACGGCACAGGTGAAACAAAGAAGAGAGACATAACAGTGTTTCGCCATATGTGCAAAGTGGAACCTCACATTCTGAATCGGACATTAGATGAGGTTCCTGCCATTTGAACCAAACACGCAGTGAACCATTTCACCATTGCCACATTTGAACTAGAACTTTGGATTTCACATGAAGTTGGACATTCCTCCAAGTAAAATGTGAAAATTGGGCGCGAGAAAGTGAAGCGCTTAAATCGAAGAGCGGACTGTTGGGAATACGATTTTGCCCGACCCTGGTTACCATGAACTGAAGAGTAAGCGGTGGGATTTCCAAGGCCAAAACGTGGAATAATGAAGTAAAAAAAAGTGATCTGCGGTTTCCAGTGGAATATTTCAACCCAAAACGTGGAAATTGTGACCCAGAAAGTAAAAAGTAAACCAAAGAGTGGAATAATAAGATAAGTTGAATATTGATAAAAACGTACAAACACAGCCATTATTGTCGATTAAACTTGACATTTTATTGACAAATTCCAAAGTTCAGGACCAACAATGTGAACGTTTACATGAAAAAGTCGATATCGGAAGTTGTGGCTTCTCAATTTCACGCAAAAAGAAAGTTGACTTTTAAATTGAAGAGTGTTCTACTACGAGTTCTCCATCGCAAGGACTTACAAAAAGCCGTCATCTGTACTGGATTCCTCAGAAATTTGAAGACTTTTCGCCTCAGACTCAAGAGTCTCCTTTAGTGCATGGTTCATGGCTAGATTTTAAGGACTCCTCTTGTACTTTCTCAAGGGTTACCTTCATGTTACACTGAATCCTGGTTCATGTTGTGCAAGACAAAGAATAAATTGGACATTTTCAAAGCAAAATAGGAATGAAAAGGTGACTTAATATAGAAGACAAAGTTCTTCCCGTATTGGTTTCCAGTTGTTAGGCAAAGGCAATTCTTACCAACATCTTTCAGCCAAAAAGTGACATTTGAAATTGAAGACTGGACTATTTTTGTTTTTACACTTTTGCCCCGAGCCGGGACTGATTCCTTGACACCAAAGAAACTGAACAAACCACCGATATCGGAGTGGACATTCTCCTGCCCAAAGGCCTGTCCCTCTGTGTGCGAAACATCGTCCCGTTTGGATTATCGCCATGGACAAAGTGGAGCGTGTGATGCAGATGGTGAAGAGGATGTCTCCGAGGAAGAAGAGGCGAGTGGGAGGACAGGGAGAGCTGGAGAGCCCGGATACGCTGTGTGACGAGCTGTGCCGCTTCAGCCTCTGCATCAGCGGTGAGAGAAACGACCGGATACTGTAGGGTTGTGCTCGGAGTGCAAATGGAATGATGCGCCGGGAAGGAGGCGCGGTTGAGTTTGAGTGGCTTCGGAGCACAGGAAAGTTATGTTGGTGTGAACAGAGATGCAAGTAGCTAAGAATAGTAAGCAGCTCTTCGTTCCTGCAGTGACAGTGACAGGCGGGTACTATGTGCTTTTTCAAATTGGTGATCATTTCAAACATATGGATTAATATCTTACATTCAGCTGATTAGAAAATTGTCTAAAATGGCTCATTAGAGTTTGGCTGCCATTGTTGGGAAGCGTAACTTTTAAAACTGGCACGTCAAGTTACCTCGTTACTCATCTGGAAAACCAACTCATTACATTATAGCCATACTATATTATGAAAGTACTGCCTGAGAGACTACTCCTCTACCAATAATAAATATCTATATACAGTATAGCCTTTATTTTTATGTTTTCCGACGCTGAAAGCTGGTTCACAAACCAAGCCGCCATACAAACTAAGCCATGCAGACAACACTTGATATCAGTAAAGGCATAAATAATAACATGATCAATCCGCCCTTCTGAGCATTATTTATGTACACTGACAAACTGCAGCAACAGGGCACAATAAGCCCCAGATTCCACAGATTCCACATCTTCCGCCTGTTCGCTCAGCTCCACTCGGCTCCTGGCCGCCTCTGAACGGCAGCGACATGAACGCCCACTGCCTCCTTTTCAGTCCTGGTCAAAAGTAAAATAATAAATAACTATTTAGGGACAGGCGAGCTGTAAACGCCAGTCACAGAGGAGACTGCTTTAAGCTAGACCACTTCTCTTTCACTATAACAAGGTTTGTTTTTTTTCATCTCGCTCCTGCGCGAGGAAGAGAGGGGCAGAAAAAGACGTTTCGTGAATGAGAGCAATAGAAGTTCAGGTTCTGTGACTGTTTTTGTGATAACAAACTCTTAAAGATTGGAAATATCCAGGTTATATTGTGTGAAATATCCATACATCCATCAATTTTCTTACGATTGTCCGTTGCCGGGTCACGGGGCAGCTGTTGGAGCTGCACCAGCCCCTATGGCTCCTCCTGCAGGTGGTGGGTCCACAGAAGGACGGCCTCATGGTTCTAACCGGGCCTGTTGGTCTCTCATAAGGGGCTTCTGAACCGCTCTTTGTCTGGCCCGTCACCTAGGACCTGTTTGCCATGGGAGACCCTACCAGGGGCACGAAGCCCCCGACAACAGAGCTCCAACCCCTCCACCACATTAAGGTGGCGGCTCCAGGAGGGGTTGTGTGAAATATAGTGACATTTAAAATAAAATAAAGTCTGTGTGGATGGTATTTACTCTGAAAACCCAGATGTTGTTGCCGTTCTCTTTCCTGTCTGGTGTGATCTGAACTGTGAAGCTTGATCCGGCCGGCGCTAATGGAGCTGGAAAATTAGTTGATCCGTATTTTTGTCGGGGAGGAACAGAGAGGTGGGACGGCGACAGAGGAGGAGAGAGAGGATGTGGAATGTTTCTTTACAGTTAAAATAGCAACATAATTGAGAGAATGTGGAATCTGAGAGTAAGAGACCTCAATAAGTAGCATCCTTAAAAAGCAATGAAAGAGTCGCTAGCTAGTTCACAGAGCTTCAACAAACATGTTGAGTGAGAAACACATAAGCAAAATAAGCTACTTTTATAGCGTATGCGCTCATCCAAACCTTCAGGATTCACTTATTATCTTGTCTCCCGAGGGAGAAATTTGACTTGGAGGAAAGTCAACCATAAAGCAAAAACAAAGACATTAACACATTGTAAAAAAAAAAAAAAAAAAGCACATTACAGAAATAAAGCAAAACAAAACACCCACAGTGGTCTGTCTTAACACACATTCAGTTGTTCTCGTGGATTAATTTGATGGAGTGTGGGAGTTTTTATAGCAGTTGTGTGTTCGGAGCGGGATCCTAAACCTCCTCCAGCAGCTCGTACTGACAGATGAGAAGGATCGGCAGTGATTTTACGAGCCTTTGTCAATGTGGACTGATCAAACATGTCCTGCACGGAGGTTGGAGGACTCGACATCCCCACGATTTTACGAGTCTGACAATCTGTGTCTTATATTTTACTGTCAGGTTACCAAAGCACTTTACAGTTCTTTACCATTATAGCACTTCGATTCTTTACAGGTTCTGTAGAAAGTCCACATTATTTCCTGACTTACCTCAAACACCATTGCAGTATTTTTGCGTGCGTAGCTGTTACATGTCCATACCATCTGATCATCCATTTACACTAATAAATATTTATCGGTGGAAATTTGTTTCCTATCCTGATTATGTATCGCATTTCTCCAATTCCTGCGTCTTTGCACTGTCTTCCAGGTCATTTTACATTTTACTTTAAGATTGAATTGCTTGTTTTAAAGCTTTGGTCTCAGGGCCAGCTCCAGCTCGTCCGTACGGCCCCCACAGTGGAGTGTTTTAAGTCTTGTCTTCAGACCCCTTTTATTCTCGGGCTTTTAACACCGCGTGAGTTGTTTGATCCTTTTAGTGTTTTACTTATTTTATTGTCTTTCATAATTTATTGTTTCATGACTTTTATCGATTTTAAATTCACTATTTCTTATGTTTTTTAATTATTTACTCTTTTAGTGTTTGCTTTTATTTGACATTGAGCTGATTTTGTGGAATGTGCTGCGGATTGGCTTGATACTTTTTCTTTCTTTTTTTTTCTTTATTGACATAAAACAAAGCTTACAAATAGCACAGAGACAAAGGAAGGATACACAAGGGTAAGGTATTAGATTGATACACATTTGATTCTTGGGTTGTACATAACAAATAAGAATGAAAACATGGAAAATGATGATAGTAACAAGTAACAGTAAAGAAACAATAATAATAGAGATCGAGGTAAAGGTAAACTGAAGAGGGTAGTGAACATGAGGAAGGCTAAACATTAAAGATTGAAATCAAACAGACAATTATGATTAGGAAGAAGAAACAACAATAACAAAAAAACAAAAACATTTTTTTTAATCAATAGATAAATTGAAAATTGAAAAATAAGAACACATAATATAGTCGTAATAATAACAGTCATAATAGTATCATTCACTTGTAATATAATTCTAATATACATATTTATACAATACAATACAGTACAATTCATAATATAATTCCATAATATAATTTCATAGAGTCGGGGATTCTGAGGTCAGAAATAGAATTGTTATATTCATACCTATCTACATATAATTACAAATTATATACATACACCCATAGTTATTACAAACACTGTATCTGTTTTTATTATATTATCATTATATATTATGCTTTACGATATTATGTATGATATATAATAACCGCATTATAGTAATACAAATAATGACATGATAATATGCAAACAAAATTATACCGAAAACTCAAGATGGACAACAGGAAAAAATATAGACAAGATGTATTGAAGAAAATAAATTAATTAAATTAAATTGAATTAAATAAAATATGAAATAAAAAAATACATTCAATTAGATAAATATATAGAATAAATAATGCGTACATATGAAAAGGTTATTACAGTTTAGAATAGTATTGTAGTGATGTGGTAATCTGTGACCAGATACTGTAGTTTAACCTCCTATTGACTATAGGGTCTATAATTATTCCCTTTGTTTTATTTACATTAACTTGTAGATAATGTTCATTATGCCAGCCTATGAAGCCATATCTACTCCACAGAATTCATCACAAAAATGAACATTATCTACAAGCTACTGTAGTCAATGCAGTAATGTTGAACAGCGACTTCTCATCTTTGCTGCCCAGGCATAAGTGTCCGCTCTTGAGCCGCACTGGGAGCAGGGAAATGCTGAGGCTGAGAAGAGGCTACTTCAAATAACACATTTCTCTGATACAATTTACTTTACCACTGTTTATAGAGTATTTGCTTGCTCGTCCCAGTTCCTTTAATATAGCTTAGGTGCAGTGTTTTCACTAAGTCAGAAGTGCCTTGGACCTTCTCTAATTTCATGCTGGGTGTTTTGCATGGATTCTTGAAGAGCTTTTTTTCTCTCTGCATTGCTGCTATAGTACAACATCACAAGTTGCAGCATCGCATTGTTTTGTGTTGGCGTAGCTTCAGAGGATGTTTCTGCCTCTTACCGCTCTTAGAGGCATGGGGGAACTGGGCGGTAGCTTGTCAGAGAGAGTTTCTGCTTACATAAGGAGGTTGCGGGAGTGGCTATGTTGCAAAATCAGTGGCTGTGTACAACACTTTGAATAGTTGCAATAATAGTTGTGAGATTTAGTGTACTGCCTTCAGTGATCCTCTGAAACCGTGCAGCACCTCCTGAGCTTGTCCCTGTTTCAGAGCGTGGTGTCCTGCCCTGGTCCGCTCCACCACCTCCTCCTGCGAAGCTCCCTCCGCCCCACAACAGTCTTTCACCATCGTCTCATTTGTGCCTTCCTTGTTTTCTGTAGCGCCTCTTGTGACGCCCCCACTGTGCTGCAGGTGTGGGAGGCTCTTGGTGCCTCTTCAGTGTTTCACAAGAAGAAATGTAGTGTAGGTCTCGAATGCTTTTAGCTCATTAGTTTGTTTACTTTTACAAACCTGGGTCCTTCATGGCCAGTGCGGACTCTCTGCAGTAAAAAAAAAAATCCACTGAACCTCCACAAAAACACAGCAAAGATGTATAAAAGTATCCAGTGAAACAATGTGGAACACAGAAAATACAAAGGAAACAAATACCAAGAGGGGGAAGTTACTACTTGTTTACTCGTGAGAACAACCTTGAAACACATCCACGCAGTAGCGCTCATCTCATCCTGTAGATTTATTTACCGACCTACAAACGCACCATAACATGAAAACAATTTGAAGAATACTTAGAATGGTTTGATTTCCTTTATCCAATCATTTCAGATATTTTTCTTCTCCTTGCCCTCTGACCCCTCCCTGAATTACTGATTCAATACCTTGTTTGAGCCCATGCATATATTTACAGAAAAAAAGAGTTGGCTGAATGATGGCGCCGTTTGTTCCTGGGTAGAAAATGGCGAAGTGGACAGTTTTTGGAATAATGTGAAAAGTCATTAGCATATCCCACACATGATACAGAGGCCAGTGTTTTTGCCCGGTCAGCACAGGTGCATGAATGTCGAATGCATAAGCCAACATTATGAATGAGGTTTTCACTATCCAGCCCCAGAACCGCTATGTGGACTTTGGACATTTTGTTGCTCGGTCTTGCTAATTACTTTCAACTAAACTGTGTCATAAAGTCGTAAGAGCCTTTAGTCACCATTAGGGCTAGGCTCACGATATCGTATCTACAATACATCGCTACAGAGCACGTGACAATACACATATTGTATCGAGGTACCTTTATCGATACGCAAATATGTTTGTCTAACCCAGTGGTTCCCAAAGTGGGGGTCATGACCCCTCAGGGGGTCGCGAGGCCTTGGATGGGGGTCCCCAGATGATTTCAAGATGAAACAAAAAGTAAAATACTACTTTTTTTGTATATTTTTGAGTGTAAAACAACCTATAATTTGTGAAATCCATTCAATTATTCAAAATAAAACGTTTAAATACATCTTGCTTAAAATGTTTTTCTGCCCTAAAGTAGCATAAGAGGCAATAGCTTTACACAATGGGGGTCCCAAGTTGTTTAAGTGTCAATATTTGGGGTCCCAGCCAAAGAAGTTTGGGAACCCCTGGTCTAACCATAGTCCTTATTCAAAATTATCACAACATGTACTCTAACTACTCCCAATATAAGGCTTAAATTGCACTATGGACACTTTATCGTATCGTATCATGAACTCTGTAACGTCATACGTATCGCAAAGTTGTCGGCCATAGCCTGCCCTAGTCAACACATTTTCAAGTCAGAGAATTATCTTTTACCGTATTTTCCGGAGTATAAGACGCACTAGTCAAACATTGCCTAATGAAAAAAAAAAAATAGGCTGAATAGGCGTACGGTATGCTAACGTAACACATTGATGGTTACATGAAGCTGAAACAACAAACTAAACAGGTGTCTGGTATGTTAACGTCACATTAACACCAACGAGAGGTCATTTTGAAAAGCAAGCAAAAAAAAAAATAACTTTTTCATTCCCTTTAGTGAAGCGTATACCATTTACCGTTCGATTTATTGTGCGCTTTGATATTTTCGCAACAGGGGGATGACCGCAAAGTTCACCCACAAGCTGTTTATGCAGTTACATTATTATTCATGTCGAGTCGACCTATTTGCATCTCAATTAATTAATGCGCTGAAAGTTGTGTGATTACGTGGAAGTGTTGAGCCGATCTCTTATTTGATGTTGTAGACCATGTTTACCGTACTGTTAAAACCTCATGAATTTTGTTTTCCACGCATGTTTGTCTAATCCCAAATTCAGGCTGTCTCCCTTTTCCACGTTCAAAACATCTTTCACTTAAACCTGATTTTCTTCTTGTTGTGGATTGAAATTTGTTTTGATCTCCCTCAGTATATTGTAAAGTCAGACATTTGTGCTGTGTAGAACAGCGTGAGTGTATTGTGCCAACAGTTTCGCTGTCTATCCGATACAAGCTTCTTCAGAGCAGTTATGGAAGACACACCCACCTGACATAGTGGTGGGCGTCTCAGCGTTATGAGCGCTGACGATGAGTCCAGGCGTGTAGCTCAGGAATGACCTCTTCATTAAATATACATACCGTATTTTTCGGAGTATAAGACGCACTAGTCAAACATTGCCTAATGAAGAAAAAACAGGCTGAATAGGCGTATGGTATGCTAACGTAACACATTGATGGTTAGCTACACGAAGCATAAACAATGAACTAAATAGGTGTCTGATATGTTAATGTCACATAAACAGATCAGATCATTATAGTATAAAGAACATACCAAACTCTCGATCTCACTCCAAATCAATCGTCTTGGCAACTACCTGGGCACGGAGACATAACTGCAACGCTAACAAGCCTCTCCCGACAGCATGTTTTCAAGCTCTCATCTGCGAACTTGTTCCTCTAGCTGTGGCCGTCTAGCTTTTAGCCCGTGATTAGCTTGTTTTGTTTACTTCATTGCAGTAACCTCCGCTCTCTCGCTCACTTTCTTTCTGCTGCTCGATTAGCCTGCAGTGCCCTCTAGCGGCGTGTGAAAGTATATATTTGAATTTAAAAAAAAGAAGAAAAAAATTACATATAAGTCGCCCCGTCAAACTATGAAAAAAATGCGACTTATAGTCCGGAAAAATACGGTAATTTAACGTCATAAAACCTGGAGAAACAATAGGCATCCATATATTTGCAAACCTGAGTAAAGCCTTCATTGTGGTGGTCCAAACTTATTCCGAACAATCCTAGCACAGTTCTCTAACATGGATGAGTTTAGAAGTACGTTTAACGACTTTCAGGGTCAATGTCCCAGTAATGCTCACAAAAAACAGCCTGCAAGTTTTTATTCACAAATCACTGCATATTCAATACACCGAAGGAAGGCAATACAAATTCAATTTCACTACTATTAAAAAAAAATAGGTACAGGGCCTGTTTTTCTTACTTAATCATACATTTAACCTCTTAAAGGAACAGGCCACCGTTTTTCCATACAGGTATGTTCTTACCTGAGCTTAGACGAGTTTATTCTTACCTGTCTGGTCTTTGTGCCTGTGGAAGAGCTTGGTCACTTCTAACTTCACGCCGTGTGGAGCTACAGGAATATACTGGGAGAGGCCAAATGCTAACAACATCTTTGGTTGTTTTGTGTGACTGAGCGCACGCACAAAGACCAGACAGGTACGCATCAACTCGTCTAAGCTCAGGTAAGAACATATCTCAGTATGGAAAAACTGTGGCCTGTTCCTTTAACACCCACCTGAACCGGGCGCATTTTTCTCTGGTTTGACTTTTCTTGAAAAGCAGCATCAACATAGCGCCAAAAACTAGGATGAAAACACAACCAAAAAGCAACAAAAGAGCTACAAAACGTGCCAGAAAAGCACCAATAACACAACAAAAATGTGATGAAAACACACACAAAAAAGAGATGACAAACGCTTCAAAAATTAGACAAAAGCGCAGCGACAATGCGACAACAAATTTACAATCAGTTTTGAAGTCCTTAGCTTTCAAATGAGGCGTTACACTGACCTATAGGCTGTAAGCTCTCCTGCAGTTGAAACGCTTTTAGATTCATACCGAACTTAAGAAAATGCGTTTGGTTATGGCCGGGTGTAAGAGCCACACTGATGAAATATCAACAAACTTATGCTATACCAAACATTCTCCTGTCTGCAAGGACACCGTTAGTTTTTTGCCAATGGCCGCTTTATCACCGATCTAATAGAACTCAAATGCAACACAGGAAGGAGTAGACGGGAACAGAAATATCTGAATTAGCCAGAAAAAGCTGGCACCAAACAAAATAAAGAAGGATAACCAAAATACTCCCAAAAGGACTAGTATTTATTCAGACGGAACAGAAAACAGATCTCTGGACAACCAGAATCAGAATCTCTCAGGATTACCAAGATATTCCCCAATAGGACTAGTATTATTTTATTTACACGGGAACAGAAACAGAATCTCTGGACAACTAGAATCAGAATCTCTCAGAAATATCACAGGGCTTGAAAGTCTCTCTTCGCAGGTTGACAATCTAGCAAGAGACTGACTGAACTGAGGGAGTATATATACCCTCCCCCGACTTGACGAGTGAATGAGGTGCAGCTGTGCAGAGTAGGAAAACGGGGCAAGCAGGAAAACATGAACCGGAACGGGCCAAATCAAGGAGCAGGGAGTGAACCAGGACGTAAACAATAACAAACTAAGCAGAATCATGACACGCTTGCTGCTCTGCTTTACAACTGCAACACTGGAGGCCGCCATTGCTGTAGTACCTCCATATAGACGCTAGTCTCCCATTGAAAAGCATTGGACTTTAGACATGTTAAAAACAACTTTGACGCCTGGTTTCTATTTTTTTAAACACTTTCTATGGCTACATATTCCTCCTGAGATAACGCTGGGTTAGTCACAAAAAAAGAAACCAGGCTGATTTTCGAAAGAATTATTATTTTTTAAATCTCGTACTAATAAGGGTTGGACTGTTAGCATTGGAGCTGCACGAGCTACAGATCACGCAAGGGCCGAGTCTACAGTGAAGATCCCGCCCTTATGCCCTTATTAGGAACATGCTTCGTCAGAGCTGGGGAGGAGGAGTCTGTAAATCCACCATGATTTCCCCTCGAACGTGGTCCTTGTGGTAAACGGGGAGGAGTGAGGAGGAGTTGTCTATTCTTTTTAACGGTCTATAGTTTTTGCAATGGGTCATTAAAAAATTAAGTATTTGAAGACCTAACGTATTCAAATCTAATTTTTGGCTTCCTCTATGGAGATGAGCTGATGATGTCCCACTCCCTGCAAACTTACAAGTCAGTTCTGAGGAGAGGCGAGCCCACTCACAGTAAAGGCACATTGATTTTAGATTATTTTTTACAAATGAACACTCCAGCAATGACAAAAGCTCATACTTTTCTATTCACTGTATGGCTTTCATTAAATAGGTTCCTGAGATGTCAACACAATAAATGATCCTTTTTTATTCCTAGTCCTTGTTTTCTAATGGGCACTTTTTGGGATTAAACTCCTCCGTTGCAAAAACATCCGTCTATAAGTCCAGAAAGCAGTGGCGCGGGAAAAAACCATCTCCATGACAAATCAGCGCGCTCAGAGTAAAGTGTTTGGGTGAAGCACGGACACAGACTTACACCGACCTGAAATATGACACCGCGCAGAGGAGCGGGCCCTGCACCTGCCGCGCAAACCCCGGCCCATTACTCTTCATTACACGTAGGGATACTTTTTACCTGGGAAAGAGGAGTGGGACTATGGAATCTGGGTGCATTACTCATGGGGAAGCTTTGCCAGTCTGAGTGTTTCATTCGTGATGGGATTTATGGCCGAGGGCTGAATCTTTGGGATCTGTTCGTTTGAAGAAAAGGCTGGCTCTTTGATCTGCAGACTTCATCCGGAGTCTCCCCGTCCTTCCCAAAGTCAGGACACACACTCACTATTTATTTGAATTAGGACAATGCAGTGTCGATGTAAATATGCCAGAGTTAGCGTCATTGTCCATTATACAAAGTAGGGTTGCAAAGGGGTGGAAAATAGCCAATGAATTTCCGTACATTTCCCAGAAACATTAAATGGGAACATTAGCTTTGAAATTTGGGGAATTTCAAAAAATCTAAAACTGTAAAAAAATAAATACAAAAAATAACCTCAAACATAATAGTTTTGCTTTTTTGTTTGTTACATAAACAATCGGTGAACCCATCAGTTATGTTTTTGAACCATAAGTAGGGCTGGGTACAATGTTTTTTCCTCCACACTCCCTTCCATTTAACTTTCTGCTTTGATACAGAACTTTGAGAACATCCAACTTCTTTTGCTCTGACCTTTTGAGGCTTTTGTCAATGATGTTTTTCTGCACAACTGTCAGGTCAGCAGTCTGAACCCATGATGGTGAATTCTACTGAACCACTGAGAGACCATTTAAAGTGTCAGGGACCCTTTGCAGGTGTTTTGGATGAATTAGCTGCTGAAAGGAGACACTTTGAGCTTCAATATAGTCCCTTTTCACAATATTCAAATGTTCTTAGATTTTGAATTTGTGTTTTTTACAAGGTGTAAGCCAAAATCCTCATGCAACGCAAGATGTATCAAGCTTTTATTTGTTATAATTTTGATAATTATGGCTCACAGCTTGTAAAAACCCCAAATAAAACATCTCAGGATGGAGAGGACTGTCAGGAAAAGGCCATTCAAAAGTGTGGGGGACCTTCACAAGGAGTGGACTGAGGCTGGAGTCAGAGGATCAAGAGACTTCAAATGTCAGATTCCTCTGGTTGAAGCATCCTGGTCTTCCATAACACCTCAGCAGTGCCACAGGCTGAGAGCATCCATGCCACGCAACCGCATTAAGGCCGTCATTCAAGTAAAAGGACTAAGTACATATGCAGGATTATCGTTTTCAGAGGGCCCACATTTGATTTCATGTAATATTAATATAAATTATAACAAACAAAGGCTTGACATATGTCACTTTGCATGTCATGAGTCTATATCATATATTAGTTTCACATTTTAAGTTGAATTACTACTACTTTTCACGATATTCAAATTTTCTGAGTTTCACCTGTACTCTAGCACATCCCAAAGATTCTCAATGGAATTCAGTTTAGCTAATCCTTGTGTGAAAATGATGTCTCGCGCTCCTTGAATCACTCTGTCACACTTTCAGCCCGATGAATCCTGGCTTCGTCATCTTGGAACATGCCCGTGCCATCAGGGACATAAACGCTACCAATTTGGGCGACCGTGGCGCAGTTAGTAGAGCGGGTAATCTCGTGATCGGGAAGGTCGTGGGTTCGAATCCCAGCTCCTGCAAATGCACACTTCACCCTACTTGCCTCCAGTATTGGTGTATGAATGAGAGTGTGAATGGGGGACTGGTTCCTTACTGTAAAGCACTTTGGGGCTGATAAAGGTAGAAAAGCGCTATATATAAGTTGAGTCCGTTCATCATTTAAAACAGTATTTTGGATTGGGCGTTGTCTCCACAGGCCTCACATTGTTCTTCTGTAATTGGACCTTCCCGCACACGGCAAAACTAACTTTGCAAACATTCTGCTTTCGGCTGCGTCTATACACTACTTTTTCCCGACAACCGTCATCCGCAACAGTCCCTGCCTCTCATCTCCAACCTTTGTCATCCAGTTTATTGTTGACATTTCTCTGGTTACATCTCCTGCATCACCAGTTGCGTATCTTTCTGTTTGTGTTCCTGCCACAGGAAACATCACTTTGCCTCATTCGGCATTCATACGCAAGGTACACTCTGTCTTCTTTCTTTTGCCGCGGGGAGCACAAAGGGTTCCGTAAACACGCTTTCAACATCCACCAGACATGCTGTAATTTAGGCTATTTCGTACAATCTAGTCATCTTCCTTATTTAGGCCCCATTTGGTCCACTTTGGACGAGTTAATCGAAATGCTGCATACGGCCTCTCAGGCTGATTTCTGAAGGAACACAAGTGATAAGATTGTACTGTCAGGGACATACGGGGCTGATTGACAGAGAGTTGAAAGCAAAGCACATTTGGAATAACAATGCCCAGTGTTAGAAATGTAGGAGGACGCACTGACTATAAAGAGGGTGTTGTCACAAATTTTAATTCAGTGTTACTCACAATTGTGCATGTGTTGCTGCAGCCTTTTCTTTCATCTGCCAAAGAGAAAACCAATGACATCTATCTCAATTTAGCTCTTATTATTGTTATACATTGAACTTTCAACATGCTGCTTATCCCTCATGGCTGTTTCAACATGAACAATAGGGGTAGGATGGGATTAAAGGTAATTTCCTGGTTTTGACATGGACTCAGTGTAGACATAATGTAGTCACAGTTAGGTTTATTTTCGTCCTGATATGATCTTGGTCCGGCCCAGGTGGTACTTGGAAGGTCAAATATTTAACGTGGTGTACTTAGTAGTGAGGCAAGGCAAGTTTATTTGTAGAGCACAATTCATAGTAGTAGTAATAGCTTATTTCTCTGGCCATTATAATCGTTTATCGGCACATTTCACGACTTGCAGGGTCTCTTTTCTGGGTCACTGTCACAGAATTGCTTGAAAACTCACCTGAGAGTTCATGAAATTGATTTAAAGTCAGAGTTTACAATGTACTAAAGGACAGAACAAGCCCGCACAGTGTTTCAAGTCTCGTCTTAAGACCCATTTTTATTCTTGGGCTTCCAACACCGCGAGTTGTGTGGTCCTCTGTGTCTTTTATTTTGTTTTACTGCTTTTACAATTTAAATTATTTTTTAATGTCTTCTTTTTGACGTTCATGTGTTTTTACTGAATTAGTTTTAATGAGCCGTGCTGAAAGACACATTTCTGCTCTTCTGAACAGACAATATACTGGTGCTCGTCATATAATTAGAATATCATGAAAAAGTTCATTTATTTCTGTTATTCAACTTAAACTGTAAAACAAATATATGACTCATTACATGCAAAGTGACATGTCAAGCCTTTATTTGTTATCATTGTGATGATTATGGCTTACAGTCCATTTTCCAAATATTTTAATTTTATGAGATTTTTAATTTGGGGTTTTTACAAGATGAGCCATAATCATCTAAATTATAACAAATAAAGGCTATACATATCTCACTTTGCATGTAATGAGTCTGTCATATATTAGTTTCACAGTTTAAGTTGAACAACAGAAGTAAATGCATTTTTCATGATATTCTAATTATATGACGAGCACCTGTAGTTACATTTTATTCTTCTAATGTTTTTTTTTATTATTTATTGTTTTAAATTATTTAACGTTTTTAGTTGAATGACTGGTCTGGTTTCACTATCTTTTTTGGTTATTTATACATTTTATTCCTATATACTGTTGATCTTATGTGCAGCACTTTGGAAACGCTTGTTTATAACATGTGCTAATAATGATGGATTGGATTGAACATTTTTCTCCACCATTGGAAACAAAATAAAGTATAGTGCCTTTAAGTATTTTAAGCGCTAAATGATGCCTGACCAAAAGGGTTTAGGCTGAAGTCGAGACTTATACTGGGAACACATAAACACAAAGCTTAAACTTCAACAATCAAAATAGCTTGGTGTGAAAGGTTTGAAGAATTTAATCTTCGTGTTGTCCACGGATACCTTTATAAACAAATCGATCTCAATACCAGTTGCGTCTGTGCTCCTATGTAAATTTTACCTGACTCCGGACAACACCGCGCGTTCAACACTGGAAGGGAAGTTTAGGTATTGGTCAACACTACTCTATAAGCTAATAATACACACCAGAATATAGATGACCAGGATTCGGAAGATTAAGTCACGAAGATTTATTTCCTAACAGGCCATCTAAGTACAGAGCTCTGTCCCCCCAGGTTTCCCTAACATCAACTCCTAGCAGTTCTCCGTTAACAATGGAAAAACTGTTTTCCCTGGGGGAGGCAGAGTATACGTCACATTTTCCCATCATGCAATATTTTTGAGCCTAAAACTACGTGTCGTTGTTTCCATTGGTTCCCGAGCCGTCATGTGACGTTTGGCTCCGCCCTGCCGCCATTTTACCATTGTCCTGTTTTGTTGGGCAGCAGTTTTAGCTCGGACACCCCCTCGGATCTGTAACTTTCCACTGTAACAAAGAGCTAAAAGAGACTCCGTACAAACTTTTGGTTAACATTCCTAAATAGCCATAAAGGCAAAACATCGCATAAAAATATTATAACTCTTCAGGTTTGAGACCCACTTGTGGAAACTTACTAAACAGACTTTGTGCAAAGCAAATTGTCTGGACTCATTTTAACACCCTGTGGGCCTGATCTTCCGCCTGACGCAACAGCGTAGCTCAAGACAAAGTTGGAATCTTGCGTACAAACAACGTGTTGTCAGTGCTTTCGCCAGTAGCCTGAGGTCGGCTGAGTCGTGTGCTACAAACAGCACAGACAACGAGCTGCATTCCCTTCGCTCTTACCATCAGTTATTAAGCTTTTGCAGGACAAACGACCAAGTATTTCTCCCACTGTGAGTTAAACACTGTCCATCTCCTGAGAGAGAATATACACTCACCTAAAGGATTATTAGGAACACCTGTTCAATTTCACATTAATGCAATTATCTAAACTACCAATCACATGGCAGTTGCTTCAATGCATTTAGGGGTGTGGTCCTGGTCAAGACGATCTCCTGAACTCCAAACTGAATGTCAGAATGGGAAAGAAAGGTGATTTAAGCAATTTTGAGTGTGGCATGGTTGTTGGTGCCAGACGGGCCGGTCTGAGTATTTCACAATCTGCTCAGTTACTGGGATTTTCATGCACAACCATTTCTAGGGTTTACAAAGAATGGTGTGAAAAGGGAAAAACATCCAGTATGCGGCGGTCCTGTGGGCGAAAATGCCTTGTTGATGCTAGAGGTCAGAGGAGAATGGGCCGACTGATTCAAGCCGATAGAAGAGCAACTTTGACTGAAATAACCACTCGTTACAACCGAGGTATGGAGCAAAGCATTTGTGAAGCCACAACACGCACAACCTTGAGGCGGATGGGCTACAACAGCAGAAGACCCCACCGGGTACCACTCATCTCCACTACAAATAGGAAAAAGAGGCTACAATTTGCACGAGCTCACCAAAATTGGACAGTTGAAGACTGGAAAATGTTGCCTGGTCTGATGAGTCTCGATTTCTGTTGAGACATTCAGATGGTAGAGTCAGAATTTGGCGTAAACAGAATGAGAACATGGATCCATCATGCCTTGTTACCACTGTGCAGGCTGGTGGTGGTGGTGTAATGGTGTGGGGGATGTTTTCTTGGCACACTTTAGGCCCCTTAGTGCCAATTGGGCATTGTTTAAATGCCACGGACTACCTGAGCATTGTTTCTGACCATGTCCATCCCTTTATGACCACCATGTACCCATCCTCTGATGGCTACTTCCAGCAGGATAATGCACCATGTCACAAAGCTCCAATCATTTCAAATTGGTTTCTTGAACATGACAATGAGTTCACTGTACTACATTGGCCCCCACAGTCACCAGATCTCAATCCAATAGAGCATCTTTGGGATGTGGTGGAACGGGAGCTTCGTGCCCTGGATGTACATCCCACAAATCTCCATCAACTGCAAGATGCTATCCTATCAATATGGGCCAACATTTCTAAAGAATGCTTTCAGCACCTTGTTGAATCAATGCCACGTAGAATTAAGGCAGTTTTGAAGGCGAAAGGGGGTCAAACACAGTATTAGTATGGTGTTCCTAATAATCCTTTAGGTGAGTGTATATCGACGGTCCCGCTCTAGCGCTAGAATTCAAGAGCGTGTGGCGATCTCTATGCAGCAGAAACGTGACCAAAACACCAGCACGTGCATTAGCTGTGCACAAAGTCGCAAGTTTAGACAAGGGGTTCTCAAACCTTTCACACCAAGAACACCAAATGAAATATTGGACCAGAAAATTGTGTGTGGTGCTTTGTGTTATGTCATATTTAGTTTCACACTCGGTAATCAATAGCTTATGTATCTGCCAGATATGGATAGCCACTGGGGTATCCCGTTTTTCAAAAGACACACTGTTAAAGGAATAGGCCACCGTTTTTACATACTGAGATATGTTCCTACCTGAGCTTAGACGAGTTCATCTGTACCTGTCTGGTCTTCACGTGTGCCTTCTGTCACGTAAACACAGCACAGACAGCGTTAGCATTTAGCCTCTCTCTTCTCCTCTATAGCTCCAAACGAGGTGAAGATAGAAGCTACCAAACTCTTCCACGTTTCCCTATTTAAATATGGTTACGTGAAGTGTTACACCATAAAGTATAATTACACAAAATTAAACAATGTGGATTTTCTAAGCGGATAAAAAGGGGAACTATATTGTAAGGCGTAATAATACCAGGAGTAATTCGGCATCCGCACAGTAAAGTGAAGATATCACTGTGCGGATGTCGAAGTATTCCTGGTATTATTACGCCTTACAATATAGTTCCCCTTTTTATCCGCTTAGAAAATCCACATTGTTTAATTTTGTGTAATTATACTTTATGGTGTAACACTTCACGTAACCATATTTAAATAGGGAAACGTGGAAGAGTTTGGTAGCTTCTATCTTCACCTCGTTTGGAGCTATAGAGGAGAAGAGAGAGGCTAAATGCTAACGCCGTCTGTGCTGTGTTTACGTTACTGAAGGCACACGTGGAGACCAGACAGGTACAAATGAACTCGTCTAAGCTAAGGTAAGAACATATCTCAGTATGTAAAAACGGTGGCCTGTTCCTTTAAATGTAACCGGCAGATGTGATGTTTCATAAATACTGTAAATCCCTGCACAGTCAGACAATCTCGATCTCAAAAGCACAAACTGCTTGTCCTGCCGACGTCATGAGGTTGTGCCCTTCTGTTTTCAAAGTCCATATAGCTTCACCTTACTTATTCTTATCATTTCGGATCTTGAATTGCCTTCACTACAAAGCAGTTGTCGCAAATAGCATGTTTTTAGCTTATTCATTCAAAATGCTTCATGTTCATTTATACTGTTGTTTGTCGTTTACACCTGGCTACATGTAAACACGGTTATGACATGTAGCACTTGGTTTAAGACTGGTTTGGTCCTGGTTTAGTCCTGGTTTAGATATGGTTCAGTTAGTCTATTGTTTTCTAGACATATTTAGAGGTATACTTGGTTGAGTCATTGTTTCGACATATACCTTGTATCCGTCCCTCTCTTGTGGCTGCTGTCTTGTTGGCGGAAGTGCTTTGGTCCCATTGACTGGGCGATAAGTGGAGACACATCAAGAGCTCCACAATTGGAAATATTTAAATGAGGCTTTGGAGAGCGGCGGACGCGGGCTGAAGAGGCGCCGCCATCTTCAAACGCAGACATCAGGGCCACAGGAACATTGTTATTTCAACAGACGACAGGGGCGTCGCAGAAAGGGGACTCGCTATTGATGGTATAATTCCGCTTTTTTTTTAAAAACACAATGCCTTTTGTTGTCGCACTGAATGAAATTAACAGTTGTATTAACTTTGTCCATGTAAAACAGGCTTGAAGGCTGGGGTTTCTTTGTATTATTTAAAATCTGTATGTGTCTCCATTTGTAGAAGAAAGAAAACATGTTAAAAGTATGGGTTCTAATGATAACTGAAAAAAAACATTACATGACAGGTACGGATGTAACGCAGGGTGAGTGCATTAGTGGGTCACGATGAAAAACGATCAAGTGCTCTTCAAGGTCAAAACTCGCCATAAAACCTTAAAACTCAGAAGAGAAAAATCCAATGTCCGAAGCTCCCTGATGTACTTAAAAGTCCTTTATTGAACAGGGTCCGCATTTTTCTACAGATACAGATGTGCTGGGGGAGTGGCCTGGCGTGGGGGATAATGTACAACCGTACAATGAAAATGTGTTCAGGTGTTACCCCCAGCTCACATTAACTACGGTCCGGGTTCGGTCCTGATCCGGTCCAGGTTTGCCCCAAACTACCACTCACAGTGAGTCCGGCTGTGGCCAGCTCCGGCGCCAGATGCTGCACCAGGCACAGAAACGGCCCTCGCGAGAACAGAAGTGCACGTGAGTTTTGCTCTTGGTGCGAGTTCACGTGACAAGTAGCCCCATATATAGGTAGTTTTTGTAAACAAAATCCGTATTTGCCAGAACAGCGACTCTCCCCAGTGAAGTGGATGCTTTAAACACACTAGTGCACCTGTGTCACTGGTAATGGAGAAATGTTTACATTTACGACGTTACACACGTGTACAGGCGGTAAACAAGACCAAATAAGTAGTGAGCGGACAGATTTTATTTTGAAATACACCGGATCTTCTTTTCTCACGAGACCTGACTTCCTGTTTGGCTCGTGTTTTTCTGTCAGCTTGATCCGTAGGGGCTCCGGTCTCCGGCAAAAATAGACTTCTTGCGGATTCTTTCCGTTGCCGCCGGACGGCCTCGGTAGCCGGACCCGGACTTCGCGGAGCAGTGTGAGTGTGCAACATTGGTTTTAATGACTTTCTAAGTCTGCGGACGCCGTACCGGACCTAAACCGGATTTAATGTGAGCCGGGGTAAGTCCTGAGCCGCTGCAACTGAGCGCGCCACCATTGTGAGGGGAAACCGTTGCACCCGGAGGAAATCTGGCCTTCAGTCTCCTCTGATCCGCTTCCTCCTGCTCCACATCAGTCTTTCACCGTCTTCTGGGAGGAGCTTAGCAGTTAATCTGTTTTATCCTCCAGTGAACGTCCATTAGCCAGAACATTAGTAGGGACAGAGGGCATGTGTGGCTTAGCTGTGAGTCCTGCCTGGATACCTCCTTATTTTTTCCTTTTTTGTGTTTTCCTGTAGCTCCTCTTGTGACGCCTCCACTGTGCCGCAGGTGTGGGGGGCTCTCGCTTCAGTGTTTCAGAAGTAGAAATGTGTAGGTCTCAAATGTCTTTAGCTCATAAGCTAGCTGTTTGTTTACTTTAAAAAGCTGCTTTCTTCAGGACTATTATAGACTCTCTGCCAAACCACAACACGGCAAAGACGCACAAAAGCATCCAGTACAAACAATGTGGAACTCAGAAACCACAAATGCAGTTCGCAGAAACTTTAGATCAATTGTGTAGCTTTCAAATGCCTGTAGACTGTAGCTCCAGTCCAGAAGCGTTAAAGGGATATTTCAGGATTTTTGACATTGTTCCTCATTTCCTAGTTATCCAGAGTGTTGTTGATGTATAGAGATATTTAAATTTAAATTCATGCAGTTCTTATATTTGAAGAGTCTAGTGGCGCTAGGCTAGGGTAAGGCTAAAGCATGTCTATGGTATCAGTTAAATAGTTTGACCCATTATAAACAGTCTGACCCACTCCACAGTGCACCTGAGGTAAATCACTTATAACGCCAGACTAACCATATAAATGTCTGTGTCGATAGAATAATTTGAACCATTTTGCATTTAAAATAACTTATGTTTTAGCAGCATCAGCTTCGTGGCTGTAAGCTAACGTAGCGGCGGAGTGATCTGCGAGAAAATAGTCCCTCAAAATGCGGTAATTCATGTGATACAAGGTCAGTTATATTTCAAAAATTATTCTATTAACACAGACATTTATATGGTTAGTCTGGTGTTATAAGTGATTTGCCTCAGGTGCACTGTGGAGTGGGTCAGACTGTTTTTAATGCAGGCTAACTGATACCATAGAAATGCTTTAGCCTTGCCCTAGCCTAGCGCCACTAGATTCTTCAAATATAAGAACTGCATGAATTTAAGAAAACAATATCTCCAGACATCAACAACACTCTGGATAACTAGGAAATGAGGCCCTATGTCAAAAATCCTGAAATATCCCTTTAAGATTTGGGTAAAGCCAAACTGGAGAAAATGCACTCGGTTAAGATGCGGGTTAAGAGGTTAATACCAAAAGAAATTCATGAACCACATTGCGTTTGAGAGAATGGGAAAAAATTGCTGAAGAAAATGTCCGACCCTTCAGCTTCTTAATGTGAGGCTTCATATATTTTACTCTCATGGTGTAAAGGCCAATTGGTCCCACTGCTGATGCAATCACATTTCCTCTCCAGCGAAGCGCGAAAGAGCAGTCACGAGCTTAACCTGAGTTATGTTTCAAATTACAGCCAAACGAGCTGAAATGGCACGGCTGGTTAGTTTCTTGACACGGACAAAAAACTTGAGACCATGTAGATAAAGATGTTATTGATCTACAATGGCTAATGTTTGGTCAGAGCAATCTAAAACCGGAAACCGCACGTGTTTAAGAGGGGCTGTAAAGTAAAATTGGTTTGTACTCAGTTTGACAAACAGCTGTGTCTTTGCTCAAATAACTAATAGTTTATCTTGAATTTGAGAGAGACGTATAGACAAACATCTTAACGTTGGGTGACATGACTGTGTTTTGTCAGGAGAAAGTGATAATAATCCATGTGCTGCAAACATTTGAATGATCTGAGGACGTGGAAGGACCCAGTTTGGCCTCAGGGATCAACAAAGCTCATCTTATCTCCAAACATGCATCTTTTCATTTGCTCTGACTGATAAGGGCAGGATATATTTGATTCTTCTCTGTTTTGTCTCATTTTCCTCATCTCCAAAACTAGTTTGACAGTATCAGTTTGATCAACAGTCAGCTATTGACCTGAAAGGCTCACTGCTTAACATAAATTACTACAACACAAAGCATGCAGCTAATGACCGGCTTTCATATATTTGTGACCATTGAAAATCCTACAAAAAAAAAATAAAGAACAAATATAGCGCCCTTTCCACATGCAGGCACATATAACCCCAATGCCTGGTCAGCCCGGTTAGGCGAGCTTTTCCTTAACAAAGGCCAGGGCTAAACCGGTCTGTCCAGGTATAGGTTTCGGGACTGATCTCTGGCTGTGGCCAAAGCGCTCTAACCCGTGTCTGATGTGACGTGAACAGACTCTGGCCTCTGATTGGAAACGAGAGAGTGGACAGCCCTCACTATTCACATGCAGGTCATACAGATTTAAAGGTTCTGTATCATGCTATTTTAGCCATTCCAAAGTAAACTATATGCATTTATATGATATATTGTACCTCTATCACTATGGAGTATTTTCTGGGGGTATTTTCCAAACCCGGAAGGCAAGACGCTGTGATTCAGTTAACTCCGCCCCTCTCTCCGCTCATTCCACATTTGCAGTATTATAAATATAAATATCGCTGCAAAAAGTGAAGTTACTTCACATAATGCAGTTATAAGGAGTTGACATGTGCAACTATGGCTGTTTCCCAATTGCAAGGATCCATCCTCCGTTTGTCCACTTTGTTGACGTTCTCGGTGGTGGCTCCTCCCTATTTATTAGGCCTTTCATTAACTTTATATAAACCTCTTTTTTACATCTTCACTTGCTTACAACACTTCTACCAATGATTTTTCATTACAATTATGTTTTTGCACAAATGTGGAACAAAACTTCAAACTAATAAAGTTTTGCGAGAAAAGGGAAGAAAAAACAGTGTTGCAGTGCATCATGGGTAATTTCAGCTCTCCGAGGCAGCAGAGGATCCACTGGTGTATCCTTCGTAAATGAGCCAAACTGAGGAGTCGAGCTGCGAGGAGGCGAGTGGTCTGAGTGAATTGGAACACCACTTGGTGGCGCTGTGATGACGTGAATTACGTCCGAAGTGGTCGAGACGCCGAGGATCCTGGCAGTTGGGAAACAGTCACAGTTTCATAAATGGCTAACACTTCTGTTCAGATCCTCCGTGGGTGCATTCGTTTACCCTCTCGGGACAGCACAGACGCGTCGGAGAATTCCTTTTTTTTTTCTCTCTCTCCCTTACAACAAAAATAATGAGAAAGCTGTTTTATAAATTAAAACCAAGCTGTAAGGCATTACATTACAGATGTGTGACGAGCACTTCCGTTCCTTTGTGACGACACAACTGAACAGCTCAGTCGTTTACCAGGAGAGGGCGGAGCAGCTGCTCAGAGAGCAGGATTCAGGAGGATTACTTAGAACTGCGTGAATGAAGCCAAACATGGTTAAAAACTCCAAAAAGTCGATTTTGCATGATACAGCTCCTTTAATATTTCACATCATACCATTTGCTGATATTAGCATTGAGCTGCTGTTAGCGCAACGTTAGCTGGAGTTTTTTTCAATGTGTGAAAACTGGCAAAGAAGGTCCAGTTGGTCTTTTGACTTGCTGCATCTGACCTGTTATTGTATAAAATGACTAGTACATAAAGATATGAGACACTATTGATTTAAACATGAACCAAGTGACTGTACTAAATATCTATTGAGGCCTTATGGGCAGTTTCCCGTATTAAATAAAAACGTTTTAGTTTGTACTAAAAAAAAAGTTTTTTCTACAAGTTAAAAGAAGCCCTGTTCTGAGGCTATTCCGGTGGATCTCTTGGGAAAATGTTTTCCATCTTTTGGACTTATCATTATACAATTTTCTATTGATGCAATCACGAAGCACGCCACTTGAGGACGTCAAGTAACTTGTGGAAAACTTCAGTTTTCCTCAAACAACGCATATTTTGCCTTTTCTAGCAGCTATTTTATTAATCGTACATCGGCTTTACTCTTTACGTCTTTGGATCGTTGCTTCAACCTAAGAAACGTCATAACACACGGGTAAGACGTCCGTAGTTGTGTTCAAATTAGTAGCAGCTCACTCTCGGAGTAGAGGAAAGCTGCAGACCCGGAGCCGAGACAGATCTACCGTGAAGCGAATCCACCGTGATAGTGCGCCCTCTGCTGGATAAGGCGGATCTAGACTGATCAGTTTTTAGGAAGGTTGATGTTGATACGTTGATTGATATGTTAATCTACATCACGCACGTGAGGAGTTAGTAGGCTGAGTTATTTAAATGTTTTCATGAAAACAAACGAAATTCTTATGATTTTCTTATCTGTTGATTAATAAAGATAACATAACTTTGAACAGCATACAACTTGCTTGTTATTTTTGTTCCTAAACGATCCTAATCTTAACCTACCCCTAAACCTAACGACCCTAAACCTAACGACCCTAACCTTAACCGTAATCTTAGCCTAACCCTAACCTAACGACCCTAACCTAACCTTAACCATCATCTTAACCTACCCCTAATCCTAACGATTGTAAACTAACTCTAACAATAATTGTAAAACATAAAATATTAACAAATAATGCCATTGTGGATCTGCTCGTACCAGCAGAGGGCGCACTATCACAGCACATCCGCCTCACCTTCATGTATCTGTCTCGGCTCCGAGTCTGCAGCGAACTATTATTGCACTCTCGTGCAATGGAGGAACGGACGCAGCATTTGTCCACCTTTGTGGTCATCGTGGCTTACAAAACTTTAATGACAATCTGTACAGTGTGCTCCTCTGCACGGCCACAACAGGTGTGTGTGTGTGTGTGTGTGTGTGTGTGTGTGTGTGTGTGTGTGTGTGTGTGTGTGTGTGTGTGTGTGTGTGTGTGTGTGGTGTGTGTGTGTGTGTGTGTGTGTGTGTGTGTGTGGGGGAAACAGAAGGGTCTGCGGGGTAGAGTCGATACGTGCACGTACATCGTGGCGTGCGCGGTCGAGACGCGCTGTATAGAATAATTATGTGTCTTTGCTGTGAGAGGCTCCCCCCTCTCAAGAGCTGAATGTAAATTTACTGGGAGGGGGGCGTCCCCTGCTCGTTTCCATGGAGACGTCAGCCAAAGGTAGGAAAACACGAGATTCAAATGGTTCTCATCCAAATCCACTCTTTGATTACCCACTGCAAAAATAACATTTTCTGTGTCGAGCTGGTCCTTAATAGCATGTTGTATTGCTGGCAACTGTTTAATCCAAAATGTTACGCAGTGTGCCTGGAGACGTTCCCGACTGCAGTAAAGTTACAGGCAGGTCTTTGGATACATGAGCTGCACAAAGCATCATGGTAAAGAGTACTGAGTACCCAGGGCCCAGAGCAGGGTAGGGGCCCTCAAAAGTGCTGCAAAAAGCGTTCTGTACTGAACTTTCTACATTTCCTCATAATTGATATAAGAACTGAACACAACAGGGCTGAAATACAGTGGTTGCCAGACAGAATTTTGCACAAACAATAATGATGGATGAATCTCAGGGCCCTGACACCCCTTTACAAATGTGCCAATGGTTCAGCCCACACACCGGTGTTCAGCACCACGCGCTTCAACTCAACAGTGACTTTGATGAGGTGAGCTCTGCAATGCAATGACACGGAGCTAGGAAAGAGAAATATTTGTCTTGCCATGCTCTTATGTGCTTTTATTTAACACTAGCCTATTCTAGCGGACCTTAGATACAACTTTCTGATCATAAATGACAGTTAAACATGAGGTGAGGCGAGTCCTGCCTCTGCCTGCTGAGGAGTGGAAGGTGCAGAGTCAGAGACAGAGCTCCTTCTCTCCTCGTTTTAACCTCTACATTTTCTCTTTCCTTATATTTATACAGTGACCAATACAGTGACAAAATCCACAGGTCGCTCACACTATTTTCGCAGAATTAATTATGCTAATTAGCCGCGAGCATTTGGAGACTCTCATTATAAATGCGCAACTTTGGAGACAAATGAACGTGGTTCCAGAGAAAAGGTGGAGGGCTCGTGCCATTTAGCTTATACCAGGGTAACTTTGTAGAAAAATAATTTACTGACAATACACTTGAAGGTAGGCTTCAAATATGTGAGAGACTAAATCAGGCTGAAGCCCTTGGCTTTATTGTTCATGCCTGTGGGCCACAGAGACAACATATAGTATCATTGTTTTTTGTAAAATAGCATTTTAATTGATATATTAAAGTCACAAATGTGTTATTCCCAGCACAAAATCCTGTGTCCCTGGTGCAGCCCTCCTGTTTAATGAGCTATGCTAATAATCATTATGTTCTATCTAAAACTAGCAATTTCAATTGGCCCAATGAAAGTAGAATATTACATCACCAATTTAAACATCTATATCACTACAGGATTAAAGGTTATTCCATTTCTGTAACTGAAGCCAAATTAGATGAAATGTCAAGTCAAACATTGAGTAAACAACAAACAAACAAATAAACAATGATCTAAGTATGTATATTGTATATTTAGAATTTTTATACTGACCCATTTTTTTCCACCCGGTTAGGCTGTATATATTAAAGTTATAATTCTATATGTGCTCAGAATTTGGTGCTAAACCCCTGCACAGCTTACATGCATATTTGGGGTATTTGGGGAATTTATTGGGATGTTTCAACAATGAAATGATCTGTAATCGAATAAATACTTGTTTTATTCTATGGGATGAAATGTTGTGTGGTGTGGCTTTAAAGTCCCGTATAAAATGAGTCTTATGCATCTAATAAACATTATCTATTGTGAACTATAGGATATACAGTAGTTGTTTTTGTTGACATTACAGTGATAGTAAGTTGTGCTTGTAAACTCATCCTTGTCATTATTATACTTTTCTATTGACAGTAACTGAGATAGTAATTATTTTTATTTGAAAAATATATGAAATGTTCCAACATATTGGCCCCAAAACCTTCATAGAGCTTCACTGCTAAAATTTAGATTTGCCTCCGAAAGAAAAAAACAAACCAAAAACAAATCAATAACAGAAAATCCCCAAACTGCAGCAGCCCTTGGTCTGGAGATGTTGATCAAAAGTTGTCCGAGAAGTCAGATATTCAGAATGCTATGCTCCTAAATGCGAATTCGGGGAAACTTTAAATTGCATTCAAGAAACCCAAATGTGCTCCTATATTTTGGCACATCAAACATTATCTTACCTCTTACCTTTCCTCGCACCATAACTTTGCGAGATAATGTTTCCATTTCTTTTGTCCTGCGTGGATTTATCTGCTCCCGTACGCTCCTCTGAGTACAGTAGCTCCTGACAGCAGCGATACATCACGTTCGGTGATTTGATAAGGGCCGCTCTGGTGCTGAAAGACTAGAGCCTCCTGGTGGTGTGGGGTTCTGTGGAAACTCCTGGGAGATGTTTTAGCAGCTAAATTAAGGAGCAAATCCTTTTTCCCCCTGTAATTCTTTCCACCAGTGTCTGAGTTGCATAAAGGATCCTATCACATTGGATCCATTCTGTCCATTTTGGGACTGCGCTCTGATGTCAAAACACAGACAACTGAAAAGTGTTGCAAAGAGTTTGTTATTTGAGGAACTTTTTAGGAACAACAGTTTGAGTTTTGAGGCTTGTTGAAAGGTAATTAAACAAATCCAAACTGTTGTAGCAGCTTGGAGAATGTTTCATTTGTCCCTTTTGTTTCATTTAATGTGTAACAGGTAAATAGACACAGATGGCATCTTAGGGAACAGCCACAAATGGCCAAAGTCAACTCTTTCACCTATTATTCCACCGCTACTTTCAAAAAAAGAAAAAGCTGGATTATGCTCCAAGCTAATGGGTAACTTTTTCCTGTTAACTTCTGGACAATCTGCCCTGTGAAAAATATTGGCTTGTGTGCATAGTCCATGCACTAAAAAAAAGATTCATTGGGCAATTCTATTTAGGTTATGGTTATACCTAATATAGTATTATCAAGCAAATTAATACAGAATGTGTTACTGTAAAGAGTGGCCTCAGTCAGTTTTTTGAGTGTGGGGAAGGAAGTATATATCGGGAATCACAATTGTTCACTCTTTTTAGCCATTTCCTGGTGAACTATAAACATATTTATCACACACAAATAAAGTCAAGCCAAAATCAGGTCCATGTGGATGTTGTTTCACAGCAGATTGTTCAGTAGAAGCGGAAAAAAACGGCACTCGTAGCTAACGTTAGCATATGTAGCATGAAGCTAATGTTAGGATCATGGTTGGCATTGTCCGTTTATGCGGTTGAATCACTTTGCTCCTCTCCATGACTCTGTATCTTTAATTCGATAGAACATATATTCACACACTAGCCCTTAGTGGAGTAGCTGGAGGTTTAGTTTTATTTATATTATTTTGTTTCTCCCTTCTGACTACTTTGAACATAATAGCAATATGGGTGATTAGAGAGATTTTGTTTTGGTTAAAGAGACAATTTATCCCATCAGAGAGAATGAGTCCCACAGTAAAGGTTGCCAGATCCCATGCTAAAGTCACGTTAAATCCAGTCTACAATAAGTATCAAAGTATTCTCTTGCACTACTGTTCCAAGTCATGTTTTAACCAGCGCCAGTGCAAGCCTCCAAGATAAACCTCAGTGACTGAATTCTGGCGGTTAAAATTCACTATGGGTTGCCCTGGACACAAGTAAAGTTTGTGAACGTACTGAACCTTAATTGTGGTTTAAATATTATTCACTAACTTTCCAGTCACAGTCATGGGGCTGGTTGTGTTATTGTGTAACATCCTGTGCCAAACGTTAAAATACTCAGAGGGTACAAAGCAAAACATCTCAGACACAAAGTAAGTGTTTTATTTGTCGTAGTCCAATGAAACTACGTTCAGATGTTAGTCCTGAGCCGCTGTGACTGAGCGCGCCGCCACTGTGGGCCAACCAGACCAGCATGTTTTTGGAGGTCGGGGAAACCGGAGTACTGCCTTCAGTGATCCTCTGAAATGGTGCAGCGCCTCCTGGGTTTGTCCCTGTTTCAGAGCGTGGTGTCCTGCACTAGTCAGCTCATCCACCTCCTCCTTTCTCTTCCTCCTGCGCAGCTCCCTCCGCTCCACAGTCTTTCACCATAATTACCATAATTGGAAGAGCGTAGCAGACGAATATAATCCATCTTATTCTCCAGTGAACGAAAATTCACCAGAACAATATCAGGGATAGAAGGCATGTGTGGCTTAGCTGTGAGTCTTGCGCGGATACCTCCTCGTTGGTCCCTTTTTTACTTTCCTGTAGCGCCTCTTGTGACGCCTCCACTGGGCTGCAGGTGTGGGGGGCCCTTGATGTCCAATGTTTCAGAAGAAGAAATGTGTAGTTCTCAAATGTCTTTAGCTCTTAAGCTAGCTGTTTGTTTACTTTAAAAAAACTGGGTCCTTGATGGCTAGTAAAGACTCTCTGCAGTAAAAAAATCCACTGAACCTCACAAAAACACAGCAAAGATTTACAAAAGTATCCAGTAAAACAGGAAAAGGCAAAAGCTGTACCAAGAGAGAGGGAGGTTGCCTCTTGTTTACGCGTCACCATGAGTCTGATACCATTTTTAATTGTTTTTTGCTTTTGTGTCATCTATCATTGTCTCATCTTTATCTTTTAGGTTGATGCAGTTGCACATTTAGGCAAAAATCTCAGCGTGAAGATGAATGTCGTGTTCAGTAAAGAGGCATATTTTGCTGCACGTCTCTCTCTCAGATGTGTACGTTGTGATGGATGGTTGCCTGGTTCACTTTGCCTCCTCTGGTGTCCACAGCCTGCTCTTCCTCCTCCATCATCACTTACGTTTCTGTCTCCACAAGTGCCTGAAACCTCCCCACAGCGAGAGGGAGAGAGAGGGAGAGAGACCGGGGGAGAGGAGCACACACTGATGCTCAACACTGCAACATTACGTCATTTTAAAGGGGACATGTTATAGTTGACACTAAACATTTGTAACAGCACAGCAAGAAGGTCCAGGGCCTTTCTGTCCGGAGTTCATGTCTCATTCTAAAGTGTCTATGGTTTCCTCTGTGTGTGTGTGTCTTCTATTGTCTTCTTATTATCACACTGGTGTAAAAATCATTTGTGACAGCAGTGAAGCAGAGCAGCACACTACAAGATAAAGTCATGCTGGAAATGGGGCGGATAGAACTTGCCGACTGTGACTGTTTGAATGTTTACACTGGAATGAAATGAAATAAAACAGATGTAGAGATTGATTCTTATTTCCACAAGTTGATCAAATGTCTAGATGATTAATCTGGGAAAGTGCGTCACGGAGAACCACTGTTGTTGACCATCTATGGCTTTTATGGACTTAAAAAGAAAGAACGCTAATAATTCAACAGTAACGACATGTGTGCAGAGTGAAGCCTTTTAGTGAAGAGGCAGTTTGTTCAATCCCCTTTGCTCAAAAGCCACAGTTTAATTAACAAGTTTAAGAGGTGAAACTCTTTATATACTTTTATATTATGTATAATAAATTAAATAAACAAACCTTGGTCATTTGTATCTGCTGTAGAGTCATGTTTGACCCAGTTCCTCTGAGTCGTGGTGCAGCAGGACCACCACATCTCCAAAGTAAAAGTAGATCTACCACAGTCCTGTCCACATCGGTCATGGTCCACCACGACTCAGCGGAACTGGGACACACATGACCTACTACACTGGATAGAAGTGAATGTGTTTTAAATATATAAACCAAAACACATGATGTAATTTTAAGATTTTTTACTTCCCTCCAATACGTGATATAAATAAACACATTAAGTCTAAGAACTTAATTTGTATTTCCATCAGGAGTCTGAAGTTCTGTCTAAAGCAGAATCTCCATGACTTCCTTCTTCACCTGTCGCTCTGTGACTGAAGAGCAATGAGGCCTCAGCCTTTTTACTGGAAACAAAGAGCACATTATATTTAGCGTCATGTTTCTGTCACTCATGGTGTCTGACCTGTAGTTAACACTGAAGAGTGTCATTCACATTTACACTGAGAAGGTGTGAACTATATAGACACCAAACAGTGTCAAATTAACACTGGAACATTTGTATAGTCCTGTTTGAAGTATTTCTGAATGAATTTGTGGGAAAACACTTCGGCTGAGCCAGTGCCGCCCCAAAGTTGTTAAGTTTGTTCCCATCCTGTCACTGATGCTCTAAAATATTCATGTTTCTTTTGCACTCCATACGGCTTCCTTGCAGAACAACTATCAGGCATGTTTGTATTGTTGACATTGTACACCAGAGGCACTGTTTCTCTAAACACACACCACGTAAACAGTTGTCTATGACCTTGACTGGCCTGTTTACGACAGTGGGAGTGTGGACAGTGCTTTGAAATGTCTGAGAGCTGGGGAAGCATTCTTAAACACAGCAAAGGTCACGCTGTATCCGGCCGGTTTGACTTTGGCTTCTCACATTAATAATGACTTACTACTAACATGCTCGTTTATGGTGTATTCCAAGTACTTTTACTTATTTCCTTAAATAACTGAGAACCCCACACTATGTAGAACATTGTGGAAATAGTGGCGCAGAAAGTAGAGCGGGTCTTGTGATCGTAGGGTCGGTGGTTTGAATCCAGCAGGTGCACATTGTCATCGTGTGTTGGGCAGCACGGTAGCACAGTGGTTAGCGCTCGTGCTTCACAGTTAGAAGGTCCCGGGTTCGATTCCCACCTGACAGGACCTTTCTGTGTGGAGTTTGCATGTTCTCCCCGTGTCTGTGTATGGTACTCTGGTTTCCCCTACCACTAAAAACATGTACAATAGGCATGTATGAATGATGGAGGTGAGAGGGACTGTTGGCGCAGATGTGTGAAGTTTCCCTTGAACACCACCGAGAGCAGAGTGAATGTGAATTGTCTCATGTAAAGTGCTCTGTGACTATGTCTGTGAAAGGTGCTATATAAATAAAGTCCTTCCTTCCTCATGTCCTTGGGCAAGACAACTTGCCTCCAGTGTCTGTGTACATTGGTGTGTTAATGGGTGAGTGGTTCCTGTAAAGCGCTTCGAGTACCTAAAGCAGGTAGAAAGGCGTGATGTAAATGTGACTATTTATTTATATATTTTACCATTTAAAATGGACTAATGGTGACCCTAAAAACGTGGTTTCCCCTCTTCAGGTCAGTGGAGAGTCTCTGCCTCAAGTGGAGGAGTTCAAGTATCTCGGGGTCTTGTTCTCAGTGAGGGACAGATGGAGCGTGAGATTGATAGACGGATCGGTGCGGCGTCAGCAGTGATGTGGTCGCTGTATCGGACTGTTGTGGTGAAGAGGGAGCTGAGTCTGAGGCAAAGCTCTCGATTTACCGATCGATCTACGTTCCCACCCTCACCTATGGTCATGAGATCTTCGAGATCGGGTGAGGAGCTCAGTTACCAGGCTCGATGTAGAGTCGCTGCTCCTTCACGTCAAAAGGAGCAGCTGAGGTGGCTCGGGCATCTGTTTCGGATGCCTCCTGGTTGTTTCAGGCATGTTGGGTGGAGGCCTCGTGGACACGCTGGAGGGGCCATGTCCAGAACAGCTGGAGGAGGTGTGTGTGGATCGGGAAGTCTGTCTTTGCTCAGACGGCTGCCTCCACGACCCGACCCTGGATAAAAAACGCTTGTGCAGCTAAAAAGGTTTTAAATAGTTAGTGCTTAGGGCTGTCGCGATAATTCATATATTGACTTATCGTTCAATAAGTAACAGATAAATGATACGTTTTTGGACTCAATATTTATTGTCTGTAGATTTATTTGCATTTCCCCCCTATTTTTTTTTTATTAGCAGCTTGGGTTACATTATATTCCATGTTTATTGCAGCTTGTGTGGTATTTTAGGATATGATGATGCACTTTTAGAACATATTTTCTTTGTTAAATATATATTGAACTTCAAATGTGCTATTGTGAGTCAGAAAGGTTTCATGTTAGATCCCCGTACTGTGTGGCACCTTTCTGTGAATAGTCAGCATTTTCTCCTCGTGTCTGGGCCACCCAAAACATGCACAATAGGCTGACTTCCTGACCGTGAACCTATAGCTCGACATTTGGAGATTTTCAACAAATACTTTTCCACTTTTGCTTCAGTAGAAAAGTGTTTGCTCGACTACGTTAACCTCTGGATGACAGTAATCCTTTTGATCAACATTGCTCTCATCTATTTTGGCGGCTCTATCCACCTCTAGGTAAGAAAAAGAAAAGAAAAAGATAAGTATTGAGCTGAAACTGGAGTTGTAGTATAGCCTCCTCAGTGGGGAGTGCGTGTCTGTGCTGCACTGTGGGATCGGGGCAGCAGTGGGTGCTGTTGCTCTGTGTTGCGTCAGAAGTGAATCAGACGCTTAGAGAAAGAAAAGGGGAACAAAGCAGAGTTTAAATCTCTGGCACACGGCGCTTTGCAACGAAGAGAGGAGGAGAGGCTGAAATAATGTCGAGCTTTTATTTCATTTATTTATGGCCGTTTAGACTTTCTGAGAAATGATGTTATAGAATTATGCTCAGAGCGGACGTAAAACATATTTAATGGAAATTAGAATCATTTTTTGTTTACAGTTTTTCCTCAATCAGGGTTGAGAAGCAAGTCAAACTATGACAGATTTTAATGCTCTTGAAAATATAACTTATTTAGATGGATTACATCAGTTGCAAGTTCATCAGTTGCATAGTTTTCATTTTTTTCAGTGAAGCAGCAATTTCAATGAAGAAATGTTGGGCAGAAAAGTTATTTTTATTTGAATTTTTAAGTGGAAGTGACATAGAGGAGGTAACATTCCATAGCAGTTTGACTCATTCATTTCCCATTGACTTAACATGGTTGCACGGCAACAGTTTAAAATTGTTTACCTTCTTCGATGTCACTTCCTGTCAGTGTCCAATAAGGAAGTGAAAACATAAACATCACAAAAATGGTCAAACTAAAGAAAACTGGGTATAATCTTTTGCAATTATTATTGCATTCAGATTCAGATTATACCCAGTTTTCTTTAGTTTGACCATTTTTGTGATGTTTATGTTTTCACTTCCTTATTGGACACCGACAGGAAGTGACATCGAAGAAGGTAAACAATGAACAAATGAACAAATGAATGAGTCAAACTGCTATGGAATGTTTCCTTCTTTTATGTCACTTCCTGTCAGCAGCTTAAAAATTCAAATAAAAATAACTTTTCTGCCCAACATGTCTTCATTAAAATTGCTGCTTCACTGAAAAAAATGAAAACTATGCAACTGATGAACTTGCAACTGATGTAATCCATCTAAATAAGTCATATGTTTAAGAGCATTAAAATGTGTCATATGCACTTTAACTGTGTTTTAGCAAAAGTTGTGTCTAATGTGTCATATGCACTTTAATGCTTCCTACTGTCTCAATACTATATTTTAATGCTGAAAAAACATTTGCAAACATTTCATCAAACAGAAGAAAGAGAATTGGACAAAACTGGCAACTTTTAAGCAAAAAAAAATATATATATAGTGGTCAATTTCAGCCAAATCTGCATCTGAATAAGTTTTAACCATCATTTAAATAATAATAATGCCTCGGTTTTATATAGCGCTTTTCTGGACACTCAAAGACGCTTTACATTGCACTATTCATTCACTCCATACTTGATGGTGGTAAGCTACTATTGTAGCCACAGCTGCCCTGGGGTAGACTGACAGAAGCGAGGCTACCAGTTTGCGCCATCGGCCCCTCCGACCACCACCAACCACTCACTCACTCACTACATTCGCTAGGCTTCCTGGTGTTACCAAACGGTCTCCCATCCAAGTACTAACCAGGCCCTTCCCTGCTTAGCTTCCAAGATCTGACGGGATTGGGCAGGGCAAAGGCGGTATGGCCACGGTATTGGTATTTTCAATGAACTTACACAGTAAAAAATGTTGAGCGGTGTCATAATTTTCCAATAAATGTATATTTAATGCCAGTTTGAATCTAATTTAATGACTTCAAATGCTTTTTAATGCCCCGCGGAAACCCTGTCAACTGATACATGGCACTCGAGAAATAGACTTTTCAATCACTGAATTTTGATGGTCTCTAAGCCTGGTAAAGGTCCATAGCATCTTGTAGCCCATGTGCCCCGTAAACTAGTGATGGGATTTACGGCTCTTTACTGGGAGCCAAGTCTTTGGGATCCATTACTTTCAAAGAGCCGTTCAAAATAATGGCTCTTTTTAATGTAAACATTTAATATTGCCAGCCAGATAACTCAGAATTAGTGATGGGCGAGTGAAGCCTTGTAACACTTTGAGGCTTTCCTCGCAAAAAGGTGTTGTACGCTTTCAAGTCTCGGAGCCGTTTCATTCTGTTGGAACACTGACCTCTTGTGGACAAACATTATTATTGTGACTTCTCATGAACACGACTGAAGCACTGAAGAGAAGTTTCAAACAGGCGTGTGGCGGTTTTATTATTTGCTGCCTGATATTGATGTTTGAATGACTAAATCAATCATATAAATAAGAGTCATTTTCTTTGTGACATGGGTCTGTGCTTCACGGAGCTCCAGTGGGCTTTATTGTCCTCAATGAGGAAATTTGTCTTGGGCTCATTGCCCGCAGCTGCCACACATACAGTACAACCATTCATTCATATAAAACAATTCAGTTAGTCAGTTACAACCAGTACATCACAGTAATGCAATTCAGTTCATCTTAGTTATGACGACCTCTTCACCTGTTCGTTATCCTTCTGTTTGTTTAAAAGAGATACAGAGTTGGGGAGGAGTGAGAGCTTGTATCTGTTGTACGTGGCAGGAGCCCAACAGTGCCTCTGAAAAATCTAAAGGCAGGACATCAATGCGCCATCTTTATACTTCATTCAGTCAGACCTAATTTTGGCACTATTTACTGTAGATGACGCTCCTTACGTTTACCTCGCCTGGTCAACCATCCATGTTTGCTTTTGTATCCCTTCAAAAGCAGGACTTTGTAAAGAATAGGAAAATATACAACATACAACATGTATTCTGGCCGGCCCACAGCCACTTTCACTACATGAACGTGGTTAAATGGGAAATGGGGGAAATTGGTAGGTAATAAACAGAACTGATCATAATAAACAGACTGGGAACCCAATAATGGTCCGCTAACTACAGTTTGAGAAACACTAATCCTATGAGTGCCTCTTTGAACTGAACGTGGTACTTATACATTATTCACTTTGTTATTTCTGATGATCTTTATCGCTTCACAATCTCTCGTGGAAAATCTGCTGCTTTTTGTAAGCGCTTGTTCTCTGTACAATATAAAATATGCAAATCTGCCCGGGCTACGTCGCTCCTTCTCACTGCAGAAGTTACTGAAGTACACAGAAGAAGTTTCCAGGGAAAGCGGACTTTGAGAAGCTGTTTTTGAGACGAGAATAAAACTGATTCAAAGATGGATTAGTGTTGATCAAATGTCTAGACGTGTAATTTGTGAATAATGCACCACAAAGTAACTACTGTTGTTTCCTGAGGACGATCTGTTGCTTTTTTTTAAACTGCAGTTTGTAACAAAGAGGGTTGCCCAATTTTCATCAGTCTGGCATTAATATGTTACAAAAAAAGGCGAAAATTAGGAATAGAGGTGGCCAGTAAAGTACATTTGCTTCAATAGTGTTTTGAGGATCTGTGCTTCACTTGAGTCGTATTTTTGTCGAGAACGTCCTACTTTTACTCCACACGCTGAAAGTAATCTGTAAAGCACTTTGTGATACCTTTCAGTATGAAAAGTGCTTTATAAATAAAGATTGATTGATCCAAAAGCTCCATTGTAAAATCTATATTTGGCCACTTGGTTTGTTCATTTTAAAAGACTAAGGGGGTCATTTACACGGTACAGTGTACTAAAATGGAACAAAAAGCAAGCGCAGTTGATATTTTTAAAAATGTTTGGTAACGCTTTAGAATACAGCACGCGAGTTCCAGGTGTAAGTACGGGTAACAAGAAAGTAATTACACATGTAAGTACAGGTACTCTTACAACGTGTAACAAGGGGGAACACTGTGTAACAAGGTAGTAGAAAGTGTAACTACATGTCAAGGTGTAGTAAAGATATTCTAAGAGCAATTAATGGTGCTGAGCTGTCACATAGTTGTGGCAAAAGGGAATGTGGTTTTATAAATTGTGCGTTAATTTGAATGTTGCAAGACAACAGTATTACTGTTGTGAAAGTGAAAACATGACTCTCACTTCATTTTACAGCCCGTGCTGGCCTGTACACATTAGTTACAGTATTCATGCACATTGATAACGTGGTCATTTTCCTTGTTTTGCTGTATTTTTGCCTGGAGTCATGTCTTCACTTTCACAACAGTAATACTGTTGTGAAAGTATGTGAAAGCTCAGCACCATTAATTGCTCCATTTCATTCATACTGTATTGGCTTGGTAGTTTTGTTGTGATTGTATGATGTCCTTTTGAATGAAATAAATAAATACAAAAATGAAAAAGATGACCTTTACTACACCTTGACACGTAGTTACACGTTGTACTACCTTGTAATACTGTGTACTACCTTGTAATACTTTGTACTGCCTTGTAATACTTTGTACTGCCTTGTTACACATTGTTCCGCTTTGTAACACTTTGTACTTCCTTGTTCCCCCCTGTTACACGTTGTAAGAGTACCTGTACTTACATGTGTAATTACTTTCTTGTTACCCGTACTTACACCTGGAACTCGCGTGCTGTATTCTAAAGCGTTACCAAATGTTTTATATAGGCTATATATTTGCGCAAGAAATGAGTATGTGGGGAGAAGCAGCAGGAGTATTTATTTGCTATAGTCTAATAATAATTCAGTTTTTTTATGAAAAAGTGATAATTATTGATTGTGGACATCTGTCACTTATCCTTATAACTTGTAAATGTTCCCTCTGTCAGGAATAAGAGCCGCAGCAGTTTTGCACAGACTCTGCTCGTGCAGCTACAGTAAGTCATTTGTGTATCACATTTGCAGCACTAACAATACGCACAGTTTCTAATAGTAAATCAGGAGCAACACGCACACTCGCTAATTTGAAGTATTACTCGCAATTTAGCTCCAGGCTTAGTAAATGACCCCGTAAGTAAGTAAGTGCTTTATTTGTCATTATACAATAGTACAACACAATTGTAATGATAGTATGTGGACAGCAGGTGGCGCTGTGATGGTGCTCTGAACAAAGTTTTTCCGTAAGTGAATTCAGGCACGATATTCATGTTTTTCAAACTGCAACGTTAATTCTCACAACACTTAACCACTGCTAATACTGAAGTACTTTCACTTAACATACATTTTACTGAGCAACTTTTCTTATATTGAAGCAGTAGTATCTGTTAATGAAATCAAGTAATTTGACCAGAACATCGGTGAAACACTGATAATATATATAAGAAAGAGATTTTCACCTGGACTGGGTTGATTTAATTTCAGAAGTTTTGCTTTTCTCTTGATTACATTCCAGATTAAACTTTTAACTGAAAAAACAAACTAGAAAACAGCAGAGCAAACTTGTGAAAAGTTGTTGATATTACACTAAAAATAACTCGACAAAGCAGCCTCTTTTCCATAATTGTGGCCCAAAGTTTTATTTACAGAACACACATTTCAAAGGATAAAGTCTATTCCCACTGTACACATTAGTAATCTTATTCAAAAGCTGTGCCTCTCAGCAGATGACATCACAGACGAGATTAGTTTTCTTGCTGGCTCCCTAAAAAAATAGACATAAAATGAGCCCGTCTCTTGAACAGAAATCTAACAAGTAAACAATCAAGAAGAAGAGCAGCTTTATTTATACAGCACCTTTCACAGACATGGTCACAAAGCGCTTTACATGAGACAATTACACACTTGCCCCACACTCATGGTGTTCAGTTTCCCCTGGGGGAGACCGACAGAAGCGCTGTCACACATCTGCGCCAACGGTCCCTCTGACCTCCACCATGCATTTACACACACGCACATCATTCATCCTGGCCTATTGTACATGTTTTTAGTGGTGGGGGAAACCGGAGCTCCAACTCATTGAAATGCTTTAATCCTGTCTGAGCCTGTTCCTAAAAATGCACACGTTATGTTTGCCATCGTATCCAGGACCAGATTTAATTTGAACGTTCTCTCCCCACACAAATGAATACGTTAAGTGATGATGTCATCGCTCCACTTCCGGGTCTAATATTTAGCCCTATTGACTATAATGGGATTTTGCTGATTTTAACCTGCTGTACAGCCGACTACAAGGATCTTTCTAAACATGTGATCACACAGAAATATTACATTTACATTAGTGATGCTTTTCTGGCATTAATTATTTTTGTTTCCATATACAATGAAGGCTTAAATATAGAAATATGTTTATTCTACCTGGAGACATGGTGAGATATATTATTCTAATTCGGTGTAAAACAGTTGTTGGCCGTTTATCTGTTATTTCAGCAGGACATTCAGATAAAGTTGCAGTTTTTTGCTGTGTTTTTCTGGAGCTCTCAACAGTTTGGACCCGGAAGTAGCTTATTATTGTGTGTGATGTCACACTTAAAACAATGTATCGGGAAGCCTTGGCAAGGCATGTGATGGCATTTATATTATTTCTGTGGTTTCTTTATCATTAACATCTTATAAGAATGATGTTTAGTGGCCACCGGATGTGTATCTGATCCCACAAAAAGCAGAAACGTACCTGAATTTGATTTAAGACGCTAATTTGTATGTAAAATATTATCTCAAAAGGTCATTGATGATTTCTAACGAAGCTTTGACGTCACTAAATGTGGTCGATGGGTTGAAAACATCTGGATCGTTCATAATTTGCGATTGATTGATGGCTAATGCTAACGGACTCTGAAAGTCTCCCGGACTAGCCGACTTGCTTACTGTACTGTCCGCATATGTTAGGATTGAACGCCACTTCTCCTTTTCATTTCTCTGATCCCACCCAGGTCTCTCCTGATTGGACCTCACAGGCCGGTTCACAGAAAATCTTGTCCCATTGGTCAAAGTGATGGCACCAAGGATTCTGAGATCAGCAAAGGGAGACACTTAAAGAGAAAAAAGAAAACGTTAAGAATATGTGACATCATCTTCCAGGCCCAGGCGGTCAGTTACACTATAACGACTTGTAAAACGTACAGTCTATCACTTTAAGGAGCCATAAATCCCATCACTAACCGCCTTAACCGCACCTGCTCTTCTTGTTCACAGTGTCACTAATCAAAACAGTCTTTGTTCTTGACAGGAGCCAAACTTGTGGATCTTATGGCACAAGTTGTGTCTGAGGCCACCCCCACGGTTCAATGTGGGTCTGTGCTTTTGGTCCATAACTGTGAGGTTAAAATTGGTTTGAGAGAGATGTAAAGGAGGCTAAAAAGCACAGACTGAACTGTGGGGGTGGCCTCACACACAGTTTGTCTCCTTTATACGATGGATTTTGTTTCCCATACGCCTGTGGGACAAAAATAAATACCCTAAGCTAAGCAAACTACAATACAATAAGGCTAGATCATTGGTCAACTTGATAATGGAGTTTTTTGCCAGTTTTCATTTTTGTGATAAATAGATTTGTCCTGGAGGTGAGCACAGTGCAGTGATGATGGAGCACTAAGGCCTCCACAAACAAACAACCCCAAAACAGTCGCTAATCAGGAAACATGAGCTGCGAACAACTCTGTTCAACCTTCCTCGACTCTGTTCCATTTTGGTGCAGTTGGAGAGAAGAATCTTTAGTTTAAAGTTGAGAAATGTTTTGAATCTGCTTAGGGCAAGGCAAGTTTATTTGTATGGCACATTTCATGTACATGACAACTCAATGTGCCTCACAGCAACACCAAACACAATAAAAATACAATAAAAAGCATCAAAAACACAATCAAAATCAATAAAACAAATCAATCGATACATCCATTCTTCCATCCATTTTCTTCCACTTGTCCGTTGCCGGGTCGTGGGGGCAGCTGTTGGAGCTGCCCAAATCACATTGCACCAGCCCCTATGGCTCCTCCTGCAGGTGGTGGGTCCACAGAAGGACGGCCTCATGGTTCTAACCGGGCCTGTTGGTCTCTCATAAGGGGCTTCTGAACCGCTCTTTGTCTGGCCCGTCACCTAGGACCTGTTTGCCATGGGAGACCCTACCAGGGGCACGAAGCCCCCGACAACAGAGCTCCAGGATCATGCAGGCGCTCAAACCCCTCCACCACGTTAAGGTGGCGGTTCCAGGAGGGGTCAATGGATACAATTACATTTAAAAAAAATCTCCATAGGCAGCAGTAAAAAGGTGTCCTTTCAGCCTGGACTTAAAAATACTCCGGGTTGAGGCCTGTTTCACATCCTCACTGAGGCAGTTCCAGATCTGAAACTGAAACGCAGCCTCACCGTGTTTCGGGGTGACTCTGGGAACCACCAGGAGACCCCTCCCTAAGGATCTCAGGGTGGTTCATACAACTTTAACATGTCAGCGATGGACTTTGGTGACTGACAATGAAGGGACTTGTACACAAGCAGAGCTGTTTTAAATTCTATTCTCTGAGTGACAGGAAGCCAGTGCAGAGACCGGAGCACTGGACTAATGTGGTCGTATTTCCTGGTTCTTGTTAGGACTCGAGCAGCAGCGTTCTGGATGTTCTGCAGCTCTAACAGCTGGTTTAGAAAGGCCAGTGAGCAGCCGTTACAGTAGTCTAACCTGCTGGAGACAAAAGCATGAGTGATGCTTACAGTATGCATCTAGAGAGATTCCAGAGTAAATGTTATATTTTTGTGTGATGTTTAGATCAGATGTTTAGAAAAAGCATTGAAGATTAAAAACAGCTAAATTCCATTATAGTGAATAGGACTAAAGTTCAGTTGGACCCGGACGTAGAGCGCTGACATCATCACTTAACAAACATATTACTTTAGGTCAGTGTTTCTCAAACTTTTTCAGCCCAAGGTCCACTTTATCTTCCAATTTTTTTCTGAGGGCCACCTTACGGTTGCCAGGTCCGAAGTGGCTTTTTAAGCCTTTCTGCAGGTTAAAAGACTGTTGCCTTGTGGTTTTCAATGTAAATGGGCTATTTTTTATCATATTTTTGGATCAAAATCCCTTATTTGAATGACAAAATCTCAAATCAATGGCTGTGAGAGCTGCTTTTTCAATATGAGAGGGAGAAAAGGGCGGTTTATCATCATCGTCACTAGTAAAAAACATTGAAAATTCCAGCTGTGCCGTATGTCAGCAGGTTTTCTGCGGTTTTTCTGATATTTTTGGGCGGGTTTAGCTGCCTAGACCTGGCAACCCTGCACTTAACAGATAAGCTAAATGTATGTTTAATATGCAACTGTTTCAAGTCAAAAACTAATTATTCAAACACAAATGCAATGATATGATCAGACGTTCTTATGTGAATCTTATTTCATCAAAAAGTAAATGTGAAACAAACTGCATGTGGAAAAAAAAACACTGCAATTGACACAGCTTGTCTTATTCAGTGGTTCAGCAGGTACTTGCTACCTTACAAGAATATAATTAAATACACACATGTTAAGTGCCACTGTAATGCTAACAAGACACATGCCCGCTCTGACTTTATTCAGTGACAACAATAACAAAGAGAGGGGAAGCTAAGCAGCATGTTTACATAAGGACCAGTCTTTTCAAAGCCAGGTTTCCAGCGTGAGCAGATAAACAGTGGATTTTAAAGGATAAATCGCCTGATAAGCACTTTAATAATTAGAAAGACACACGAATAAACCATTAGGCTAATACAGCAGTAGCTTAAAGTTTAGACATTTGCGCTAGCAGCTGAGCTAAAGTTAGCATTTGACCTGTTGTTGTACAAAAACAACATACCTTTAGAAAAGTTCCACGTTATGACTGATCCACGGGGCAAAGGGGCATGCTTTAGGTGAACCGGTCTTATTTTCTGTCCCAGCCTTGATTAGTTGCCACTAGAATTAGCATGTTGTTGCTGCTAGTGATGCTATTGTGCGCAGTGATTAAAAACACGTTTGCAGAGATGAATAACTCTGTAATTGAATTCTCCAGGTTCAGCGCTTCAAAATTAGATACTGTTTAAAACGGTGGGAGCCAAAATAAGTATCAGTTCAGTATCGGATATTTGTAACCAATACCTGATACCAATTTTTTTTTTCCAGGATCGGCCCCGATGTCTGATACCAGATCGGTGCCTTCCTAATAGGGCTGGGCGATTTTGGGAAAAAAAATAATCAGGCTTATTTTCCATTTCATTTATTTTTTGCTCTTCACCATAATATGTTTAAAGGGGGGTATTATGTAAAATGGACTTTTTCAAGCTTTATATCATGTTATTATGTCATTCCCTCATTAAACACATGCCTGGAGTGTTGCCTTGGCTCATTCACATATTTTTGAGTAATCAGTAAAAACTTAGACGGCAGCCATTTTAGGTGTAGCTATGCCTCAGTCCTCCTAGGAACGCCCCCACCTCCTGGAGACGCCTCTGGACCTTTTGTCACCAGCCAAGCCACCAACCACTGCTCCTCAGCTCAGCAGAGCCCCTCCCCGCACAGTAGTGTTGTTTAGATGCCACAGCAGTGTGCTGAAGGGGGCGTGTCGGAAAGCTTCTTAAAGAGACAGAGGCCTATTTCAAGACGTTCAGTACAGCCATTTTGAGAGAGCAATTTTATTCAAGGCAGTTATTTTAATTTACTGCATATACAGACCAACAGAAGGTTACGTCATCATTGTAGTATGCTATAGATTGGTGCTATGTGATTGAAAAAAGCACAATACCCCCTCTTTAAGTTTGTTGGAGCACAAACTGAAACATGTCTTACTGACTTACAAAACAAAACAAAGCAACACACCCTCTTTAAGAAGGCACCAAGGTTACATACTGTATGCTCTTTGTGCTTTTCACTGAAACATGAGCACCAACATGAACATGGATGGATAATTACAATAATACTTCGGCAGATAGTTCCCCATATTGATCGATCTCGATTTTGGATAGATTTTTTGTGTGTGTTAAAAATCAATACATGTGGTCTTTCCTGGACTAGCAAGTAAACAGATGCCGCGACCAAACTTAAAACTACAGCTAACTCATCAGCAAAAACAAACTCCACCACACTTCTCACAGTACAACACCCCCTCACAGCAACACACAAGCATCTGCAAAGGAGACGCAAAAAAGTGCAATATTTGAAGAATGTCAGAAGCAGACAGTGAGCGCATGTTTGTGTGAGGAACCTCACAAAGGCATAACTTCCATAGTGAAGCGCTAACAACACTACTCCAGCTAATCCAAGGCTGCAGCCTCAAAAATACTCCACATGGTCCAAATAGTGATGATAGTTTTCCTCTTCGGAGGTAAACTTTTCATCCCCGTGTGCGGGTCCTGGTCCTCTGACGGCTCCTCGCGTGTTTCTGATTTTACTCTTAAAATCACCAGGTCCTCTCCTCATGCTGCTGCCCCATGTGCCATCCTGTGCTTCCTGTTTGTTTGGGCCGAGTGTTTCCCTGGGATTGACCCGACAGGCACTGCAGCGGTCCTTTTTTTTTTCCAGAATACGACAGGATTGGCCAATTCTGTTGATTAAAACGCACCACGCGATTATGGAGATCGACCTTTATTAAAATTGAGATTAGATTAAAATTTGATTAATTGCCCAGCCCTACTTCCTAATGACTATGCCAGGAATCATTGGGCTCACATTGTGGAAGAGTGGTTCAGGGAGCATGAGACATCATTTTTGCACATGGGCCACCACAGAGTTTAGTTTAGTTTATTTATTTATTTTTTGAGCAGTTTACATTTTAACAACATTCACATTCACATTATTCTATTACAGGAGCTCAAAAAAAAGGAGTAGGCTGAAGCCAGAAGCTTATATATACGCCTACCCCGTAATCAATATAATCATTTACATTTCCCGGTGATACTGCACAATCCATCTGTATCCAAAATAATAATTCACAAAACAAAACAAAAGAACAAAAAAAACTCAATTCCAGAGGCGGGTAGTACTCAATTACATTTACTCAAGTACATGAACTTGAGTAACTTTTAGAAGTAATTGCACTTCTTAGAGTATTTTATCCATACAGTACTTTAACATTTTGACTGTACTCTTGCGTGAATAATAGTTACATTTTCCATCAAAACAGCATCAAGAAACAACATTTACCTATGGATTACTACAATGAATCTTCTTTGAGTTTATCATTAAATAGACATCAAACAAACTTACTTTTACAGAGTCCAAACTGGAGAAATTTAAGGATTATATATCAGACTTGATCACAAACTGAACAAAGAAAAAAACAGCACAACTATATCAGTCGTCTTGTTTCTGCAATGTGCTACAGGAAGACAATCACCAATGCCACTCCTAGTCACAAATATGCAAGTTAGTTGGTATTCTGTGGTCCTGCTACTTCACCTTTGTCACAACCATCTCCTCTGCTGTAGATTTTATGTTTGAGTACGTGTATGGTATTTATTTTATTATAAAGGGGGGGTATTATGTAAAATCGACTTTTTCAAGCTTTATATCATGTTATGTCATTCCCTCATTAAACACATGCCTGGAGTGTTGCCTTGGCTCATTCACATATTTTTGAGTAATCAGTAAAAACTTAGACGGCAGCCATTTTAGGTGTAGCTATGCCTCAGTCCTCCTAGGAACGCCCCCACCTCCTGGAGACGCCTCTGGACCTTTCGTCACCAGCCAAGCCACCAACCACTGCTCCTCAGCTCAGCAGAGCCCCCTCCCCGCACAGTAGTGTTGTTTAGATGCCACAGCAGTGTGCTGAAGGGGGCGTGTCGGAAAGCTTCTTAAAGAGACAGAGGCCTATTTCAAGACGTTCAGTACAGCCATTTTGAGATAGCAATTTTATTCAAGGCAGTTATTTTAATTTACTGCATATACAGACCAACAGAAGGTTACGTCATCATTGTAGTATGCTATAGACTGGTGCTATGTGATTGAAAAAACCATAATACCCCCTCTTTAAATATATATATACAGGTTTTTATGTTCTAAATGTTTGCCCTAGTTAGTGTAGTGCATTAAAAAGCCAGGGTGAAAAGTGGCCCATTGAGAGTGGGACATGCCCCCAATCATACAAGCCTCACAGCCGGAAGGTCCTGCATTCGATGACTGAGTCCCCTCGGGGTTTTCCCACAGTTTTCCCCATCAACCCAACTTCAAACATACACAGCAGTCGAAAACCTCCAGCTAAATGCTCCTGACCGAGGTCTGGATATAGGTTTCCGGGCGCTGCAGGCTCCTGACAGTCGCCCTGAGGTGCTGGTTGAAAGGTGGGAGGAAAAGTCTGCCTACAGGGACAATAAAGTGAAGAAAACACCACTACAGCCACCGTTTTGGAAAAGTTTGTATGTTGCTATGTCACAGGAGTTTCTAAAGTGTTGCAAAACCCAGAAAGATAAAATAACATTTGAATGATATCAAACAGTTGCTCAGCTCGACAGTGACTGACAGAGACATGCTCGTATTGAATCATCAAAGTTAAGCATTTGGAAAAGGAGCGATTGTGTTCAAAACCACATGTTTGGCAAAATCTCCAGAGCAACTTGTCAGGCACATGTAGCTGGGGGATTAGCCGATTGTTAATTCTTGGGGAAAACAAAGAAAACCTATCAACGCACAGCACATCCAAACTCCAATAAGGTCACACCGAACCCAGAAGCGCGAAGTGTGGCTAATATTTGATCTTATTTAGCGCTCTGTACACTTACCACCAAATTACTCTTCCTGTTGGAAAAACAAATGGGTTTTCTTATCCAATCTTTTTAACAAATGACTCATTTAGTTCATACAAATTCTAATGTAGTCGCATCCGCTCATGTGCTGTTTGTTGCCTGTAGCCAAATCCGATCAGAATCCACCTCGCGCTCCTTTATTTAGTGGTTAAGATGCTTTCCCTCCCTCTCAGGGCTGTGCATGTGTAGGCAGATGTTGTGCGCTCACCTCTGTTCACTGTGGGTGGATTTGTACAATCTAACTGGAGATATTCGGAGGGGTGGACGTCTTGTGCGTGTGTGTGTGTGGGCACAAGTTTTACTGCTGTTTTTAAACCAGAAAATCCCTCATTTAACTAAACTGTTTTTTTCCACAGTAAACCGTGGCTCTGCAGCAGTGATGTAACATGTAATTTAATTTTGACAGGACTTTTGAAATGTAAGCCCTCTGTGGTAACATTTCTGAATGTCAAAGCTCACTGCGGGAGAGGGGGTTTAATGATAGTGCAGCGTTTGTGAAACGGTTACTCAATTAGAGACATGTTGGGCCTTTTTGACACTGGCGGGCTGTAAGACGGCCTCTTAACATTAAGTGCAGAGCCATTGGACAGACGATGCATCAGATTTTGTGATGCAACTAAAACTGAGAGTGCAAACATTTTAAAATTGGCACCATTTTGCACATAGAACCGGGCTTGATTAAAGCAGTACTAAGTAACTCTTGCCCCTAGAGGCCATAAGCGCAACTGCAGGTGTCTTAGCAAGTTACGATTTTTTAACTTATTAAATGTCTTGGAGAGTAAATACTACGCTGACAGAAAAGACAAAGGGACAGAGGGATATTGTACATCCAGTTATACAATGGAAATAATTTTTTTCACTCAAACTTGGCTGTAAATACCGTTTAAAGTGGCGCTAGCCCGCAGTTAGCTTTGCCTGTTAGCCTGTTAGCTTCTTCTCCGTGATTCTATTAGTGTGTATTGCTTGCTCCGCCCCGGTGGCAGTCAAGTTGCAAGCATGGTTTTCTGACCAGAGACACCAGGGGGAGAAGAAAGACCCTCCAATCATCCCATTAACACTTGTATTACCCCCAGAGGGACTACGGAAAGGATTTATTAAGGTGAACACGTTACTTAGTACTGCTTTAAGCTTAGGACTAATCGTTAAAATATTTCATCAATCCCACGTATCATCCACACGAAACAGGTGTTTTGGGGGTCTGGAAACAATCATTGTCCCTAAAACGATGACATCACAGCACCAATGTTGTGTATGTTGGATGGACAGACCTTTTGCCTTTACTGCATAATTCTCCACTCCTCTGCTTGACCGCCAATCACAGGTGACGAGGAGAAAAACTCTGCAGAGTAAAAGGCTTCTCTCATGGCCTCAAGACTAGTTGGCAACATGAGTTGCTGCTGGTCACGGAGATTTCTCTGTTACGTCCCCTGGAAATGAGGCTTCACCTCTTGTTGAGGAGGAGCTACTGCCCTCTTCAATGGACCCGCTCTACACCCTGGCTTTTTAACACACTACACTATGCAGGGCTTACATATTACATCATTTCATTGTACATAAAGAAAAATAATAATAAATAAAAAGGAAGCAAAATTGTAAACTAATCAATACCAAGGATGGAAATGACAACTGGGAAGTAGCAAGATCACGGATAATATGTATTTAATATTCCTTGTAACACAAAACTAGTGACTTTCAGGAATGTTGACTGTGTTTGGCATTAATGACCATCCATAACTAAGTAATGGCCTTTTGTCGCTTGCTTTGTGCCGGAGGTTGTGCACGGGGTGGGAGCGTTGTTGTAGTTGTGGGGTGTACATAGTGGTATTCACTGAGTGTAATATGTATAATAATGTGTCTTTTTATGTTTTTAATGTTTTATCGTTCTAATGTTTAATGTTTTTATTGCAATGATATCGGGGGTGGGCGCTTATAAGCTTTTGCTTCGGCCCACTCCCTTTGAGCAGAATTTTAACTGCTCAAATAAACTAAAATGAAACCGCGACTCCCTGGCGAAAACAGGTTCGCAGACAGACACTATTTGTTGTCTGTGACCCGTGAGACGTTTCTGTGACGTCCCTGCAATGTCTCGGAGACCTGTCAGATACCAAGGACATCTTAAAGAGACATAAAAGGTGACGTCGCAGAGAATTCACTGAGACATCTCCCAAATTAGAAGACATCTCAGAGACGTCACCGGGACTTCTGGGCACAATTTATGTAGTTGGTTTCATCAAAAGTAAAAATGAATCCTCAAAGTTGATCTGAGCCAGTTAAACATTGCTTGTGGTGCTCATTTAGTCGTCCAAATTAGGGCTGGGTACAGTAAAAAAAAAAGTATACTGGTACTTAAACGATACTTGGTTTACAATACCGATATCTGAACAATACTCCTTTTGATTAACTATACTAAAATACTGATGAACTGGTGAAATAACTGAGAATCTTCCTTTACTGCTGTACCTGAACCTAACGGGCATAACAACTTGGTCTCTGCTTGGAAACTGCTTTCAATACTTTTATTTTCTCGATACCAGTGAAAAGACACTTGGAGTTGCCAGAAAATCTCTTACGCTAATGTTATCTAACTGTTGTCCGCTTCTGTTGACACTCGTCTTGAAAGAACGATCATGTTAAACACTTGTTGCTTGCTTCATGAGTGGTGATAGCCACATTGTGAGCGCCTGCTTGTTGTCTGACGATGGCTCAGGTAACAGTTAGGGATGTACCGATCCGATATTCAGTATCGGTAGCCGATCCGGGCATTTTGGGAGTATCGGATCAGATTTGATGACTGGATGGGTCCGATACAAAAGATGGATGTGAATCTGTGGTGCTGGATCTGCAGCGGCTCCAGCAGGTTTACCGCACCGAAGTGCTTTGAGGTTTATCTCAGCATACAGTAGTCAAAAAACGTCCAGACTGGAGCCGCTGCAGATGCAGGACCGCAGATTCACGGCCTTCATGCTAGGCTTTAATTGCTAACCTGCCACTAACACCTGCTTCTTAAAACGTAACAAATTTAAATTTCAAAGCTAAAGCCAAAACTTCTTGCATGTTTATTGTTGTGTTCTTTATGGAGAGAATGATGGAGACTCGTTCTATTAAAATCAAAATCATTATTTTATTCCCTGAATTCACAATCTAAAACAAACGCTATGCGAAAGGCTACATGGTGATGTCCAGTGACCAGCCAGGAATGGAGCCAAGAGAGTGAAGGAGCGGCCCCGTGCCTTGGCCTTTTATAAACACAGGAAGTAGGCGGCTCCTTGTTGAAGAACCAATCAGTGTCCTTGGAATGCTTCTTCTGCTGCGCGACCTGACTCCGCATTCTAACACACTGCCCCCCAGTGGATATCAGAATAAAGACAACAACGATACAGCAAAATGTCCGCCCAATTCAAAATGAACCTTAAAGCACAGATTACAATCAACACAGTTTCATATATAATCATTAAAGCCTATTATGATAAAAAAACATATATATAAATATTCAACATTATTAAAAAAAAGCCAACTGGTCAAACTGCTGTAGCCTAATATCCATAGGCTACAATATATAGAATGATATAATGTTATATACCTTGGTCATCTGTACCCAGCCTTATGTACTTGATTTTGATTCTGTGTATGTGTGTGAGTGTAGAGTAAAGGGGTGTAGGTGTATGTGTGTATTGTGATAACTGTATACATTGGGAGGGTGGGAGGGTTTGACGGGTGAGAATGTTTTTAATGTCTTTTTAAATGCAAGCACTTTGTGACGCACCTGTGTATGAAAAGCGCTCTATAAATAAAGATTGATTGATTGATATAAAAATATAATACTACCAAAAGACTGTATCGGATCAGTATCTGCCAGCATGAATTGTCAAAATATTGGATCGGGAGCTCAAAAAAGCGGATCGGTACATCCCTAGTTACAGTTCCCATGACAGTCGTGGTGTATTTCAGTCGTGCCATCTTCTCCAGTGAAAGCTATAAATTTAGTGACTGGAAAGAGTCGGGCAGATTTCAGGTAGAGCACAGGGGCCACTGTGTTTCTTTGAATGTGGCTTCATTATCAAAGATGTTTTCTCTTTCCCTGTCAGTGCTCGTCTCAGTGTCATGTAACTTTACTGTATGTCATCGCAGGGCTTGGTAATCCACACCATGACAGTATTCTTACTCACTATACGGCCTCCGCATTTGCATAAAGAGTGGAGGAGGCAGCGACTTACCAGCGCCCTGCATATTGATCAGAACGGCTGCAAAAGATGGATTAAAACGCCACCGGCAAACGCGTGAACACATCAGTTTTTTTCTCTCTCTTCCAAATAACCTATTTTTACACCATGCCCAGAAAAGACTGTGAATCATGAGGTTAGCAGTCAGACCCGGTCCAACGCTGACAGTGATGGATCTCGTGTTTGTGGAGGAAGACATTAATTTTTATGAGGTAAAAATGCGCTGGACTTTGAGCAGTTTTACAGGTTTTTATTATAAGTCCATGAATGTCTAGTTGAAAAGACAATGAAAGGAAAAAAAAATAATAAGTACTTGAGAGTGATTAAGTGATCATTGTATCCATGAAGCACGTTGTGTCATGTGAATTTGCGTTTTGCTTGGCAAGTTAGTCAGTTCTGTTATTGATTCAAGCTAACAACAGGTTTCTGTAAGCTCTCAGCTGAACGGGGGGTTTTCAACACACATTGTTTTCTTCAAACGACTTCTTCAGCTGGAGACTAAAAACATGTGCAACAGGTTCAGGTTTACTTTATTACTAACCTCTGGTACAGTAGATGTGTCTTGCGGCATGTGACAGGTTTGGCGTCGAGACAAACAGATTTTGTTTAATTTATTTTTTTTAATTATTATTTTTATTGCATTTAATACATTTAAGAAAGAATAATAAACAATTAAGGAAAAAACAACAAAGAGAAGAAAAATAAAAAAAATAAAAAAGAAGCAATACAAACAAAACCCCACTCCCAGCCTATTTACAATATATACGTACACATTTACAAAGCTATAGAGAAGACATATATAACAAAACAAAATTCATGGCAATAAATAAATCAATGTAGAAAAACAAAACAATAACAATCTGTACACGTACTGTATATACGCATACATATTCACACGTACACACATATATATACACAATATTCATACAAACATACATACACATGTACACTTAAACATACGCGCACTCGCAAATACATAGATAAATAAATGCAATAGAAATGACAGCAATAAAACGTTTCACTATCAAAGCATAATCCATCCACTAACAATATAACAATATTTACAAATAATATAGAGACAAACAGAGTTAATAAATATCGCAGACGGACATTAGCATATTGGCTCACCATGATACAAAAATCTATTTCAGTCTCATTGTATCAACAATAATAAATACATTCATAAGTTTATTACCAGCTCCGTGGACTTTATGTGGAAGGAATAGCTGCTGAGGGAGCAAAGCTGTTCCTATAGCGCTTTCAGCAGGACTCCCCTAAAAGTGATTCAGAATCTCAATGGGACTTAAAAATCAAGGTAAATATATATAAATGTCCTAAAAAGTCCCAATAATAACTCGTCAACAAAGGGATCAAAATGAAGGTATTGTGACAAAAGTTAGTCGGTCTACAAGAACTTAGAATGGACTGTTCCAATTAGAACAAAAATATGTTTCAATAGAAATAGAAACAATAGATAGACTTGATTAGACAGCGATTAGAAAGATTTATTGACATGTACATACTTTTGGCATCAGACCCCGGCAGTTGACATCGATATATGAATTAAAGTTAGTATGGATGGGTAAGTGAGCGTTAGGGATGTCTTCCCCCGGAGCCTGGACACTGGTGGATGCATGATGGGAGAAGCTGTGGATAAAAGAGGCGGAGAAGGGGAGGAGGTGGGTTGCAGCACAGCTGGGAAGCAGACGAGTCATGAACGCTGGAGGCATAAAAGCAGAACCAAGGGTGATAATTGTCTGCAGCGAAAGGTGTGACCCTCGCAAGACGTGATCATTAGCTGGAGGAAGGTGATGCTGAAATTCTCCCCGTCTCCCCGGTTGAATTTACGCCTAGGTTTCATTAGACTGACTGATCTTCGAGTGTGCATGTGCACCTAGAGGAGCATGTCGGTTGAGCCTCTTTATTAAGGCTTTTAGATTCATATATGCTATGTAGGAATCCCTCTGAAAATGAGTCTTAATCTCAGTAGGACTTTAAAGTGATAATCCGTAAAATTGCATAATGAGGACCATGTAATCCCTACTTTAAATAAAGGATAGAAAATGTAGTAAGCAGTATTTTGTATCTAAAAGTTCTGCTCAAAACAAAACCATTGGGGGAAAAACTAAAAGCAGCTAATTTGGCAACGTGAGCTCTTTTTTTTTTAATCAGAGAAAGTCCCACTGAGATCCGGAGTCTCATTTTCAAACTGCACACAGAAAACCTGCACCACTTTCCCTCTCGTCGTGCAGATGTACTGAAGAGCAAGTATGAAAAAGTCCACTTTAAAACAACAATCTCATGCAATAAAAGCATTTTGAGGAAGGAAGGAGGTTTACAAATGTGCGTGGACGAAACAAAGTGCTGCAGGTATGTTTTCTGATGTTAAAACTAAGACATATTGTGGTTAAAAGCTTCGGGGGAAAAAAGTCAACGAAGCACAACACGGGGCCTCTAAAAGTCTGTTATTCAAACTTTCTTCTCTACGTTCACAGTTCTCTGTATTTCCTCTGATCTTTTGTGCAAATACTCTGCTTCATGCTGTCTTTTTTTGTGTGCCTGGATTTGAACCCTACTTCACATTTTTGTATTTTACATTTTCAGTCACACCAGTAGATTCGGCATTATTCTCTTTCCCAGTCATGTGGCGCTTTTGATCTTGGAGCCATTCCTTTTTCAATAGCTTATCCTTCACCCCCGTACAACGAAATGTGCTGTACGAAGCCCGAGGAAGTCTTTAGAATATATTCACTGATGGGAATCGCAAATTCTTTGAGTACAGTCTGTATGGTAGTGTATACTGAATGTATTTGGCCATGTTTTGAAATCACATTTAATTCTGTAGATTTTCCCCATATAACTTCAATTACCATTCATAACATTCATAGAAAAAATACATAAATAAACTGGACTGGAGGGCAAATGGAAATGGCAGCCTTCCATAGAAAATTAGCGGAAAACTTTTGACAAAAGATCGCGGTAAATATTATTTAAAAAATCGATGTGGTCAACATGCACATCGCTGTAGGCTACACAAACAAATGTAGGAAGGAGAAAAGCATAAAGTTTAACAGGTTAAACACAAAGAAAGCAGCAGCTCACAGCGATCAGGAGGAGATGGTATATGACCAACCCATGAGTGAATTTGCTCACTTCACGCTAACATGCACAGACACAAAAAAGTCACTCAAGTAACTTACATACATCGTGTCTGTTCCCGTGCTTAACAAGAAGGAAACAATGAGGACAGCCACATATCAGACTTTTAAAACAAGCACTTACTAAAAGGCATATATTATGTCACCGGCCTGGAGACTAGTTGGAGACTCGTTGGTCACGGAGATGTCAACAAGACGTCCCCTTGGAAAGTCTTGGTATAAAGGTGCTCGTCATATAATTAGAATATCATGAAAAAAAAAAAAATTCTGTAATTGAACTTAAAATGTGAAACTAATATATATTATAGACTCATTTCATTCAAAGTGACATGTCAAGCCTTTATTTGTTATATTTTTGATGATTATGGCTTATAATGTTCTAATTTTATGAGATTTTTTATTTGGGGTTTATAGAAGCTGAGCCATAATCATTAAAATTATAACAAATAAATGCTATACATATCTCACTTTGCATGTAATGAGTCTATCATATATTGGTTTCACAGTTTAAGTTGAATAACAGAAGTGAATGCCCTTTTTCATGATCTAATTATATGACGAGCACCTGTATAAAGGAACAGGTTCGATTTCAGTGGAGACCACATGTTATCTCTGCATGGTCTCAGACAGGTTTACGTGGTCTTGAGACCATATAAAGCAGTTGTGTCGCAAATAAGATTGTTTTGTCCTCAACCTGTGAGACGTTTCTGTGACGTCCTCGAAATGTCCCCGAGACCTGTGGGTTACCAAGGGGATCTTAAAGAGACTCCATAAGACTTCCATAACAGATTAGAATAAAGTAGTCAGGAAAGGTGAGTGCATCGATGGGTCCAAAGATGTAGCTGCTTCAGTAGCCATAGAGGAACAGAAAAAGAGGCTACGACTCCTCATGTCCCCATGTTAATATAAAGCACTTTTAACTTGATAGTCAGAGTATAGTTTTTATTAAGATGTCAGATTACTGGACTTACAGTTTGCTTATTACTTTGTGTATGACAAATTCAATTCTATTTTGGGTAGCGGTTCGTCATTTTATAGTGACGGTGGGTCCCGACACGATACCATACCAGTTGGTAAACACTGCACTGGAATAAAATAGTATTAAATACTATTTTATTCTGCAGCACTAGCAGCATAAATGTTATGCTGCTAGTGCTACAGATCTCTGATCAGATATTGTTTAATGTTAGAGAAACTTGTCATTGATGGGGAGATACACCTGAGTGTCATCTGCATACGTCTGTATAATAGAAATTGAATATTATGATTTTGCATGATTTGATAAATATAGAATGTGAATAAAATGGGGCCTAGAACAGAGCCCTGGGGCACACCAATAGATTTGAATTGGTATGTACATTTTATTCTTATGGTGTGGGGTTTAGTGTAGTAGGCCAATTATGTGATATTAGATTTGTTTGCTTAAAGAGGGGGTATTATGCTTATTTCAATCACATAGCACCAGTCTATAGCATACTACAATGATGACGTAACCTTCTGTTGGTCTGTATATGCAGTAAATTAAAATAACTGCCTTGAATAAAATTGCTCTCTCAAAATGGCTGTACTGAACGTCTCTTTAAGAAGCTTTCCGACACGCCCCCTTCAGCACACTGCTGTGGCATCTAAACAACACTACTGTGCGGGGAGGGGGCTCTGCTGAGCTGAGGAGCAGTGGTTGGTGGCTTGGCTGGTGACAAAAGGTCCAGAGGCGTCTCCAGGAGGTGGGGGCGTTCCTAGGAGGACTGAGGCATAGCTACACCTAAAATGGCTGCCGTCTAAGTTTTTACTGATTACTCAAAAATATGTGAATGAGCCAAGGCAACACTCCAGGCATGTGTTTAATGAGGGAATGACATAATAACATGATATAAAGCTTGAATAAGTCGATTTTACATAATACCCCCCCTTTAAAATGTGAAAAGAAATAACAAAACCGGAACATACTTTGAATGCAAATTTCCGGGATTGTCATGTTTAAATGACTTCATCCCGATATTTCACTAAATATCGTTATGTAAAATTGATTCCATTTGCCTTTCAGTTAAATGTGATACTTTCACTGTAATTGTCCATGTCTATTGTTTCTGAAATACTTTTCATAAATCCATTCTCTTGCCATCTCCCCTTAAGGCTTCCACCCATGCAAACGTCCCAAGTTCAATTTGCAGTCTAGCGCTGGTAATGAGCCAAGTCTTGCCAGTAACCAGAGAATAGTGAAAAGCTAGAAAAGACGAATATAAATTAACAGGTTTTTTTTTCCCTCCCTCACCTGCTACCCACACACCCCCACCAGCCAAAGATGTTGAGCATTATCTTTTCACATGTCTTCCTCCTCTCTCTCCTTCTGCAAAAAAAATCACATGACCAGCCCGTGCTCCGCTCCCCCCTGCCCGCCCGCTCGCTCGCTCGCTCGCTCGCTCATCGCACTGTGGATATGTCGGGCTGAGCGGAAGCAGCAGAGAGGAGGAGAGGTGGGATATTTCAAGGAGGGATGTTCTCGGTTTCGCTCAAATGCCGCTTAGGGGTCATCCGACGCAAAACCAAAGGTACGGTGATGAGCTTTGTGGCACTTCGAGAGCTAAGGTTTTCTGAAAAAGCTGGCTGGACTTGGTTGTTCTCCATAGTTTTGTGCTGCAAAAGAGAAATAACTTGTTGAAATGACTTAAAGTTCTGCATTAAGGGCGTTCATGTGTATTGATAATCATGTTTGTTTTGACTTTTCCACATTGCAGTATAGTTTTTACCCCTCCTTCATTTTTTTGGGGATTATTTCAGTCATTAAAAGGCGAAATTTTGATTGAGAAAAGTCAGATAAACGTACATATATACATTTAGCCTTGGTTTGTTTAGTTTGTTGAATTTGTTCGTGTGAGTGGTTGGCTGATGGTGGTTGTTTTTTAGAAAAGTCTGTAAATGATATAGTAAAATACTGTAAGTTATATACAGAAAAAGTATCAAATAGCTATACGGCAAACTATTGTTCATTTTACAGCGCATAACTATCTTTTTAATCTGAGACAGAACTATACATTTTACACACATTTGCCATAAATATTAGAGGTTTATTTAAATAAACTGCACTTTTTACAGATTGATTCAGCAATATTATTAACAGGTAAGAATGTAAGTTTCACAGTTACATAATGAAAACTGCATTTTTGCACCGTTTCATTTAAAGAAATATCCGCCTTCACTCGTATTAGTTTACATAGGACTGCGGAAGTCAAGAGAAAATCAGTTACTACACGGACACAAAGCCGTGTTCGCGCAGAGGAACAGAGTTGACTTGTTGGTGCAAATGAACATTGGACGTTTTACACAAATCAATCAGATTTCAGATTCAGATTTATTTTTACTTAGACATTTAAAGAGTACCTAAACGGGCGTGCCAAAGCCTTTCCCCACCCACAAACAAAAGTCAAAAAGTGCTGTGAAAGAGGCGGTCTCTGAAGTTTGGGGGTGACATGCGGGGGGTGAGTGTGTGGGCCTTTGCATTGGCACAATCACAGCAGACAGATTACGTGGGAGGGACTTGGTTATATACCACAGGTACAGGGGCGGGACAATGGGCAGCACCTGATGACGATGTGTGGAGCTGGTGCGGCTTATGACGTTCTGTGGAGGCCGTGGACACGTCTCCAGCCAATCAGGAAATTCTAATTTAGTAGCAGAGTTAACCCTGAATGGGGCGCAACCCATTCGTTTCCAAAGTTAGGATTTTACACATGTTTGCGCTATAATGTCAGAATAATGTCAGGGACCAGTGGACAACACTATGAGACCCATTGAGACAGTTTATCAGTAAAAAAAACTTGATTTGGTGTTTAGTTACTCTTTAATCATTTAACAGATGACGACATAAATAAACATAAAGTCTGAAATGGAATAGGCAGAAGCTAAAGCTTATTGCGCCTATCCCAGTGTATTTACAAAACAGTATTTTTTGTTTGTTTTTAGATCGTCACAAAGAAGAAAGAAAAAAATCTATAATTTTTATGGCATAAAACTGTCAGCTGAGTTCGCTGAGTAATGGTCGAAATCCGTGAAGAAAATGTAGACACCTCACAAAAATGATTCCTTTGTAACCCAGTGTAAGGCACGGAAATGCAACGTGACTTTGAGCGTCTGGAAAAGCTCAATATAACAGTAACGGATTGTGGATGGATTTATTTGCATTTTTGTGTTGGTTTAGACGAGCAATGGTTCTCAAACTTTTCCCCGACCTCATATTTGACCTTCCAAAAACCTCTAGGCCGGGACCAAGTTCAAATCAAGACTACAGCGGGTTTTAAATAGATCTAGATTATATCCAAACCAGACGTAGACCGTTTTGACACCAGAAAATCACCTAACTTAAATGTAAGGCATATTATTACAATACAGTAAATTAAAATCATTAAAGAGGTGACGGTGGATTTGATCTTCTTTGTTCCCTTCAATTCTTATTTAGGTTTATCCCACTTATTGCACAGAGACGCTGTTATGTCTGCAGTTTGCTAATGTCTGTCTTTACTGTAGGTCTAGTCTACACTTGACCAATATCTCCTTAAAGTAATTGTACAGTGGTGTTCTGCAAGGTGCTACACGGCCTTTGAAGTTTCCCCTAATATATTTTTCATGGTTTGCTTGACCAAAACACTGTTGGTAAAGTATATGTACTGCATCCTCCATCTTTTCTGTTCCGGCTGCTGCAAAACACGGCTATTTAGGGATTGCCAAGGGGTTTCTGAGTCAAAATGGGCTTGTTTGTCATGTCGTTCATTTGCACACTCGAGTTAACGCCAGTGAGGCATGACATCTTTGCAACTATTGGTGTGTGGAATATGCAGCAAGTGAACAATGCTTGAATAGTTGATGTGTTATTGGGTTTTTAAACGTTTCATAATGTTCCTGTGTCATAAAGTACCTGGAATAGTTTTTCACTTCATTTACGAAAGTTTGTGTTATGTGGTTTGCAGAGATTGTTTCTTCTACTTTATAAAGTTTGGAGCATGTTCTTGGTTTCCTGCTGTAATAGATAAAACCTGAAACCGCCCACACATTTTCAAATTTCATAAAAACTTCACGAGGTTGGCAGTTTCAAATCCTTGCTCCTGCAGCTGCAGACGGTCATTGTGTCCTTTGTGAATGTAGTGAGTGGATGAATGGTAGTGGTTGAAGTGGCCAATACCTCAGACTGGCTTCCTTCAGTCCACTCCAGGGCAGCTGTGGCTATTATTGAATATTTCTATATATGTTTTTGTCATAATAGGCTTTAATGATTATATGAAACTGTTGATATAAGCTATAAGGTTCATTTGCAACTGCGGTTTTCTTGTTGTTCTTGCTCTTGGAGTCCACTGGGGTGCAGGGTGTTAGAATGCGGAGTCAGATCGCACAGAAGAAGAGTATTATAAAGGCACTGATTGGTTCTTCAACAAGGAGACGCCTACTTCCTGTGTTTATAAAAGGCCAGGCACGGGGCCGCTCCCCTTTCTCTCCCCCTCCTGGCTGGCCGGTCAACATGTCCAGATGTACAATGATTTTGATTTTAATAGAACGAGCCTACGTATTCTTTTTCATCCATTTTTTGAACACAACACTTTCTACCACAAGTATGGAGTGATTGAATAACAATAATGCAACATGGACCATAAAATACAACAGGTTTTTTTCTCTATTTTTTAAGCATTAACCTGTCACTTGCCGTCACCCCGATCGGGGCTAGGGTTAGGAACAGCAAATGTGATGTAAGTTTCCCTCAGACATATCTCACACATATTTTTAGAAACTAAAAGGTCTTGGCTTTCAAATGAGGTATCACACTGGCATACAAGCTTAAGCTCTCCAGTCAATTCGCTTTGAGATTTGGATATGCACAATTGCTAACCCTAACCCGAAACCTAACCCTAAGGTGGCATGTAACTGGTTAATATAATAGAACAGTGCAATCTTTGTCACAGTGAGTAGATCTATCTAAACCTGGTGTAGGCAACGTCAGGCCCAAGGGCCAAATCCGGCCCTGCACCACTGGCCCACGTGATGATTTTGAGAAATATTATTACACAAATTGGGTCAAAAACGTGTTGAAGTGCCGTAAAAAGAGCAGTGGTCCTGATGGGCTGGGACACAAAAGTGGGTCGCAGAACCATTTTCAGTGGGTCATGAGCCTTTTCCATATATGATGAACAACACTGGGATCTGGAGAAACGGGGGCTTCACTTTGGGCCACGATTGGGAGGTTCGGCCCCTGAACATTTCATAAGGAAAATCGGTCCACCACTAAGCTAACTTGCCTAACCCTGGTCTGAACAGATGAGATTGAAGTTTGGCTTTGGAAAAGTGTGAGTGAAATAATATGACTACAGTCTAGGGCAATACAAGTGTGAGCCATATTATTAGTACAGCATCATTGTTTTGTTAGCATGCCTTTAGCCAAAGATTAAACATTGTATTCAAGATTTTTTTCAAAAAGACAGGACTTCATTGATCTCACTATGGAAAAATTCACTTGTTACAACGGCTCTCAAAACACACTCAGATGGTGCGACTAGTCAGCGAAAATGTAAAATAAAAGAAGATCAAGGTAATGTGCATACAAGAAATAGTTGAATAAAGGTGTCTTATGAACAGTGAATACAAAAAATTCAGTGTATACATTCAACTTTATTATGGACTCTGGGTCCAAAGAGACGCAATAAAACCAGCAACAGTGATAAAACAAAAACAAAACAAAAAAAAACAATTACACAAATGTATTACACTAATACAATAATGAAATTAGAACATAAAACATAAGAATATATTTAAATGTTTCCATTTCTCATTTCCTTTTTCCAGTCAGATGTGCTATAGATTTCCTGTTTAGACAGCTCCTACTGCTGCCTGCAGGGGGCAACAATGTATTTTTTCCATTAATCTCCTCTTTTACTGGTTTGGATACTATGGCAACTACTGTGACTTGTTTAAAACACTATAGCAGCACACCTCCATTTTTCTTCCACTATATATTTAGATCACCTATATACACTTTACCATAGCAATGCCCTGGGCTTGTTTTTTTTCCTCTTACAGAGAGAAGGCAGTGCAGTTGAAAGTACGGTTGAAGTCACAAAAGAAGGTCATATCACTTTGACACTTGTAAACAAAGCAGCAGATGTCCGGGAATACTGTGGCTGCTATGTGACTGGGTTATCAACACTTTTGGTTTAAACATCAACCTTTAAACATGAATAAAGCCTGGAAGATGGCCGAAAAATAGATATTTACAAGATTTTAAAGCCACATTGTGTAACATTTCAGTCAATGAACAAAAATCCTCCGTAATGAAATGAATACTTTGAGAAATTCTAAGTGGCTAAATGGTACTTTTCAATCAAATCAATCAACGTTTATTTGTAGAGACCTTTACGACGCTCAAAGCTGACCAAAGTGCTTTACAGTAAAAACAGACAAAATGAGAATAAAAACTATTACGTAAACAACAATCAAATCAAATAATATAAAAACATAAACAAAACCAATCTTAATCCAATAAGTATCATTCAAAAAGAGCGATCCGCGTTGTGAATAAAGTGGCTTACAGGGCACATACAAATGAGCTTTTCATTAAACTAAAAGCACTAAACATTAGCCTTAACAAGTTACCTGTGCATATCCAGGATTGTTCCAAAAACGAGACTGCGTTTATAATTTCTGAAAGGAAGAAATGTTTTAAAAAACATGTGTGAACGAGTGCAAAGCAGCATTGTGTTTCTTTTGTTGGGATTAATGTGTGGAATGAGATGGACCAAAAGACTGTAAAACCTTAAAGGAATAGGCCACCGTTTTTACATACTGAGATATGTTCTTACCTTAGCTTAGACGAGTTCATCTGTACCTGTCTGGTCTTCACGTGTGCCTTCCATAACGTAAACACAGCACAGACGGCGTTAGCATTTAGCCTCTCTCTTCTCCTCTATAGCTCCAAACGAGGTGAAGATAGAAGCTACCAAACTCTTCCACGTTTCCCTATTTAAATATGGTTACGTGAAGTGTTACACTACAAAGTATAATTACACAAAATTAAACAATGTGGATTTTCTAAGCGGCTAAAAAGGGGAACTATATTGAGGAGAGAGGCTAAATGCAAACGCCGTCTGTGCTGTGTTTACGTTATGGAAGGCACACATGAAGACCAGACAGGTACAGATGAACTCGTCTAAGCTAAGGTAAGAACATATCGCAGTATGGAAAAACGGTGGCCTATTCCTTTAATTCAATTTAAAATTCTTTTGAAGAAATCAATTATAAAAAAATACATCGAGAATGGATGCTAAGGATGCAAAATTAAGATGATAGATTTTTTCTTTCTTCTTTGTGACAATCTAAAAACAAAAAATGGTATAACTGCAGCATGAGACATTGGCAGCTTTTACTGTTTATGTTTTGTAAATACACTGGGATAGGCACAATAAGCTTTAGCTTCTGCCTATTCCATTTCAGACTTTGTTTATTTATGTCATCATCTGTTAAATGTTTAAATGTCTGAATAAAAATAAATCTGAATCTAAATAAAATAGCTAAAATGTCACAGCATTACTGAGTATTGTAATATGGGGCCAGGACTCCCTGTAAAAGAGATTCTTATAGTGCCTACGCACCAAACGCGGATCGTACGGGACGTTTGGTTGATTCCTGTGTATTGTCAATGTAAATGTGCGCACATGTGCGGGTGAGGAGTGGGCGTGGCAGCAGGTGCATTAGAGCGGTGGGAATTAGCAGCAAACACACACATTCAGTAATAATGTAAAGATCATCTGAATTTGGAGCAACATAACCACCTGTACTACATCATAAACACACAAGTGAAACGAAAACGCCGTCTGACAGAGGAGGAAAAGCCACAGCAGCTGTGGTTCCAAATGCCTTTCCCGAGCCCAGGCATTCGGATCAGAGGAATTAAACGCGTCAATAAACTGGATCACAAACATGTTTAAAAGGGGATTTTATCACGACATGATCGCTGGACAGACAGGTGCTGCACACTCAAACCCACACATACTGAAATAATATCCAGGAGAGGGAGAGAGGAAAGAGGCGAGATTTGCCTCAAGTGTCAGAGCAATGCTGCCTGGTAAAACTATTCCACTGTCACCAAAGTTCAAACAAAGAATCAGGAAACCGTTTTCATTCCTATCTTCTATAGATAATTCTACATTTGTTAAAGTAATTAAGGAGTAGTTTATTGTGGGCGTTTGTAATGATGCTGCCGCGCTTTGTGACCATGTCTGTGAAAGGCGCTATATAAATAAAGATCTTCTTCTTCATCTACAATGGAGTGTTTAGCAGTGTGCTAAAAAAGAATGTGTGTGTCATACTATCATGAACTCTCATTCTTCTCATTTAACTGGTAACTCATTTGCCAAAATTGTTTCCTTCTGAGCTGTGGAAACTTTGTAAAAGTGCTCCTGGTGTTTTAAAAGTTCATACACTTTCTTCCACACCAGACTTGATGAGCTCCACTTCAGATACACAAAACAAAAATATTCATTTGTTATTATAATTATATAAGGAAGCTATAGGTCCAGGTTTTATCGTTCGTGGCCTAAATTGATCTACAAGGGCAGAACATTGTAAACAGGGGCAATTTATACCTTAAAGTGGTGCTTATACACTTAGATAAATCGGTATGTTTGTTAGATAGCGTAGTAAGGTTCAAACTGGAATGAAGGTCTTTCTCAAAGGCGCAGACTTGCACTTTGGTCCCATCAGTCTATGACTAATGGCGCTGCTTCGTGCCCTATCACCTCCAGGGCATGAAGAGGGTCAGAGGAGTTACTCACGATGACCTTGGGTTTTGTGCGCATTCTTCCGTCAGACACTTGTTGGCCTGTTGGGAGTTCTGATCCAACAACAGAACTGGCCTTTTTCATAAGCCTCGTGTTCACCCTGTTCTGATCTGCTGCACGAATGCCCTCTAATAGTAGCTGACCGTAGAGTCGACTTTGACCCTCGCGCTACACAGACTCTGAGCGACTCTTCCAGTCCAGCTCATCATCCACCCGCACACCCAGGTCTCTGTGCTCGGGAACTACTTCCACCTCAGTGCCCCCGATGGTAATAGATGTTGGCTGGTCTCCTCTCCTCCTCCTCCTGAAAGCCACAGTCTTCTCCTTAGTTTGTTCAGTGTGGAGGATTGGGTGGTTGTGCTCACTCAAGTCCACAAACTCCTCGATTGTGTCTATGTACTCCATCCTGTATGTTGGGATAAAACTTAAAAGTTACGATCTATGGACTACAACTAACAATTTAGAATAAGCACAGGTTACTATGTTTGGTTTAAAGCAGTACTAAGTAACTTGAAAAAAAATTATTTCCATTGTATAACTGGATGTACAATATCCCTCTCTCCCTTGGCCTTTTCTGTCAGCGTAGTATTTACTCTCCAAGACATTTAATAAGTTAAAAAATCGTAACTTGCTACGACACCTGCAGTTGCGCTTATGGCCTCTAGGGGCAAGAGTTACTTAGTACTGCTTTAAAAATGTGAAAAAAATGTCCACTGTCTTCTACTTATTGTATTGGCCTTCATGTATTTAGCATTCATCTGCTCCACAATAAAAGTAACTATGGAATAAGGAGACTTCTGAAAACTTATTAAACCCACAAAGTAAATGAAATAAATTCTTGTTGGGGAACCCTATCCTAAAACTCGTGCTTGTATTGCCAGTTTATTCTATACATTGCTGCTATACTTTGCAATCTTCGGCTTTTTCTCCCCGCGAATCATGCACTTTTACATTTCCATTCGTGTCATGCTTTGTTGACAGACTTTGACTTCCTTTGTAGCGTTCACTGTGTGACTTAAGCAGACCGCTATCTCTCGTCTCTCTCTTTGTCTCGCAAATCTCCCGATAGTTGTGGCTTTTTTCGTTCTACTCTAAAGCCGCTTTCTCGCAGACCTTTTGAAAACGGCTTGTTGCCTTATAGGGTCAAGTCGTCTTTAAAAAGTGCCTTCTCCCTTGGCTTCTGCTCTTGTCTGAAGTGTGGAGGTTGCTTGAAGAGTGTTAAAAATAGCCCAGTGTCTATGTGAACTTGTATTGAACATTTCCATAAACCACTGTCTTCACATGTTTTTGAATACTTTCAAGCAATTTATATTTGAAAAAAAAAAACACCAATAAAAACCTATTTATTGCAGGATTAATGGCTTTTCACTCAATACAGGAGACATGCAGCACACACATCCCAAAACACTGCACATTATTTTATTTTTCAAATTGACTGCTGTCCTTGATTTAAAAAGTACGCTTTGTGAAACACCTCAATAAGAAACTGCCATCGCAAGTAAAGATTTGCATGTAAAGCCTGGTTCACAGTGGGGAGATTTTAAAATTGTCTGCAGTTTTTCCAAACCTGAGAGATGGCACAGGCTGGTAGCCTCGCTTTCATCAGTCTACCCAGGGCAGCTGTGGCTAGAACAGTAGTTTACCACCACCGAGTATGGAGTGAATGAATACTGACGACAGTGAAGCACAGGGTTCTCCAAGTAAATTTCCCTGGGGGCCAAAATATATCGGGGTTGTATTGCCGGGGTCCATAAACAAAAGTTCCAGTAGAATATGTTTTCATTGGGAAAATACTAATGCGGAATCTTTTTTTTAATAATGAGCCTGATAGGACTGTAGTCATTATTCATTCACTCCACACTCGGCGGTGGTAAGCTTCTATTGTAGCCACAGCTGCCCTGCCACTGACCACGTGGCTATAATGTGTTGTTTGTATCCTGATCTCTAATTATGTCAGTGCCCTCTGCTGGACACGTTTTATATTTGAAGCCGCCCCCAAGTGGCTGGAGTGAGCATTCTGGTTATTTCTTTAAAAATCCATAACTCCGCCAATGGCCACTGGCTGCTCTGCTTTGCGAACACAACACTGGAGGCCGCCATTACTCCCCCATTGCTGTAGTACCTCCATATAGCCGCTGGTCCCCCATTGGAATGTATTGCACTTTAGACACGTTAAACACAACTTTAATGCCCGGTGCCTAATTGTTTGGAACTGTCTACAGCTAGATATTCCTCCTGTGATTACGCTGGTTAGACACAATCAGAGGCACCAGGCTGGTTATGGAAGGATACATTTTAGAAATCTCGTACTTAATGAGAGTCGGACTGTTAGCATTGGAGATGCGCAAGCTACACATCACGCAAGGGCCGAGTCTACAGTGAAGATCCCGCCCTTATGCCCTTATTAGGAACATGCTTCATCAGAGCTGGGGAGGAGGAGTCTGTAAATCCGCCATGATTTCCCCCTCGAACGTGGTCATTGTGGTAAACGGGGAGGAGTGAAGAGGAGTTGTCTATTATTTGTGCAGTCTATGAACTCCGCACATTCTGGGATGGGCTAGAGACTTACTTTTCTTGACATACTCAGGAATTTGTGCTCTACAAGTCGTGGGCCGGCCCGCGGGCCGCCTGTTGGAGACACCTGGTGTAGCACATTGGGACAGTGTATGGCATTATTATTATTATCTATTTTTGTCAAGATCCGATACGTATCATGATTCTCAGGGACCGATCCGATACGTATTGCGATACACCAAGTAATTATGATAAGTGATCTGTTAATCCTAAACGGTGTAAAAAGTCATAAACCAAATGCCATTTGACATTAATTGTGTAAAGATTTAAATGTAACAAAATGCTATGTAAATGTGTGCATAATAAAAAATGCCTCTAAACACAAGTATTGAAAGTATTGCTATATTTGGTAATGCAGCACAAAGTATGGTGATCCGATCTTCTGTCCCAGCCCTAATATATGAAGAGGTGAAGCTCGAAACGTTATTGCCGGTGGAAGCCATTCACAAAATGTGGAGCATATCAGTTGTGAGGATCTCTTCTTGTCTTTTCCCCTGCATTGTGTTTTGAACCAGCACACTGTCTGAGAGCTGGTGCATGTCTTTCTGCTGAAACAAGACACTTCACCCGCCTTGCCTCCAGTGTCTGCGCACACTTGAGTGTGAACGAGAGCGTGAATGGCTCCTTGATGTAAAAGCGTTTTGAGTGCCTAATGTAGGAGGAACAGCGCAGTATGACTTGAGATTATTTGTCATTAACATTCAACAGAGGTGGGAGCAAGTCACTAAATGCAAGTCTCGAGTCAAAGTCCAAGTCAGTTAGTTGTCGGGTAAAGTCAAGTCGAGTTAGCTTTTGTCAAGTCTGTCGGAATGGAGATACAAATCCCTGATCTTAGCGTCTATGGACCAGTGCGCTCACCACAGAGCCACTGTCGACTTCAGAGGCCTGTTTTTCAGATTATGTAAATGTTGAATGTGACCATGTGTTTTCGAGCAACATATGGCTTGCCCCTTTTCATGAAATATCAATAACGGTATATTTAACAGAGGCAAAGATTCACATATTGGCTATAATTGCTGTAATTTCTGTAAACAAACTGACTTCACACTGACAAATGTCTCCCGAACCACCTGCTATTCAGCTTAGATAAATAGCTCTTTGGTAATAAAAAGCAGCGTTTGAATTTCGCAGAGTGACGAATCTTTGAACTTTACTTTTCTGATGTTAACACAAGGAACTGGATTTCTTTAAATAGACATTTCCAAAGCACCTGTCGCTCTCGGCTTGTGACGAGACGGGTCGTGCGGTTTCTTCTCGCTTCACCAAAACTGGCTACGTTTGAGTTGAATGAAATTGTTTGATGAACCGGAGGAGTTTTTACAATAAGGCAAAACAGCAGGATATTCGAAATTCATTTTTTTTCCCCGTTGCGTCTACAATTTGTCCTGGCGGCACTCGGATTGAGAGGATTAATCGGGAAAATTGCTTCATCAGAAAGTGAAAAACAATGTGTGCTTCAACATAGACAGCTGCTTAATTTGACAAAGAAAAAGGAGAAGATAATTAGAAATGAAAGACGGAGCTCTCCAGTTGGTCGATAAAAAACATACAGTATTTTACCGGCCTTCACCCACACGCATGCTCGCTCGTGTTCAAAGGGGCGAAGGTGCAGAATGGAAGCCGCGCTTGTCCTTGGACAGCTGTATGCAGTTGCAGTGGGAGGAATATTTTCGCGTGTCCAAACACTTAAATGAGCTAAGTTCAATAGATTGAAACAGCTGGACCTCTCTTCACAAAAGCCGGCGTTTTGTGAAGAATCACTCCTATGCCCAGAGCAGGTCCCTGCTCTGGGCATAGGAGTGATTCTTACGTAGGCTCGTTCTATTAAAATCAAAATCATTATTTTATTCCCTGAATTTACAATCTAAACACAAAGCGCTAAATCTTGACATGTTGACCAGCCGACCAGGAGGGGGAGATAGAGAGAGGAGCGGCCCGTGCCTGGCCTTTTATAAACACAGGAAGTAGGCGTCTCCTTGTTGAAGAACCAATCAGTGTCCTTGGAATGGCAAGACAAGGCAAGGCAATTTTATTTATACCGCACATTTCATACACAAGGCAACTCAATGCGCCTTCTGCTGCGCGACCTGACTCCACATTCTAACACACTGCCCCCCAGTGGATATCAGAGTAAAGACAACAACGATACAGCAAAATGTCAGCCCAATTCAAATCAACCCCAAAAGCACAGATTACAATCAACACAGTTTCATAATCATTAAAGCCTATTATGACAAAAACATATATAGAAATATTCAACACTTCCAAAATACGTGCTTGGTCAATGTTCAGTTGAGTTGTGTACGCACAAACAAGAGTGAAATACTTCATGTTTATGTCCCAGCCAGCCGTCTTTCATATATAGCCCTCACAACAACAGACACATGTTCTATTGTATTACTCTGAAAGGCTGACACGCACCCGGAGGACATGGCCACTTAATTGCGCACGAGCGCGAGAGGGAACCGTGTAGAGACATAAAGAAAATAACACTGCGCAAATGAGTGATAGTATCTTTGCCCTAGTGGTTGTACGGTAGTTCTGCAGGCTTTCTTGTGGTTATATGGCGTCTACCTGCGTATCACGTACACTACACCACTGTTTTAGTGCACATCATCTGGTCCTTGTAGGCTCTTGTGATCGTGACACTTCATTTCAAAATATTTTGTCTTGTGTGAGTGGATGTGAGCGTATATATAGGTAATTCTAGTAGGCCTACGTATTTTTGATAATTATCTTGTGCGTCGGAATGGCGGGACGTTGCACAAAAGATAAGTGTCACCACTCCGAAGGGGGAAAAAAAATTAGGACAATTAGACCTCAATGTCGGAGTGCTGGGACGTTTGATAAAAAATGGAAACACCCCCACTCCGACAAATAGACCTCTATGTCGGAGTAGAAGAAGAAGAAGAAGATCTTTATTTATATAGCGCCTTTCACAGACATGGTCACAAAGCGCTTTACATGAGAGCATTTTACATTCACTCCACACTCGGTGGTGGTAAACTATGTTAGTAGCTTCAGTTTCCCCTGGGGGAGACTGACAGAAGCGCTGTCGCAACTGTACACATCTGCGCCAACGGTCCCTCTGACCACCTCCATGCATTCACACACACATCATTCATCCTGGCCTATTGTACATGTTTTTGGTGGTAGGGGAAACCGGAGTACCCGGAGGAAACCTACGCAGACACGGGGAGAACATGCAAACTCCACACAGAAAGGCCCTGTCCAGGTGGGAATCGAACCCGGGACCTTCTAGCTATGAAGCACGAGCTCTAACCGCTGTGATACCGTGCCAAGTAGCGGTGTGTCGGAATGGCGGGGTGTAACCCGAAGGTTTACAGCGAGTACGTCATACGTCATCTGATACGATGATACGATTAGCTATGGCTCCAATCATAAACCACACCTCTCCTACGAGAAAATGAATTGATGCAGGGTTGCCAGGTCAGAATTGGGCGGTTTAAGCCATTCCGCGGCTGAAAAAAACTGTCCGCGTTTTTTTGCCTTGCTGTTTTCAATGTAAAATTGGCTATTTCTATCTTATTTTTGATCAAAATCACTATTTCGAATGACAAACTCTCAAATCCAAGGCTCTTTGAGCTGCTTTTTCAATAACAGAGGGATAACGGGGCGGTTTCTCATCATCGCGGGAGCACATGGGCTCTGTTTACTATAGTAAACAATATTGAAAATTTCAGCCGAGGGTTTTCCGTGTTTTTTCTGATATTTTGGGCGGGTTTGACTGCCCAGACCTGGCAACCCTGAATTGGTGGTTCCCAGAGTAAATATAACTAGTGATATTTTGTCAGGCTAGTTTTTGACAAATGTTTGCAATAAAAATAGTTGAGCAATTTCAGTGAATGGGTTCTGTCTTTACGCAAAAATGCCAGTTTAAATCGTATTTATTGCTTTTTAATGACTTTTAAGGCCTTCATTTTAGCATAATTTGATTACTTTTAATGTTTTTTAATCCCCCGCGGTAATCCTGCTATACCTATTTTAATCATAAAAAAAAAATAAAAACAAGTTTTTACTGGTAGATAGAACAAGTCCCATAACGTCTTGTAGCTGCCGCACATTTTGTTTGTTGACAAGTTGACATGGTGGATTTTAAGCCTCAAATCGAAGCTTAATTGCACAGAATGTGATGCTCCATTACATGTAGATGTGTTAGCATGCCGCTAGCTTAAAGAGACTGCTTGTATAATATTTCAAACATGCACATTTCAGGCAAGGCTTTTCCTTACACATGCAGAGAACATTTCACAGAACCTATGCAAATGTGTGTGTTCATTTGCTTAGTTGTTATAAAGATGCCTCATAACCTCCATTCAAACTTTCATTTCCTTTTGCACAAATCTACTTCGTGATTACCTACCGTCTTCCTACCAGCCCTTCCTCAGCGCGGCGGAGTTACCTGTGGGTCGTTTGTTATCGCACCGGGCATATATGAAGGGGATGGGGGTGGGGAGAGTGGGTTTAGTGGTCCCTGTGCTGGTATACCGATATGGAAATCAATCTCGCTCACAATAAAACAAAGCGACCCCGAGCTCCACAGCAGACCAGCGCGCATCCGTCTGCTGCTCAAACTGGCTCCATGGTTACACAATAATACTATATACCACACAGGAGAGAGGTTTAATTAAGACAGTTGTATTGAGAAAGTAGGGAGAGTCATGCATTTATGTCTAAGTAAATTAACACGGGTAAAGGATTTTATTAAGAGAGTTTTTTTTCATACTGAGTAAAACACAAACATTCATTTGTTTTGCAAGATTCTTTTTCCCTCGTCCATTGTGATTAACCACCACAGTGTAAAGAAGAAAATAACTACAGTAACGTCTTTAACACAGTAGATCCATTTCTCCCAAATATTGTTCACAAATCTGTCTAAATCCGTGTTGGTTAGACGCATACATATTGTACAGTTGTGCCGTATGTCTGTGTAGGCTCTCAGTCGTACAGAAGTTGTGTCTTTCCCCCGGCTCACATTAAATCCGGTTAAGGTCCGGTACGGCGTCCGCGATCTTAGAAAGTCATTAAAACCAATGTTGCACACTCACACTGCTCCGCGAAGTCCGGGTCCGGCTACCGAGGCCATCCGGCGGCCTTCCTGAGACCCAACGGATCAAGCTGACCGAAAAACACGAGCCAAACAGGAAGTCAGGTGAAATGAAGGATATAAACTGCTTGAGTTGATCGTATTTCCGAGGAAATTAGTACGGCGTTAAAAAAAAAAAAAGAATAAAATATCACTGAATTAATCTTCCCAATAGGCGTATTTTGAAGTAATTAGAAAAGCAGTCACAATCAAGTCTAAATTGTTATCTGTTCCTAAGATGCGATTTCCCCACTGTACAGAAAAGACAGTTGATTCTTAATGATATTGTATTGTAAATTAACCACATTTAGCAGTGGATAATGCTAGGCAAGTTTGCGCCAAGTGTGAAACCAACATGCATGCCAAAAAAATCTAGGAGTAATCATGGACTCAGACCTGAACTTAAACAGCCACATCAAAGCAATAACATCATCAGCTTTTTACCATCTGAAAAACATTGCTAAGATCAGAGGAATAGTGTCAAAACCAGACTTAGAGAGACTCATCCATGCATTTGTCTCCAGCAGGTTAGACTACTGTAACGGCTGCTCACTGGCCTTTCTAAACGAGCTGTTAGAGCTGCAGAACATCCAGAACGCTGCTGCTCGAGTCCTGACAAGAACCAGGAAATACGACCACATTAGTCCAGTGCTCCGGTTTCTGCACTGGCTTCCTGTCACTCAGAGAATAGAATTTAAAACAGCGCTGCTTGTGTACAAGTCTTTTCATGGTTTAGCACCAAAGTACATCTCTGACATGTTAGAGCCGTATGAACCATCTCGGGCCCTGAGAACTTCAGGGAGGGGTCTCCTGGTGGTTCCCAGAGTCAATAATAAACACGGTGAGGCTGCGTTTCAGTTTCATGCAGCTAAAATCTGGAACAGTCTTCATGAGGATGTGAGACAGGCCTCAACTCTGACAATGTTCAAATCCAGGCTGAAAACAGCTCTTTTTACCCGTGCATATGAAAACTGAAAGTATTTTATCTGCACTCTTGCCTTTTACTGTCATTGATTAACTTTATGTTGATGTTTTATTGATTGATTTGATCTGTGTTCTTGTAATTTTCTGCAACTGTGAAGCACTTTGAATTGCCTTGTGTGTGAATTGTGCTCTACAAATAAACTTGCCTTTCTTTTTTTTTATATCAGCAATTTCAGTAGTCCTTGCCAACGGATGCTAAAACAAGCTGAACACATATCAGACTAAGCTCGAAGTCGCGGTGACATTGGCACCCGAGCTGCGAGTTACAAAAGACGGGGACATCATGTGAGGGAATGTGACAAATACTCATGTCGTCTTCCAAGTGGCGCCTTTGAGAAATCTCTCCAGTCAGTGTCGGCGTGTTAAACGAACACAGCGAAATCCAGCCGGAGTTGCAGGTGTTGAATAGACTTTGCTCAGACTGCTACATGGTGTGAATAGTGGTAAAAGACATGTTTACAAGCTGGCAAGGAACAAAGTGGGAGTTTTTGGCTTTTCACAGGTATTCGGCGATCATTTCAGCAACATATTAAGTCGCATTATCTTATTACCGGCTCCCTTTGCCTTTGCTTCCATTCGACATGTGTTGCAACTCACCTTCGTCTGATTTAAGACTCTCTTCCTATTCAGTGTCAAATCGGACAAATCCCAAAGCACGTTTAGCACCACAAACACAAGCAGCAGGCTATTACCCACAATGCAGCGGGAGATTTATGCCGGACTCGGACGGTTGTCTCTTTCACGGCGTCGCAGGTGCAAAGGCAGATAACAGTCAACGGTGACAACGACCGCTGTTTACTGACATTCTGTGGAAAGGCAAAGTGCCGAGAGTTTGAACAAAGCTTTTCACAGCCCGGCGACGGAAATTCAATAATATTTACAAAGATGTGTCGTGTGTTGGACTGAATTTTGAGACAAGGCGAAACTGGCAATTCAGGAAAGACGACATACTGTAAATGTAAAGGTTTTTGCAATTGTAAAACAGAATTCTTAGGCCTTTTTGGAACGGCAAATCATAATTATGTTAAAACAACAGACTGAGAAAACACATGACTCATTTCCCAGCTCTCACAAACCCTTCAGTACCACCTTCATGTGGCTTATTGACAGCAATGTGTTGAAGTAGAATAGCCTAGCAAGGGGAAAGGAAGTGTATTCTGGAAATCATTATTTTGTTTAACTCGTTTTAGACATTTTCTTGTAGACTAAAAGCATATTTGTCACAGACCAATACAGTTTGTCCAAAACCGGTCCTTGTGAATGCTTTGAAATTCAGGTTGGCAGCAGATTGGTCACTATGTGTGAAAAACGGGGCACTAGAAGCTAGCTGTTAGTATGTAGCATGAAGCTAATGTTAACATGCTATGGTTAGCATTCTCATATAATACAAATTATGGCCGTTTGACCCATAGAAATCACAGAAATGGATCTGAGCCAGTTCCTACAAATGCACACTATTTGTTAACCATTGGCTCCCGGACCCAATTTAAAGCACGCCCCTAGAAATACTACACTGACAGAAAACACAAAGGGAGAGAGGGATATTGTACTTTGTGTCACAACTCAATGACACAATGGAAATAATTTATTTCACTCAAACTTTGCTGTAAACACTGCTAAAGCGGCGCTAGCCCGCAGTTAGCTTTGCCTGTTAGCCTGCTAGCTTCTTCTTCGTGATTCTATTAGTGGGTATTGTGGGGAAAGTTGCAAGGGTGGTTTTCTGGACAGAGACACCATTAACACTTGTATTACCCCCAGAGGGACTACGAAAAGGATGTATTAAGGTAAACAAGTTACTTAGTTGTTCTTTAAATTGAATGTTCCGTCCCCAACCAAAAGAATGGGGAGGCAACGGAGCAATACAAACATATAGGGAGATAGGTTTTGTCTGTTTCATGGCATTTATATAATTTCTGTGGTATCTAGAGTTTTATTAAGTAGCTTTGTATCCCGGACTAGCTTGTTTGCTAACTGTCCGCACACCTTAGGATCGACTTCTCCTTTTTATTTATACCACTTTGCTCCCCTCTATGTCTTTGTATCTTTAACTACACAGGAAAAATGTGAAGTGCAGATCTGTACTATTCTTCAGTAAATATATACTTGATGTTTTACTAGTCATCCTAGTATAAAGTATCTGTTTCAATGTCATGAACTTACTGTAAAGTGACGCTGCCATTTGTGCCTAAAAACCCGTCCTACAAATATGTTAGGAACGTTTCAGAATGAGTTTGCACACCTTTAAACTCGACTGTCATTTGTTTTCCTGAAGCCTCTTAATGGCGTGTAGGGCTCTGTGCATGTGCTTGTATCTGCTTATAAATAGAGAACATTTGCACCACAATATTGAGGCTAGTTCTGTCCCTGTCTGCGCTGACTGTGTTGATTCTGAAATGTAGCAGAAGGAAGTGGGTCTTGTCCTTCGTCAATATCACACAGATCTCATTTTCAGCACACGAGCCATTATAATTTAGCCCAATATTTGAGCATCTGCTGCAGTAAAATGTGGAAATGGTTTTCATACTTTCTACATAATTTGATTTGTGCGGACGTGCGCGCCTTCACCAGTCTCTAAATGTCCCTCGGAGAGAGCGGGAATTGTCGGGGCAGATTTTTATCTCATATTTCAAGTCTGTAAAAGAGTAGCTCAGTTAATTTGTTTTTACACATAATTGCATCATTTAAGTCTCAATGTACTTTAGTCTACAGTTTGTACATTCCATCAGACGAGTCTCCATTCATTTTAGGAGGCTCAGTGGTTAGCCCTCGTGCCTCACAGCAAGCTCCCCGTGTCTGTGGGTTTCCTCTGGGTTCTCTAGTTTCTCCTACCATTAAAAATGTGCACAGTGGGATTCCCTTATGGGGCCAATCTCAGTGGGATTTTTCTAGTTAAATAAAGGTCAAATAAAAAACAAAATCAAGAAATAGAACAGCAGGTGATGCATTGGACAGTGATTAATTCAAAACGGTGATGTTGATGAAGCCAATGGCACAGATCGGCAGCCCCGCATCTGTTAGTCTACCCCAGGGCAGCTGTGACTGAAATGATAACTCACCACCACTGAGTATAGGGCGAGAATTCATGATCACAGCGTGGCGCTTCTTAACAAGGAGTCTTATATAGCGCTTTTCCAGATGTTCAAAGTCGCTCCACAATTCCATGCGTTATTCATTCACTCCATAATGACAAGGTAAGTTTGTTGCCACAGCTGCCCTGGAGTACACTGAACAGAAGCGAGGCTGCCAATCGGTGCCATTGGCCCCTCCAACCATCACCAACCACTCACTCTCACACTCCAAGTACCAACCAGGCCCTTCCCTGCCTAGCTTCCGAGCTCTGACGGGATGGAGCAGAGCAAAGGCGGTATAGCCAAGAACAATACATAGCTGTTATTAACTTTAACATTGTGCTATTTTACCCCATATTGTAAACATGTTATTTCATTTATTTTGAATATTTACGTGCCAATATTGCATTATTTCCAAACAAATGTGTCAACTTTTAAAGCAAAACTAAGTAACTCATGCCCCTAGAGGCCATAAGCGCCACTGCAGGTGTCGTAGCGTGTTCCGTTTTTACTCATTAATTGTCCGTGAGAGTAAATACTACGCTGACAGAAACGACAAAGGGAGAGAGGGATATTGTTCATCCAATTACATATTATGAAGATTTTTTTTTTTTTCACTCAAACTTGGCTGTAAATACTGTTTAAGTGGCGCTAGCCCGCAGTTAGCTTTCACCCGTTAGCCTGTTAGCTTCTTCTTCTTCCATTAGTGTGTATTGCGCCTCCGACCCGGTGCAGGCAAAGTTGCAATTGTGGTTTTCTGGCCAGAGACACCAGGGGGAGATGAAAGACCCCCCAATCATCCCATCAACACCTGTATTACCCCCAGAGGGACTACGGAAAGGATTTATTAAGGTAAACACGTTACTTAGTACTGCTTTAACAAACTAAATACGATGATGCCTAAAACTCTCTCTCATGCCACATCGTCATGACAATTAATACAACCTTGAATAACACAATGCAAACACTCATTTGATTGCGTTTTGTTTTGACCAATGCTGGTGCCAAACGCACCGTGCATCCACCAGGTCCCTTCATTAACCTGCCTCTGCTGCTGAATACAAATGCAATGCTAAAGCTCCACATACTAACCGTGTGCTCAGCAAATACCTTTGCAAAGGATATTTTGTGTGATAATCCCCTCAGGAGGAGCAGCTGGAGCAGAAATCAATAGGACAGAAGTGTTTGGGTGAGATAAGGGCTCGACATAGCGCTAAAGGTGCTGCTGCTGCCAGGCACTCTGCTCGCTGTATTGTCATATATTACTGTTTATCTCCAGTATTGGCACATGCATTACATCAGATTTAATATCTAACAGGTTTGAGGTTACGCTGTAGATGTGGCGGTTCTGAAAATGCTTTTGTTTGTGTTTTTATGTAGTGCTTCGCCTTAACTTTAGCCTGATCGTAATTTTGCATATCTTCTTTTGTAAGGTGCATTGAGTTGCCTTGTGTACGAAATACGCGGTATAAATAAAGTTGCCTTGCCTTTACACAGTAAACGTTCCAGAGTATATTTTACTCTGCCTAGAGTACTTATGGTTCCAATCTACTCATGGTCAGATTCCATGAGTGACAGTACTGTAGCACTCACAGTGTACTGCAGAATGTGCATGAATTTTCTCCTTCAGCTGTCGGTCTCTGACAGAAACAGAAATAAGTAGCACATTGCATTCAGTGTCAAGGCTCCCAAACAATTCTGACCTAAAATGTAAGTTTATACATTATAGTTTAAAGTGTATAACTTATTTTTATCTAGATTCTGTGTTATATGTTTTATGTTGCACGTCAGCACTGAGAAGAATTCGTAGTTTGTGAACCTGTTTTCAAACCATGGCAATAAAAACGATTCTGATTCTGAAGAGTCAAGGGAGTAATTGTACAATTACCATCAGAATAACATTAATGATAATAATGGCATTTCTTTTTCTTGCGCTTTACAAGCCTGTGTTACCAAGTTTCTCAAAGCTGCGCCAAATTGTAGTCATTATTCATTCCCACCATATGATGGTGGTGAGCTACTATTGGAGCCACAGCCGTCCCTGGGGTAGACTGGCAAAGCAAAGCTTCCAATCCATCACTCACTCATACAGGCAAAACACTTCAATTCATTCTGGCCTATTGTACATGTTTTTACTGGTGGGAAAACCGGAGTACCCGGAGGAAACCTACACGGACTTGAACTCGGGTCCTTGGGCGCCTCTGTGGTGCCCAAAGACCATTATGTAATGTTCTCCAAACAGAGTCAAAATGCAGCCTGGGACTTTTGCAGCGTATATAAAAGTAAATAACTTCAATAAAACACATTAAATTATTAAAATACCTACCATAGAAGAGTGATAGTGTCACATACACAGCAAAACAGAACAGTTTGGATTGGAACAGTGTCAGAGTTGAGGCTTGTCCCGCATCGTCTGAAAGACTTTTCCACATTAGCTGCGTGAAACTGATAGGCAGTCTCCCCGTGTATAGTCCTGACTCTGGGAAAACCAAGATACCACTCTCTGCGGTTCCCGAAGCCCGAGATAGTCGTATTCTTGGACATTTTTCGTTTTCCGCCTCTCACTGTCTGTTACCGAATACAAAAAATCCGTTATTGCCCCAGTTACTGAACGAGAGTCACTGTTGGTGGCGGTGCAAGTTGGCCACGTTTAGGTCAGTCCCGCGGCAGCTGCTGCAAAAAGCTTACTGTCACTGAGTGCGGGGACTAAATGAATCATGGGGTGACATCTAATCTAGTCAACAGCTTGTAAAGTGTTAAATAAATCTGAAAAAAAGACTAATAAAAATCCAAGTTCAGTGCCATGGACAGCTCCTCGCGCTCAAACCCACTGTTTCTATGGTGTATTTTCCACTCTGCTGTTGGAGCGTGACCTGAACTCGGGCTGGACCGGCCGCTCTGTAATCAGCTGTAGAGACTTTTAACAGCACCGTGTGCGCTGCTCGCTCACTGCCCAGACCTCAGCGCTTCACAGGCAGAGCGCGCCAGCAGTGGAACAGGCTCAATCAAAGAGGAGTGAGGACTGAACTGCACAAGTCCACACAGGAGTAACTGTCTGAGAATCGTGTTGACTTATTATAGTCTTCAGCTGCTGAAAACCACTTATGTTTGTTGGTGTTTTTGAGTCTGTCTTGGGAATTTAGTGAACTGAAAGTGTAAGATGTGGATATCGAGGGCAGTGAGATTAAGTGCAATAAAACAAATCATGAGTGGTTGAAACTGGCAATCAGTCAATCAATCAAGCTTTATGAAGGACACAGAATCCTGGTCCATAGTATAAAAAAGAAATAACCAAAGAATCATGCTAATAAAAGTAAGAGAAAGTTACATCATCATTATTTACACATATAGGCAGGAGCGCCAGCGCTTCCAAATTCTTGAAGTAAACCTGACCGAGCTTTTCCTCCAAAGCTTGTTAAATACAATTAGACAGATTCTGAACTCTACACATAAATGTATAGATACAGGGTAAATCTCAAAGGCAGCAGTTATTTAGGTAAACAGTCCCTCAAGGATTTTGCGATGTTGCGATCACAGCTATTGGCTTGTTGCACAATGTGGCTATGCTGGCTGCTCGAAGCTGCATTTGTGAGTGCCAGCACTTCCAGTCTGTATTCATTTCCTATGAACATTAGCTCAGACATATATAATCATAATAAAAATAAAATAAAATTGGTGGACAGTGAGTCCACACGGGGCGACGATGGCGCAGAGAGTAGAGCGGGTCGTCTTGTGATCGGAAGATGGGCTTTTTCAAATCCCGCAGTTGCGAGACACACCCATCTTTCCTCCAGTGTCTGCGTACACTGATGTATGAATGAGAGTGAATGGGTGAGTGGTTCCTTGATGTAAAGCGCTTTGAGTGCCTGATGTATGTAGAAAGACACTTACTGTGTGTTCAAAACTTGATGTAGGATGTAACGAGTTCAGAGGAGACACGTGTTCATAAAGGATGGATAATTAGTTTTGAAGCAAAAGTCATGGCATAAAAGAATTATAAAAAAATAAATAGCATAAAAATATGAAGTACGGTTGTTTTTGTGCAGATTAGCTCATATTTGCAGCACTATTTCAAATTGTATAATGCATGAAATGAATGTTAGCCTTTAGCTTCAAGACAAACTCTCCGTCCTTTATAAACATCGATGTCTCCTCGACTGGAATATTTATATCGTACAGCAACGTGTTAACATGCAGTAAGTGAGCATCTACCACACCACAGAATCTTCAGGAGATAGGATTATTCAAACGGGTCTAAGCTAAAGTGAGTTTCTGATCAGTTAAATCCATTTTGCACGTAGGCAGTAGTGTCCAGCGCCTCCGTGGGTTAAAGCAGTACTAAGTAACTTGTTTACCTTAATAAATCCTTCCCGTAGTCCCTCTGGGGGTAATACAAGTGTTAATGGGATGATTTGGGGGTCTTTCATCTCCCCCTGGTGTTTCTGGACAGAAAACCACAATCGCAACTTCGCTGCCTCCGGGTCGGAGTCACCAATACACACTAATGGAATCACAAAGAAGAAGCTAACAGGCTAACGGGCAAAGCTAACTGTGGGCTAGCGCCACTTAAACAGTATTTACAGCCAAGTTTGAGTGAAATAAATCATCTCCATTGTGTAATTGGATGTACAATATCCTTCTCTCCCTTTGTCTTTCTGTCAGGGTAGTATTTACTCTCACGGACAATTAATAAATAAATTTAAAAAACGCAACATGCTATGACACCTGTAGTGGTGCTTATGGCCTCTAGGGGCACGAGTTACTTAGTACTGCTTTAAGACATTTAGACTGAAGCGGGGACTGTTGCATCTCTTCCGCGCCTCCTGTCACTCGCCCTGGTCTGACTTTATAGCGAGCACTACCGTGTGCTTCTTCCGCCCTCTGTTCGAAAATTGCAACTTTTCCTCACAGCTGCTGGAAAAATGGCCCATCAAATCAGACATTTTAGCCCACAACAATCACAAAAAATGTCTGCGAGATCCTGGAGGGACTGGGTAAAGTAACATCTTCTGCAGAGAAATACATATCCTTGGGTCTCCATTTTATGCTAACCCTGTAGTTTACCTTTCGATACTCAAGTTCATAATGTTTACTGTTGATGGCCCTGTACTTGATTTATGTGTTGTTTTTGTTTCTGTAACGGAATGACATCGGTTTAGTCTTAAAAGCAGGCATTTGAGAGAGAAATAAAAGGCCACTGTGCGCTGCATTGCATTTCCCAAACATGTTAGTGAATTAGCAGGTTAGCTTTTGTTAGCATTACCTTGGGAGTAAAGGTTCACTTTGTTCTCTGAAAGTTGTTAGAAATACAAGAAAAAAATGAACTTTCTCTAATTTCTCCACCATTACTTTAACAAATGCTGAATTATGAATATATATTTCTACTAAATAGAAATACAGAAACATGCGGAGCAAAGCGGTATACACATTCGACTAAAAAAAACAAGTGAGCACAGGCAAGCAAGCCAACAAACAAAAACGTCTGTCTGTTTTCGTTGGGATCATCACCATAAAATATCTCAAAATACTTTGCTTCTGTACTTTTAAAACCCTGACAATGCTGCCTGTGATATTCCCAACACTGTCTGACAAGTTTGGCGTTTAAACTGGGAAATGTGTGTAAACTATAGTGAGAAGTTTGGACGGTTTATGACCCCCCACTCTTGCATAAGCGGCACACATAAATGTATTCAAGGTGAACAGTTGAGGCACACTTTACCCGCGGGAAAGGGGAGTTCTATTTCCCCAATTCTTCACAGCTTTGCACAGAGGGCTGGGCTCGCGCTCGACTTTATAGTTTGCTAAATCCACGTCTTACTGCCATGTAATAAGTTTGTCCCATTTTGAAAACCCACTCACGCGCTCGCATTCACATGATTGAATGGCCCGACATTCACTGGCGCCGGGACTTTCATAACTTGCTCACATACACATCCTAATGTTATATTTGCTTATTTCTTCCTCTTTTGTTTCCTTCTGCTTGTTATTCTTGCGTTCTCATCTAAGCTAGCATCATGTCTAACCATCGCTCCATACTTTCTTTAAATTATAATTGCTCTTTACAAATCTACTTATTGAATTGATTATTTCGAAACTGAATGGTAAAAGTACATGGAAGTTTCCGGACACTCTTTGCATTTAGTATTTTTAGCGGATAGTAAAAGAAAGACATCTGTATGGCCCATTCGAGCTGTCACACATTAACCAATAAGCAAAGGTAGATAATAGCTTTTTATTATTATTATTATTATTGGATATGTTACAGTGCAACAGCAGCCAATGATGTTCTTGTACTCCTAGTATTTTTGCTGTGATGTTTGGAAATGTTTTAACTGATACAAGTTTAGCTTTAGCTCTTCCAGTAACTCAAAGCAAGACAATGGGCCTGATCTTGTGTTTCTAAACGCATACTTTTACGCAGACGAGTGGCGCTGCGTGAAATCTTCCACTTCATACCTGGTGCAGTGGCTAAAAGTTTAACTTTTAAACGTTTAACTTTCTGCCACTGATGTGAGGGGGCGCCTGTGCTGGTTTTTGATCTTGCCTGGCCTGCCAGACGCTCCTCCTTTCTGTTCAAAAGAAGAACCGTCTGCAGCCGATCATTTCACCATTTTACACACATCGGTCCAATCACACTTCAAGAGATGGAAGCCGTCACCACACACTCTTCCAAAACATTAAAGGCGGCGGCGCGGCGACTGATACGCTGTTTTCTTCTGCCCTTTCATCTGTTTTAAATAATTTGGAAAATATAAAATCCCTAAAACCGGAGCCAGAATCCGCTTTGGAAGCGTTCCTTGTGGAAAAGGACATTTTTGGAAAGGCTTCCTGCAGCTTGTACCTGCAGTGTATCCAGCATTGCTCTAATTGGTTGATGCCGTCTGTTAATCACGCCCACCGGGAAATCGCTCGCTCCCAGATTACATGTCTTTGAATTCTTTTTGAAAAAGCATGTCGTTTGGCAGGCCAGGCAATATTTGATCACAATTCTGCGGCGTTGAGTTTGCACTGTGCTCTTAAAGAGGGGGTATTATGCTTCAATCACATAGCACCAGTCTATAGCATACTACAATGATGACGTAACCTTCTGTTGGTCTGTATATGCAGTAAATTAAAATAACTGCCTTGAATAAAATTGCTCTCTCAAAATGGCTGTACTGAACGTCTTGAAATAGGCCTCTGTCTCTTTAAGAAGCTTTCCGACACGCCCCCTTCAGCACACTGCTGTGGCATCTAAACAACACTACTGTGCGGGGAGGGGGCTCTGCTGAGCTGAGGAGCAGTGGTTGGTGGCTTGGCTGGTGACGAAAGGTCCAGAGGCGTCTCCAGGAGGTGGGGGCGTTCCTAGGAGGACTGAGGCATAGCTACACCTAAAATGGCTGCCGTCTAAGTTTTACTGATTACTCAAAAATATGTGAATGAGCCAAGGCAACACTCCAGGCATGTGTTTAACCTCTTCAGCCCTACGGTCCCACCTGTGGGACCAAAATAAGTAAAAATTTGGTCCGGGCAGTTGGTCGCACTTGGACAGTAGGGGCGCTCTTCCAACCTTCTCAGTGTAAATGTGAAATGACTTTTTTCAGAGTTAGACTTTAGGTCAGACACCATGAGTGACAGTAACATGACGCTAAATAGTGAGCTCTTTATTGTCTGTAAAAAAAAGCTGAGTCTTCGTTGCTCTTCAGTCACAGACTGAGAAGTGAAGAAGGAAGTCATGGAGATTCTGTTTTAGACAGAACTTCAGAGTCCTGCTGGATATAAGAGTCATATCTTATTCTGAAACTCAAAAATATAGTAAAAACAAAAAATATACAAAAAATATTTTTCCAATCAAAAATGTAAAAATACAAATGTGAAAATCCTGAAATTATATCATTAAAATATTAGTTAATTATTAATTACTCTCATTTTACAAAAAACAAAACAAAAGCATGACAATTATATCTGATGGAGTGTCATGTGTGTCCCAGTTCCTCTGAGTCATGGTGGGTCATGGTGGACCATGACAGATGTGGACAGGACTGTGGTAGATCTACTTTTACTTTGGTGAAAATAGTTACTATAGTAACTGTGTTGAAAAAATGAAACTCATGAGGTTCTTCTGTAACATCTGCCCACATCAGTCCTGCTGCACCACGACTCAAACATGACTCTACAGCAGATACAAATGACAAGGGTTTGTTTTTGTAGAACGAGAGTAATTTCTCAACTATTACTAAGGAATACTTGAATTTCTATCTTTTGTTTGTTACATCCAGCAGAAGTGTAATGTTCTAAATGAGAATCTCCATGACTTCCTTCTTCACGTCTCACTCTGTGACTGAAGAGCAATGAGGCCTCAGCCTTTTTATTGAAAATAAAGGGTCACTATTCAGTGTCATGTTACTGTCACTCATGGTGTCTGACCTACAGTGTGACTCTGAAGCCAATCAAATCACAGAGACTCAGAGTGGGTTGGGCTCAAATGGGCACCAAACGCCAAGATCTAAGCTCTGAGAGAAAAATAATAAAACCCTGGGCTTAAGAGGTTAATGAGGGAATGACATAATAACATGATATAAAGCTTGAAAAAGTCGATTATACATAATACCCCCCTTTAAATACTGGCGCTAGAGCGGGACCATCAATATGTTTGGCAGATGGACAGTGTTTAACTCACAGTGGGAGAAAGAGTTTGTCCCAGTTTGGGGGGGGGGGGTGTATTGCGTCCTCGCTCCTCTCCCAGTGCCATCACCTGCTGTATGCTCATTACACACGTCGCTGTTATATCTCTCTGTTATATAGTCTCTCCGTTCATTCATCTGGCAAAAGGTAAAACAATCAGCAATCAGCAAATATAAGTTCTGATGCCCCAACAGAAAGTTAGCAGCATGTTCTCTGGAGCCGGTCCCAGCGGAGAGAAAGAAGGAAGGCAGACAGACAGACAGAGAGACTGATGGATGTGCAGACTATTGATCTCACATGTACCGTGTGGTGTTTTTGTCCCAACGGGTTAGAGCCAGTCCCAGCCACTATAACAAATTAAATGTCCACATCCAGCCATTTCCTTCTGGTCAATATCAATGGTTTATTTCAGGACATGAGGGAAATAGGAAGAATCATGTAATCGCTAAAGCACAGATTCCTCAGAAACATGGAGGGGGAAAATCAGGTTTTCAAATAAACACATTTTGAAAAAGCAATTACAGTACACACAAAAGTCTGTGAGTGGAACTGAGTGAAGGAAGGAAATCAGTTTGGAAAGTTAAAAAAGACTCAAGAAATTACAAGTGGAAGCACACAAAATACAGTAGTGCATTCAAAAAAGAATATAATAATAAAGGCATGTATAAAAGGAAAAACCAAAACAATGTTTTACTGATTTTTGTTTCCCCCTCAAATGTGTTGCTCTGGCAGTGAGCGTGTGAAACTGTCTGCTCCGTGGCGAACCCCATTGGTTTCTGCGGACGTGTGCGTTTGTGGACGGCCCGTGGTGTTGCACAGATTGCTCTCACATTTTAAATGACCCACACAAACGCTGACAAATCCTCCCCTGGGAGAGGACAGTGAAGGGGCCCAGAGCGTTCTGAATGAGGTCACTGTAACCGTAACACTCTGTGCTTTGAGGCAGCGGCGAGATCCTCTGCTCATATGGGAACACGGTGGTTTTGTATGAACCAGAGCAGGCAGCACTCACGCTTGTTTCACCCTCAACTGGTCACGGCTGCCTTGCCACACATGGACGGAAATACACTTTTATATATTTGTTAATACTTTTGTTTCTGACAGAACAATCTTAACCAACATTATTACAGTGGAAGCAGGTATGATAGAAATGAGAAACATGATAAATTTGAAGATGATATTTTTGAGAATGCTATTATTGTCATTGTTATGGTGATGATAATATATGTATAATATGTGCACTAGTAATGTATGTGTATGTACATATATCTATACATATGTCTGTATGTGTATATATATGTATATCTAAAACCCTATGACTATTTAAACAATAAGTAAATCAATAGAATGGTGACCAAAATGGTAAGCAATTATAAAAATAAAATAAGAGAAAATTAAAAAACTAAGTATATACACTCAGAAATCACAAACTTTTCTCTTTGTATTGTATTATATTGTATTGTATTGTATTGGGGTAGGCACTTATAAGCTTTCTTGCTTCTACCTACTTTTTCTTGGGTTTTTTGTGATAATGTAAATGAAATGATGTAAACGCACTGTAAATAATAGCTCAAATAAATAAATCAAATCAAAAAACCTATTTAAACCTGACTCAGTATGTGATAGCAAAACTGAGTCATGTCTGTAACTCATACATGACTCAGTATGAACAGTAATTATTCGACCCCTGTAGAAGCAGAAACACAATGGGATAGGCTGAACGACAGCTGGGGGTCTTCAGCTCATCTTGCGGTCTATTTGGGCGCCTTGACCTGAAACACTTCAAGGACCTTTACGCTGTACTTCTACCACCAATCAGACACTCAAATCTGTTAAAGAAAAAAGAACATGGCTGTTCGAGAGGATAGATGGAACAATTGGTAGGAGTCTGGACGTCTTATGAAGGAGAAGTTTATTTACAGTTGGTGTCAAGTATCGCAATACCTTCAATACTTGTGTTTGGAGGCATTATTTTATCATACAATCCTTTGTTTTCCAGTGACAGTTACTGTGTTAATGGGGGTTGGCCCGTTAGTCCGACGTCTCATTATTCCAAAATGTCCCATTGACTTGGGGTTGAAAAATATAATTAGGTCCGGGCAAGAGTCCACTGACCTTGTGGTTGTATGTCTCTCTAACCCAGGTTAGAGATGTCGGACTAATGGCACCTCTGCTTAATGGTACATTTTCGGAATAATGAGACGTCGGACTAATGGCATGGCACTGCGTTGCACTCAGTGTTTTCCCTACCATTATATTGGCAGGGCGCCATCAGCCATCAGCGCCCCACCCTCTCAGGACGATAGCCTTTTAATATGCAGCGCAAATCACCGATCGTTAAACTGAGCGTCTTTACCAAATCCGTTCCGCTAATCCATTCCGGTTTTTGTTTTATGAGACACTACGCCTGTTCAATCTAGTCCGAGTCCGCGTTTTTTAGGTATCCAGTCCGCGTTTTGCGCTAAGTGACCCAGGCCATGCGGTCGTGTTTATTTGAGGCTGTGCCAGAAAAGATCGGAGAAACAGGGGCAGAGACAGGAGCTGCCACAGAGCGAGTGAGTTTAACTAGAGCATTAGATGACAATACAATTAACATTAAGTCCCTTTGGCACTTTGTAAATAAGAAAATCCAACTCAAGCTAAATGCAACAGTTGAGTTTAGCCCAAACTGTTTAGGTGAAGCTGTTAGCATCTGTTTCACACGAAGTCACTGACGTTAGCTCTGTTGGATTTTGCAGAAAGTCCTGTGAACTTTATCAGCCTTACATGCTGATTTTGTCTCCTCTTGTTTTAAGCAGAACACAGACTTATTACATGTGTCCTGTTAGATCATAAACTGTGGAACTCACTGATAAATATTAAACATGCATATGAGGAAAATCCAAAAACCCATGGGAAAATTAAAGGGGGGTATTATGTAAAATTGACTTTTTCAAGCTTTATATCATGTTATTATGTCATTCCCTCATTAAACACATGCCTTGAGTGTTGCCTTGGCTCATTCACGCATTTTTGAGTAATCAGTAAAAACTCTGATGGCAGCCATTTTAGGTGTAGCTATGCCTCAGTCCTCCTAGGAACGCCCCCACCTCCTGGAGACGCCTCTGAACCTTTCGTCACCAGCCAAGCCACCAACCACTGCTCCTCAGCTCAGCAGAGCCCCCTCCCCGCACAGTAGTGTTGTTTAGATGCCACAGCAGTGTGCTGAAGGGGGCGTGTCGGAAAGCTTCTTAAAGAGACAGAGGCCTATTTCAAGACGTTCAGTACAGCCATTTTGAGAGAGCAATTTTATTCAAGGCAGTTATTTTAATTTACTGCATATACAGACCAACAGAAGGTTACGTCATCATTGTAGTATGCTGTAGACTGGTGCTATGTGATGAAAAAAGCATAATACCCCCTCTTTAAGTAATGGTAGTCTACATTAGGCTAATATAATAATAGTATATTACATTCTCAAACTTTCTAAAACATGGTATTGTTTCCTACATCATCAAAATCCTTTACAGTTACTTAAACTGAATTAAATCCGAATCATATAGAAATTCAAACAATAAATTGTTACAAATAATAACATTTGCCAAAAGCACTTTATTTTACCCGGCAGCGTGCACGGACCGCGCGCGTTCACGTGTAACCATACCCCCCTCATGCCAAACCAGTAAACCTAGGGGAAACACTGGCACTTTTCCGTCTTCACACTTCAATAAAATGTCAAATGTCATGTGGTTCATAAACTTTGGACACATGACTGTTTTCTGTTTGCATAATACTTACCATAATTACTTACTGTATCACAATGCGTATCGATCGTCCCAGAGTCTCGTGATGCCTATTGAATTGTGCCAAAAGTGTATCGCCCCGGCCCTACTGGCGATGCTTCCACATGAAGAGGGATAAATAACCTGTGATGTGCATCATACTGCAAGTATAAACAACATACAGTGCCTGAGAGCCAACGTTATGGCTATACAACAGTATTGGAAGCATTTTCTAACAAGGGTTTGCAGCTTACTCCGACACTGCTAGGTCTTTTCTTCAAATAAATGAAATCCTGCAGCCGATTGATGAGTTTTATGAAATACAGGACGTCCGTGACAGGAACATGATTCACATAGTGTTTAATAAAAACAAACAGTGACATTTTGAGTCTGTCGTATGTATGGCTCTGAATGGTAATAGGTTGTAAATATAGCATCCATTTAAAACCTGATTGTCCTCTGGGGGTCTCTTCATGCTTCTTAGTGGAATCTGTGAAATAGCACTGCAGTAGTATCCAAAGGACTCATTAAAAGTATCTTGTGATTTCATTTGAGAGAAGCCTCCCCCGGGTGACTGAGAGGGGACGTAAAGTATAGTGTCCTCGGCTCATTCAGCTCCTGTGATCATTTCCTGTGGGGTTATTACGATCGTCCAGACCCTACAGAATAACATCCAAACCGAAATTGCCAATATCTACCGGTCAACATGCTTGAAAGAGTGGACCAACACTTTCTAAATCAATTTAATAACAAAGGAAGTCGACTTTTAAACAGAGGTGAGTAGAGTAGTGTAAAAGATTGATCTATGTTTCAGTTGTGACATGACATGTGAAAATTGTATATTTCCAAAGAAATGTACCAAACATTAAAATATCTGTGTAAGTTCTCAGTCGTACAGGAGTTGTCCATCTTCAAAGAAGGTACTTGAGTCATCTTCTGTACTTGGTAGTTGAGGTCTCCAAACGTTTCGCCTCTCATCCAAAAGGCTTCGTCAGTGAACAAGGTTACACTCTTAGCACGCAGTGTATATAAAGACCAGTTGGGAGGAGTTGGGGTAGACCCGGCTCCTCCCCTCTAATCACAGCTACTCTCACCTGTGGGTAAACACCTTTGAAGTAGAGCGTCTGTAACGACCTGCTCCCCCCAGTATCGGTCAGTCCTGTCCTATTCATGGCTGATCACTGCTAATCACCTGCCTATTGTTCTTTTGTTAGCTGAGGTATCGTCTTCTTGGACTGGCCGTGTCCTTTCGGTTTCCCCCGAAGCAGATTGGAGTAAAAAGCAGAAAGATTAAATCTTAGCCCACCATTTTGGTTCATGGAGGGATTTTCTTTTCTGACAAAAATAGCTTCTTTTACTCCTCTTTCAAACCAACGTTCTTCTTTAGCTAAATTTTGACCTCTCCGTCCTCAAAGGAGTGATTGGAGGCTTTAAGGTGTAGGTGCACAGCCGACTGAGGGCCGCTTGTGCTTTCTCTTCGGTGTTGATAAAGTCTCTTCTGTAAGACTTGTTTGGTTTCTCCAATATAATGTTCTTTGCATTCTTCTTCTTTGCATCGAATAGAATAAACCAAATTGCTTTGTTTGTGGCTGGGGGTTTTGTCTTTGGGATGAACTAATTTTTGTCTCAGTGTGTTCACAGGTTTATGGTAGACTGGGATCCTGTACTGTCTAAAGATTCTCTGAAGTTTCTCTGAGACCCCGGCTACATACGGCACTGCAACTCCCTTCCTTCTGGATACCTCAGCTAACAAAAGAACAATAGGCAGGTGATTAGCAGTGATCAGCCATGAATAGGACAGGGCTGACCGATACTGGGGGGAGCAGGTCGTTACAGACGCTCTACTTCAAAGGTGTTTACCCACAGGTGAGAGTAGCTGTGATTAGAGGGGAGGAGCCGGGTCTACCCCAACTCCTCCCAACTGGTCTTTATATACACTGCGTGCTAAGAGTGTAACCTTGTTCACTGACGAAGCCTTTTGGATGAGAGGCGAAACGTTTGGAGACCTCAACTACCAAGTACAGAAGATGACTCAAGTACCTTCTTTGAAAACATTAAAATAGATATTTCTGAAGAAAAAGGGGCACAAAAGTCAAACTATTATGTTTAGGTTAAAATTAAGCTTTTTAACCGCAAGTATATTTTTTACTCAAGAGTAAAGATAATTAATTATAATATTAGTAGAAGTAAAAGGCACTGAATGATAAAGATAGAAAGTTACTGTAGTATGTGCACTAAAATGTAACTGAATACCACCTCTGCATTTAAAGTGCATATGACTCAATAGACTGATTTTTTCGCTAAAACATGGTTAACACAATTATATTTAAGATTTTGCTAAAAAAAAAAAAATTTAGCTGGACCTTTTTTGTGATGTTTATAGTTTCACTTTCTTATTGGACACTGACAGGGAGTCACACGGATAGAGGACAACAGTTTTAAACTGTTGCCGTGCCAACCATGTTATGTCAATACAGACGGCATCTCTGGAGTCGCCCCAAATATGGTCATGTTTGAAAACCGTTAAGGGGAAAACAATTTGGAGAAAATCTAAAACTTTCTTTAATTATTCAAAAAAGACTTAAACGAATGCAGAATTAGGAACATAGTTTTCTACTAAATAAAGATACAAAGACATGGGGAGGAGCAAAGTGGTTCAACAGCCCAGAATGCTAACATGATGCTTTATGCTAGCGCTAGCTACGACTGCTGTTTTCTCACTTCTACTCACTCAGCTGCCAGAGCACAGATTGGCCAAAAAGGTCTTTATGTGGGACTGTTCAAATCAGTATCCTTGGGCCAAAGAGACGGCAACAATATTTTCAAACTGTGATCTAAATTACATTTATAGAAATAAACTGCTTTGTAATCTAAAATCATTAAATGAAAAGCTGTTAATTGATTTTAAAAATATGATATATGTAGAACAACTAAATTAAGACATTATATTCAGTTTAAGGACAAATATGAAACTAAATCATATATTCTCTTAAATCTAAGTAGAAAACAAAGGTCCCTCTGTGCCCAACTGAGAACTGGCACTTTGCCTCTGGCAGTGGAGGTGGGCAGGTTCAATGGTCTTCCTGAGGAGGAGAGGGTTTGTACTTTGTGTGATTTAAAAGTGGTGGAAGATGAGTTTCATTTTGTTTTCTATTGTCCACTTTACTTTGATTTGCGTGAAATTTTGTTCCGACAGGTGCAACATGAGAACCCAGATGTGTTCTGGTTTCCGCATGATAACATTTTGAGGCAGCTTTTTGAAAAGTTATATCTCCAAAGCTTGGGGCCGAAGACACATTAATTTGTATCCTCCTGTGTGATGTGGATGTTGTTCTGTTATGATTGATTGTACAGTTTCTGTGAATTTATTTTAGCAGTCATCTGAATTCTGTTTTGAAATGTGTCTTATACAGTAAGCCCATGAGGGCTGGGCACTTATGTGCAAGACACAAAAAAAAAAAAAAAAAATCTATCAATCTGCTGTGAATAAACATCCATATGGACCGGATTTAGACTTCATTCGTATGTGATAAATAAGTTTATATTTCGCAAGAAAATGGCTATAAAGAATGAAAAATTGTGTTTCTCAAAACATTCTGTTTTCCCCCTCGGTGAGGCCACGCCCCCTTCTATGATGCGATGCCGCCTGTATTTATGGGAAATGAGTCAAACTGCTCTGGAACTTTACCTTTATTTATGTCACTTCCTGTCAGCAGCTTAAAGATTCAAATAGCACCCACAAACATGGCGGATCTCTATGGTAACAGTGGATTTTTCCAAACCCTATTGCACCTTTAACTTGCCATCTCAAAATGTCTGCTAATCAACGAAACAGGAAGGTGCTTTGTTAAATATGTTTTAGCCGTGTTGCATTAGCTCAAGTGTGCACTCTCCCTCATCCAATCAACCCACCGCCGAGTCGACGTCAGCGACTTGGACTCCCCGTGGGCGCGGATCAGTTCACCTTAGACTCAACACCAAATATGCCTTTTGCATATTCCGTCTGTCACCCTTTCTAGAGCTCAAAACACTTGCCCCCCACCTGCTGATGTCACGAGGTGGTGCTCATCCATGTTCTTATTCCAGAGAGAGCAGGTTTTTGGCTTTTTGTTGCCGTTAGCGATCTCTCTGTGGTTGTTAGCGAGATCAGCATAATAAACAGCGGACTGTTTTTGTTTTACCTGACGTCGCCATGGTAACTTTGTTGACTGCCGCCCACAATATTTATACCTCCGCCATATTGTGGTATCTGTTTCTCGCAACAATTGTAGAACCTGATTATGCAAAGCTGCCGGGTGGATAAAACTGTGCGTGTTGTTGTCTTGGAAATGGCGGCTAACCTTTGCTCCTAATGCTGTGGTGCTGCCTCGTCCGCCCCCGCGACTGAGCATCAGAAGGACAGAGAGCCAATCAAGTGTGTTTTGATCCAATGCGATGATGTCAGATTCCTTAAGGCGAGACACTGCAGGAAAAAAAAAAAAAAAAACATTCACAGATATCAATATGAACGTTTTGCATGTATTAAGGGTGTAACCGTACACTAGAATGTCTTCACGGTTCAGTTCAACTAATTTGAGGGCACGATTCAATACCTTTTGGTAGAAGTGCTGAGCAGCTCTTTCAGTGGAAGACTGAGACACCCTCAGAGCAAGAATGAGCGCTACGGCAGGTCCGTCATCCCCACTGCTGTCAGACTGTACAACACGTGCAGGAGCCTCCAGGTAAACTTAAAAGGTGCACTATGCAACTTTTTATGCGAAAAAACGTTGCTATGTACGTGCGTGTTTGACCTTGTTGTGACCCAGCAGCTGTATGAGTGGTCAGCATGGCGCCTTTACTTTCCATCACACTGGTCTCTAGGACGCTCCAGGACCAATAAGCCCAATGCCCATCTCGACTGCACATGCGTGGGTCAATCAGGCTCCTAATTTCGGCCCAAACAAACCACAGCGCCATTAAAATGTGTGAGTGAGTTCAGGTAGCGGAGCGTGAACACTGAAGTATATTGAGCCATAACCGTGAACTATAAGGCTTACGGGCATTGGTTTACAGACTATAAGTGTCAAGTGACATTTCTTGCAAATATTTAAGTTGTCAATCTCTTAAAGCGAGGGAAAAGTCTGGGCGGCTCCGTAAGCAGGAGCGGACCATCGCGGACAGGGGAACGACAGGACCTGGGATCAGCCCGACACAGACACCCTCACTTTTTAAATGATTTGAATTTGTCTTGGAATCACAGGGAAAAGTTCCAAAACGGTGTTGATGTTAAATATAGTGGGTACATTTACGTCTGTCAAATTAGCGACCGATTAGCTCTGTTGTTCTATCAGATCACTCGTAAAAAATAAAAAATAAAGTACATTTAGATGGCATAGCCTATGTGTGTATGTGGATCTCTCTGGTCACAATTAAGAAAAAGATTTTGTTTACTGTCCACCTCCTTATTGACAAAAAAAAGATTCTATGTTTTTATTTCTCATTTCAGTTTAAATGTTGTGAATATCGGCGACATGAGGCCACAGTTTCAGACCCTGGACTTTGTCCAACAGTCGCTTCAAGGGTCAGAAATGTTTTTCTCACATAGTTATTCCATAGTTATTCCAACTATATGAACAAGGACTGGTCGTCACTTTTGAAGCATCTCTTCGTATGAATGGCAGTTTGGTTTCTGTCTATCTCCGTACGCAGCCCTGGTTGTAAAAATAGACTTTAAGCTAATATTGTAACAGGCTCCATGACAACGACAAAAACGCTTTAAATCATCAACTTTCCAGCGGTTAAAACGCTCCAAATCAGAGCTTTCTTCATTGTTTTACGCTAACTATTATTATTGTTTGGTAACCAGAAGACATTCCATTACCCATAATGCAACGGGCGAGCTGAGATGGGCATTGGGCTTATTGTTTGGAAGGTTTTCACCGCTGACAGACCCTCTCACCAGAAAACTGACAAACAATTGACCCTGGATCATTGTAGGGACCACTGTGATCGAAAGTAAAGGCGCCATGCGGACCAATCATACAGTATAGCCGCTGGGTCACAACAAGGTCAAACACGCACAAATATCAACTTTTTTTTTACGTATAAAAAGTTACATAATCCATCACTGGAATGCAGACGAGTGCTTTTCCCATTTTCCACAGACGAGTAAACAGCGGCGCGACAAAGGTGTTAAGTTTTACTGACCTAAGTTGTTTGCGAGTGAATGTCTGCGATTTGTTCAGAGAGATTTTCTTTTATATCTTGTTTAGTTTTAAAATGTGCTAGTTAGTGAAAACCAAAATTGTGTTTTGGGGTTCATAAGTCAATAAATTAGACGCAAGGAATAAGATATTTTAACAATCCCATTCGAAACATTTCAATTACTAAGTTGTTCTTAAGACTGTACATGTTGGTGTCTATATGAACTACTGAAGTGAAGATATTGGACCTTCCACAAAGGAAAGTGCTATATTGTCGATTACAAAGTGCGTAAACTGAGCGCGTTACAAAAATCCCAAGCTCAGTCATGGGACAAACTTTTCCCAGTCCTGCACCGGAACAATCACGATGCCACACAGGTGAAGAGGAGGACATTCAGCCGCCTGCACTGTCTTTCCCCCGCCGCTTGACAGCCAGCACCGCAGGCAAAGGGAAGGCGTGGAGCTACACTGCACTTTTACAGATCCAGTTTTAAACCTGTCCCCTATCGGACAATACAAATCCGTACAGACGCCAACTAAAGGAGACACTTGGAAGAAAGACTTTACAAACGTATGTACTCATTTTTAGCCATTGTCATTTCCATGGGATCGCTTTCAGTGCGTGTTCGAAAACTCTTTTGGAGGCAGCACAAATTGAACAACTTATCCCCCTTCCATTCTTCATGTGTAGTGTGCAAGATGAGGAACTGAACTAAAGCGTTAGAGGCACTCCAGCTCATGATCGTCTAAAAGAGATGAAGCCTCATGCACAGACTGTCCAGGCATGCAGACAAATTCCACCTAGACCAAAACATTTCCATCGACGAACAAATGGTAGCTTCTAAAGCAATGAAACAATACATAAAAACAAACCAACCATGTAGGGAGCCAAGCTTTTTGAGTTAGCAGACTCAAACACTGGGTGAACATGGAATTTCTATGTGCACGATGGCAAAAACAGCTCCATCTTCGCTCATATGAAAGGGCCCATTTATTATTCTGTCATGTCATTAATGGACATCAAAACTCTGGGAACTGGCTACCACTTATAGGTGGATCATTTTTACTCCAGTTCACACTCTTCAGAGACCACAGAAAACAGGTGCATGTGGCACCATGAACACAAATAGACTGCGTTTTCCTAAAATAACGGTGAATGACTAAGGCAAGAATGACCCTCGGGGCAGCCCAAGGTGGTGGAGAAGCCTTCATGTGTTCCCTGATACATGCAGTCTTCAGTGGAGAGAGAGTTTCTTGGTGAGTCAAAGTAGAGGAAAGATGTGTCCTCAAAGATGTACCAGTTCCATCTACTGTCAAGATACAGTGGGAAAAAAAGTATTTGGTCGAAATCCAATTGAAAGTCTAAGGGGAACTGACCAAATACCTTTTTTCCCCACTGTGAGTGGGGTCAACCTCTCAGGTCAGCTTTTGAAGTACTACTCATCCTACATAAAACAAGCAAATAGCACAGCACTCTTTTTAAACACTTTGTTATTGCAGTGGTAAATGCATTTGTCTTACAATCGCAAACAGAAGGACAACAACAAATTGACTCAAGAGGCATTTCATGGAAATACTAATTCAGGAGCTGGCGGCTCAGGGCTGTCCCTCAATGTCAACATTGTCACAGAATTGCACTCCCACCTTTGCAGCACTGATCGACAAGCTTGCCTATTTCACTGAGGGACAGGCCTCAGAGAAAGGTGTGAAATATGATGCACCACTGTGCTCAGAGAGAACTAAACAGGGAATGCCATAAATAAAAGTAAAGGCCATTGTGTCAAGACAGGTGTGCTGCATTTTGTTTTGTTGCTCAGATTTTTGTTCAGTTCAGTTTTGTAGTTTTCACTAAACCCTGATGCCAGGGTTGCCAGGTCGAATAGGGCGGGCTTTTTAAATATTGTTGCCATGCTGTTTTCAATGCAAATTAGGCTAAATATAGCATATTTCTTGATTAAGATCACTATTTCGAATGACAAAATCTCAGTAAAAGATCTATTTCTCCCTCTCTTTTCAGTAAGAGAGGGAGAAAGGGGCGGTTATTCATCATCGCAGGAGCATATGTAAAAACAATGAAAATTCCAGCCGTGCTGAATGTCCGTGGGTTTTGGGTGGTTTTTCAGATATTTTTGGGCGGGTTTGGCTGCTGAGACCTGGCAACCAAGCCTGATGCGGCCATCACTTCGTAACAGGGTTATGAAGTAGACCCCTTCAGAAACGAGCAGATTGGTATGAGGTTTTACGCCAAACCGGATGTGCGCCAGTGTCCGCCATGATAAGAAGCGCCCGAATTGGGATGTCAGTTAGGACGGAGTTAGGGAAAAGAGACTCAATGCTAACTATCATAGCCACTTCTGATGCTAACTAACCAGCGATTATGAGCTTTGTGCCATCCCATAATCCCCCTTGCCCCCACCCTGGAGTGATTCTTAATGTACAACCACTGTTGATTGACAGCCGCACATTTAATATATATATATTTTTTAAAGATTCTGCACAAGCCAAACTTTATAAAAGTGACAAAATACATGTTGTCGTCACCACAGCTCAGTCACATAAAGAGCCTCCTCAGTAAATGGCTTAAATGAAGGCTTGTGTGCTTTTACTTTCATTTACTAGAAACTTAAGCCACATGGCTAATTTGCATACTGTAGCTTTATGAAACTGCTGTTGAGATACAATAAAGGGAAATGTGAAGGATCATTTGGGATTTTTCTTTTTTTGTTTTCCTTCTTCTTAAATCTCTTTATTTGGACACTATGTTGTTGCATACGCAGTACAGTAGGTGGCGGCATGCGCTTTTGTTTGGCCTGCAGTCCGCCAATAACCTTAAAGAAGAAGAACAGCTGTTGGTGATGTCACTTCCCCTTCCCCTGGGTAAGGACGGTGGAATAGGTTGCGTTCACGTTTTAGGATTCTATTTCAGTTGGAGGGCAGGTACCAATACAACTCTATGGAAGCAAAACAGTTTTTGAAAGAAATTTCCAAAATTAAAATGTCCAAATGTTTTCCCTGATCATCACTTAATAGTGATTTGATTCACAAACCCGCCATATATTTTTTATGGCTGAAAGTCCTTTCTACCAGCCAAAATCACAAATATGTTTTTGAATATTATCTCCACTTTTGGACGCCTTTATGAGGACATAATTAGACCATAGTTCATATGAGCTGAAAGAGAGGACTTCGAACTTTGTGACAGTTTTTCTTTCATGTGATTTGGCTCAAGAATTACAGAGAAATTAGCAATTAAATAATAGCAGTAATCTGCATTTTGAGCGTTACCATGGTTACTGCAATGGAATTTTCAGTTGACCTCCACCTCAATTTTAAACTATGGGCTCTTTAGAATGTTGTGATGTCACATGAACGCAACCTATTGGGCAAATAGATCTCTATGCAGTTAGTGAACTAGAGCTTCAGAGCTAACAGTTGACCCCATGAAAGGTTAAGGATTAGGAGCTCGGGTTAGGACATAGAGTCTATAATTTGATGGTTTCAGACGCCCTGGACTCATCAGATCACATCACCTTCTCCCATCGCTCCAGGGTCCAATCTTTATGCTTCTGAGCAAATTGGAGTCTTTTTTTCTTTCTTTTTTTGCGGTTTGCCTCAATGATTAAAGTTTTTTTTACAGCCACACTGCTTTTCTGTCCTATCTCCATGAGTTCCCTTCACATTGTGTTTGTGGAAATGCTCTTACTTTCACTATTAAACGTAGTTCTGAGTTACATTGCTTTGGACCATTTTTGTGCCGATTTCAGTAGTTTCTGCAGTCTCCTTAGATGTGTTCTCTGCTTAACAACTGAGCCTTCTCAGATCTAATGAAATCTTTTCCATGACCACAGGATGAGTCTTTAAAAACGGTTGTTTCAGAAATAAGAAGCCACTCCCTGCATCAGTCGTGTTTAAACACCGTGTTGCAGCTGAAAGACAATCACCCAAACAGCAATTATCCAATAGGAGGCTCTTACCAAATTGCTTAGTTAAATCCAGGTGGCAGGTGCAAAGCCAAACGTGCCAGTGGGAAGTACATTGTGTGTGTGTAATTCGCCTCAAGGCCCCACTGCAGCCTGTTCTAACCTCAGATAATTAAACATACACAGCCCCCAGACACAAGGAGAGGTGGAGATGCATTTGGCTTGACTACTTTAATCCGACTTTTTCACGTGCACTCTCACCTGCTGGCCTTTATGAGATACAAGGATAGATACAGACAGCACCGCCCCATTTGTACTAGTCATCGTACATGAAATGAGACTGTTGTTTTAGTTGTGCTTCGTTTCTGTTAACCCTGTAAAGCCCAAACCATTAAATAATTGACAGAAAATTCCAATTCTTCCAATTCAAACTGGAGCCTTTATTGGTCCTTCTGGAGAAAAAAAAAAAAAAAAAAAAAAAAAAATCAAATATCAATTTCCATATAGGAGTTTTAATTTGTATCATATTTGATACAACGGGTCACAATGCAACAAAAATACACAAACAAATCCAACAAAAACAATGCAGCAATGGAACTGGCAGGGTGGAAGTCTGGAAGACATAACATTTCAGTTATTTTTACTCATTTTGCGGTTCACAACCTTTTATTTTGAGTAATGATAGGCTTGAAAACAGTTTCTGTCCTTGTTCAGACAAAGATGCACTCTGCATTATGAGATTATTGTGTATTTTTCTTTGAATTGGTCAGTTTTTAGTGAAAGTCAGTAAGCAAAACGAAGTTGCTATCAATCATACCATTGCAACACCAAACTAGTCATCAATCATCATGATACAACAAGTTGCATATCTGATTTTTTGCTCTGAATGTACCAAATAATGTAATTTAAACATTTAATTAGTTTACTTGAAAAATAAAGACAGTATGTTGCTTGATATTATTTATAATGCATGAAATACAATAAAATTACAATTGACTGATTTAGAGTTACATGACCTTATACACCCGCTGTATCAAATTTGATACGTAATTTTTAACACGGTTTTACTAAAACATAGATTATGAAATATTAAGTAATTTCACATTGCACCAACCCAGTAACTGTTCCTATTGATGTTTCACACACACACACAAAAAATTCTTACCTTAACTTTTCCAAAATTGGCAAAGTTCTTCTTGAAAAATCACACCTGTCCACTTCCTGATTAATAGCAGTCTTGTAGAACGGTGGGAAAGGCCTCTAGTGAGCAGATTACTGCCCTCTGGTGGATTATCGTTGTAATGCATGTATATAATTGTATACATCGGGTTTTTCAAGGAAAAATTGTCACAATGCTCATGTAGAGGGCTCAAAAACCCGTGTATCATATATGATACGTTTGGCGTTATAGGGTTTTATATGAACATTTCAAACAGTGCTTTTTAAGTTTGGTCTGTGTTAAAATAGCCGTTTTTGAAGTGTAGCGGGTTCTTTCTTGCCAATGAGGCAGGTCAAGGTATGATGCTGCTGATTGTATGATTGTAATTACATTTCCACCATGATCGGATGCCGCAGGTGTATATAATCCATTTCTTTTGCTGTTCTTTATATTTGTTTTGTACATGTTTTAATTATATTGTATTATTATTGTTAGGGCTGAAACAACTAATCGATTAATCGACGACTAATCGATTATTGAAATAGTCGACAACTATTTTAGTAATCGATTAATCGTTTTCTGGTTCACACAGACTCAAATAGAGCAAAAATGACACGAAAATGTAATATTTTTGATGAAAACCTACTTTGTTTTTATAGTTGGGGTCTGTAGTGTTTTGTACATTGTACATTTCATGAATATCCGTCTGTGTCTCATCCAATCAGAGCAGAATTAGCGCTAAGAGCCTCCAACAAACATTTACTTTAAGTTTACTCCAACAACACGTCCTCAAGCGGCACCACTTTTTCTTTATATGATGAAAAAAATGTAAAAAACAAAATTTTCCTACACCATTCACAGCCAAGCGATTAATCGATTAACCGTAAAAATAATCGATAGATTAATCGATTACAAAATAATCGTTAGTTGCAGCCCTAATTATTGTATATGTTTTTATTGTATTGGTTTCAGGGGGTAGGCGTGCATAAGCTTTTGCTTCAGCCCTCTCCTTTTGAGCAGACTATTACCTGCTCAAATAAACTAAACTAAATACAAGGGGGCGTGGCCTAGCCGAGGGTGAAGAAAACCTCTTACGGAAATCGAAATTGTTCACTCTTTTTAGCCGTTTCCTGGCGAACTATGAACATATTTATCAAACACAAATAAAGTCAAGTCAAAATCGGGTCCATGTGGATGTTTTGTCACAGCAGATTGTCCAACAGAGGCGAAACACGGCGCTCGTAGCTAGCGTTAGCATATGTAGCATGAGATTTTTTAAGTATTTTGGGGCTGTTGAACCACTTTGCTCCTCTCCATGTCTCTGTATCTTTATTTAGTACAAACATATATTCATATTTCAGTGTTTGTTGGAGTTATGGTGGAGAAATGGGAGAAAGTTTGTTTTTTCCTTCTTTGTTTTCCCGCTGGCTGTTTCGAACATGACCATATATGGGCAATTCGAAAGATACCGTCTGTATCTACACTATACAATCCTCTTCCAAACTCTGTATCCCATTTGAAGTTTGAACGTTAAACAGCTGTGGGAACATGTTTCAGTTAGGGGGGCGCTAAAGTACAAGATTACCCCCAAAAATGCTTCCTATTTGCACAAAGTCTTGAAACCAACATTTTTATCAAGTAGCACAAAAGTGTAATCTGATGCTTGACCTTGAAATCAAGTCTGTAGCTCTGGTGTTGCGAGGTTGGAATGTGAGAGAATTATCAGGCTGAATATTCATGAGCGCAGCTTCCTGTCTGTCTGCGGCACACAGACCGAGCCTTGTCTTACTGGTAAGAGCTGACTTTGTTTTGGCTCAAAATCGTCTTAGAAAAGAGTTTATTTATGCAATAAAAAACAAAATCATTCAAAGTTTCCATCTGCTCGTTTTCAGCTAGGTTAAAACAAAGTATGCAACTATGTTTATGCAATTTAGTTTGATAACTTTATGACACTAACAAGTCATGACTTTTTGGACCAGCCGCTCAACTCTGAACTCCTCTCTGGTGTTAAGAAGAACCAGATGTGTTATATTACGTACTTTAAGGTAAAACCCACTCGGTCTGTAAACGTGTAGAACAGAACTGGTGATAAATGGCAGCCCTGTCAGTAAATTGATACACAAGAACTGACTAATGTTTTCAGTGTTGTTGATGCAACAACTGGCCCAAACTGGGCTTCACATATGTTTAATGCAGAGAGATTTCAATTTTCAAGATTACCGCTTTCATGAACCTCGGAGACAGTTAATTTGACTGATGGTGAAATTAAAAAGTATTATGCCCTACTACTACTACTACTTTTCAAAGTAGCATTGTTCAAGTAAAATATGAAATTCAATAAAAAGTACCCAAAGTACTGCATAATAGACTGTTTTTTTTTAAATATTGGATTACAGGGAATATTAGGGTATACACATATCAATATCATAATAATTATTTATTTTTTAATTCATTGTTTTACATTTTGTTTTCTGTTCAATTGGTACATTTGTATTTTTGGTCAATACTGTTTGCAAGAGGGGTTGAAAATAACAGACTTTCTGTTACTTTAAGTCGAGTTAAGTCCATAGACGTAAGAAACAGTAGACTCCTTCTGCTCTCTCCTCCCTGTTGACGTTAAAGGAATAACTTTACGTTTTTACACACTGAGATATGTTCTTACCTGAGCTTAGAAGAGTTGATGCGTACCTGCCTGGTCTTTGTGCGTGCGCTCAGTCACGCAAATGTTGTTAGCATTTAGCCTCTCCCAGCAAAGGTATAGCTCCAAACGGGGGTGACGTAAGAAGTGACCAAGCTCTTCCACTTGTTCCCTATTTTAATACGTAAGTAGTTACACGATCCAAGTACAGTTACACAAAATTAAACATGACGATTTTCTTAGCGGAAAAAAGGGGTACTATTGTGAGGCGTAATAACACCTGGAGTACTTCGACATCCGCGCAGTAATATGTCGAAGTACTCCAGGGCTATACCTTTGCTGGGAGAGGCTAAATGCTAACAACATTTGCATGACTGAACGCACAAAGACCAGACAGGTACGCATCAACTCGTCTAAGCTCAGGTAAGAACATATCTCAGTATGTAAAAACGGTGGCCTATTCCTTTAATAACAATCGGTTGTCCATGATGGATTTACAGACTCCTCCTACCGAGCATATTCCTAAAAAGGGCGGGATCATCGCTGTAGACACAGGGAGAACAATGAAGAAAAATAACTTTCTTCTACTTTCTTCCGTCTTTCAGTTTGAGCAGGTTAAGCAGCAGGAAAGATCATGGCTTTGGTAAATTTCCTAGTGAATGTCAGATTTATTTCACGTGACTGACTATTTTTTGGAATCGGATCTAAACTGAATACGCGGGTATTGCACATCCCAAACAAACAATGAAAAGTTTAGAAATGTTATGGTCACACACTTCTTTTAACAATCCAGGGATGTACATCATGTATATTGGATTCTGACTCCATGGAAACAGCACCATCTCCCGCATACAGACTTTCACCTGCAGTCCGGTAATATTTCAATAGAGATAAGGCACTCTGACATGAGGTTTTTGAGCCTGTTGTAGAGGTGAAGTTTAGGTCTAATAGCCTCAAGCAGAAGCGGTTTTGGTGTGTTACGAGTTTGCTGCAGCATTTCCACATAAGAACCTTTTGACAGCTGTTTTTAAGCTGTGCAGGGGGAAAACATCAGCTAGACTGAGTGTCCATTTTTTTTGTTGTGTTTTGGAAAGGTTAGTTTCTAAATTGACCAAATTAGCTCATAGGCACTGATGATTGTTTTTACCGAGTTTCCCCATAAAGATCCACTTAACATGTAATTTAGGCTAAGAGAAGAGAGCTCACGAGGTTGACAGTAACATGCTGAGTCCCTGGGGTAATGTTAAAATCTCCATCTGGATGATAATAGCGAAACGTCGCAGGAGGTAACGCAATCACTAAAGCCACACAGGCACACAAGCCGTTCGCACAAAACTGAGGGGCCTGCAGATTCGAAATGACAAATTGTTGAAATTGTTTCTCTGCCGTGTGTCTACATTTTGGCCATGACGTTTCCGATCCTCATACAAGAGGCAGCGTTTTGCAAATCCTCAAAATGATTCTTATATTTTAAGAACTTAACTTTACATACACTGGTTTGGGTGATGCTAAAAAATGCTCCAATTCCCTTCTGATCTCCATGTGTTTCTCTTGACACCTATATGTTTCCTTTCGTCAAACAAATCTGATTGCACAGATCAGTTTGAGTTTGGCGGCAGCGACAAATGAGCGTGTCCCGCCCATAGACTGTGAAATTAAGAACGGACTGAGGGACCGAGGTTTCCCCCATTGCGTTCAGCGCGGGCTAGCTGAAGCTTTTTCATGCTAGTTTTTAGAACCAGCTCCATTACTTAGAATAGTAAAAGGATCAAGGATCACGATGTTGCAGAATGTGGTCAGAAAGACTTAAAGGAACAGGCCACCGTTTTCCCATACTGAGATATGTTCTTACCTGAGCTTAGACGAGTTGATGTGTACCTGTCTGGTCTTTACGCGTGCGCTCAGTCACGCAAAAAGACCGAAGATGTTGTTAGCATTTAGCTTCTCCTCTAACGGGGGTGAAGCGAAGGGTTGGAAGCGACTATTTGGCTCATTTATGAAGGATACACCTGTGGATCCTCCGCTGCCTCGGAGAGCTGAAATTACCCATGATGCACTCTAACATTGTTTGTTTTCTTCCCTTTTCTCGCAAAACTTTATTAGTTTGAAGTTTTGTTCCACATTTGTGCCAACAAATAATTGTAATAATAAAATCATTGGTAGAAGTGTTGTAAGCAAGTGAAGATGTAAAAAAGAGGTTTATATAAAGTTAATGAAAGGCGTAATACATTTAGGCCTATGGTTGTTAACGTAAGTCTGCAATTGTTGCTATGAGCCATAAACTGGACCTGCTAAATATATTTAATATTTTAATTGAATTTCTTACAAATCCTTGCAGAAATGTTATCATTTTTATTCAGGCCAAAATGTTCAAACAGTAAGACATCCAACCAAAACCAGTTTATAAACAGCTTTTATTCATGAACGCTATGGGGAATCCACGCCCCCTCAGTCCATTAATGTACAGTTTATGGTAAAAACGCGTAGGTTAGTCCTTGTTTTGAATAAAGGACTTTTAATTCTATGTCGAGAAAGTGCCTCAGACATTTTTTTTTGACTTCATGATTGTCTCACTGTTTATTCCATTAAATCTCTGTACTGATTTACCGTCCGCAACATTATCATTGACTTGTTGATAATTAGACACGTAGTCTAAAGTTGTAAAATGCTGAATATTCCTCCTGCCTTTCTCTCGTCGATGTCAGTTTGCTGAGTTTTCCGCTCCTGCTTTGAGTTAATGGGAGTCTACAGTGACAACCTCTCAGTCTGAACGCAGCATCACCGCCTGAACGTGAAGATACCACTTTGATGAGAACTTTATAGTTACATTTGGCAGCACTCGAGTCTTGTTTTGGAGCGTGTGGGAGTGTGAAACTGAAATTCAGCGAACTTTTGTCAGAAACGTCATATTTAATTTCTTCCGTAAAAAGACTCTACTGAATATAGTAACTCCAGTATGAGTAAAATTGCTCTATCAAATTACTGTGTAGTATTTGCTGTTGAAAATGCTATAGTAAAAATCAGATTTCATAAATGTTTTGAATAATGACTGCGGCTTCAATAACATGATCGCACCAACAGTCCCCACCCCAACAGAACTGTCAGGCCTGGGCCCCAAAACATCAGAAAAATGGCCCAAATCAGCGGTCATACTATCAGCGGCTGGAATGTGTTTTTTTACTTGTTTACAGAGCCCATGTGCCCCTGCCATGGTGAGAAACCGCCCCTTTCTCCTTTCTCTCAGAGCCTTGAATTTGCCTACAGCATGGCACAAAAACACGGACAGTTTTTTTCACCTGTAGCATGGCTAAAAAAGCCACCCAATTCCGCGGACCTGGCAACCCTGAAAATGATGAGGTTAAATCATAGATATAACATACAAGAGATTGATGATTAGCCATTCAGTCTGATTCATAATAATGATCCTGTGTCTCCTCCTACAAAGCCTGTTCCTTGAAGCAGTACTAAGTAAGTCATTCCCCTAGAGGCCGTAAGCGCCACTGCAGGTGTCGTAGCATGTTACGTATTTTTTATTTTTTTACTCATCAATTGTCCGTGAGAGTAAATACTACACTGAGAGAAAAGACAAAGGGAGAGAGGGATATTGTACATCCAATTACACAATGGAAAGAATTGTTTTCACTCAAACTTGGCTGTAAATACTGTTTAAGTGGCGTTAGCCCGCAGTTAGCTTTGCCCGTTAGCCTGTTAGCTTCTTCTTTGTGATTCCATTAGTGTGTGTTGGTTGCTCCGGTCCGATGCAGGGAAAGTTGCAATTGTGGTTTTCTGGCCAGAGACACCAGGAGGAGATGAAAGACCCTCCAATCATCCCATTAACACTTGTATTACCCCCAGAGGGACTATGGGAAGGATTTATTAAAGTAAACAAGTTACTTAGTATGGCATTAAAAGGGCAAAAAGGTGGGAAACCCCGCGGACCGGCTACGGGCCTCCACAGAGCTCCAGAGCCTGTCAATCATACATGTAGGCTTCAACTTTTCATTGCTGGGTCAGGTCCCTGAGGAGCACAGATTCAAACATGCCTGTTAGCACTTTATTAAAGCACTCTGCTTTTTACATGTGTCAGCAGCAGAGGAGGAGGCGCCGAGGACGGACAGCAGCATCCGGCAAGCGGAGAGTATAGACCGGGCGCATTATAAAGGCAGTGAAGTATAGCCAGTAGAAACGATTAGTTGTAAAGAAAGAAGGGGAAGAAAGTTATATGTATTTTTCCTTTATCCGTTTGCATTTTGACATCAAACATTAAAAATGATGAACGATACAGATGTTTTCGGCTTTTATCGACTAGAGATGCACCGATCTGGCTTTTTTTACTTCATACACCAATACTTTAGGTTTGAGTATCTAAAACTCAATACCAACCGATACGAGACTTCCCTACAAGTACGCTTGTGGATTATTATTTGTTATTTTTGGTAGAAACTGGTTAGCAGTACTGTACATTACAAAATGAGTGGTCTTTGCACATTACAAATCCCTTTTCATCAGGTAAGGATGATATAAGGGTTGATGCCCCCCCCCCAGGTTTCAAGTCAAGACTTTATTCATTCTAAATATAAATCATTTAAAGCAGTACTAAGTAACTCATGCCCCTAGAGGCCACAAGCGCCACTGCAGGTGTCGTAGCATGTTGTGTTTTTTTAATTATTGTCCGTGAGAGTAAATACTACGCTGACAGAAATGACAAAGGGACAGAGGGATATTGTTCATCCAATTACACAATGGAGATCTTTTTTTTCAGTCAAACTTGCTGTAAATACTGTTTAAGTGGCGCTAGCCCGCAGTTAGCTTGCCCGTTAGCCTGTTAGCTTCTTCTTTGTGATTCCATTAGTGTGTATTGATGACTCCTACCCGGTGGCAGGAAAGTTGCAATTGTGGTTTTCTGGCCAGAGACACTAGGGGGAGATGAAAGACCCCCCAATCATCCCATTAACACTTGTATTACCCCCAGAGGGACTACGGAAAGGATTTATTAATGTAAACAAGTTACTTATTACGGTTTTAGTTAATACCCAGTTTAGACATATTTTAGCCCATGGAAGAGAGAGGAGATCCGAATCACGACTGACTTATAAAAATCCTTTATTCATTTCGGGACACCAGCGCGTTTTGACCCCTTTTATTAGATTAATCCAATTTAGATCTATTTCAGACGCTATTTAAATGCAATTTAGCCCTGATTTGATCTCGCTCGATGCCTAGTTGTACTTGGAAGGTTAAGGTCGTAACTTTTCCTCATAAAATTGCCACTTTACTGGTGTAATGTAAGATTAATACGCTGCATGACTAAAATAAGAGTCACCTTTAAAAAGAGGTCACACGCTCTAATATTTAGTTGGACCGTCTCTATCAGAATCAGAATAGGTTTTATTGCCATTGTTATGAACAAGTTCACAGCTAGGAATTTTACTCGGCATGTTTGCGCAGACGCGGCCGTTAAATGCCGCCCCTTATTTGCTAAAATTAGAAGTTACAAGAAGCATTAAAGCAAGTACATACATACACAAATATACACAGCTGGATAATACACATTACGTGCAGAATTTTTTTTCTTTGGTACAAAAGGGAGGGGTGGTGGGAGCTAGTAGTGAGGCGGACTCAGAGGGCGGGCGGTAGGATAGGGGCGGGACACTTCGTTTTGTACAGTTTGAGGCTTCTCAGTGTTTTAACTTTAAAAAAATCAATGTGATTTTCATTGGTCTTCAACATTATTCAGACAGCCGCAGCAGGTCATGGCCTTCTCAGTCCATCCAGAGTTGTGCAAAGCCCCGAGATCTGTCCCAAGACCTCCCGAGACTTCTCCCCTGACTTTGCCCAGATGTAATCCATCTTCCGTAATCCTTCCTCGTAACGAGAAGAAAGGTCCTTAATCATTTCCTCACTTTGGCTACTTTCCGTTGTAATTCCATCATATTGGCACTCACTGCTTCAAAACGTTCTTTGATTTTGATCGAGTACAGTGGGGTCTCCTTTTTTCCTGCCAATTTGCCAACTTTGCAATAAACCAGGGCAACTCCTAGTGCAGTTAGCAGGTACCCTGTTACCATAAGCCCAAAAAGATAAATATCTTTGACATTGAAGAATTTAATCTTTTCTTGTGTTGTCCACGGATACCTTTAAATAACAAATACATCTTAATACCAGTTGCGTCTGTGCTCCTATGTAAATTACCTGCCTCTGGACAACACGCGTGTTCAACACTGGAAGAGAAGTTTAGATTTTTTCTTCGTCAACACTACTCTATCAGCTAATAAAAACATACCAGAATAGATGACCAGGATTCAGAAGATTAAATCACGTAAATTTATTCCCTAACAGGCCACCTAAAGCAGAGCGCTCTGTCCTCCCCCCAGGTTTCCCTAACATCATACTGCTAACATCATACTCCGTTAACAATGGAAAAAACTGTTTCCCAGGGAGGAGTCAGAGCTTACGTCACATTTTCCCATCATGCAATATTTTTTGAGCCTAAACTACGTGTCGTTGTTTCCATTGGTCCCCAAGCCGTCATGTGACGTTTGGCTCCGACCTTCGCCGCCATTTTACATTGTCCTGTTTTTGTTTGGGCAGCAGGTTTAGCTCGGACACCCCCTCGAGTCTGTAAGTTGTAACAAAGAGCTAAAAAACACTTGTATAAACTTCTGGTTAAAATTGCTAAATAGCCAAAAAGGCAAAACATCACTAAAAATATAACTCTTCAACATCTTCCACAGAGAGCGGGGCCAGACATACGACCTTCCACTTATTCCAAGAGTCAAACCCGTAGCCGGCTGGAAACGTTCCCTGTGGACAAGAAGGCTCCCCCACAGCTCCATTTCTTTGTGAAAAAATCTTGTCAATTGCGTTGAAAGACCAACTGATCAATTCCATGGTTAGCCGGTTTAGGAGCACAGCGAGCAGGGAGTCCAGAGAAAATTAAGATAAGTCAGACAAGACACTGGCAGCAGCAGCAGCAGAAAAAAGCGGGGTCAGGAGCAGCCAGAAAACATGTCCGCGCTCGATAGAGGACAGGCAAGAAGCCTCTAGCTTTGCTCACAGCTTCATTCGCTGTGACATTGTTTCGATGTGCTTCTGCAATGTCAAAAGTGTCCAGTCCAAGTCCAGTGTTGCGTCCCAAAGATTCTCAATGGGGCAAAGATCTGGACTCTGCGGTGGCCGATCCAGTCACTCGTTCACAACAGGGAAGAAGAAACCCAATAACCTGGTCCTTCAGGCTGGTCTCATTCTTTGGGCACATAAGTGTTGCTGAACTCACCACCGGGTTAAATCCAGGTGGCAACTTTATGTTCAGGCAGTGAACTTTCCACAGACATTACCGCATCAAACTAAACTAAGTAATTACGCAGACTCACAATAGCATTTAGGTCAAAATGTAAAACCTGCTGTAAAATGATGCCAAGAAAACCACTTGTTTATGGCATGGCAAAACAAAATCCGTTGAAAAGGTCAATTTATGATAAAATATGCAGGATGTATCTTGGCAGACCTTCAGAGCACGTTATGGTGAAGGGCTTTATCTAAACTGCGTTGTTCTCCATTGCAGCTTTGAGCCCACACAGACTCGGCGAGAGCGGCGCTAAACATTCAGAGCACGGAGAACACTTTACCGCGCAGCAATTAAGATTCACTTAGTTCACTTGTGCGTGCGATCTGTTCGCTCCCGGACGAATTTGGAATCTTTTTGAAAGTTTATATTCGTATAGCGAGTGTCTTAAAAATTGCGGTGAAACGATTACCCCATGGCCGCTACAGTGATGAGAATTTCAGCGACTTTCAGCAAAATCAACCGGATCGGCATAATTTTGGCTCCCAAATGGCTCTTCATTTTATCGCCTTGAGTAACAATTTTGCTCCGCTTTTGATTAATTACGGACTTGCTGAATGAACAATTCCACTGCTCATAAAGTTCATGAATAGATTTCCATTTTTTTTCCCCGGCATTGACTCGCCCAAAAAGAATAGATTCTGGATCTAAGTGGGAGTTAAATAAAGATGAATTAAATCAACGAATCAGCATAGAAATAAGCACCCTAAACAACACCCTAATAACAAGGCTCACGTATTTCTTTTCATCTTCATTTTAGAAATCTGCAGGTTTATTTGTTTTAGATCGAGTTAGATGAGGCACTGCCTAACATTTAGTTGGACAGCCTTTCATTTGCTATGGGGGGGGGACTTTTAAAAACATTCAAAGTCATTAAATGAATTATGAATTAAGACGTCATTCCAAAGCATTGAGTTGGATTAAAACTGGCAGTAAATAAAAACATTCTTAGTAAATAACATTTATCCTTAGAGACAGAACCCACTGAACCCACTGAATGACATTGCTCAACCAATGTTACAGAATGTGTCAAATACACAAAAAACTATGGTCTAAAACAAATTCAGCTCCAGTTCTGACTGAAATTGGACACAAAAATAGCCAGTTGTGTCCAATTTATGGTGTCACTTTATATTAAAGGGTGGTCGTGAAGTATTAAAGTATACGGTTAAGATTATGGTTAGGAGTAGGGTAGGCCACGCATTTGCGTGGTAGTTGATAATAGCAGCTTAATAATCAATCAATTCATCTTCTGTACTCTGTAGTTTAAGTGTAGAAAGTTGCGCCTCTCATCCAAAAGGCTTCGTCACCTACACTAAAGTTAAGCTCAGCCAGCAGACCAGATATAGACCACTGGGAGGAGTTTAGCTTTAATAACGGCTAGTCTTGCCTCTTATTAATACTTTATGTATAGTTAACCAACCCCCCCCAATATAAAGCGTGCCCGAATTTAGCTTTGAATATAAACATTTTCCCTCATTCCTCTTATTTTTTTGCATTTGGCATTAGAAGTATTGTATTTAGTAGGGATGTAACGATTCATCGAAAATCAATTTAAAATCGATTTAATATGCGTAAAATGTGAATGCATGTAAAAAATAAAATAATGGATTTCAAAGCCACCCTCAGCTACTCCATTTTGTGCGACCGAAATAGACCCGGAACAGAGCTCATTGTTTCTAACGACGTTAAATTTTTCTCAAGACAAGCTTCACACCTCCCCTGCCTCACCCCCAACACACGCCACACCATGTAAACACAAACACGTGTAGGCATCGAAGCAGCAGACGCAGCTACGAGATTAGCGTTAGCGGCTAACGCCGAGTTTAGCATTTTGACAGAAGTTTACCAAAGATCATAAACTGACAAACATCTGACCAACCTGCTCTGATTCTGCTGAAATCCTCATCAAATGTCCGCTTGTCAAATAATCCAATACCTACAGGAGCTGTCATGTCTTTTTCCTCCTTATGTTTACAAAGGCTGCACCGGGAGGCTGTGAGGCGTTTGAGGGTGAAAAAAACTGCACTGTAAAATTAGTTCTAAATGGTAGTATTATGTTAAAACTGCACACACAAAAAGTTTGGTAAAATAAATATAATCTCAAAATGTTTGCTTTGCTACACATCTTATTTATGCTGAAAACATGTAAACAAGCACTCATGTCAAGATGATTATAGTTCATTTTCATGTCCTGTAATGTAAAATTCTCTTACTGAGACAGTTGCAGTTTGTTACAAGGACAAAAATGCAGATGTTAAAACGAAAGAAACATTGGTATGAATGAGTCAGATTCTTTTCTTAAATAAGGTAAAAAAAATCGGAAATAATCGAAATCGGGAACTTAAAATCGGAAATCGAATCGGGGCTTGAGTGAATCGTTACATCCCTAGTATTTAGGCATTATAAAGCATTACATTTGACTTGCGGCCACCTGTAGACACCCTGAATTCTGCAATGTCAAAAGATCCACCAAGATCTTGTATTGATGATGGGAGAGTGCGACCACTGTGCAAACCCTCTCCTGCACATTCCAAAGATTCTCAATGGGGTTAAGCTCTGATCTAAGCCATGGTGCACTCCTCAGGTGCATATACGCTGCAATTATATACTTGATTAATTTTAACCAGAGATACTTTCATTTATGGTTTATTAATGCTTTTGTAGTTTAGTTTTTAGTGCTTTTTCAGGATTATAATATAGTTTCCACCTTGTTTAGAGATTTTATTCCAGTTTAGGTCAATTTTAGACCCGGTTTAGTCATGATTTGATGTTGCTCTAGGCCTGGCAGTGCTTGGGGTGAAAAGTTTGAGAACCACTGCTTTATGATATAGAACTATTAAAGAAAGACCAGTTTGTTTTGAAGTATAAACAGAGCAATTTTATATTTCATGAAATGTGTAGTAACCGCCTCTAAAGTCCTGTTTAGTGACAAAATCATGGGCTTCCCTGATTTGTTTTCTTTACATTTCTATTTTGTTTAAAGAAGGCGACGTGGGGCAACCTTGTCATTTTCTTTTATTTTTGTTGCTACACAAAAATCAGAATAAACTCACCAACGTTAGCAAGCCTTCCTCCTTTTTTTAATCTATACCTTTGCTGTTTTAATCTTAGTTAAAAATGAATCCAGTCCAATGAGGTCGGTGCGGTCTTCATTTCCTTCAATCCACGTTATTAATATTCAGAATGTGTAAACATTACATTCATGCATAATATTTGTAAGGGTTCAGGGATGTTTAATTTTCCGAATAAAGCAAGAAGCCAGTAACTCTTGCACCTTTTTTGCATAATTGTTTTTTGTAGCTTATATAAACAAGGTGAAGATGCATTTATTAAGCACACGTAGAGAAGTGTTTTTGCATAATTCAACATTATCTTGTTGCCGATAGCGTAGAATCTTTGCTCCTATTGTAATGCACTGTTGAGAGAAAGCATAAACCTGAACAATGTTAAGATATTAAAAAGTCATGTTAGTGCATTAAATGTCGACTTTCCTTCAAAACAATATTAACCAGACAAATGTCTTTAGAGTATAAAGAAGAAGAAAAAAATACAAATGTTTGTGTAGGCTTTCAGTCATCCAGGGGTTTTACATCAGAGTCGAGATTTTCAAATCGGTGACTGGACTGGGTCGATAAACACAAATTTGGGATACTTAACCTCTTAATATCTCTTATTATTTAAACGGGAGAAAACTACCAAGATACAGAGAGCATCTTTAGAATTGCCCATGTACAGTATATTCATGTTCGAAGCAGCCGGAGGGAACACAAACAAGAAAAGAAAACTGAATTTTCTCCCATTTCTCCCAACAAATGCTTAAAGAGGGGGTATTATGCTTTTTCAATCACATAGCACCAGTCTATAGCATACTACAATGATGACGTAACCTTCTGTTGGTCTGTATATGCAGTAAATTAAAATAACTGCCTTGAATCAAATTGCTCTCTCAAAATGGCTGTACTGAACGTCTTGAAATAGGCCTCTGTCTCTTTAAGAAGCTTTCCGACACGCCCCCTTCAGCACACTGCTGTGGCATCTAAACAACACTACTGTGCGGGGAGGGGGCTCTGCTGAGCTGAGGAGCAGTGGTTGGTGGCTTGGCTGGTGACGAAAGGTCCAGAGGCGTCTCCAGGAGGTGGGGGCGTTCCTAGGAGGACTGAGGCATAGCAACACCTAAAATGGCTGCCGTCTAAGTTTTTACTGATTACTCAAAATATGTGAATGAGCCAAGGCAACACTCCAGGCATGTGTTTAATGAGGGAATGACATAATAACATGATATAAAGCTTGAAAAAGTCGATTTTACATAATACCCCCCCTTTAAAGGAACAGGCCTCCGTTTTTCCATACTGAGATATGTTCTTACCTGAGCTTAGATGAGATGATGCGTACCTGTACTGCATACTATATTGTAAGGCGTAATAATACCGTAGGAGCACTTCCACGTCTGCACAGTAAAGTCAAAGTGCTCCAAGGTGTTATTACGCCTTAGAATATAGTACCCCTTTTTATGCGCTTAGAAAATTAGAAAAATTAAAAATGTTTAATTTGTGTAACTATACTTGGATCGTGTAACTACTAAACTGCATTTAGCCGCTCCCAGCAAAGGTATAGCCCTGGAGTACTTCGACATATTACTGCGCGGATGTCGAAATACTCCAGGTCCGCTTAGGAAATCCACATGTTTAATTTTGTGTAACTATATTTGGATCGGGGCGACAATGGCGCAGATGGTAGAGCGGATCGTCTCATGATCGGAAGGTCGGGGGTTCGAATCCCGCCTCCTGAAGGTGCACATTGTCGTTGTGTCCTTGGGCAAGACACTTCACCCACATTGCCTCCAGTGTCTGCGTACACTGGTAGCCCCTAGGAGAGACCAACAGGCCCGGTTTGAACCGTGAGGCCGTCCTTCCGTGGACCCACCACCTGCAGAAGGAGCCATGGGGGCTGGTGCAATGTGATTTGGGCAGCTCCAACTGCTGCCCCCACGACCCGGCAACGGACAAGTGGAAGAAAATGAATGAATGAATATATTTGGATCGTGTAACTTCTCACGTAACTGTATTAAAATAGGGGAAACATGTGGAAGAGCTTGGTCGCTTCTAACTTCACCCCGTTTGGCCCCATAGAGGAGAGGAGGCTAAATGCTAACAACATCTTTGGTCTTTTTTGCGTGACTGAGCGCACGCGTAAAGACCAGACAGGTACGCATCAACTCGTCTAAGCTCAGGAACATATCTCAGTATGGAAAAATGGTGGCCTGTTCCTTTAATTTTAATATAAATATATATATTTTTTGACTAAATTATGATTCAGACACATAGAGAGGAGCAAAGTGGTTCAACAGCCCATAAATACTTGAAAAACGGACAAAGCTAACCAGGAAGCTAGCGTTAGAATCATGCTGCATATGCTAACGTTAGCAACAACGTTAGCATACAATTTGCTGTGAAAGATAATGCACATGGACACGATTTTGGATTGACTTTACTGGCGTGATAAAAAATGTTGTCTTATTATGCACAACATCTGTCCGACTATAAACAGGAAAGAGTGACAAGCCTGTGTTCAAAAATAACTTAAAGTTTGAATAGAAATTCCACAGGAGGCAGAAACTAAAAGGTTGCCATGGCAAAGTCTATCTTTTATTATGTAGATGGTTTTACCAGTTTGACATATTGCCGGCAAAAATGAGAAGAAGACTCCATTAACTCTACTCGACACTATTGAAAATTCACCACTATTCTAGATAAATTATGTAATACAATGTTTTGAAGCAATCTCACATGCAAATTTCCATTTGTAAAGGTCAGGTTCTGCTTTATTCAGCCTTTTGATGAAACAAACGAAACACTTTTAGACACATTAGCCGTGGTATTTCATTTTTAATTATGTAGAAACAGTAATTAACCTGCACAACTCCTCACCTTAAATATGAAAACAACCTGCTACCTTTAGCAAGAGATCATTCATGGCAGAGGCATTAGAATGAGTTTAGCGAAGCAGAGGGACAACACTTCATGACATCAGCAGGTGAGAGGCATTGCGTTCTTGTGAAAGAGACCGAAACTTAATAAAGCTCTAATTCTGGGTTTTAATTAGACTAAATCATTTTTCATAAAGTGAGCGACTTATGCTTTAGTGGCTCGTGCCTGTGAACATTGTGCAAATCCATCTTCCACACAATATTCATTCAATATAGATACAAGCGTGAAACTGATCTTTTAACAGACTTAAGCATTCAGGTTTAATGTGTTGTTTTATTTAAGGCCTTACGCTGTATTCATTTCATATCATCAGGCCTAAAATTGAGAAAAAGTTTAGATGAATGTGTAAGGACATTGTCAACCTCTGGTTTAGTGCCTTTTCACTCACTGCCCTCTGCTGGTCACGGCCAGAGTTACAGCTCTCTGAACTGTAATTGGGAAAGAAAGTATTCAAATAATATGCCCATAAATAATATCTGCTAAGAATGAGATGAGAACAATAAGATCAATAAATACAATGAAATGTGTATACTGTGTGTACTTGACAGGTGGTGGAACAACATTAACAGAGACTGTAGAGACTGAATTAAATCAGGAATCCCTGCAGATGTAGGACATGCCCACGGATACTGAATATGAATTGTGCTACAAAGTCTTTGCAAATTAATGCCAGTCTTGGTATGATTGCGATTACTTGCACATCCATTATTTTTGCCAGTTTGGTATGACTTGTCACGGGTGTTTGTAGGATAACAACATTCAAATCATTTGCTTATAATTGTCTCTACAATTTCCAGCTGTGTAAACACAACATTTGAGTTAATGCTGTACTTGCAGAATGACACACAGAGACGTCACCTTAAGTCAACATAAAGCTTTGTACATACTGTAGACCAGGGGTCTCAAACTCATTTGGACTGGGGGCCAAAAATACAAACCCAGTGTTGGTCGGGGGCCACAACAGACAAAGCCTTTTTTATTAAGTCTGATTGCTAATTCTGATTTAGCAACTTTTTATTGTTTGCTGTAATAAACCTTAAAATAGACTGTACATGACCTATCTGCACATGTTTAAGCTTCCAGAGGTTTCCAATCGGCCAAACATTTGCTGAGCTTCTAAATTAGAAATGACAGACTTAGACAATTAGTGTTTGTGTAATTAATCTCATTTTAGTTCAGGTAAATTGGTTCAGGGCATCAGTGAATGATCTTTCAGGAGTCAGGTCCAGTTTCTGTCTGTTTGCCTATTTAGAAAGAAATGCAAAATGTACAAATGTCATTTTAATGTAGTGTAGAAAAGCCCAACCAGAGACTGGAGCTGATAATGAGCATCAGCTACAAACTTGTTTTGTACTGTGTTAATTTTCAATTACCCTGTAATATAAATAAATACATCAATGAATGTGTAGACTTAGCAACTCTCCAAATGCCATTTTACAGACTCTGGTGAGTCTGAGATCAGCTCAGTGAGATTCACCTCATGTAAATAATGTGGAGTCATTGGCCTCAGGCCTTTTTGTGACCTACAGTTAGAGAATTGATGGGGTTTATATTTTTTACTGTCAATGTTGCTGTAATTATTTGCAGTATTTTTATACATTTCCATATTCTCTATTTTTAATGTAACTATGGATCATGTGTTCACACATGTGTTCTTAAGATTAAATTAATTGATATGATAATGTTGCTCTGAGAGAGAGATGGAGAGAAAAGGCTCCTCACTTTACTGTTGTGATAGCCTGGTTTTTACCCTCGTACTCATTTTCATACATGTAGGGAAATGATAATTGAGCGGAGTTTACGGATGGCTAAGGCCAGGCTACAGTTGTGATGCTTTTAAACACTAATTACGATGTGTTCGCTTTGCAAAGTCATAAATGTAAAGATGGTAAAGGTGCTTATTGTCATGCTGCAGTGCTGTCACTTTTCCAGCACATGTTTAGCTGAACAACTAAAGTTTCTCCCTCGTGTTCTGACAGTCTGTTTCAGAAGCTCCTCTCACAGTCCGCTGCTGTTAGTCCGTTAAGTTGCTAAGTCGTCTGCAGAAGCGCCGCGTCTCCCTCCCCTGTCTGATGTTGTCATTCTCGCGTCCACAGCAACATTGGTGCTACCGCGCGGTGCCTCATGGGAAATGTAGTTCTAACGTGTTTAATGCTATTTACTGGCGGGCCACATATAATACAAATAAGAAATCATCTCACGGGCCGCAAAAAATGACCTCATTTGGCCCCCGGGCCGCGTGTCTGAGACGCCTGGTGTAGACCATAGTCAAAATTAATGAAATATAGAGAAACATTCTGAATTGAATAATAATAAATAATGAATTCAAACTTGTACCAGGGAAACAAGTGTCTCCCGGGTTGATCCAATTGCCGTGTGGAGATGCAGGAATGCGTGTGATGAATGTTCGATAGTGTCGGGGAGACGGTGCCTGCCTGACATTTTGGGAGCAGAAGTCGAACTCATTATAAAAAGAAGGATGGGTTTGGAGACAGACGGGATGGACAGATATGACAAGAAATAATTACCCTGACATGAAGAGGAGACAGCGGTGCCAAACTCTAAGCAGAGATCATTAAAATGGACCAAATAGTTGAGAATTGAATCCAGTGATATGTTAAAATATATTACACTGAAGTTATGATAAATGGATGTAATAGCTTTGAAAACACATTTCATTATCAATCACCTTTGTGACATCAGACATTGGGTCCAGGCATTGTAAATGATCTTACTTGTTTAGAGGGGATTTTTAATTCCATGACTGTACAAACACAGTTAAGAGGAGAGGGAAGGGGTTACAAAGCAAACAATTACAACAAATACAGTAGAAAGTAGTAAACAGATTAAAATCATTCATTAGTAAAACATTGATATATATTGTTTTCTTTATTTGTTTATTTTGTCAGGACATGTTAATGACCATACATGGAACTCATGCATGTAAACACGCCTTGGGCTCATTTGCATCCGTTGTCGGCACACTCGCACTCTCAAACATCCTGGCCTATTGTACATGTTTTTAGTGATAGGGGAAACAGGAGTACGCGGACGAAACCTACGCAGACACTGGCAGAATGTGCAAACTCCACACAAAGGTGGGAATCGAACCCGGGACCTTCTTGCACTAACCGCTGCGCCAAAGTACCGCCCATTTACATGAGTTGTAAATTGCCTCTCGTCTCATCAATCCCGATCAAAACGCACGATGCTGACTCTCCCTGCTTGTGGATGTAGTTACTTTGGCAAAACACCTCCCAAAACAGCGTCCAACCATCGCTATACCAGATGTGGCAATACCAGTTTTTATTAACTGTATTTTAAATAACCGTATTAAATATATGCTTTTTAAATATTGAAACGGTCAGCAGATGGCGCCACCACTCAAAATAAGTATAAAAGCCCACCCTCGTTCACACGCACTTCCTCTGTCTCCCTCACTGGTGTCTTCCGGCCTGGTTGGGCTGGGCCCAGGGTTGTGTGTGCTGTTACATGGGTCCAGGTAGCTATTTGTTCATTCTTCCATTCTTCCATATTGGTTTAGCTGCTAATGCAGGTCTAATTTTAGCGTCGCGGGTGGTTGAGAGCCTCAACGCGCACCACTCCTTGGCGTCCATTGCTTGCTCTCGGTGCATGGTGGCTCGGGGTCTGCTGGGACCCTCCTGTGACGGAACTCGGGGGCTATCGAAGCACCGAGCCGGCGGAGAAGGGCTAGATGTGGGCGTGCGATGGTAGGATTGGCCTTGTCTGGTGGTTAGCCTTTATATTGTAACTGCTCCTCAGCTAACTTCTTTATTTACGTTCAGGTGGATCTAACTGCTGCTGTGTTTCTCCTTTTTCCTTTTTGTTGACCAGCTCCCGGGCATTTTGTGAGCCCGACTGAATGTAACAAACTGATGTGTAAAGAAAATATGAAATCCCAAAGAAAGACATAAAGTAAAACGTAGAAATAAACTAATCTGTGTTAAAGGAACATGATGCCTCTGTCCTTATGGGTCGAACCTGTGTGCCTTAAAGCACATTTTTTCCAGTGTACACTGGATGGCGTTGTCAGGCTTTTATTTATTTTATATACCACTCGTCATGTCACACAGACATTCCCCGATATGCTCCCATAGAAACTAATGGTGCAGGACCAGCTCCACCCACTAACAACAGCCAAGCTAATACACGTTTACTCGTCTTGTTGTTTGCCAAGAGTTTCATGAGCATTCGTTGCTAGACACGGTCACCAAAAAGCTGTTTCAGAGTCTGGAATATCTGGCACATTTGCTGTTTAAGTGCTACAGAAGTGTTTATTTGATCTAAGCGGTGCCTTGATATTTCAGCCCCAGGTGGATTTAGTGTTGTCACTGTACTGATAGCACACGGGACATCACGGCTTAAACAACGTGTTTTCGAGACGGGCCTAAATATTAAAAAAGGTTCAATATTTCTATCAAAAAGGTTTAGACTTACGCCCTTAGCCGATTTTACAAAGTACAGTTGAAGCGCCTTCATCGCTCTCTGGATATGTAACGTTTTTTCTTCGTGCTTTGTCACATTTTCCAAGAAAACGGCGAACGATAGGTACATTTACTTTTATAAAAGAACTCAACAGCTACACAGTAAATATTCTAGAGTAAATTTGACTCTGTTCAGACTGTATTTGGTCCCACTCTTCTCAGAGTAAATGTGAGTTGACTCTTTTCAGAGTTACACTTCAGGTTAGACAATCGGACACCATGAGTGACAGTAACATGATGTTAAATACAATCTGCTCTTAATATAAAATGCCACACTTCAGTCTGTCACAGACCGACAGGTGAAGAAGGAAGACATGCTAGTTTTGTATTAGACGGAGCTTCCAGGACTTTATCAGCAAATAAATAAAAAAAATGGTGATGTTCAAAGGTCTGTTAATAGTTTGTAATAGCGAGGGGAACAAAAACATCTCCTGTATTACCTTTTAAAAGAGAAATGTGTGTGAAGTTGTTACAGGGTCATGTGTGTCCCTGTTCCTCTGAGTCAGGGTGGACCATGACTGATGTGCACAGGTCTATGTTACAGCAGACTGCACTCCAGGGTTATTTTATTTTCTCCAAATTAAAACTGTGGATATCACAGTCCTGTCCACATCTGCTGTTGTCCACCCTGACTCAGAGGAACAGGGACACACATGACCCTACATCAGATACAGTTCGAGAGGTTTAAAAAAATATATATACAGTTTTATTCTTTCCTTTAATCTTAATATTATTAATGATTGCTTGATTTTCAGTTTTAATTTGTACTTCCAGCTGAAGTCCTAGACGTTCGTTGAATGACACATTTTCCTGCTTCTTTACCTGTCAGTCTAGGACAGACTGAAGTGCAATGAGGCCTCAGCCTTATTATTGGAAATAAAGAACACATTCTATTTAACGTCATGTTACTGTCACTCATGGTGTCAGATTCTCTGTCCTTCAGTCTAACTCTGAAGAGAGTCAACTCACATTTACTCAAGAGTGGGACCAAATACAGTCTGAACAGAGTAAAAATTACTCTAGAATATTTACTGTGTAATATATTCGATTAGGATATTCTTTAAACTCTGTGTGTTCAGTCAGACTGACGCGCAGTCCCGCAGCGGCTCTTCCTGGGAGAGTGGTCGGGTTTAGAGGCGCTTCCCTCGGTCAGTCTGCGCAGACGCCTCGGTTTAGTTACCGGTGTTGGAGCAGCTCTTGAGTGTGTCAGAGCTGGGTCTGTGTTGAAATGCTCGAGACTGACTTTTGGTGACTTTAGCATAGTCGATTTGTCCCTCCGTAATATTTCAGCGGTGCGAGACGTCACTAATTTTACACCTGAAGCCACGTTAAAGCACGGAAGGGCATCCTACAGCCAAACCCTGGCTGTGCAGCTGATGCGCTCAGATCTGGAGGGTCGTAGATTCCTTCTGTCTGAGTTAAAGTGCAGATGAGTGGGATACGTCCGCGTGGCACCTGCCGCCGCACAACTTTATGTTTGGATTTGAGTTGTTGCATTTTTCTGACATCGTTCTTTCATTAGAAATAGCCGTGTTTTGAACCCACTCGTGTAGCGCTCGGTCTAAATGTTGATTGTTATTGATAATAAGCCACATTATTTATATATATTTTTAATGGCCGGTAATTCTTGTGATTGGTCGACATTTTACGACCCAGCCGGCCAAAGTGGACGACAAAAAAAAAGTCTAGCAGAACCTCTGGAATAGTGACTCTAATCTTGCCTCGCTGAGCCACAGACGCGGGGGAGACAAAGCCACTGCAGCCTCTCTCTCCTCTGGATGATAAGTAAGAATGCTCATTGTAAGTAAGAATGCTCATTATAAGTAAGAATGCTCATTGGCCACTACACTAATAAATAAATAAATATTGCGCTGGTATTGCACCAAAAAAGAGGCACTTACACCCTCCTTTATGAAACTCCACTTCATGACGGAGCGAGCAAACATTAGCTAAGGGGCCGGGGCTTTGGCGAAAGGTAAGTTGTGTCAGCAGATCTTTTCATCGCCTTGTGTTGGCGCTAAGAATTAAAAAATGATGATCACCTGAACATGCGTTAACTCTAAACACAACTCCACGTATGTTTCTGACGTGGGGGAACAATGTAACACGGTAGAAAGCTGTAAAAAGAAAGTCTATTTTGCATCATAAAAGATTATTTTGCTTCATCTATTGAGCCAAACTCCTTCATACGATCTTTAAGTCAGTGTGTATGTGTGAAAATGAAAAACCCAAAGCCTGACTTGGAAAAAGACCAATAATTAAGCGTGACAGCTCTCAAATTAAGTGCTTCCAAACTCAGCGGCTCTTTATTCAGCCAAATATCTGCGACAGTTGCACTACAATCAACACCATTCATAAATCAGAGCTCCCATCAGGCCACAGTCCCAAGAATAAGGTCTCTTTTACCATCTTTACTTTTTAGCTCCAGGTCTTTGATGAACAGTCCAATGTTTCCTGGCTCTTCGTGTCTCTGAAATGATGTATTTTTGGAGTATATTATAAATCCCGGAGATGTTCTTCTTGCGTCTGCGCCGAAGTCTAAACACCAAAAGCCTTAGGTCTTTGTCAGAGAAGAGGCCAAGGCTTCAAACACACCCGGGCGGATCCAATTTCTCTAAGAAGACCCTTTAGTTGCTCAGCACAAAGAAGAGGAAAAAAGTCTGATTTTCCAGGAGTAATACTTCGCACAGAAAGCGGTTTTATAAAAGGGCTTTTTTTTCCCCTGACAAATCGGAAAGATGCTTTTTTCATATTCTGTATGATACAGACGCCATCTTTCTTGACTCATCCAAACACCAGTGGCACGTTTTAGGGTGGAGTCAATCGTAAATAGGTCATGGAAAGATAAAAGAAGGCCTCATATTGTTGTCAGATCCCAGAATGTGTTGTTAGTCGTCCCTGGGTGGGAGGCCGTGGAATACCCAGTAGCCCAGTCTCGGTGAGACTGGGCTACCAAGGGTCCACTGGCAGTGTAGACCCTTTGCCTGATTTCGATGGCTTCTTTCATCTGGAACAGTCTTCATGAGGATGTGAGACAGGCCTCAACTCTGACAATGTTCAAATCCAGGCTGAAAACAGCTCTTTTTACCCGTGCATATGAAAACTGAAAGTATTTTATCTGCACTCTTGCCTTTTACTGTCATTGATTAACTTTATGTTGATGTTTTATTGATTGATTTGATCTGTTTTCTTGTAATTTTATGCAACTGTGAAGCACTTTGAATTGCCTTTTGTATGACTTGTGCTCTACAAATAAACTTGCCTTGCCTTTTATGCAGCGCTTGAATTTGTTGGTTTCAGATCCGATGACCCGTGCCTCATCCATGTGAATATTATATTACAGTAAAATTTAGATGATCCCTTTCTGCCTTTTCTTTTCTTTTCTTTTTTTTAAAGCAAAATCAGTCAAAGTTAATTTCTCTAGCACTTTACAACTACACCTTAGCAGACCAAAGCGCAAAAGGCGAATAAAGAAATTGCCTTGCCATATGTACGAGGAATAACAAAACCCATCCGGAGAGCAGTGAAGAAATAGAATATAAGTAAGCAAAGTAAGTGCTTTATTTGTCACATTTCAGCCCCAGGCGGATTTATTGTTGTCACTGCACTGATAGCACACGGGACATCATGGCTTAAAGAATAGCAGGGTTTCCGTTAGTAACGAAATACTGTAGTGTTCACGAGTTAGTCCTGTGCCTTCAGTGCTCCTCTGATCCTCTGAAACAGTGCAGCGCCTCCTGGGTTTGTCCCTGTTTCAGAGCGTGGTGTCCTGCACTGGTCAGCGCCTCCTCCTGCGCACCTGCCTCTGCTCCCTCCGCTCTACAACAGTCTTTCTAAAAGACTAAATCTAAAATCGGATATTTCGGATCACTGTAAAATAAATCACATTGTGGACCAGGATGAGGCGCAGGTCATCGGATCGGAAAGCATCAAATTCAAGCGCTGGACAAAAGAAGCCATAGAAATCAGGAAACGTAGACCCGGCACCATCAATCGCGATGGGACACTCTACTCCAGAGATCACGCCCCCTGTCGCCCTGAGACCAACGGGCAGAAGGGGGTGTGGCCAGTCTGATGAACCCGTCAGGACCGCCAGACTGGCCACGCCTTGGAGGAAAGAATAGAGGATAAGTGACACTTCACCGCGTGCCAGTGACACTTATGAGGACGGCCTGCAGATGGCGGAATTTAACATAGTGTCATAGTGAAAGTAGTGTCTGACTAAAAGAACCTTGAAAGTGATACTATTGTAACAAGTAGACACAATGAACGTTAAGCTGTGTCCGTTAGTGATGGGATTTTCGGTTCTTTTTGGTGAACCGCATCATTTGGATCGGCTCACCAAAAAGAGCCGGCTCTTTTGGCTCCCAAATGGCTCTTCATTTTTTACATATACACTTTAAATTTAGGAGAGATTTTGATTCATGGCTTGTTAAATGAGCCTTTCTACTGCCCCCCTGCACAAAACAACAACTATAACCAAGAAAGAAATTAAAAAGAAAAGAAATGTATTTTATTCATTGCTATAATAATGTGATATTGGCTTATAGTGGTCTGTGTTGTTTTCTTCAGGAATCAAAGTTGATTTTTCGAGCTGGTGGAGTCATTGTTTATTATAGCAACATACACTTTAAAGCTGCATAGTTTCATGTGTGTCCTCTTTTATTTACAGTCAAAATCCTTCTCCCATAGCTTCTCCCCAGTCCCTCTGCTGCCTGTGTCAGCTCCGCTTCCTTGAGCTGAGAGAGGGATACAGACTCCAGACATAACTGAAGTTATAACTCTGCCTAATTCTAAGCACGGATAGACTACGGGCTGCGCCAATTAAACGGCATTTCTGAGTCTGACCCGAGTTAGCTCTTAGCTGCCAAATGTGTGACTCTGTGTGACAAGCTGCTAACCTATTTTCGCTCGTCTAGACAACAAACAGGTGCACGGAGTCACACCTGGCGCTAACTTTAGCCTTGTAATTGGTCAGACAGGTGTGACATTAAACATTTTCTCAAAGCGTCCCTCATTAATAGTCAGTGTTGTTGTTGCCCCGTGGCTGTGTTGCCTCATTTAGACGGCATACCCCAAACGGAAACACCCTGCGGAAGCCCCATCTCTTGTGATCACGGGTAATAGGCTGTTGGAGGAGCCATACCCGCCCAAAAGCTTCTGAATGCCTGCCCAAAACCCAAGCAGTACGATGCGGTCGTGATTTTCCATGTGTATCCCTGTGTTTTTAGTGCTTCTATGCTACTCCATTGATATTGATGACATTGACCTGCTCCATTCGTTGTGTCACAGAAAGAGCATCTGTAATAGCCCCGGCTTTGTCATTCGAAACTGTGATTTTATAACAAAATAAGCTGCTAATAGTGCACATGGAAACAAGATGGACTTATATGCCAAAGATGAAAGCTGGTGACCATAGGTTGCTTTCACGTGACATCACAACATTCTAAAGAGTCCATAGTTTAAAATGGGATTGTTAAGTGATGATGTCATCGCTCTACTTCCGGGTCCAACGGAAATTTAGCCCTATTCACTATACTGGGATTTTGCTGATTTTAACCTGGTGTAGAACTGACTACAAGGCTCTTTCGAAACATCTGATCACACAGAAATATTACATTTACTCTGGATTTTCATTAGTAAGTCTTTTCTGGCATTAATTATCAAAGTATTTTTTCCATACACAATGAAGGTTATTTTAAATATAACATTATCTTTGTTTTGCCTGGAGAAATGGTGAGATAATATTATTGTAAATACAGTAGGTGTAAAACAGTTGTTGGCCTTTTATCTGTTCTGTTATCAGGAGATTCAGATAAAGTTATGTTTTTTTGCTGTGTTTGTTTATGAAACAGTTTAGGCCCGTAGCTTAAGTAGTTTATTATTGTGTGTGATGTTACACTTAACGTACTGAAGTGGAGGGGCAGTTGAAAATTCTATGGTGGTATTATGGTAACTGTTGAAATGCAGATTTCTAGTCTCAGTTTATTGCTATTTTCTCTTTAATTCCTGGGCCAATCCACATGCAACAAAAACTGTCCAAATGTCAAAGTCATCTCTTCCAGCACATACGAACTATGGCCTCATACAGGCGTCAAAAGTGATGCCAGTATTCAAAAACATGTGCGTGATGTTGGTCAGAATAATGTGGCAGCTTTTTGAAACCAATCAATATCAAATAATGATCAGGGAAAACATTTGGACATTTTCTTTATGGAAATTCCTTTCAAAAACAGTTTCTCTCCCATAAAGTTGGCCATATTACACCCTGGCTTTTTAAAGGCACTTCACTAAACATGTAAAGTTAATGCAGACATTTGTAATTGTGTAATTCAGGAGTTTGTAATGTGTGTGTTATATTGTATGTAAACATGAGATGTTGTATTACTGTATCCGGAATGTAAATTAATTTGGAATATGGGGTAGGCGCTTTCTTGCTTTGGCCTACACCTTTTGAGTTTTTTGTTGCTTTGTTTGTTTTCTGCACTGCAATAATGTTGTTGTAAATAATCACTCAAATAAATCCAATCAATCAAAAAGTTGCTCCAATTGAAATAGAATTGTAGAATATGAACACAACCTATTACCTTGTCAGCAAGCTGAATTCTCGCGGTATTTGTGAGTTTACAAACACACGAGAATCCATCTTGAACCGCTCCCGCCTTCACCGTTCAGACCAGAACTGAAATTGGTTCTGATAAAAAAGACACTAATTAACAATGTGTTGATCACAAAAACCTAAGGTGCTGCCACACAGACATAAGTTTGTCAAAACTAAACATTGAATGCGATGTTCTTGATCCAGTTAGCAGAAAATGCTGCTCCCAACGTGCAACGTCTCCCCAAACAATTCAAGCTGGCACGGTCCCAGATTGATGTCAGAGCAAATGTTATTGGCACTGTTGTATCAGTCGGGCTCTTGCCAAGTTACACAACCTATTGGTATCATGAAAACGCTGACCCTGAGTATTTTGAGCCTTTTGATGAATTAAGTAGTGGCAAAATGTACCTTGATATGTAAAATAATCCTTTGGGAGACTTCTCATGTAAAATTAGATATATAAAAAATAAAATAAAAATTCGAGCTTGGCACTGCCACCAAAAGTACAGTATATAATGTCTGTTTTGACTCAAATGTCCACCAAACAGTGGTTTTCTCTGTTAATTTTTATTTTGTTTGTACACTTCCTGCTGATATCTCACGCTGAGCTTGGCGCCCTATACCCCAAGCATTTTTGATCAAGGTACATTAACCAATAACTACAGGCCTACAAAGTGTAAAATGCTGAAGGCAGATAACTAACCCAAGCCAAATGTTGTTTTCGTGACCCACTTTTCATGCTTGCAAATCAGCCTCAATTTATCTATGAATTTATACAGAAAATAATGACCAAAAATAATGAATGCGGTACCCTTCCCGGCACGCTTCACTTAACATGCCATATTTTATAATCCACATTTTGGAAAATACAGCTCAACACTAAAGGAATGTAGGTGATGAGGGAGGCACTGTTTTTACCTATATGCGAATTTCAGAGGAGAGGGGAGAGTCAATCTGAAAACGCTTCACCAGGCACCATGGAAATACATTTTTAGTTTTTCTAGTCATGTGACATCAAGTGTACAGATTTAATGAGTCAGAGGCTGAGGTTTACTACTTTGCCCAGACTCGACTGGGTTTGTGAACAGTGACTCGCTTTGGTTCGGGATTCGGGATTTGAGGACTCAGACTGGTGGTGAACCGTCAGGACTTGGATTTGGACTTGGCTTGATGCAGGTCTGAAGTCCATGGCACTGTCAACAGGTCTTTTGAGAATTTGGAAACTCTTGTACATGTGACTAGGACTCAGTGGCAGGGAAAGTAGGAAGTGCGTATTGGTTTGCAATTGGTCGGCTGGGATCCAAAAGTGGGTCACAGACCATTTTGGGTACTGAATAAAAAAACAGCCTGTTAAAATGATTGGTCCAGAGTTGTTTTGTTCAGCTTTATAGTTTTATTCAATGCTTAAAGAGGGGTATTATGCTTTGTTCAATCACATAGCACCAGTCTATAGCATACTACAATGATGACGTAACCTTCTGTTGGTCTGTATATGCAGTCAATTAAAAATAACTGCCTCTCAAAATGGCTGTACTGAACGTCTTGAAATAGGCCTCTGTCTCTTTAAGAAGCTTTCCGACACGCCCCCTTCAGCACACTGCTGTGGCATCTAAACAACACTACTGTGCGGGGAGGGGCTCTGCTGAGCTGAGGAGCAGTGGTTGGTGGCTTGGCTGGTGACAAAAGGTCCAGAGGCGTCTCCAGGAGGTGGGGGCGTTCCTAGGAGGACTGAGGCATAGCTACACCTAAAATGGCTGCCGTCTAAGTTTTTACTGATTACTCAAAAATATGTGAATGAGCCAAGGCAACACTCCAGGCATGTGTTTAATGAGGGAATGACATAATAACATGATATAAAGCTTGAAAAAGTCGATTTTACATAATACGCCCCCTTTAAATTGATAATGTGTGTTTTATGGAATAAATATTTGTATTGCTTGTCTTCTCACGGTGTTGGTGGGTCATATTACCAGTTGAAAAGTACACATCCACTGACTAAAAAAGTGATTTATATGCTCTTACAGCTCCTTAGAGATGGCAGCAGCACAACAAACCTTCTGGGCCTTATCTTGTGTTTCTAAAACGCAACAGTGATGGTGATATACGGCTCTTTACTGGGAGCCAAGTCTTTGAGATCCGTTAATTTCAAAGAGCCGTTCAAACGACTGGCTCTTTTTGATATACCTTTTTAATAACGCCAGCCAGATAACTCACAATATCTAAGACGGGATCCATAGAAGGCACACTGTTTTGATTTAAAGAATCTATAATCACAATGGGACTGATATTTACGCTTTGAAAGACGTGTTTGTGAATCAAATCTTGCGCCGCAACTAATAAAAAGGCAGCAACTGTCTGACAAATCATTTTTAGAGCATGTAGCTTTCACTAGTGTCACCTGCTCCGTTGTTGGGCTGATTCGTGTGATATTTTGGGGGAGTTCTGGGTAAAATTGACTGAAAAGTCACTAAAACACAGGCTGTAGACTAGACTTTGGCACAGACACAGGACGCTCTGGGAAATCTTGAGGCTGGACGTGGAATGGACAGACACCCATGGCAAATGCTGATATGTTATGTAGATCAGCAGCCCCCAACCTTTTCTTCTCACAGACGGTGTCATGAATTTAATATTTTCTACGGCCTGGGCGAGGGGTCATGTGCTGGTGTTTTGATCTGCTGCATGGAGAGCCCATCGCTCTTTGATACCAGCACCAGAGCGGGACCATCAGTATGGTCTCTTTCTCCCGGGACACGGACAGTGTTTAAAACAGTACCTTGTTTACCTTAATAAATCCTTTTCGTAGTCCCTCTGGGGGTAACACAAGTGTTAATGGGATGATTCTGGGGTCTTTCATCTCCCCTTGGTGTCTTTGGCCAGAAAAACACAATTGCAACTTCACGAGTTACTTCGCACTGCTTTAAGTCACAGTGGGATAGATCCAGTTTGACGTTTGTCCTGTGAGACCTGAAGCACATGAGTTTGTAGCGCGATGTAAAGGAGGAAGCGATGATGATGCGGCGAAAGGGGAGGCAACAGCTTTAGCGCTCTAGCAGCACCGTATTTCTGTGGCCCTCCATGCTGTATACACTTAATTTAAATAAACAAAAAATAAACTTTTTGACAGGGACCATGTATAGGAGCATCCATCTGCAGCCCCCGAGACAGACAATTACAAAACAATAATACAAAAAGCATAAAACAATACAGTTCATAATATTTACACTGTGTGATATTATGAAAAAGTGTTATGGTTTGGGTTTGATTTGTTTAGTTTTGTCTTGTTTCCCCTGTTTGGTTTTGTGTATCTGTCCTGTGGGTTTATTTTGACATGTATGGTCTGTGTCTGTGTGCTTGCCCTTCCTCCTGTCTGATTACCTGTCCCGCCCTAATGTGTTACACCTGTTCCTCATTTCCCTTGTCTGTGTATTTATTCCCTGGTGTTCTCCTGTGTCTTTGTCTGAGCATTTTGTTGTTTTGCGTTACTGATGGATTGCTGCTCCTGGAATGTTTCTTGGTCCCTGGTTTTTTGGTAACCTGTTTCGTGTAAGGTCTGTTACCTGTTTTTTGTTACTTCCTGGCCTCTTGGACTTCTTTCCATTAAATTTGAGTTCCTTTTCGAGCTGTCTGGCGTTTGGGTCATTCTTTTCCCCATCAAACGTAACAAAAAAGTACATATCAAATGGTAAAACTTGTTCCTCCTATAGTCTATACCCACCCCTTACCCTTCTCAGATATGGGGTGTTTTCACGGACGTCACAAATCTGATTCAGACCCGGATGTGCCGCCATGCTGGAGATACAGCTCTTGCCAATTAACATGATGGATTATCAAATTTGGACAAAAACGCAAGGTTTCGCGATAAACCCTCGAGATCGGACCCCAAAACTTCTCACACAGTTGACCAGTTGTACAACGAAAGACTGAATGCAAAACAAAACACGTTTTAGTTACAAACTTAAGTTAATTGGATGAAGTTCCATATGAAATGAAAGCGAATGCCAGTTTGTCTAGTGGCGATCTCGCAATCTTGCCTCCCGTAAGTGAATCAATCATGCTCTTTATACGAAGTTGACATTACACTCTTAGAAATATTTTGTTTTGGTAGATTTCCCACCTCTAACTAGAGGTCATGTTGGAATTAACCTCGCTAATTGAAAATGTTAAATAAACTTTTTTACACATAGGCTTAACCCTGTTCATTGTAAAATCCACATACCGGCTACAAAATGAGCTGCGCAAATTCGGATGTTATCCAGATTTTTCCCGTTCAAATTCTGATTGAGGCTTACAATCTATCGTCTCCTTTAATTAGGTAATTGTTCTGTCTGCTCTCCCTTATTCTGCACAACTCTGGTTAAACGTAGTACTGCAAAGTACTAAAAACATGTACAATAGGTCAGGATGAATGAGAGTGTGTTTGAGAGTGCGCATGGGGGACGACGGATGGAAATTAGCCCAAGGCTACAATCCGGTGTGGCTTGTTCATTAACTTGCACTGTCCCTACCAAATAAACCAATAAATAAAAAATAAATAAATAAAAAAGTAGTTTCTCTGTCTGATGTATTGTGACAGCCAAGAACACGAAAATAATTAACAATATTGCTGTTTTTTGCGGTACTGTTTGTTTTGACAGGCGAGTACATTGGTATCGCATCGCCATCATGTCTGACTTCGGAAAACTGACGTCACGGGCAAACACATTATAAAGTTCAGTTGTTGTTTTTTGTTCGTTATCTTTAAAGCAGTACTAAGTAACTCTTGCCCTAGAGGCCATAAGCGCAGCTGCAGGTGTCTTAACAAGTTACGATTTTTTGACTTATTAAATGTCTTGGAGAGTAAATACTACACTGACAGAAAAGGTGAAGGGAGAGAGGGGTGTTGTACATCCAGTTATACAATGGGAATATTTTTTCACTCAAACTTGGCTGTAAATACTGTTTATTTACAGCTAACTGGCGCTATCCCGCAGTTAGCTTTGCACGTTAGCCTGTTAGCTTCTTCGCCGTGATTTTATTAGTGTGTATTGGTTGCTCTGCCCCGGTGGCAGTCAAGTTGCAAGCATGGTTTTCTGGCCAGAGACACCAGGGGAGATGAAAGACCCCCCAATGATCCCATTAACACTTGTATTACTCCCAGAGGGACTACGGAAAGGATTTATTAAAGTAAACACGTTACTTAGTACTGCTTTAATGCTGACATGCCTGAGTCATTTAATAAAGTTAAATGTTTCTTGTGTCACCAAACATTAAAAAAAAAAAAACTAGAGCTGAAATATTACCTTTGCAAGTCTTAGAAAGTAGGTAGCATTGTCCAATCACAGAAGTGTTATTTTTCCAACATGAATGAATACACGATGATGGCACACTTGAATCCCTAATTTCCCTGCGCCCGTTGGACCTTTAGATATGTCATTGATGCTCTCACCGCTGAGCCACTGCTGGAAGAAGTACCGACGGATCTTAATGAATAAATCTTGTGAAGTTTGTCCTCCCCGGGCCTCCGTCTGATGTCGTTTGATACAGCAGCAGGTGGTGGCAGATCCTCCAGGGGAACGTGTGAAGAGACATGAGGATAAAGCAGGTATATATTTGATACGGATAACATTTCAGACTGTATTCACGGCAAGGATTTTAACATAGATCGTGAGTCCCGATTCCTGAATATTATTTTTCTCAATCGTGATATCGCTCTGCCCTTGTAGGATTCAGAAAATAGTTGCCACATTCGTTTAACACCTACAGTAGGGTTTGTCCGATCATGCAAGCTGTTCGAGTTTCATGCATGATTTGGAAGTTGTTGGACGCGTGCTCTGTCCGCTCACATTACCAGTGTTTACTGTGTGGGAGGACAGCCCAGAGTCCAGTGGGAGCGCTGAGTTTATTCACCGCGACGCACCGAAGCAGGCGGCGCAAATCACAATGACAAGGAGCATCATTTGTGTCCGAAATCTGCAATACGTCATACTGGGTTTGGTCACTCTTCATTCCAATATTCATCAGTTCAAGAACAAGAGAAAAAAAAACCATCCTGATTAAATTTTTGGCCTTTCCTATATCTGAGACAGTTTGCCTGGTGCTGAACAAAACCTGTCTGTTGATTACTTTCCCGAAGTAGTTTACTTCATGAGCAAACTTTGATTAAAAACTTACTTCATTGTCGAAAAAATTACAAAGATCAAGGGCATTCAAAAGGCATGAGGGGAAAACTTCAGAAACATAAATACACAAAAAAGTTGCTAATAAAAAGTCACATTTTTAAATTCAATTGCCTATGGCACACTTTCGCTCTGGCATTGTTTCAATTAACTCCTACAATGTCACCAGATTTAAGTCCATTGAGTGTTCCAATATGTTTTGCCATGATCTTCTATTAATAATGATAGCACGGCCACTAGTAAAATCTTTCTTAAATGTACCTGATGCTGATGCTTCATCCTTTCTAAGAGGATTTTCTGCCATCTATCAAAAGTTGTCATTCTATTGCTCAAAATTACAAATAGAGAATTAGGGTAGGCGAGCTATGGATCTGTTGAGAGGGATCCTCGCGGGCTCGTAATCCTCGTCTTTTAACGCACCACACAGCATAGGAACATTATCTACAAAATCAGCTAGTTAGGGCAGCTGCGTAGGGGTTTGTTGAGGCGGAGCTACTGCCCTCTACAACTGGCCCGCTCTACATCTGGCTTTTTAACGCACTACACTGTGTAGGGCTTACATAATAAATGTACATAATAATATTCACTGAGTATAATACAGTGAGGAAAATAAGTATTTGAACACCCTGCTATTTTGCAAGTTCTCCCACTTAGAAATCATGGAGGGGTCTGAAATTGTCATCGTAGGTGCATGTCCACTGTGAGAGACATAATCTAAAAAAAAAAATCCAGAAATCACAATGTATGATTTTTTAACTATTTATTTGTATGATACAGCTGCAAATAAGTATTTGAACACCTGAGAAAACCAATGTTAATATTTGGTACAGTAGCCTTTGTTTGCAATTACAGAGGTCAAACGTTTCCTGTAGTTTTTCACCAGGTTTGCACACACTGCAGGAGGGATTTTGGCCCACTCCTCCACACAGATCTTCTCTAGATCAGTCAGGTTTCTGGGCTGTCGCTGAGAAACACGGAGTTTGAGCTCCCTCCAAAGATTCTCTATTGGGTTTAGGTCTGGAGACTGGCTAGGCCACGCCAGAACCTTGATATGCTTCTTACAGAGCCACTCCTTGGTTATCCTGGCTGTGTACTTCGGGTCATTGTCATGTTGGAAGACCCAGCCTCGACCCATCTTCAATGCTCTAACTGAGGGAAGGAGGTTGTTCCCCAAAATCTCGCAATACATGGCTCCGGTCATCCTCTCCTTAATACAGTGCAGTCGCCCTGTCCCATGTGCAGAAAAACACCCCCAAAGCATGATGCTACCACCCCCATGCTTCACAGTAGGGATGGTGTTCTTGGGATGGTACTCATCATTCTTCTTCCTCCAAACACGTTTAGTGGAATTATGACCAAAACGTTCCATTTTGGTCTCATCTGACCACATGACTTTCTCCCATGACTCCTCTGGATCATCCAAATGGTCATTGGCAAACTTAAGACAGGCCTTGACATGTGCTGGTTTAAGCAGGGGAACCTTCCGTGCCATGCATGATTTCAAACCATGACGTCTTAGTGTATTACCAACAGTAACCTTGGAAACGGTGGTCCCAGCTCTTTTCAGGTCATTGACCAGCTCCCCCCGTGTAGTTCTGGGCTGATTTCTCACCTTTCTTAGGATCATTGAGACCCCACGAGGTGAGATCGTGGATGGAGCCCCAGTCCGAGGGAGATTGACAGTCATGTTTAGCTTCTTCCATTTTCTAATGATTGCTCCAACAGTGGACCTTTTTTCACCAAGCTGCTTGGCAATTTCCCCGTAGCCCTTTCCAACCTTGTGGAGGTGTACAATTTTGTCTCTAGTGTCTTTGGACAGCTCTTTGGTCTTGGCCATGTTAGTAGTTGGATTCTTACTGATTGTATGGGGTGGACAGGTGTCTTTATGCAGCTAAAGACCTCAAACAGGTGCATCTAAATGTAGGATAATAAATGGAGTGGAGGTGGACATTTTAAAGGCAGACTAACAGGTCTTTGAGGGTCAGAATTCTAGCTGATAGACAGGTGTTCAAATACTTATTTGCAGCTGTATCATACAAATAAATAGTTAAAAAATCATACATTGTGATTTCTGGATTTTTTTTTTAGATTATGTCTCTCACAGTGGACATGCACCTACGATGACAATTTCAGACCCCTCCATGATTTCTAAGTGCGGCCAAACCGGAAGTAGTTTTTAGCAATAAGATTTTTTTCACTGAAATTATAGAAAACCATTAATTATTTATTTCAAAATGGTACTTAACTTATTGCAACACTTTTAAACTATTTTAAACTTGTGAAATGACTTTGGAATATTTATTAAAGAATTACCATCCGCCATTTCTCTGATTGGGAAGTCAGAAATCACCAAGAGAGTCTGGCTGCAGACCTCCACTCTCAGGACCCTGCCTTACAGACCTCCACTGTCAGGTCCCCTCCGCTGTCAGGACCGGAAGTTTATTTGAAGCCTTTCAAAATAAAACCGGATATACTGGAAGCACGTATTTGTCGTTGTTCCTTGGGCTTTATTTTATGTAATATGATAATATGATATAAAAATGTATAATATATGTATAAAAATATGATATAAAAGCAACTATAAGTAGTAGCCTTCATGTTTGGCTGCAGACCTCCACACTCCCCTTCCAAAATGAAAGGCATACCGGAGGACGTATTTGTCGTTCCCCATGTGAATATACTTTATTTATTGGGGCCATATTTTATGTATATAATGTAAATATGATTCAAAAGCAAGTATTCCAGGAGTAGCCTATGTAACGGAGGCTGCTTGGCTTCCAGAAGTACGTTAGGTAAATCTCACTCCTCTACGCTTCATAATACACAATGATTACATTACAGATAATTGTCTGGTAGTCATGTGGGTAAGTCGGGCGCCTCCCAGTGCAAACCACATAGGTTCGATACCAGCGCTGAACAAGATGACATTTCAATTTTTGTTTAGTTTTCTATGTGAGCACACTTTAGCTCTTGGCGCATTCATTTATGTCTAAATATGTAAGTATTATTTACGTGTAATCACGTTGACTTAAAAACAGAGGCGTGCTGGCCATAGGGAGAGTCGGGACGTTTCCCGGTGGGCCGCTCGGTTCCGGTGCTTCTGGGCCGGGCCATCAGAATAAAATAATGAAATAATAACTCACTATTCCAGGCCTAAAGGCTTTAACTGGGCTGCAGCAGGAGCATGAGCTGCTGTTCCAGATATAAATGAAGTAACACAAGCGTAATTGTCATGGAAATCTATCAAAATAACGACTGATGAATGAAAATCTGAAAAATATTCGGATCGAACTTTTCATTCTTGCGGCGGGGAGATACCATTTGATATTGAACTAACTCAGAGGGGTGTTTAAGTGGAACACCCCTCCGCTTTAGTTCAAGTTGGTGCAGTCCAATCCAGCAGAGACAAGTGTCCGCGCGAGAAAAGGGCAGTGAAAGGTAGAAAAGTGGTCAAATAAATGTTTTCATCTACATAACCTGTGCTAATTGTGGGTTTGTATCAGGCTCAGACTGTGTGTGCAGCGGCCCATGTGAAAAGAGAAATTGTTAGAAAATTGTCAATGTGTGGTATTTGATCCAGCGACCTCTTGTACTTGAGACCAGCGCACTATTACGGAGCCATAATTCCGGGCCGGTCTTCTCCACATTCCCGGGCTGAAATTAGGTCCCAGCACGCCCCGGCTTAAAAAAGATAAGAAAAAATATAGTATGGGAAACTAATAAATATGCACTTCTTCTTCTAATGGTTTCCGGCAGGCTGTACACGTTATGCTGCCCTCTTCCGTTCAATATGCACTTCCGGTCCGGTCCTGACAGCGGAGGGACCTGACAGTGGAGGTCTGCAAGGCAGGGTCCTGAGAGTGGAGGTCTGCAGCCAGACCCCTCTCGAAATCACCACTACAAATCCCAGACTACACGTCTTTGTAAAGAATAAGAAACCCGTGTATTCTGGCTGGCCAGGCTAAAAGTGAACCACGACGCAAAGCTTTCTCCAGCACATCCCAGTTTGTGGTGGCCAATCCATGTGTGAAAATAATGTTTCATATTGAAACCACTCTTTCACAATTTTTTGCCACGGTAATTTTGTAATATGCCTGTTCTTTTTATTGCTTCTTATTATTTAATTATCTTTATTATTATTATTATTATTATTATTATTATTATTATTATTATTATTATTTTATTATAATAATTTATTATTCGATATTTATTTAACCAGGAAAGTTTTCAGGGGAAGCTAACCGCTGCACCATGCCCAATACAAACATATTCAAAAATGAAGTCATTTAATTTGCTGCGACAGACGGACATGTTTTGATGGTGTCGCACAAACTACTATAGCAAAACAATTGTGGAATTGAGGTCAATGGGAAATTGGAGGAGACAGATTTTTCAGATAACTGGGTCTGGAGACTCGTTCTGGGGAATGCGAAGTCTGGAAAGATCTGATAGAGATCTTAAACTGCTGCCAAACTGAATGCGACTGATCAAAGCTGATGGACATGAGTTTGAAACGAAGGCTGTGAGATTAGTTCTAATGGAGATGCAATTTAGATATCTCGGCAATTACAGACATGAACAATTGGAAGGATTAACGGTGTGAACTGGGTTAAGCATTTGTGTCAGAATTCGTGACACTTTGAACCACCATGTGTAAGGCATTGATGTCATAGCAAAGATGTCACAACCTTTTACTAAATAGACATCAGAAGTGGACGGACAGCTTTGTCAAAATATACTTTGCGAGCAGTGTTGGGTACTGAATACACGTGTTTAGAATATGTATTTAAACTACTCATTCTAGGTAACTGTATTCAGGTACAGTTACTCTTTCATTTGAGGGTATTTAATGGCAACGTGTAACCATCAGTCTGAGCAGAGATACCCAGACTTCCCCTCCAAGCACCCTCTCTCCAACTTTTTCCAGGGATCTCCCGAGGTGGTTCAAGGCCACAGACAGACATAGTCCCTCTGGCGTGTCGTAGATCTTTACGGGGTCAATGGGGCGTGCTCCTCTCGGCGTGTGAGCAGCAGTTTGTATCTGGGGGGTTGCCCTTTCAGTCATGATGCAAAAATGTATTCAAGTGAGAATCCTACATGTGAACTTAGTAACTTAGCAGTCGGATTTAGGTTTCAGCATTGACATTTACACTGTACAGTTCTCCAAAGACATGGATAAAACACATATGAAATGTTGTATTCCTTTATAGCAAACATCGAATCCCTAATGTGTAGTTTGCCGCCAAAGCCTTGACTGAACATGTGTATTGAGTCCCTTCAAGGCCATATACTGTACACCCCCTGTCTTTCTTTGGCCATTATGTATCTTTATGTCCGCTCATTATATTCCACGGTGCGACTGTATGTCTCCTTCACGGTAGTTTATTCATGTGTTGAGTGCAGTGGCGGTGACAGTATTGTTTTGTGCCGTTATGGTGTCACACAAAGTAAACATTATTCCGTCATTTATTGTTTTTACTGCCCACTGGAGAATGCACCAGCAGGGATACCATTTGCACTTTTTCCCCCCCCCGACACATATAAAAAATTCATCGCGCCACACACTAATGCAAAATTTTCCATACTAAACTTTTACGTTCGAGCAGTGGCCTCTCCCCTGTCCATCTGTCTCCTCACTCGAGCTGCTGCTGTGGTTCGGGACCTGTCTCACTCAAGGCTGAATGTTGGGTGAGATTTAAGATTGACCTCCGCACAAGGCTGCCCCATATCCCCATAGTTCTTCGAGTAACCATGAAACTCACTGACTAATGATGAAGGGAAGAGTGATGACAGAATGAGCTGCTTTACACCTGGATTTTGGCCCGGTTGGAGGAGGTGGGCCAGAGCAATATGGCACTTGTGATAACTCTACAGATTTACATTAACATTTTATTAATAGAGGATAACACACAGCAAGTTTTAAAGCCTCTTGTATCCTTTGATGAATGCAGCTAAAATATTTCATGTATTTCTATTTGGCCCGATATGTAAACAAACCTCGCTTCATGATGATGTAACGGGCTGCAGCTCGGTTAGTCTCTCCAGCTGTGAGAATGCGGGACATTCGAGGCGCACATACCCCCCCCCATCTATCGAGCCTGACCATGGCACGGTTCAGATGGACGAGTGTGAGTTCACCTTAAGTTTGTGCTGATTTAGACTGCTACTTTCATGTTCGCAATCGATGAAATGTGATGTATGTGCAAGCAGTATTCATTGTTGTGAAGCTTAAATCGTCAACTGGACTGGGTTTGGTTTTATTTTGCTTTTGTTTATTTGGTCGGCACAGTGCATGTTAATGAACATACCTGGGACTGATACATGTACGTAAACACGCCACGCCGGATTGTAGCCTTGGACTAATTTGCATCCGTTGTCTCCCAGTCGCTCTCTCAAACACGCCCTCATTTATCTTATTGCACATGTTTTTACTGCTAGGGGAAACCGAAGTACCCAGAGGAAACCTACGAAGAAATGGGAATCGAAACTGGGACCTTCCTGCTGAGAGGCATGAGCGTGAACCACTGAGCTACCGTGCCGCCAAATGGTTGAGATGAGGGCATTTGGTTTCTATTTGCAGTTGCTTCTTCTTCATTGGTTCTCAAACTTTTCGCACACAAAATATTTTAGCTTGTCAGTATTAAGGCTTTCAAGTGATAATCAAATCAAGACTTATCCAGACCTATATAAGAGCCACATCGACTGATTTATGTCTCTAAAAGTGTGTATCTAAACTAAGAGTTGGGACAGGGCTGAGGTAGCCTGGTTTACCATACCCTCGTACTCATTTTGTTTCGTACAGAGGGTCTGGAACTTCACAATTGAGCTCCGTTAACAGGTGGGAGGGGTGAACTCCTTTGAAACGATTGGATCTGATTTTCGCTAGCGTTTGGTTGTGACGTATGTAATGCGCCCGTGTTGAGTGAAACAGCCATCATAACTCTATCATAACTCTATCATAACTCTATCATAACTCTATCATAACTCTATCATAACTCTATCAGTGACGTGCGGTCAGGGGAGGCAGGTGAGGCCAGGCCTCACCAGTCATCATGAGGGGGCGCTGTGTCAGCGCTACACATTTCTACAAAACATGTGGACTACACGTGAAAAAACAGTCTGTTTTATTATTCTGCACGGTTTTGGAGAGGCAATTTAAACATAAAGGAGTAAGTAAAAGAGAAAACTGATTAGGCTGACATTTTATGGATAAAATGCTGTAGTCGAGTCTTTATTGTGGAAATGTCACCACTATCATGTACCGCCCGCGTGGAGCATCAGGATTGTCACTTATCACTTGAAGGGGCGGGGTACGAGTCCTGGTCAAGTCTACTATGTTGTCTTTTAATTTTTATTTGCAATATGGTGAGAATGTATTTTATGTTTAATTGTGTTGCTATTGAATGCTATACCAGAGACGGCAAGTTGCATTTTTTTCCTGCAGTTTTGTTGTATTGGTTTACTTATATTGGAGTCAATAGCATGTGCCTCACCAGCAACAAACCTCACCGCACGTCACTGATCATAACTCTATCATAACTCTATCATAACTCTATCATAACTCTTGCGAGCATTCCTTGCACATTCCAAGGCTTCAATTTTAATTTCTGGATATTTGGGAGCCGAGCCAGAACGGATTGAAGAGCTTCCTTTACTTTCGTATCCGCCGACATTACCGAACTACAACCAGCAAATGCGGCGCAAATGCTTGACGTCACCTACAACACCCGCCTCCCCCGCTCGCCGAGTGGTAGATTGAAATTCAACTGATGAAACGCAGCCACTGAGATCAGACCCAGACGTACATGTAGGGAAAAGATAACTGACCGGAGTTTACGGATGGCTAAGGCCAGGCTAGGTCTGAGGTAAAACCGCAGAATTTGGCATATTGTATGTAAACTAGGCTATATTTGGCTTATTTCATGATAAACATCTATTTTAAATGACAATTTCTCAAATCTAAGGTATCAGAGCTGCTTTTTTTATTGTATTGAGAGAAGGAACAAATGGAAATTCCAGCCACGTTACATGTCAACGAATTTTTCTGATTTTTTGGTTGGAGTTTGGCTGCCGAGTACCACCTGAAGAACGTACCACAGTTTGAGAACCACTGCTAAGTATAGGAAACAATTACTGACTCTCAAAAACAAAAGGAACTGTCAGTGTCGAGCTGGGCATTCGTTTGATTTAGTAGCTCTGACGTGGCAACACAATGTCTTGTCATGTTGCAGTAGTTTTAACTTCGAGAGCTTAGCACTCACCTTCACTACCGCCTCCATTTGTGCCTGAACTCTTTGAAAGATTACATTTGCGATAGAAACCATTTCCTTTCTAGTTTTCCCCGGACTCTCATACTCGAAGCAGCTGTGGTCACTTTAAGGCCAGAGCTGGAGAGCAGAAATGAGTTTTATGAAGTGCGCCTTTCATCTTAGAGCCACACACGATCCCCATACATTTACACAGAGAAGCCCAGGGACTCACAAGAAGAGAAAATACATAACTAGGGCATCAAGAGTCCCGCAGGCTTCGAGCAGCGGAGTTTCTGCATAATCAGAGGAGGGAGAGGAGATGGAGAGGATAGTGTAATTAAATTAGTCCATGAAGAACATGAAGATACTGAAAGATCTAAAGGCTGAGAAGTTACGTGTACATCGAGGGCTGAGAAAGCGGATTGCAACAACTTAACAGGTGAAGGAAAGAAATAAAAAGATGGCCTTATTCAGTTGGCTTCCTCGTGTCCTAATAGTAACACTTTGCAGCACGGTTGGCACCTCTTGCCTCATGCAGCAAAACGGTCCTGGTTTTGAATGAGCTTAACGGTCACACAATTGCGACTAAATGTTTGATCTCACAAAAGGTGAAAGTTGTCAAATTTCCATGTGCTTGCGCTTTCATGCACCAACCTGGAACGTGCTCTACCCATGTCCTCCTTCGAAAGGGAGTCACTTATCGGGACGGGTGCTGAATAGCGAGTGCAAGATGGAATATATCATGTTTGCGGGCTTGTTGAATCTTTTTATTTAACTTTTATTTCAGCAGGAAAGGCCCATTTAGATTTTAAAAGTCCTGGCCCAGAGTGAGTGAGTAAAAACTGCACAAATTACTCTTTTTTTTGATCCACTTCTGTACAGGCTCTTTGTTTTGCACATGGGCAAATTGCTTGATAGTGAGTTTGGGCGGAAAAATAGCTCAACTTATCGTATCTAAAGCTCACGAAAATCACCATAAGGTCAAAGAAAATGTCACATTCTCACCAAGCTCAATAGTTTATGATACTGATCGTGTCTCAGTATTATGATCATGTTGTGCGTGATTGCGTCAATAAATACTTTCTAAGTCAGGACTGTAAAACCTAGGGTGACCAGATTTTCCACATTAAAAAAATATGACATTTTTGCGGAGGAGAGTCGCTTTTTAATACGTTTGTTAAGTGTGACGTCACGACTTCCGCTTCCGGGTCCTAGCAGACGGGCAAATATGCGAGAGAAAAAAACATTAAAAACTCTTAAAAACAACCATCAATATTTCTGAAACTCAATAGAGAGTTACTGAACATACTTATTTCTCAGACTCATTAGCCAAAAATGCCGCACCTACTGCTAAAAAAGTAATATTTACTAAAGTCGCTACTTCCGGGGTTAGCGTAGCTGCTGCGCCGTTAGCATTTTTCTCGATAGTACCGGTTTTGCTAAATATTACTTTTATAGCAGTAGGTACAGTATTTTTGGCTAATGGGCCTGATAAATAAGTATGTTCAGTAACTCTCTGTTGAGTTTCAGAAATATTTTTTTGTAGTTTCTCGGACATCTGCGAATCCAGAAGTAGAGCTGTGACGTCGCCATTTAACAAACGTATTGGTTCAGTCGCTATGGAAACGGCGTGTTTTTGATTCACACATGGCAAAAAATCATTACTTTAATAAAATAAATGCATGACACTGTCCAAGAAATGATACGGGTCACGCAGAACTTGTGTGAAACTGGGACACATTAAAAGGTTTTGGATAAATTCACTGAGACAAAGGACTCCCGGGTAAACTGGGACATCTGGTCACCCTAGTAAAGCCACACCTTTTCTGGGATATGGGATACTTTAAATTTCATGGGCTACAAACGAAAACAAAACAAAAAAACAAATCAATGATTAATAGCAATACAAAATTGTGCTTTTTGTTCTGAAAACGGTTAGGATCTAGTTAATGTGGGCTCTAACATCTCTTGACAAAAGCATGTTCCCTTTGTTTCATCAAAATGATAAGAAACACAGAGAAGTGCAACACAATCAAACATAGAAAAGCTTCTCCTTTGTCCCAAATGAGCAAACACCAATATGTCAATCGGCTAATCCGCCAAAATAAAGAATGGTATCACATTATATAATAGAACTGCTGGCATCGACACAACTCGTATAAAACAGACGAGGAGAGAGAGCAGAGGTGGAGAGAGAGAGCGCGGAGGAGGTTCAGACAGGCACAGAGACCAAAGGAAGCAGATCCACGAGCGACTTTCCCCAGTTTCCACTTGTGCGGAGTCAATCAGCGCATGCAGCCGACGGAAAATGCTCTTTCTACAGGCTATACTCAAAAGACGCCTATTGCTCCAAAAAGGTAATTCCTTTATCGCCGGGTTTAGCTCTACTTTTGCGTGTTTGGCTCTTGCGTATATATGTCGGTGTCCTGGCGATAATTTCATGTGAAAGGGTTTGATCTCTTTTTGAATTTTGATCTCCTTTGAATGAAGTTTCTCAGAGTGTTGGCGGAAATGTCCTTCAGAAAATATCAACAAAAACCTGAACCATCATTTGAAAACAACATCCACAGAGAAGGTTATTTGAAGTGCTTGCTTTGGACATAAAAGCAGATTGGTTGCTTTTTTGAGATATTATTGTTTCTAATATTGTCGGTGAGCGAGTCCAGTGGACGCAACCATGTGATGGAAGTTGTTTTATGTTTTTAAAGCGTATTTGGAGAAGAAATAGAATGGCTTCGGGTGAGCTTAAGCTTCCATTCCATGAAAATCTTTACATTCAATTTAGCTCTGTTGTATAGATTGCACAATTCATGCTTCAAGAGCCATGGCAACCGACCTGTACTTTTGCTCACAAATTAGAAATGTACGCACGACTTTTTGAAGATGATTTGAAACCATTTTTGCTAACTTGTGTTCACTGTTTGACGACTTCATGCTTTGGGCTCTTTGGTCTCTCGCGTCAGTGGTCATTGATCACTGGACGTCGGAGCATTTCCTGCTTTTAACACGGAGACTTGAAGAGCTTTTCAGACGTTAAGTGTTTTACAGCAGTAACTCGCAGAGCTGAGAGTGAAACATTATCAGGTCGTTGGTTATGGATGACGACAGTGCGTATTGACCGACTGTACAACTCAAGGCACGAGACAAGACCGGTTTTCTCCTGTGGTCCTTTGCCCTTATGTTCAGAAGTCAACTGGAGTAAAGCGTAAATTCAAACATAAGATTTGGCACGTCTGTCGAAGGCACTCGGTCGTCCAAACATAGATCGGGTCAAGAGAACTCAAGGGAACAACATATGAAGTAGAGATGCACCGATCCAGCTTTCTTGCTTCCAATACCGATACTGGGGGTTTGAGTTGCCTGTACTGTATGTCGATATCTGATATTAACCGATACCAGGACTTCTCTAAAAGTGGCTTTCTCTGAGGGAAAAAGTGAACGTTCCTCTTTTTTTCCAGCGTAAGATCAATAAAGTCTCATCTTTTCTTGTAAACGAGAGCTGACAGATCAATTATCAATTATATCTATTAATAAACTGTAATGGAAAAACATTGCTGGACTTTCCTACACTAAATATCCTGGGCTATAAGACAGGCTTTTAGTTTCCATTAATAGTAACAACTATGGAATTATTTCTATATATGTTTTTGTCATAATAGGCTTTAATGATTGTATATGAAACTGTGATGTAATCTTTGCTTTGAGGTTCCCCATTTTATTGTTGTTGTCCTTACTCTTGGAATACACTGGGGGCAGTGTGTTAGAATACGGAGTCAGATGACGCAGAGGAAATGTAGAAGAAGTGCCGATAGGGAGACACCTACTTCCTGTTTCTATAAAAGGCCAGGCACGGGGCCGCTCCCCCTCTCTTCTCTCTCGCTCCCTCCTGGCTGGTCAACATGGGTCCCTGGGGACAGCTGCATAACTTTTGTTTAGTCTGTAAATTCAGGGAATAAATAATGATTTTGATTTTAATAGAACGAGTCTCCGTCTTCTCTTCATATTAAAGAACACAACACAACTCACATAAAGTTTCTATTCATTACAACTTGTGCATTACAAATATGTTAGATCAGATACAGCATTTCATAAACTAGAATATCGGCCGCTTGTATTATATTGGCCTTCTTATGCTGATCCGATAATAGTTTCTGCAGCTTTGATTAGTTGCCACGAGCATGAGCAAGTTGCCGCTAGCCTTAGCTGTTGCTAGCCGAGGCATTTTTCGCAATGATCAAAAATACATTTGCGGAGGTTAAAACTAGACAAGCGTCCCCACTGTCGAGGCCAGGACCAATCTGGGATGGCCAGGTACAAGTGTCCAAAGCGCTGAACTGATACTAACGTGACTGCTGGCCTCTGATTGGTCCTCATTAAAAACAAGCAGGTCATACAGGATTTTAATATTTCACAACATCATACCGCTGTTGAAAAGGGGGATTTTGCCGATGATAGCATTTAGCCGCAGTTAGCACAAGTTTAGCTGGTGTTAGCATGACATTAGCATGTAGCTTACCTTCATAGTTGACCCCTGTGGTTCCCCGGCGCTACAGATCGGGTCAAGCATCGACTGCAGCGCATTGTGTGTGCTAATGAGAAGGTGCTTGGCTGTCGGCTCCCATCTCTCCAGGACCCGGAGGCGTGTGGGTCGGACCACAGCTGACCCTTCTCACCCTGGACACGGACTATTCACCCCTCTCCCCTCAGGCAGGAGGCTACGGTCCATCCAGACCCACACCTCCCGCCACTTGAACAGTTTTTTCCCCTCCGCCATCAGACTCATGAACAATAACAAGACCCAATAACTCTATATCAGATTCATGAACGTAATAACCTGTTCCAACCATTTGCACTGCTCTATTGCACTATGGGGTATGTCCAGTTAGATCTGCTGCTAACACTTAATGCACATCTGTGAATACACTGACACTGTTGTTCTATGTCAAATTGTTGTTGTCTTTATCATATGTTTATTTATTTTAATCTATGCCTGGCCTTATAGTTTTATAGGTTTTACGTTTTTATAGTTTATTATTATCCAAATTATGTGTTATATGTTTCATGTTGCACGATTGAACCGAGCAAAAATCCTAGTTTGTGAACCTGTTCTCAAACAATGGTAATAAAAGCTATTCTGATTCTGATTGTAGCCATACCTGTCAAGTTTTGGATTTGAAATTTTCTGGCGCCCACTGCGCCCGCCGTCTCACTAGCCCAAACAAGCTCCGAAAAATAAGCGAATTTCCCGGCCAAAATGGGAGACTTCACAGCTTTGTAACCTCGGGACAGCTGTCACTCAGGCTTCTGCAGGTGGCAGTTCTCGCGATGCTAGTGACAGAGTTCAGTTCAGTTTATAATAATACTGGAAAGTTACTGGATAAAACCAAAAATAGGGGAAGATGACGGGAAAGAGGGGCAACATACGGTAGTTTCCCGGCACAAATGGAACACTTGCTTTTTTTTCTTGTAGTATTTGCCTTAGCACCTCTGAATAATTCCATAAACCTCACCAAAAGGCTGTATTTGTCCACATTGTTCTCATCGCGGCTTATGAAACTCTTCATCGTCGTTCTGTTGTTCCTTCAGTAATGTGTATTCCAGCGTGCGCATCTGTGGGAGCGTACTTCGACCGAGTTGTGCTGAATAGGAAGCATGCTGTATGGAACCGCGGCATTTGTTGTGGACATACAGTAGACCGATTAGGTATTGGTAGATGGAGTTATTGTTAGCACGGACAGAAATCATTTATACTTCTGTATCAAAGGCCGCGTGGAATTGCTCTGATTTGGATTGTGAAGTCTTTGGTCTGTTCTCATTAGTCAAACAGTGATATAACATCTCGTGTCATGCAGATTTTATGCAAACAGATCGGGGCAAACAACACGTCTGTACGAATTATGTTTCTTTGATATCTGAGGTCTGAACGGGATTGAAAGTGATGTCTGTTATTACTTTGTGGCAATGGAATCTGACAAAGTGATAGTCGAGGATGGAGGTTTTTCTCGGTCTTCTCTTTGGCTAGACACTACAAAACCTAAGTAATTTTAAGCTAAGGTTTGATAACAAGACTGTGCACCCTTTTTGTGTGGAGTTTTGTTTTGAGTGGGTGGGTTTCCTTTGGATGCTCGGGTTTCCTCTACCAACACAGAAAAGGCAACACAGACGCAGAGTCTCCTAAACATTAACTTATTCCGTCTAAAGAACGTTGGACTGTAACCATAGGGAACTCATTTATTTCTCAAATGTCTAGTTCGCTAAGGGTTTGCCATCCAACCGCAGGGCGACCGGTTTGAATCTCAAATGGCTGGCACTTCCCTGTTATTGCCTAGTCCAGACATATTAATGTGGCTTATTGTTATAGAGAATCTGCTGCAAAAAATATAAATGGCTTATTAAGCAATTGAATGAAAAAAGAGCAAGTCTTATCACGAGATTAATGTGTGAGACAGTCTCTGAGAAGAGAGGTGACGCGCTCATTCCACCCAGTGCCCTTAATGATATGTAGAAACCTGCACTACAATGAACAAAAAGCAACATGTTCATAGTGTATTTTGTGAGTAACACGGTGATGCTGCGGTTAGTGCATGTGCTAACATGAAGATCCTGGGTCTGATTGTAGGTATGTTGCAAAGTCAATGTATATGAACAAGACCAACATCATCTGAAAGGGCTTGAAAAGACCTTTCTGATAATACCAAGATCATCCCTTTGATAAATAGAAAGGAAGTTACAGCACTTATTGTATCGTCTAATTGGGCCCAATAGTGGCAAGTCACTTTAATGGGAAAACATAGGAAAATGAAATCTGACTTGTTTTTTTTGTATTGTTTATCATTATTACTATTTTTTAATATGGTGACGATAGGATTGTTTAAGCGAGCAGATTTGGAGCCATATCTGGTGATTTTACGACCACTTTGATGCTCGACCAGCACAACAGAGTCGACGGCACCAACAATAAAGAACACTTCTCGGTGTCAGATTGCATTTGACATTTCACCAGTATGTAGTTGAAATGTTGTTTTACCATCCTATCTACTCTTGATGAAATCCTATTCGTCTGGTCTGTGTTTTTTTGGGGTGCCAAAGTTGACAGAACATTTAAAAGCTGGGGTATGAAACGAAATTCAGCATGGAACGGAATGAATCATAAACGAGGCGGAAATAGAGGGTTTCGTCTACGTCATGCTAAGGAATCATGTGTAAATGTCCAAAAACGAACACACACGGAGAGACAATTGATGATGACCCCAAACCCCGTCATACCTGACTGGGCACAGGTGAATATGGAACAACACGGTGGCCGTGATCTCGGGATAGCAACATACCTACCAATTGAGTTGCATTGAGTTTCCTTGTGTACGAAATGCGTGCTATAAATAAAGTTGCCTTGCCTTTCTGTGGAGTTTGCATGTTCTCCCCGTGTCTGCGTAGGTTTCATCCGGGTACTCAGGTGTCTCCCACCACTAAAAACATGTACAATAGGCCAGGATGAATGATGTGCAGATGTGTGCGAATGTGGGACAATGGATGCAAATTAGCCTTGGTGTGGTGTGTTCATTAACATACACTGTCCCTACCAAATAAACCAATAAATAACATTTGATCAATTGTCTTTGAGTTAGAACATTACAAGACAAAAATCAAGCTTTCAACATGACGAATCAAAGTTCTTCACATTCCTTACGTTAAAGTCTACTCTGACCTAATTTTAGCCGTTTAACTCCCCAAATACTACACTCTATGGCAGTCATGACCTACATTGTGTTTTACACTCGCCAGGCGGCGGGTAAGGAGCAGTTTGGAGAGTGTCGGACAAAAACAAAATAGCCTTTAATCACCTAAACATGAAAACCATCAAAATACAGCAGTGCTGTTTCTTTATATATTAGTTTAGTTTAGTTTATTTATTTATAAATAAACTAATCAGCGAGAACAGGTTTAAATGCTCAGCGGGCCGGATTAAAAAGCTAAACGGGCCTCATTTTCTTTCTTTATTTAAGGATGTCCAGCCCACTAGTCTTTACCAAAGCAAAGACTCATGGTGACCCATTGTTAGTTTGTCCCACCCTTGCTAAATCGCTTTTTCCCTGCAACAGCACGAAAGAACAAACATGCATATGCCACATGCCACAAACAAAGCAATTTGGTTTATTCTATTCGATGCAAAGAAGAAGAATGCAAAGTACATTATATTGGAGAAACCAAACAAGTCTTACAGAAGAGACTTTATCAACACCGAAGAGAAAGCACAAGCGGCCCTCAGTCGGCTGTGCACCTTCACCTTAAAGCCTCCAACCACTCCTTTGAGGACGGGGAGGTCAACATTTTAGCTAAAGAAGAACGTTGGTTTGAAAGAGGAGTAAAAGAAGCTATTTTTGTCAGAAAGAAAATCCCTCCATGAACCGAAATGGTGGACTCAGATTTAATCTTTCTGCTTTTTACTCCAATCTGCTTCGGGGAAAACCGACAGGACACGGCCAGTCCAAGAAGACGATACTTCAGCTAACAAAAGAACAATAGGCAGGTAATTAGCAGTGATCATCTATGAATAGGACAGGACTGACCGATACTGGGGGGAGCAGGTCGTTACAGACGCTCTACTTCAAAGGTGTTTACCCACAGGTGAGAGTAGCTGTGATTAGAGGGGAGGAGCCGGGTCAACCCCAACTCCTCCCAACTGGTCTTTATCTAAGCTGTGTGCTGAGCGTAACCTTGTTCACTGACGAAGCCTTTTGGATGAGAGGCGAAACGTTTGGAGACCTCAACTACCGAGTACAGAAGATGACTCAAGTACCTTCTTTGAAGATGCATACTGTAACGCAGATAATTATTTTCCTTCTTTCAAACTTTCAGATTTGATCCTTCTTACAAACATAATATTATGTTCTGCTTGTGAACTTTCGATTTCTAAATCTGCCAAATGAACCCTTTTGTTTTTAAACTTCCTAACGTCAGGGTTTGTGCTGCTAACTAGTTTTGCAAATGCCCTCATCACTATCGCTTTTTTCTAAATAATTCATAATAATATTCATCACGTCTTGTTTCCTGGCAACCTGAAGTTTTAGTTTTACTCTTGAATAACTTCAGCAGCCTTTCGTAATTATCAAAACATGATCCTGGTCATGCATTAATTACAACTTAATCAATGTCTCCTAAAACAATTAGATGCTAATTTGGTTTTCTTAATTGAATTAGAACTCTTTATGGAACGTGACACTTACGGGAGAGTGAGGCTTAGACAATGATGGTAAAAGAAAAAAAGGCATTATTCTTATATGGTGTTTTTCCAGACGCTCAAGGTCAGTTTATCATTTTATTATGGCCACAGCTGCCCTGGAGCAGATTAACAGAACTGACAGTCAATCTGCTCCTCAAACCACTTCCAACCACAACCAATGTTAAAAATATTCCAAAAGTAATTTGAACATAATATAGTAAATCTCAGCAGTGTTTACTACACAAATGAATAATACAATATAAACCGTTGTGGGGTATTTGCAGGGCACTATTCAATAGGGCAGGGACGATTTGCTTTAGTTGGGCGGCACGGTAGCACAGCGGTTAGCACTTAGGCTTCACAGCTAGAAGGTCCCGGGTTTGATTCCCACCTGGACGGGGCCTTTCTGTGTGAGTTTGCATGTTCTCTCTGTAGGTTTCCGCCGGTTACTCCGGTTTCCCCTACCACTAAAAACATGTATAATAGGTGAATCCAACAGCCAGGTGATTCTGACCTGGCTCCACATCATTGAGATGGATGGGTCAAATGCGGAGGACAAATTTCCCTACGGGGGCAATAAAGTATACAAACAAACAATACATATCACAATACTTAGGAGCCGAAACGATACATAATATATATACAGCATATATTATATGTGTGTGTATATACTGTATATATATATATATATATATATATATATATATATATATATACACACACACACACACACACACACAAGTATTGTGAAACCTTTGAGTGTCCAAAGTATATTGACCAATTTTTTTTAAGTATTAACACTTTAAAGTGCATTACAACAGTAAAATGTTGGTTTAACATAAAGTGTGTAACTGTTCCTGAAGAAATATTACATTCTACAAGTACTGAAAGCACTGATATTTGGTATTGCGGAAAGACTGAAATCTGATCTTTTTCCAGTAACTAGTAATCTAACGCGTTACTATTTCCAAACAAGTAATCAGATTAAAGTTACTTTTCCAAATCACTGTGAGTTACTATTTTGTAATTTTCCTTAGTAAGAAAAGTATATTTCTTTATTTTTGCGTCTCAGCGAGTGACGTAACATAATGTGACAAGTCACGTTTTCAGCCCAAGCACATTAGTTTAGGAGAGAGATGGAAATACGTCACTATTCTGAGTCTGTGTCAGCACTGTGGATGTTACTGTTAAAATGCACTTCCAATAAAGTTTAGCTTAGTTTATTAGTTTATTTGAGCAGTAAACATTCTGCTCAAAAGGAGTGAGCAGAAGCAAGAGCTTATAAGCCCCACCCCCAAAATCAATACAACATTTACAAAATAGCATCTACATAAAGACATGACTGTTACATTACTGTTACATTACTAACTGATATTACTGTATGTACTGTATACATTCCTCAAGAAGGAGTAATACTGATTATGAAACAACAATGATAATGCTACATAAGGGACCGTGCCAGTCGCATGCACGACCTCTGCAGCATGAACACCCGTTTATAAAATAACTTTATCCTATTGCAGTTACATTATCAATCATACAATTAGCAGCATCATATTTTGATTTGCCTCAGTGTCAAAGGAGAACCAGTTACACTTCAAAGTGGCTTTTTTAACACAGACCAAATCACAAAGCATTGTTTGAAATGTTCATATAGAAACAGAAACAAAGCTAAAATAAAGTGAGTGTTGGTGAAAGCGGTTGCCATTTGTGTTGTCTGGAGCTGTTGAATGTAACAATAAAAGTAACTTGTAATCTAACTTAGTTACTTTTAGATCAAGTAATCAGATTACTTTTTCAAGTAATCCGTGGCAACACTGCTTGGTGGCTGAGTTGTTAACTCTCTTGTCTCATAGCAAGACGGTCTCAGGTTTGACTCCTGGACTGTGTGGACTTTTCTATGTGGAGTTAAGTTCTCCCCATGAAGAACAAGGTAAAGTCCAGACTTTGACTAAAATATTAAAATTGCAGATGAATCCTTTTGAGGTGAGAGACATAACGTCCTCAACACTAAAACAACCCAGAGCAGATACCGAAACCTTTTTCTATACGATGGATAACTCTGTGCAAGAGCTTACACAGGCATGTCACGATTCCCCAGCTGCACTGAAGTACGGGCCAAATGTAGAGGACACACTTCAGGCAACTCAAGCAAAGTCTGAATAAAGTCGAACCAGCAACAGGGTGTGAGCTATGAAAAACCATACAACTTTCCGCCTTCCTCTTTCTTTCTCTTTCTTTCCCTCTCTCTCTCTCGCACACATTCCTTCCTCCGTCTGATTAATTTATGAATTTCGGGACAGCTCGCTTTTGAAGTGCGCTCCGTGGAGGCAGCGGGGAGGGAAACGGGGACAAAACGCGAGAATATCGACTTGAGATTTGGCAACGCAATCAAAAAAAAAAATAAGACCGGGAAACGTGTGACAGATTCTGTGACACCGATGCGGCTGTGTGAAAATGTTGAAGGTGCATTCGGGTGGATTTAAAATTAGGGCATGTTGCTTAGCAGGAGGCCAGCGCATGAAAATATGATAAACAGATGAAAAATTAAACTGTTCCTTGATGCTGAACTGCTAGTCTCACACATTTGTCTGCGAGGAGCTCGGCAGCTTGAGGGGATAACACGGAGTTCACGCAAAGGTCCGGACCCAACTTTTGTTAATTGTGATCGTGCAATGTGAGGAAATCTATTTCAATAATGATCCGTGCGCTCCGCTTCAGGCACATTATCAACATTAAAGGTATTCTGCTATTACGCTTTATTCAGCTTTCTTATACTTATTGACAGCTCTGCATTTCATGTTTTGTTACTTTGCAAGTAAAGGGCACTTGCTACATCACTTCTCGAAGGTGTGAATGGAAGTCAGTGTGTAATGTGCTACTCAAAACGAAAGAAACAATCGCACATTGTTAAGGCGAGACACTGCAGGTGAACAGGGCTCTTCTACCAGCCGGGTACTTTCAGATGTGGACGTGAAAACAATGGCGGTATTAAACAGTGTTTTTGCCTGTGAGTGACAGATTGTCTTCGATTAATGTAGTTTTTCTCAGTAAATCCGGCCTAAAAGCTGTTGTGCGGTCGGATGTTCCATTTGTTGGAACTACAGCTTCAATCTTGTAAACTGAGTAAGTTTTATGATTAGATTCTAAACACATTGGATTATGTTTTAAAGAGGGGGTATTATATAAAATCGACTTTTTCAAGCTTTATATCATGTTATTATGTCATTCCCTCATTAAACACATGCCTGGAGTGTTGCCTTGGCTCATTCACATATTTTGAGTAATCAGTAAAAACTTAGACGGCAGCCATTTTAGGTGTAGCTATGCCTCAGTCCTCCTAGGAACGCCCCCACCTCCTGGAGACGCCTCTGGACCTTTTGTCACCAGCCAAGCCACCAACCACTGCTCCTCAGCTCAGCAGAGCCCCCTCCCCGCACAGTAGTGTTGTTTAGATGCCACAGCAGTGTGCTGAAGGGGGCGTGTCGGAAAGCTTCTTAAAGAGACAGAGGCCTATTTCAAGACGTTCAGTACAGCCATTTTGAGAGAGCAATTTTATTCAAGGCAGTTATTTTAATTTACTGCATATACAGACCAACAGAAGGTTACGTCATCATTGTAGTATGCTATAGACTGGTGCTATGTGATTGAAATACCCCCTCTTTAAACATAAAATAAATTGTTAAATGTTTAATGTCATGACATGTGTTAGCTAAGTCATGCTTTAGCTAAATCTAAAGCTGAATAAACTAGACAGAACGTCGCCTAAAAGCTTCTAAAACATTTTCTCGTCAGCATTACGTTTAACTTGGATCATGATTATTTCCCGAAAGGCGAAACATAAATGTGTGAAATTCAACACAAAGTTACGATGGATTAGCGACGTGTACGAGGCTCATTCATCGAGACCAATTAAGTCCAATTTCTGTTTATATCAGACTTTTGCCTCAATAGGCAGGTTACCATGGTAATCAAATCACATTTCATCACAATCCAACAATTATTCACTTTAATAAATCCTCCCAAACAACCACCCAATATTAGCGATCTCCCATTGTTTTCAATGAAGCGAGAGCGATTCACCTGAACTTTGTCCCATTTCTCTACCATTACTTTAACAAATGCTGAATTACTGTATGAATATATTTTTCGCCTGAATAAAGATACAGAGATCAACGGCCCATAAATACAAAAAAAAACGGACAATCCTAACCAGGAAGTATGCTAACATTAGCGAAGCGATGGTAACGTGTGTCGTTTTTTTGCTTCTATACTGAACAATTTGCTATAAAACATCCATAAGTGCCCGATTTTGGCTTGACTTTATTGGTGTGTGATATGTTTATAGTCTGCCAGAAAACGGCTAAAAAGAGTGAAAAAGTGTGATTCCCATTTTCTTCCCCCTTGGCTAGGCCAGGTCCCCTTGAATGGCACGTTGCCGTCTGTATAGATGGGGCAACGTCTACGTCACATAAGTGGTGCCAAAAGGTTACCGCCTCTTTTTGGGGATGACAAATTGACATTTGCCTGTGTAACTTTTTCGCTGGTTGCTTTATAATGCAACTACAGTTTCAGCTTTTAGTCTGTCCTTTTTATATTATCATTAAATTAAAATCATACAGCCTACGATGTAGTTTTGTAGCTTATAAGAGCAAATGGCACATGGTTAATTCAGCAGCTAACCTACTAGCTGCTAATGCTAACGTTAATGTGCATTTTAAATCGAGAGAATCATTAATTAGGCCTAATGCTGCAGAACGTCTGAATATTTACAGATTAAAGACGTCACAAAGAGCATAATACACGACCACAATGTGGAGCTGTTTCCTCAGTAATGAGCTCTGACATGGCCTTGACAGATGCTAGCAATTGATAAACTCGCTCATATAATTTTTCACAAAAAATTAAAAATATTCCAATCGTCTTCTGACAGTGAGTTGATGTGTCCGTAATCAAGAAGTGCAATTTTCCTGAGATTCTGATCACTGGTTTGGAATATTTTATCCCCAGAACGAGAAATAATCCTGTTTCCACATACACACTAATGCAATTTTTAACTCTCAATTTCCCCAAGAGGAGACGTTGCTCAGCAAAAGTTCCCAGATGTTGCTCCCATCTATCCAAAGGCAGTGGGATAAGCTCGGTGTAAACAGGAGGAGCATTGTACTGTATAAGCACCTTCCCCAGTGACTGATCTGAAGGTTCAGAAGGGTTTTTGATGAAGGAACAACCTTGTAACATGTTATAAAGTTCTAAAAAGTCGACTTTGCATATTAGCCCTCCTTTACGTTTTAATGGACACTTTGCACAACCTGGTGGTTATCATCGCACATTCAGAAATTCAGATAGAACGCTACATGACACAAAGAACTCCGGGATGCCAGAAGTTGCATTTTTAGCATTTCTGATGAAAAATTGAGCTTGTGCAGCTGAGAATTCAACCGTGGTAGCTATGGTAACCATCCAAAATGTCTACTTGGTTCATGGTTACTATCGCTGTAATTTCTGGATCTACCCACACTGCCACAAACATAGAACTCACAGAAGTGCCTTTAGCTATCGGAGCCTGTTCTCACAAATGTGCACATTTTGTTAGCCGTCGAATCGACCCAATTTAAACTGAACGCTCTATCCCCATACAAATGAACAAGGAAGACAGGCGCAATACTAAAAGTAGGGCGAGGTATGTTTTGTACATGGCATTTTTATCATTTCTGTGGTTTCTTTGTCATCAATGTATAATAAGATGATGTTTAGTGCCCATTACATGTGTATCCGACCCACAAAAAGCAGAAACTTGACTGAATTTGCATTAGCATTTAGCTCACTGGACACTTTTAGACGCTAATATGTATCTAAAATAAAATCTCAGATCTGTTCATTCAGTAGTGATTTCTAACTCGGCTTTGACCTTTAATGCGGTCGTTGGGTTGTCAACAGCTGAAAACACCTGGATTGTTCATAATTAGCGATGTTTGATGGCTAATGCTAACAGTCATAGGGAAAATAAATTGAGCGGGCTAACGGACCCTGAAAAGGCTTGCTAACGCTAGGATCGAACGCCGCTTCCCCTTTTCATTTCGATTGTTTTACTCACTAATTTCCCAGTGACATAACATGGTCGGCACGGCAACAGTTTAAAATTGTTTGCCTCTATCTATGTCACTTCCTGTCAGCGTCCAATGAGGAAGTGAAACTATAAACATCACAAAAAAGTCAAACTAAAGAAAGCTGGGTGATTTTTTAAAGTTTTTTTTGTTGCAAATTTGAGTAAAATCCCCCTGAAAATGATTCTGTTCTTCTATAATTGCCCATTTTGCCCTGGCTACTTGTACCCCCTAAGTGTTTCTTGAGAGCTGATGTAAGTGAATTTCTCCATTGTGAAATCAATAAAGTCCTGCCTGATCTTCTTGTATAAAAAGAAACCTTTTTATCGGTCGATGGGCTGACAACGGCTGAAAACATCCGGATCGTTCATATATTGCGATGATTGGTGGCTAATGCTAACGGCTATAGGAAAAACCCATTAACTTGCTAACGATCCACATAGCATCGAACACCGTTTCTCCTTTTTATTTCTATGGTCAGCGTCTTCTCTCTTAGGTCAAATATCTGTCTCGTACAGATGTCCATAAGTGGTGACAACATTCACAATGATGTGCTTCATGTGCAAACCAAGTACGTTTCTGCTCTGATGGAGCTAAACAGTCGGCCATGGTGGGCCCCCTTGTGGATATGGCGGCCTGTACATTTGCATAGCCTTCTTTTAGCCAGACACTCTTCCGCCTAATACCGTTCAAATTATGCTGCGTGTGAAACTCTTCCCCGACTCTAAACTAATGACTTGAGCCTCATCTCCTCATGACCTCCTTTCGCCCGTCACTCCGCTCTGCGCTGCTCTTTCAAGTTTTGGGAAAGCTCTATTCAAAGACAGAAAAAAAAAAAACTATAAATATTTCTGACAGGCAGCTGTGTGTGTTTGCGGAAGAGATGCATCCAGAAACAGTGGAGAGAGAATGAGAGTTACATGTCCTTCCAACAACATTTCTTCATCCAGGTTTGAAAGGGTTACAGTAAATATTGCCCCTTATAGGTATTTGGTGGTTTTGTTGAGGGCACATTCCAGTTTATTCTGATTTTGAGACCTTGACTCTTTGAATAATACGGTGGGATTGTGGTTTGTAGTTAAGTCCCAAAGGAAGCAACCACAACCCTTTTTTTTAGTACCCGCCCCCTTTGACACTTTTTTGCTCCTTTTGTTCCTTTAGTGTGTTAGTTTGGTATCTATACACTGAATCAATTGTGAGCTAGCAGGCTTGTTGTTAGTGATGACATTTACGGCTCTTTACCGGGAGCCGAGTCTTTGGGATCTGTTCGTTTCAAAGAGCCGTTCAAAAGACTGGCTGTTTTTATGACAACATTTTAATAACGCCATGCAGGCAGAAAACTCACAATATCGAAGAAGCAATCGATAAAAGCCTTTTTTTGTTTAGGTAATCTAAAATTACAATGGGTCTGATATTTATGCTTTGAAAACCGTGTTTGTGAATAAAATCTTGCGCCACAAAGAGGCTGCAACTGTCTGACAAATCATTTTTAGTGCAAAAAGCTTTCACTTGAGTCGCCTGCTCCATTGGATTCTTGTGTTCGATCGAGGATAAGTCTCTTTTCACAGCATTGGTTTTATATAGCGCTTTTCTGGACACTCAAGACGCTTTACATTGCATTATTCATTCACTCCATACTTGGTGGTGGTAAGCTAGTACTGTAGCCACAGCTGCCCTGGGGTAGTATTATGGAAAGATTGTGGTTTGGTCTGGTCTAAGTTAGCCTGGTCCATACCATACCCTCGTACTCATTTCGTACAGAGGGTCTGGATCTTCACAATTGAGCTCCATTTTCAGGTGAAACGATCACCCCCTGTGGGGGGTGCTCCGGGAGTATGGGGTCCGGGGCCCTCTGCTAAGGGCTGTCCGTTCCCTGTATGACCGTAGCAGGAGCTTGGTTCGCATTGCCGGCAGTAAGTCAGACTTGTTTCCGGTGCGTGTTGGTCTCCGCCAGGGCTGCCCTATGTCACCGGTTCTGTTCATTACCTTTATGGACAGAATTTCTAGGCGCAGCCAGGGGCCGGAGGGTGTCCGGTTTGGGAACCTCAGGATCTCATCTCTGCTGTTTGCAGATGATGTTGTTCTGTTGGCTTCATCAAATCAGGACCTCCAGCGCGCACTGGGGCGGTTTGCAGCCGAGTGTGAAGCGGCCGGGATGAGGATCAGCACCTCCAAATCTGAGGCCATGGTTCTCCACCGGAAAAAGGTGGCTTCCCCGCTTCAGGTCGGTGGGGAGTCCTTATCTCAAGTGGAGGAGTTCAAGTATCTCGGGGTCTTGTTCACGAGTGAGGGACGGATGGAGCGTGAGATCGATAGACGGATCGGTGCAGCGTCAGCAGTGATGCGGTCGCTGTATCGGACTGTTGTGGTGAAGAGGGAGCTGAGTCTGAGGCAAAGCTCTCGATTTACCGATCGATCTACGTTCCCACCCTCACCTATGGTCATGAGATCTGGGTAATGACCGAAAGGACAAGATCGCGAATACAAGCGGCCGAAATGAGTTTCCTTCGCAGGGTGGCTGGGCGCACCCTCCGAGATCGGGTGAGGAGCTCAGTTACCCGGGAGGAGCTCGGGGTAGAGTCGCTGCTCCTTCACGTCGAAAGGAGCCAGCTGAGGTGGCTAGGGCATCTGTTCCGGATGTCTCCTGGTCGCCTCCCTCGGGAGGTGCTCCAGGCATGTCCTATTGGGAGGAGGCCTCGTGGAAGGCCCAGGACACGCTGGTGGGACTATGTCTCCGAGCTGGCCTGGTGTCGCCTCGGGGTCCCCCCAGAACAGCTGGAGGAGGTGTGCGTGGATCGGGAAGTCTGGGCATCTCTGCTGAGACTGCTGCCCCCGCGACCCGGCCCCGGATAAAGCGGAAGAAAATGGATGGATGGATGGATGGATGGATGGATGATCAGATTTTACCCAATGGCCGCTGGCTGCTCTGCTTTGCGACGACGACACTGGAGGCCGCCATTGCTCCCCCATTGCTCCCCCATTGCTGTAGTACCTCCATATAACCGCTAGTCCCCCATTGGAATGCATTGCACTTTAGACACGTTTAAAAACAACTTTAATGCCCGGTGCCTAATTTCTGGGAACTGTCTACAGCTCGATATTCCTCCTGTGATTACACTGGGTTAGACACAATCAGAGGCACCGGGCTGGTTATCGTAGGATACATTTTAGAAATCTCGTACTAATGAGGGTCGGACTGTTAGCATTGGAGCTGCGCGAGCTACACGTCACACAAGGGCCGAGTCTACAGTGAAGCTCCCGCCCTTATGCCCTTATTAGGAACATGCTTCATCAGAGCTGGGGAGGAGGAGCCTGTAAATCCGCCATAATTTCCCCCTCGAACGTGGTCATTGTGGTAAACGGGGAGGAGTGAGGAGGAGCTGTCTATTATTTGTACAGTCTATGATTTTACCCAATCGCTAGCGTTTGGTCGTGAAGTGCGCTATCGACAACACCCGCCTCCCCCGCTCGCTGAATGCTAGGGAGAAATTCAACCGATGTAACGCGGCCACTGAGATCAGACCTAGACGTAACATGTAGGGAAATGAATTGACCGGAGTTTACTGATGGCTAAGGCCAAGCTGGGTCTAAGTAGAATGAAAACTGGAGAGAAGTTGTCTCGGATTAAGCGTGCAGGTTTATTTGACATATGCATATGGAGAGACATTTTGCACAGGTTGTTCAAAGATGCTCCGTCAGTCCAGAGCCAGGACACGGTATTTATACAAACAGACTGTATAAGATCATACGATCAGAGTGGACCGATGATGTTCCAGGTCTGAGTAGTCTTAAGTCGTCAAGATGCAAAGATGAAATGCACAGATGAAGCAGATACATAAGACGCCATAGACAAGGACGTCTCCATAGATTAGATGACTGGTTATCTAAGGGACAAATGATGTAATGCTCACTAACTGCATTTCCATCACTTTCCATCATTTTAATGCGCATTTTGAAGTTTTGCATTTGTAAGGAGTTTCAAATTTCGCATTTAAATTCTTAATTCGCATAAAAAGTTTATCCGCTCGCTTGAGGTGGTTTTTGATTTGTGTGCATAAGTGTAAATGCGCATATTGGAAGACGGAAACAGTTTTTTTCGCATAAAGTTTGACGTAACGAATAAAAAGTACACATGACTGTTGGCGTAGCCGACTTGTGGACAGGAGTGAAGAGGAAAAGTCCATCAGTAGCAGGTCGTCTCTAGTCCAAACATATTTCCCAGATGCAGAGGCTCAAACATCGCTGTCTCTGCCACAGCATTTATGCTACAACACTGTCTGCAACTATGGACCAAGTTAGCAACAAAAAACTTGCCCAGAGACGCAGACGCCGCCTGATCTTCATTAGAAAACGTAGTAAACTCACTCTGGGATAGTTTTTGTTTGTCCAGCCTTTACAGGTCATGCGAGACTTCAGAGTAGTAGCAGCGAGTTAGTTAAGATACTTTTGCTTAGCTTTAGTGGGTATGTCGCCTAAATTAACATTTATTCATGGCATTACGAGTAAAAACAAGCAGCTCATTCCAACATGGTAAATTCATTCATTCATTCATTCATTCATTCATTTTCTTCCACTTGTCCGTTGCCGGGTCGTGGGGGCAGCCATTGGAGCTGCCCAAATCACATAGCACCAGCCCCACATGGTAAATTCATTTGGCCAAAAACTAAACTAAAAAGCTCGTACTTCAAGTGACATCAAAAACGTACAGTGCGCCCTCTGCTGGGTAAATGCTGCAATTGCGCCATGCAGCTGCCTGTTGTAACCAGGAAACCAAAGCCACGATTCGCAAACACTCTTGGATGGAAACGTGTGAAAATTTGCTTTTGTTATGCGCATTTTAGACAGATGCGCATTTTCTCTGATGGAAACACAATTACTGAATATACTGTAGATCACTGTATGTAATGGTCAAATGTCCATAAAACATATGAGACATGATGAGAGGAAAAGACAATTAATGGTCCAGATTTCTATTACAGTAGACTGACAGACGCGAGGCAACCAGTCTGCGCCATCGGCCCCTCAGATCACCACTCACTCACCCAGGCTTCCTGGTGTTTTCCTAAACGGGCTCCCATCCAAATACCAGCCAGGCCCCTCCTGCTTAGCTTCAGAGGTCTGACAGGCCACTTGTTCTTTGTGAAGCACTTTATGATTTTGTCTACGAAAGATGTTATATAAATAAAGTGTCTTCTTTCGTCTTCAACAGACGTTCAGGTTTCTATGGAGAATCCAGCAGATCTCTTGCAAATAAATAAATAATATGTTTCATTGGGATATTAAAGGATGTTCTTAATGGTCTGGAGGTTGTGAAAGCTTCACTGAACGACATGTTTGTGTTTGAAAAAGTTGTTTTTGTTTTTTTCCCCCGACTAAGGAAGGCTAGAGCGCATTCTCATAGTCCAGCTCCGGGGGAAAGTGATGCAACTCTGAAAAGGGTCTAAATTGTTTTCAGACAGTGATTTTCTGAGTGCAGAAACTCACTGCATGATTACTGCATTATTTTTGATTAAACTCACGGCAAACTTCACACAGTAGCTCTGAGCTCATATCCTCCAAAATTATTCATTCATTATACATAGTCTTATTGAGCCTTGAGTCTGACCCAGATAATTCCCATCTCAAATGTTCTTCCGCACAAAATAGCAAGCGTGCACATTTTAATTAATAATGCTGCATTATTTATGGCGGCAGCACTGGACTCTTCAATTGTGTTGAAGTGCTTCATTATGGTGTTGGCCTGTGTGGTCACCAGGCAAACACATATTATGCATTCTACAGGTACTGGATATTTATTATGATTAGTCTTGCATTGTGTTGGTTAGAGAATGCTATATTGATACAAAAAAAAAGGTTCATGAAAAGAATCCCAGATTGTTGTGTAATCTCTTAGCCCCCCACGTGAACCGAGCACATTTTCTCCAGCGCTGGATAAGTAACAATAACAATAAAAAAGCGACAAAAAAGTGACGAAAAAAAGTGACAAAAACTTGACGAAAATGCTACAAAGAAATAACAAAAGAGAGACAAAAATGTGCCAGAAAAGTGACAATAACGCAATGAAAAAGCAACAAAATTGAAAAACGCAACACACAGTTTAGCCGCTTGTTCTGCTTCACCTGTTGAGCTGTGTGCAGTGGTGTCCTCCTTTTTTCCCCTCACAAAGCGGAAAAAAAAGTACTGCGCTGTAAACATTTTGTTCTAAATGGAATTATGTTCTAAATGTCCCAAAAAAGTCACAGACTTTCATGAAACTTGCAGTTTAGCAAATAAATGTAAATCTTGAAATATTGACTTTGTACATATCTTATTTATGCGGATGAATGCGTGTTTCACACAAGATTAATGAGATTTCCGTAGCTCCATGAATGCAATCAGAGCAGCGTGTGGTCTAAACAGTGTGGAGGGGAGTGAGGGGCGTGGGCGACGGGGGAAAGCCAGGTGAGGGGAGGGGGGGGGGGGTGGTGGAGCAGAGCAGAGTTCACTACTCCACCTACTGATGAAAACAATTCAAAAAGACATCGCTTATAGGGATAGTTCAGGATTTTTTATATTGGGCCTCATTTCCTAGTTATCCAGAGTGTTGTTGATGTCTGGAGATATGTTTTTCTTAAATTCATGCAGTTCTTATATTTGAAGAGCTTAGTGGCGCTAAGCTAACACATTTCTATGGTATCAGTTAGCCTGCATTAAAAACAGTCTGACCCACTCCACAGTGCACCTGAGGTAAATCACTTATAACACCAGACTAACCATATAAATGACTGTGTTAATAGAATAATTTTAACAATTTTGCATTTAAAACTTATATTTGAGCAGCATCAGCTTCGTGGCTGTAAGCTAACGCAGCGGCGGAGTGATCTGCGAGAAAATAGTCCCTCAAAATGCGGTAATTCATGTGATACAAGGTCAGTTATATTTCAAACATTATTCTATTAACACAGACATTTATATGGTTAGTCTGGTGTTATAAGTGATTTACCTCAGGTGCACTGTGGAGTGGGTCAGACTGTTTTTAATGCAGGCTAACTGATACCATAGAAATGCTTTAGCCTTGCCCTAGCCTAGCGCCACTAGACTCTTCAAATATAAGAACTGCATGAATTTAAGAAAAAAATATCTCCAGACATCAACAACACTCTGGATAACTAGGAAATGAGGCCCTATGTCAAAAATCCTGAAATATCCCTTTAAAGCAGCTAAGGGCTAAGGTAAGCTTAGGTTTAGTTCTAGTAGGCCTACATATTTTGATAATTATCTTGTGTGTCGGAACGGCGGGACGTTGCATAAAAGATAAAAGTGTCACCACTACGACAAAGGGGGACAAAATAATTAGACCTCAATGTCAATGGAGTGGGGGGGGAATGGCGGGTTGTAACCGGCTTTAACTTGGGCCACTGTTCCAGATATAAATTAAGTCACACAAGCGTAACAATCTATCAAAAATAACGATTGATGTATTATTATTTTTTTGCATCAGACGTTTCATTCTTGTGGCAGGGAGAGACCATTTGACGTTGAACTGACTCAGTGGAACACCCCGGCCTCCGCTTTGGTTCAAGTTGGTGCAGGCCAATCCAGCGGAGACAAGTGTCCGTGGTAAAGAGGTGAAAAAGGCAGTGAATTTTGGGGGTGCCACCACTCAAAGCTGAACCCGAGCGAGAAACATACATGTAATCAGTTTTGATGATCGGACGTTGCTAGTAACTGTTGTACATGCACATATTATATAGCCCACTTTTATTTATTTGGAATCGATAAGAGAATTGCTAAAGAACTGGATGACTATTGCTGAGCACATTTTGTTTAGCTGTCACGCTCGCTTAAGTTTGGAGTTTGTGTGTATGCTTTCGTGACGTAGCGACATGTAAAAATGTTTTCCGCAGTGTGGCTTTAACTCGCCTACACTCCTCCAATCCTCCCCTCTCCTCTCTCCGTCTTCCCGGCAAAGCAGATGTGCGTTCGTTTGATTTCCGTCGCTGGAGATTAATTAGCGCTTTATTAGGGGCCCTATTTATACCTCCAGCCGAAAGACGCAGAGATATGGGGGGAAGCGTCTGGGGACGGGGGAGAGAGACTAACAGACCCCAGGCAAAAATAATGAAATAAAATTTAAAGGAAAAAAAAAAAGACACCGCGAGGAGGAAGAGAGAGTGGAGTCGGCAAAAAGTGGGGTATGTTGGATCTGAAACAGAAATAGATAAGAAAAAGATGGGACTGACTGTAGTGACAGGAACTATAGTGCAAATGTAAAAGTTGAAATGTACAGTTGGTGAAAGATATGTTTCTTAGGGGCGAGTTGGCCTTTCGGTGTCTTTAACCTTTATCAAATCCACATTAAGGTTTTAGCTACGCTGATAATCTAACCCCAAAGGGCTGAAGTTTTGTTTTTATTTCTACCTTGCGCCTCTGGCTTTTTAAGTTAAAGACATGTTCGCCAATCAGAATTATCGAGCCTTGCGCCTTTGGTCACCTGGCCTTAGCCATCCGTAAACTCCGGTCAATTATAATTTCTCTACATGTTACGTCTGGGTCTGATCTCAGTGGTTGCGTTTCATCGGTTGAATTCCAACCTACCATTCAGCGAGCGGGGGAGGCGGGTGTTGTAGGGGACGTCAAGCATCGAGCGCTCGAACCAGTAGCCAATAGTAGTAGCCAGTAATAAAAACAAACATTTACGTGGCAGAGCCTGCCAGCAGTCGATACTGCCACATACATAACACATCCCTTGGCCTTACAGTGTTAGGCCTGGATCTGCAATCTAGATCTTGTACTGTATTGAGCTGTGTCTAATTGTAACATCTTTAGTTAGTTTTTGTTGTAAATATGAGGAGGCGGATTTTCATAAAACAGCATTTTGCAGCTTGTGATTCGTGGAATGGATTTATGTAGCTGAATCGGGAGGGGGAAAGCGTGAGAGCAGCACGTTTATGAGAGAATCATTAAAACTATGTTTTTCTAACAACTCCAGAAATGTTTCTTGCAGATTTGTATTGTGTTGCTGCATGAAGCTGAAATGTAACAAATGCATTATAGTTCTAAGGTATTATGCTGTGTATAAAATATTAAAATCGCAAATTAAATCGCAGTATCTGTAGAAAAATCTCACTGGGTTTTTTGTCAAAATTGTGCTGCCCTAGTTAGCCCATATTTTTGGTGAATATTCCTCTACAGTATGTTCTGTCCTTTTGCCTACAGAGGGAATGCAAGTGATGTCATAGCATAGCAAAAGTGTGGCAACAAAAGCCAAGCGAGTGCCGACAGTGTATTGTCATTAATTGTTTCGACAGTCTGGAGCAAAAGGAGTTCTGTGAGGTTGTGGGTTGACACAGCCTAAAACGCATTTTATTCTGCGTATAAAACATGGTGGACACATTTCACACTTTGAAGAAATGTGCCGACAGAGACCTTTTAAGAACGTGCCGTTTGGCCTTTCACAGCCCCCATACTTTGTTTAGTGTCAGCTGCATGAGCACGAGTGCAAACCCACGGCTGAATCACGTCCTCAGAACGGCACAAAGACGGAGTGGAGTTTGAATACTGGCCTCAATCTGTCACACTGGGGATGTTAAATAAAGAGCTGGGAGAGCATGAGTGCGTTTGGGAAAATACACTGGCAATAGCGACTAATGGGGAACTTTATTATTACAGAGTGTGTGGAAAATGTGGATGTTTGTGATGTTTTGTTTCGTTTGGGCATGTCTTGCTTTTTAAGTGGCTAAGACAACGATTTCAGTTCTGTTTGAGTTCAGCTGGAGTGACTTGTTTTGTATCCACGCACTGATACAGAACAGATACAGAATCTACAGACCCATGTTCACTTGCCGTCAGTGACACGTAGATCTGTGTCATCTGCAAAGTCACATTACTGCTGCATAGCAGTCCCAATGGAAGCATGAACAGATTGAACAAAAGGGGCCCCAGGATCGACCCTTGGGGAACCCCACAAGTCATGGCCATTTGATCTGAGGAATGGTTATGCTTTCTGTTTATGCTATACACTCAGGGACAGACAACGTAAGGCCCGGGGACAAAACCGGCCCTCCATTGTAGAACCTCTGGCCCTGAAGATGATTTAGAGGAATACCTGTATTATCGCACAAATCAGAGAGACAATGAATTTAAAGTACTCTCAAAATAGTTTTTAGCACAACACCCATTTAGGCCCTGTATATGGCCTCCTGGAACCGCCACTTTAACAAGGTGGAGGGGTTTGAGCGCCCGAATGATCCTGCAGCTCTGTTGTCGGGGGCTTGGTGCCCCTGGTAGGGTCTCCCATGGCAAACAGGTCCTAGGTGACGGGTCAGACAAAGAGCGGTTCAGAAGCCCCTTATGAGAGACCAACAGGCCCGGTTAGAACCATGAGGCCGTCCTTCTGTGGACCCACCACCTGCAGGAGGAGCCATAGGGGACTGGTGCAATGTGATTTGGGCAACTCCAACAGCTGCCCCCACGACCCGGCAAGTGGAAGAAAATGGATGGATGGATGGATGGATGGATGTTGTACAACACTGGCATTTGTGGAAAATAATGCTTTACTTTTGGAGGGTCCGACCCTTGGTCTTTTGATGATGAAGAAAATCATCCCTCCACCCAGCAAACTTGTTTACCCCGCTACACACCTTGAAAGCGTATTCCGATTATAACAGTGCTCAACTTACCTGTGTTTTAACTTTGAGGGAGACTTTCATTTAGGGCTCGGAAATATGGCAAACAAATGATCTTATTCATCTAACAAAGATCAATCTCCCTGTATGATAAAATGGTTCCTTTTCATCCTAAAAACAAATGGCTTTGACTTATTATTCCACTCCATTGTTCCAATTTGACACACACAAAAAGTAGTTCTGATGATAAAATCCGTCCTCTGCATTTGACCCATTCTTCATTGCTAAAGGGAACTACTCTTCAGATCTTGACATATGGCTTTGACAGAGATGATACCTAGCTGGTGGATCTATTGTGCACGTTTTGGGTTGATTTGTGAAACCTGAGCGCCACCGGTAAAGCACAAGCCTGACATAAAAGTAACCACAAGGGAGTCAGTTTCAGAGTACGGTAGATAAGAGTGAAGCCACCTACTATTTTGCTCCCACGGCCTCTTCTAACACCCTTCTTTCATTGTTCACTCCTTGCTGCTTCGGCATTAATCTTCTCTTTACTCCTTATTTTCTCCTGATAAAATCCTCCAAACCACACTCCAGCTGAACCAGCGGCAGAAGACACTGTGCTTGTTCTGCTGCTTGTGACAGGTGTAGGATTTCATTAGCATTTCAAGCTGTCTCTTTGCCACGAGCGAGCATATCTGCGCCCCTCTGTACACAGACTCAGGAGGGAAGAGAAACGTCCCTCCAAATTTCACTTCACTTTGGTTTATTTCCTCTGTTTTTTTCTTGACTTTCTCGTGTGCTCGCTGACAGCCTGTCCTCATTTCTGCCTGCTATAATCTGCTTTTGCTTTCGTGTTGAGACTTAGCTGACTTTTTCTTTGTGGTTGAATAAACCTGTAAGTGCATTTAGCACCAAGGATAATGCAATATTTTTATGATCATCAAAGTCTTTAATCCCAGTGTGTGGGGACCCCTGGTGGTTTGTGAGAAATCAGCAGGCGGAATGACTTCAGATATTTAGGTGAAACTGCATACAGGATAAAAAGAATTTCAAAGGAAGGTTGACAGCAAATGTTCCAGTGTTAATGTGACACTGTTTGGTGTCAATATGAATCCAACCTAGGGCCGTGTGTGTCAGCAGATGTGGACAGGACTTCAATTTGGAGAAAATAAAATAACCCTGGAGTACAGTCTGCTGTAACATAGACCTGTGCACATCAGTCATGGTCCACCCTGACTCAGAGGAACAGGGACACACATGACCCTACATCAGATACAGTTCGAGACCTTTTAAAATATATATATATATATATATATATATATACATACATATACATATACAGTTTTATTCTTTCCTTTAATCTAACTGTTTTTCAGTTTTTAATTTGTACTTCCAGCTGAAGTCCTAGATGTTCGTTGAATGACACATTTTCCTGTTTCTTTACCTGTCAGTCTAGGACAAACTGAAGTCCAATGAGGCCTCAGCCTCATTATTGGAAATAAAGAACACATTCTATTTAACGTCATGTTACTGTCACTCATGGAGTCAGATTCTCTATCCTTCAGTCTAACTCTGAAGAGAGTCAACTCACATTAACACTGAGAAGGTGTGAACTATATAGACACCAAACAGTGTCAAATGAACACTGGAGCATTTGCTGTGTATTATGTTTGCCAGAATTGCCTTCTGCACCAGTTTTCTGAAAGATTTTTGACTTTGTTCCCTGATTAAATCATTGTATCCTTTCAGTCGTGCAGTTTGTTTAAACCACTCTGCCGTGCATTTTAGCCGTTTTTAATCGCCTTCGTCCAGTGGCACTTTGTGTACAGTACGGAGTGAAATGATGACTTCCTGTTTTCCATGCATCTCTTCACGGTCACTTGTCTGTGATCTAACAGTGATTTCTGACCTACTTTCATGACTGCTGCCGCTGCTGCTGCTAGACCTCCTCTGACTCACGACTCGCACATGAACCACAGCACTCGCCTGGCTTTACAGTTATACGAAACACAGCCAGAGAAATCAGTGATCTGTAACTCTTCAGCCAGATCTGAGGTGTGTGTTTCAGGAGTCAACACATGTCAAATCAGCCGTAGTAACAGTTGTTTATTGTATTATTTGATTAAATGTAATTTTTAGATCAAAATCGTGATGACTAGAGGATCGATATTGAATGTGACGCTGGTCTGAACCTCGACACACGCTTGATACAGTGTAAGGATACAAGTCAGGAAAACTATAAGCCGACTTGCCTAACTCCGCTTTATGCTGTAGAAATGGTTTAATACATTCTCAGTTGGCTGTAGCCGTATTTTGTAGCCCATTTAAGATGAATCAAACTGGTGAAGCACGTTACACAAGGTTTACTTTTACAGTGAAGCACGTAAAAGATGAAGACCACTGATCTGAAATTAATGAATGAACTTTGTGTTGTCTATGCTACGCACAAATGTTAGGCAGATATGTAATTGTTAAAATGTACTTAAAATGTGTAAATAACAAGGTGAATAGTAAGTTTGTCCCTGTGTACTGTATGTTGCCATTGTTGAATGCGCAGATAATCAGATTGAGCTGAGAGCATAGATACTGTATAACATAGACTGGGGGTCCCCAAATGGCGGACCTGGGTCCAGATCCAGAGGCTTTAGTCCGGACCCCAAAGCCTTTTCATCCTCCCAGTATACTTAATTTCTAAGGCTGAATTAAAAATGATCTAAACAATTTGAATAACATCGAAATAAGATGGCCTGATAGTTCATGTTTTAACATTTTCAAGAGCAATATCCGCATATCCTCTTATGTCCGGACCCTGGACATAATGTCGAAAGTTACAAAAGAAAAGTTCGCGGACCTCGAGCTGATTTAGTTGGGGACCCCTGACATAGACGGTCAGCCAATCAGCCCCATTCATGATAACGGTCCCGTGTTTTGTCAAAATAACATAAATCAAAACAATGAGAAAAGAGAAGCAACGCACACCAGAAGTACTCTCCGAGGTGCAGATGTTGAGGAAAATCTTCATAAATCCAAAAACCGCATCGCACACTCATTTTAGCCGATGTCCACATTTTAATGATAGTAATTACATTTCGGCATTAGCCTTCATCAGATCATTCTTTTTCTTCTTTGAACCAAAGTGTATGTGTGTCAAAATAACATGGCACACCTTGCTCCTCCTACAGAGCATGTTCCATAAAAGGGCAAAAGAACAGGAAGCCAGATTAGCTACGAGCCTCCACAATGCTCCAGAGCCGGTCAATCAAAGCCTCAGCCTTAAACCCTTTAATTCAGCAGAAAAAAAAATACACTCTTTGGAGCCAGGCTTTTAAGCAGTGTTTGGGAGGTGTAAAGTCTCCATTGGAATCCGTTGTACAAAGTTTCATTTGGAGTGGAGGGGATGGTATGGCAGCAATGGCAGCTCCCCGTCATGAGGACCAAAGCGAACAAGAGAAGTGCTTTCCTCGCCCATTGGCTGTGACACGTCGCATGCGTCCAATTGTCCCTGAATGCGACATCACAAATGTTTAACCGATGTAGACCAAATGCATTACTATTCATTACTTTTGACAATTATATCATGAAATTATCTCGTGGCCTCCAGCTCAGTGCTTCACAAACTCCCTGCGGGTTAGGGCTGGGCGATATGACGATATTAGACCGTCTTACGATCTCCAGAGCTGACGATCTGTCATTTTTGTGGGATCGTTTAATCACGGTTCTAAGCACTTCTGCACAGTTGACTCTTTTCACCGTCAGTGACGTAAACCCAAGCCGCGAACTTTCTGCTACACAATGTCTGACGCTAATGCGAGCGTTTAGCAGCGAGCCGCTCCTCTACAGTCACATACACGACCAGGCTCCTCAGTCTGGAACTTTAAAGGGGGGTATTATGTAAAATCGACTTTTTCAAGCTTTATATCATGTTATTATGTCATTCCCTCATTAAACACATGCCTGGAGTGTTGCCTTGGCTCATTCACATATTTTTGAGTAATCAGTAAAAACTTAGACGGCAGCCATTTTAGGTGTAGCTATGCCTCAGTCCTCCTAGGAACGCCCCACCTCCTGGAGACGCCTCTGGACCTTTCGTCACCAGCCAAGCCACCAACCACTGCTCCTCAGCTCAGCAGAGCCCCTCCCCGCACAGTAGTGTTGTTTAGATGCCACAGCAGTGTGCTGAAGGGGGCGTGTCGGAAAGCTTCTTAAAGAGACAGAGGCCTATTTCAAGACGTTCAGTACAGCCATTTTGAGAGAGCAATTTTATTCAAGGCAGTTATTTTAATTTACTGCATATACAGACCAACAGAAGGTTACGTCATCATTGTAGTATGCTATAGACTGGTGCTATGTGATTGAAAAAAGCATAATACCCCTCTTTAAACCCAGCGTTCAGTCTCTATTTCAGTGGTGTTTATGTCAGTGTCTTTCCCCCATAACACTGCTGCTCTGCTCAGCGTGTGTTTGTTTATTTACCTGGCGACACATGTGTGAAGAAGTGAGTGTGTCCTTCGTCCTTACAGTTCTGTCAGGCGCCGCTTCCTTCTCATTTGTTTCATTTAAATCTTGGACCGTGTTCACAAATGCGCTGTTTATCCATGTCTTTGAAAATAAAAGACTTGTCCAACTTTGGTGAATTACTCGGTCAAGTAATAACTTATGGTAACTATCTGCTTCTGATTTGCCTTTTACACAATAAAAGACACAGTATGTTATCGCTTTAGTAAGACTCTTATTGTGAAAGGGTCAGACGGCAACAGACACCAACAACAAGCCTTTACCAAACTTAGTGTTACTATTTTACTTTTATTGTCTGGAGTTTTATTGTGTTTTTTAACGTATAGAGTTAGTTTGCTGTAGTTCTAAGTCTAGTCTAAGTTCTAAGTCTATTTCTGCCGTGTTGATTATCACAAAGTTGAATAAATGTGTATATTCATTCAATCTTTTTCTTCTTCAGTGTGTAATTAAGTTATTTAGTTACTATAAAAATCGTGATAAAATCGAAATCGGGAGTTTATAATTCAAAAATCGTGATATTCTATTTTGGTCATATCGCCCACCCCTACTGTGGGTCCAAACCCCCGCTTTGGGAACCCGTGGCTTTGTGGATATATCGCAGCATTAGGTACTCGTAGGTTTACCGTGCCCACTACACATGGGTATTTTTTTGGGAATACATTTGGGATTAATTTAAACCATGAAAAACCAGACGCCTAAATGAAGTTATACAGAACCATTTCTCCATTTCACTTGAATCCCTGCACTTCTTTGTGGTCATGGCTTCCTTCATTCACTCTCATATTTCCCATCCTTTCATTTTCCACAGAGTTTAAAGTGCAAATGAATCGAGTGCACTCCGAGGATTATGGGTAGAGGGCCTTTGAAGTGGAGAGATGGCCTCCCGTGGCTCGGTGCAAACACACTCGACTCCCATCCTCTCGATTCACAAAAAAAACCACGTGGGTTCAAAACTGCAGGGGGACGCTGAGGTAAGCTGCTGCTGGTGTAAAAAATAAATAAAAAAGCCCAAGTCATTGTCTAGACGGGGCTAAACGCGGCATCTCAGCCTCATAATCTGATAAGCGTGCGAATCCTTAAATTCAAAACAGTGCAACAGATCTGCGGCAGTCCCTTCAATAGCGGAGTATTGGCTTCCCTCCCACTTCAACCCATTTACATGTACCTCTGCTTTGCTCTGAATACGTTTCTCGTCTGTATTCAAACCTTGGTGCAAAAAGGGGTAAATAAAGATGAGGCAAGAAACATCAACATCTTCTCATGCAGTCTGTTTTAAGATTTATTCTACTAAATAAAGAGACAGAGACATGGAGAGAAGCAAAGGGGTTCAAGAGGCCATAAATACTTTTAAAAAAAAGGACAATCAATGCTAATCAGGAAGCGGATGTACTTTTCGTATGCATGTTCTGCCATCAACCAATCACAAGTCATGAATGTCATACATATATCAACCAATCAGCTTAATCCAGACCCTGCCCTAGCCACTAACCTTAAAGTGCATATGACAGATTTTAATGCTCTTGAAAATATGACTCATTTAGATGGATTACATCAGTTGCAAGTTCATCAGTTGCATAGTTATCATTTTTTTCAGTGAAGCAGCATAAAAGACATAAAAGAAGGTAACATTCCATAGCAGTTTGTTAAGTGGTGACGTCACAGCTCTAGTTTCGCAGATGTGCGAGAAACTACAAAAAACTCTTTAATACCACAATCAATATTTCTGAAATTCAACAGAGAGTTACTGAACATACTTATTTCTCAGGCCAATTAGCCAAAAATGCTGTACCTACTGCTATAAAAGTATTATTTACCAATAGCTACATCCGGGTTAGCCGAGAAAAATGCTAACAGCGCAGTAGCTAACATGATGCTTCATGTTAGCATCGTGCTAATTCTAACGCTAGCTAGAGCTTGCTATGACTGCTTTTTTTGCTTCTACTGAACAATCTGCTGTGAATAAACATCCATATGGACCCGATTTAGACTTGACTTTATTTGTATGTGATAAAAAGTTTATATTTCGCCAGAAAATGGCTAAAAAGAGTGAAAAAGTGTGTTTCACTTTACTTCCTGTCTCTGTCGAGTGCGGACGTGTTTTCTCACTTCTCCTGGCTTTCGTGCTTTTTTCCTGCCTCTGCGAGTGTCTTGTCTGAATTTTATTTTTCCTCTTGGACCACCTGCTCGCTGTCCTCCCGAACCGCTAAACTATGGAATTAATTAACTGGAATCTCAGCGCAATTGATGAGTTTTTTTTTTCTGTCTTCTGTCTTTCTGTCTTCCCTGACCGGATTTTCACAGCTCGGTTTGCGATGGATGGCGTTTGCCTAGTGGTCCTGTCGGTCGGAGACATCAAAGATATTTACTTATTTGGACTCTTGGTAACAGGGCACCTGCTTATTGGATGGACTGCCCTGGATTATCGGAAATTTGGAATGACAGCAGTTTGCAATCGGACCACGCTGCTGTGCGTTAAAATTAACGAGCACTTTGGAGCAGGGAGTGACCGAGTGATGGAATTACACCGGAAAGTAACGCACAGCGATGGACTGTTATGTACGACATGGCAGCTCGCTGTGGAGACGGACAATTGTTGGACTATATTTCTGGGAGGAAAAGGGTTGAACTGTGAAGGCACTACCTGCTCAGGAGAACTGAACTAATGCTGAGACAAGTAAAAGCTAATTCATTATAAATGTATGAACTATTCTGGAATAATAACTCTTCCTCCTGAGAGAGGTTTGAAGCAGCTGAACCTCTTATCTCTCCTACGCCGTCAACACTTCCCTTCAAGGCCAAGCCACGGAGCTAAACCTGATAAGGACTGAGCTCTCTGGGTCATATTTTGCAAAACACTGGCTTTCAGACTGTAAATAACCGCACACATACCCCCTCCCTAACCACGCCCCCGTCCTTCTGCATCTGCCTCAACACGTTTCCTCTGCCCCGCCCCCCGGTCAATGGCCGGTCGTCCTTCTCCTCCCCAAGAAAAAATTCCGCACGTGACCTCGTGTGCTGTGTATTTCCCATGTCTTGATGTTTATATATACTGTATGTGCTTTGCCTTAACTTGACCTGATTGTAATTTCGCATATCTTCTTTCGTAAGGCGCATTGAGTTCCCTTTGTATGAAATGCGCAGTATAAATAAAGTTGCCTTGCCTTTCACAAAAGATTCTATTTTCCCCCCGGCGAGGCCACGCCCCCTTCGATGACGCGATGCCGTCTGTATCTATGGGAAATTTTGAAGGAGAAGCGGCGTTCGATCCTCGCATATGCAGACAGTTAGCAAGCCGGCTATTGCGGGACACTTTTCACAGTCCGTTAGCCTGCGCAATGTATTTTTCCTACAGCCGTTAGCATTAGCCATCAAACATCGCAAATTATGAACGCTCCAGATGTTTTCAGCTTCGACCACATTTAGGTGTGGTCAAAGCCTAATTAGAAATCATTAATGAACGTACAGACCTTTTGAGATTTTACTTTAGATACAAATTAGCGTCCACCGAGCTAAATGCTAACTCAAATTCAGTCAAGTTTTTTGCTTTTTGTGGCGTCGGATACAGATCAAATGGCCACTAAACATCATCCATCTTCCCCTTCTTGCTAATTTATTACGAAACAAACAAACTAGCAAAGAACGTAACTTTTTGTGTGCACTTTTAGTTCTCTGCTTTCACGCTTGATTTGGGTGCCCTCTTGAAAATGCCAAGCGCCCAAAACTTTCCAGTCGAATTAAAACTCCCATTAGTCGTCTCTGTTGCAGCGCTGGGGGTGAGGAACGGTCATTAATTCCTTTTGGGAGCCGACTTTTCGAGCGTTTGGTCTCGGGAGATTCGTAATTACTTACAGAGTGGGGTGTTTTTGAATAAAGCGGTCGCGAAATCTGGCGTCAGCAAAACGCCCCGGCAGGAACACCTACATATAATACTGATCGGACTCACCAAATATACTCACTACCTTTCTTCTTCTACATCTCTGCTAATCCTTTGCTGCCCTCTAGAGACCAATTTCAGTAAAGTCCCCTGCTTTGGTGTGAATATATTACACTACAACATGCCCTTCTATCGCCCTAAACGTTGTGCTGTTCTAAACGGTCTTCGAAGCAGTTTCTAACCCGAGCTCCAAGCGCCGTTTTAAGCTTCTGTCTGAATCACAGGCTTTTTATTGTCACAACATCTCTGTCATCCTCAGAATCTGTAATCCCCGCGCCTCTCTGCACACACCTGCCTCCTTCACTCATCCTCACCCTTCTCTGTCTTTACGATGAAATTGTGCAACATATTATAGTAATAAAGGTAAGATAAAGATATGGTGGATGAAAATTGCTATCTGGGTGTACAATATATACATGTATCGACAAAACAACAGCATTTGTTGTTCAGTAAGCAGCAGATGTGCGATGATCAGTGTGAATGACAAGTTATTTAGCGGAAAGGATCTCACAACCCCATCTCTCGACCAGTCTAGTTCTTTCTTTCTTCCTCTTCCTCTGCTGCTGCACTGTTTATACTTCCTCCCCTTTCTCTCTCTATCTCGCTCTCTCTCCCACGTTCTTCCTTTCTCTCTCTCCTTAGTGCACTGCCCGACCCGAAAAGAAAGTCGCGACAAAAAAAGCTCCCATGCTCGAATATTTAGTTTGCTCGCCTTTAGCCTTGTTTACAGCACACATTCACTGTGACATTGTTTCAATAAACTTCTTCTCAGTCGGACAGGAGTTGTCCATCACAGGCGGAGGTTCTTGAGTCGTCATCTATACTCTGTTGATGTTTGGGATGTTTTGCCTTGTCCAAAAGGCTCCGTCAGCAACACCTAAGGTTTCAAGCTCACAGGCGGACTAGATAAGACCACTGGGAGGGGTTTGCTTGACTTAGGCCCTGTCCACACGAAGTCAAGCTGAGGACTAAACGCAAAGATATTTGATCAATCCAGTGTATCATCCATACGAGCCCGGTGTTTTGGGGGTCTGTAAACGAACATTTTTCCAAACTAGGTCCCAGAGTGGAAAGATCTCGAAACGCCGTTTACGTGGCTCCGTTGTTATGACGACTCCGCAGAGTGGTATCTGATATCCATAATTTACTGACCTTATAATAAGTTTTACTCCTTTGCTCCACCGCGGTCCGCGAGCCACATGTGACAAAACAAAGCAGAATTAGCTTCCATTCAGGCTGTGTTTTTGAACTGACGGTAAAAGTCCAGTCATTGACAAGTTTAACTGCTTTAGTCCCATTTCGTCTGAAGAATAAACTCTCCTCGTCTCTTCTGTACATCGGAAATCCTTGAATCTGTTTCATTTTCAATGTTTACATTCCACAAAAGCTTACTGCGCATGCGCCGTCTACATCTTGTTCTATTGTCTGTGTGAGCGTCACAGCGCCACACGCAGGCCTGGCGCAGTTTTCACAGACCTGAGTCAACCCATGTGGACGCACACATTTACTAAGCTGGCTTCACAAAGAAAGTTTGTGAAATTTCGAGTGTTTTGTCTTCATGTGGATATAGCCGAAGTCCCCCTCTCTTTATTCAAAGCTGAGACTGATAACAACAAAGGTTTTTCACCCAGAGGGAAGGTACTAAGCCAACCCCTCCCAGTGGTCTTTATTTAGCTGGAAACCTTTGCAGAGTACAGAAGATGACTCAAGAACCTTCATCTAATAAGGTTACGTTCAGACTGCAGGGCTTAATGCTCTATTCCCATTGTGTTTTGTTTTGTATCTCCAGCTGAACGTCATGTGTCTTGAATGTGTCGCGCAGTAGAGGGCGCTGTGCACTGCTGTTTGAGGAAGTAAACAGGAAACAGCGCCGCGGATCTGGCTATGGTAAAGTTGTGTGAAGCTAACGATTGATAAACTAATCATTTCAAGAAGGACGTTTTTTGGACTGTGGACTTTAGCGGAGCAGAGGCAGCGCTCTCTAATAGATTCAGAGCCACATATCTAAGTGGCCTGGGTCACATTTGAAAAGATCAGATACAGGTCGCCTCAGCCTGCAGTCTGAACATACTAAGCCTCTGCGATGTTTCCAATGCATTCATTTTTCATTTCTCACCAAGATCTTTTATTGATGATGGGAGAGCGTGACTGCCATTCTCAATCCATAACCAATCCACGTGGAAAATACGCCTCTCGCTCCCTGAACCACAGTGTGAGTCCCATGAATCCTGGCATTGCCATCTTTGGAAAATGCCGTCAGGGAAGAAGAAATCCATGGATTCAGGATGCACATGAAGTCAACTGCACTGTAATAAGTGTTTCCATGAATAAAGGCAATAAAATTGAGTTACAGTAAGTGGTTGCATTTGCCTTTTGCTTTCACACAACTTATTTTCAGGGTGCCAGTTTTGGTCCGGGCATTTGGATGCAATTGGGCACAAGGGGGCGCCCTTCTCAGTGTAGATGTGAATTTACTTTCTTCAGAGTTAGACTTTAGGTCAGACACCATGAGTGACAGAAACATGACACTAAATACATTGTGCTCTTCGTTTCCAGTAAAAAGGCTGAGGCCTCATTGCGCTTCAGTCACAGACTGAGAAGTGAAGAAGGAAGTCATGGAGCTTCTGCTGGATATAAGAGTTATATCTTATTCTGAAACTAAACGTTGTGTGAAAGCGAAAAGGCAAATGATATATGTGAAAATCCTCTATAGGATTAAAATATTTAATTATTAATAACTCTAATTTTAAAATAAACTGGTGTCATTTGTATCTGATGTAGAGTCATGTTTGTCCCAGTTCCTCTGAGTCGTGGTGCAGCAGGACTGATGTGGACAGGACTGTGGTAGATCTTCTTTTACTTTGGAGATAATAGTTACTATAGTAACTGTTGAATAAAATGAACCTCATGGGCTTCTTCTGTAACATCTGTCCACATCAGTCCTGCTGCACCACGACTCAGAGGAACTGAGACAAACATGACTCTACATCAGATACAAATGACATCGGTTTGTTTTAAAATTAGAGTTATTAATAATGAGCTAATATTTTTATTATTTTTACTATTATGTTTACATATACAGGATGTTATGTTTTTTCTACATATTTGAGTTTCAGAATATGACTCTTACATCAAGCAGAAGTCTGAAGTTCTGCCTAAGGCAGAAGCTCCATGACTTCCTTCTTCACTTCTCAGTCTGTGACTGAAGAGCAATGAGGCCTCAGCCTTTTTAATGGAAACAAAGAGCATGTTGCATTTAGTGTCATGTTACTGTCAGTCATGGTGTCTGACCTAAAGTCTAACTCTGAAGGAAAACAATTCACATTTACACTGAGAAGGTTGGAAGGGCGCCCCCTTGTGTCCAACTGCGTCCAAATGCCCGGAACAAAACTGTCACCCTGAAAACGTTGAAAAATAAGTTGTGTGAAAGCAAAAAGGCAAATGCAACCACTTAACTCAGTTTTATTGCTTTTATTCATGGAAACACTAAGTACAGTGTGATGTCATTCTGCCGCTGAACCTAGACCGGACCGACCCCAGATCACAACAGTTTAACTCCTTAACCCCCACCTTAACTGAGCACATTTTCTCCAATTCCCGACTGGACCTACAGGCCAGTGTAACACCTCATTTGAAAGCTAAGACCTACAAAACGGATCTAAGAATGCATTTTCATCCTCATTTACGTCTCATTTTTGTTGCTATTTTGACAGGTTTTTTTTTCAAGAAGCTTTTAGATTTGGGTAACATCGAACTGGAGAAAATGTGCTCGGTTAATGTGGGGGGTTAATCCATTAGGAGCCTTTTTGTTTTTTAATTGCTCGGGCAGTGCATCTCCCCTGACTCTCTCTCTAAGCCTCTGGGGGCGTGTGTACTCTCCTTTCTCTCTCTCTCTCTCTCTCTCTCCCCCCCTCTCTCTCTCTCAGCCTCTAGGGGGCGTGTGTACTCTCCTTTCTCTCTCTCTCTCTCTCTCTCTCTCTCTCTCTCTCTCTCAGCCTCTGGGGGGCGTGTGTACTCTCCTTTCTCTCTCTCTCTCTCTCTCTCTCCCCCCCTCTCTCTCTCTCAGCCTCTGGGGGCGTGTGTACTCTCCTTTCTCTCTCTCTCTCTCTCTCTCTCTCTCTCTCTCTCTCTCTCTCTCTCTCTCTCTCTCTCTCAGCCTCTAGGGGGCGTGTGTACTCTCCTTTCTCTCTCTCTCTCTCTCTCTCTCTCCCCCCTCTCTCTCTCTCAGCCTCTAGGGGCGTGTGTACTCTCCTTTCTCTCTCTCTCTCTCTCTCTCTCTCCCCCCCTCTCTCTCTCTCAGCCTCTGGGGGCGTGTGTACTCTCCTTTCTCTCTCTCTCTCTCTCTCTCTCTCTCTCTCTCTCTCTCTCTCTCTCTCTCTCTCTCAGCCTCTAGGGGGCGTGTGTACTCTCCTCTCATGTCATTCCCTCCGCTGCTTCAGCCTGAGCCGCCGCTGCTGTGGTTTGTAGTACTCGTGCGTTTCTGCTCCTCTGTGGACACTACAGCTGATCTGAATCGCTGGTCCATGGCGTCTGTCATGTTCTGTGGCTTGAGACGAGACGTGGAGGCAAATGGTGCGGGTGAGTGGAGGATTGTGCTGCTACTACTACTACTACTGCCACAACTACTACTACTATTACTGCATTTACTTCTTCTCAAATCTGTGTCAAGTGTTTTTGATCTGTGGCTTAAGGCGAGATGTGAGGCAAACGCTTTGAGTGAAGCAGGGATTTTGATGTGTGTACTTCTACTACTACTACTACTATTACTACTACTACTACTACTACTACTACTACTACTACTACTACTACTACTACTACTACTACTATTAAATTACTACGAGTGATTAAAAAAAATTCAAGCCATCTCAATATACGATGTCGGGAAAATGCTTTAAATGAGAACAGGTTGACTAATTACCCAAACTGTTACAGTTACTACTTCTTCTACTACTACTACTACTGCAACGACTACTACTACTACTACTACTACTACTATTACTACCATAATTACAACAAAAGTACTTCAACAATTCAAGCCATCTGAAGATAAGATGTCGGGAAAATGCTTTTGATGAGAAGAGGTTGATACTGTTGATACAACTACTACTACTACTATTACTATTCTTCTTCTATTAATAATAATAGTAATGGCTTAGACTTGTATTGCCCTTTACAAGCCTGTATTACCAAGATTCTCAAAGTGCTACATTGTAGTCAGGGCCGTAGCCAGGATTTAAAAACTAGTGATGTCCGGGTAATTCTTTTAACTGGGGGGGTCTGGGTGTCCTCCCCCAGGAATGTTTTCAAAAATGGGTTTTTGTTGCACTTTTAGAGACCCTTTGGGAACATCAGGAAGCCTGGGTGAATGCAGTGAGTGGTTGGTGGTGGTTGAAGGGCCAGATGGCGCAGGCTGGTTGCGTTGTTACCCCAGGGCAGCTGTGGCTACAATAGTAGCTTACCATCACCGAGTATGGACTGAATGAATAATCCACGAAATTGTAAAGTGACTTTGAGCATCTGAAAAAGCACAATAAGACTGATGCAGTATTCTTATTTTCCTGTATATTACAGCTTTACTGACTAACAGCACTTCCCAGTTTTGGAACAGTTTGGTCAAACAACAAACCTTAGCAAAACTTAACCCAATTCTTTAATCTAAAGCGTCATCAACCCACACCTCTGAAGCTAAAAAATGCACTTTAGCTTTAATATAAAGCTTATTTTAAACAGATATTTATTTCAAAACCAACAACAAAATTTGTGTCTGCCCTGGACTGATTGACACCAGGACTATTAAGGACTGGACCTGGACTGAATGAGACTAGACAGGATTATGTTCCAAACCAGTGTGACTCAGATCACCAGGAGTCAAAGCCAGAACAAAACAAACAAGACGCGACCTGCACGTTCTCTCTCCCTATCTTCTTCGTGATTCTCTCTCGCTTGTGGCGGGGCATCTGCATCTCTTTTCCCCGTGACCCTGAAGACCAACTTGCTTTGCTTGAACCTCTTCATCTCGTTCTCTGTTTGTTTCAGTGAGGAGGAAATGTTAGGACCAGATAGTGTCACAAAAAATAGCCTAGGCCAGTGGTTCCCAAACGTTTTGGAGCCGTGTACCCCCTGAAGCTTTGGGTGACGAGTCGCGCACACTCTACTTTGACGCTATGAATATCACATATGATAAAATATCTATTTCATCCATTATTACTGTGAACTCAGCAGGTTTTCCACATTTAAACATTTTTTGCTCATATGGGTGATTAATATGTTGTTCTAAATAAATACAAACATATTAAATGGCTGTTAGTGTGAATGGGTAAAGCTGAGTGTTTTACTTTGTCCCAGTGAGCAGCTCATTCTGAACATCAGACTCTGCGCTCTGGCCCCGCCCCCCTGCGTCTCCCTCACTGTCAAACCTAGACGTGTGACAATATATCGATTTCCCGATATATCGCGATATTTTGCGGGACGATACCGATACTTTTTATTCCGATATCGAGACCTTTGATGACGTCATGCATATTAATGAGCAACTCCATGCATATTAATGAGGCAGCAGTGCTCCACTGTTTTCACAGTCAATAGAAGCCAATAATGATCAAGAATTCAGTCAGGACAGCAGGGGGCAGCACTGCAAACACTGTCACACAAATAAATTACTTTTAATGATAGTTTTTATAATTATAAAGAAGATTAATTTGGGGTTGATTTATTCCTTTTAAACAGGACTGTTTTCTTGCTTTCTTGTTTATTTAAATGTAAATGAAGTCACTGACAAATCTATAGATCCATTTTCAGTGAGTAAGTCAGGGATCATTTACAAAAGTGGTACAAAGCACATGAAAAGAAATGTAAATGATGAATAATATGTAGTATGTTAAAATAAAGGTTAAAAGTAGCATGTTTTTTTTTATCGTGATGTATCGTAGATTATTTTTGTGCAATATATCGATTATCGCAGTATCGGCGTATCGTGAGATAATCATTATCGTAAGCCATGTATCGCGTATCGTATCGAATCGTGAGGTAAGCAGAGGTTCCCACCCCTATTCAAACCACCGGTACAAACGTGCATGCGCTGGTTTAAGCTCTCATTAAAGCGAAGATAATTTATACGTAGGACATTACAATCTTTGCACGTGCAGCGGCCGCCACCCACCAACTCGTCAATGAAATGTATGTGTGAGATAAAGTCACGGGTCGAGCGGCAGAGGACGGCGATGACACGGCCGCAGACACTTCCTCTCGCTCCTCGGATCAGAATGGGAGGGAAACTGTTGTAAATCGAAGTCTCCAATCAGTGAGACAGCGTGCGCACAGGCTCCTCTCTCTTAATGACCGAGAGTAAAGAAATTGCAACTCGATCACATTCTGGTGCTGTTCATGCTAAAGGCGCTGCTGTTGTAGCGTGGGCGGACGCTCAGCCTCAGCCGCGCTCTCGGTCTCCACAGAGTTTTACACTCGGGTCCAAAGCGGCTCTTGAGGGTCGGTTTTAGAGTGGACACATTTAGGTCCAGAACAAGCTCATCCACATCTGAATTAGAGGCTCTTCCGCCTGTATAAGCGCGTGTTCACAACATTCATTTGCGCAGTAAAGGATTCAGTGTGTTAATTATTTTATATTGACCTCAATGGTAGATACGGCCATGATTGTCATTATTCATTCAATCAATCAATCAATCAATCAATCAAGCAATGGTTTTGTATAGCCCAATATCACAACAGGAGTTGCCTCAGGGCTGCACCGAACATTAAGGCAATAAAACAGAGCAGTAAATAAGACAATGTAAAGTTCAGGTGAATCAAGTATCCAGGCAAACATAATGTCCAAATAAACGTTGGCAGCAGGTGGCGATGAGCGGCGAGGAGAAACTCAAAAACCCAGCGGGAGAAAAGAGAAACCTCGGGGAGAACCATAGAAGGAGAGATCCTTGGGGTAAACTGACAGAAGCGAGGCGACCAGTCTGCACCATCGGCCCTCCGTCCACCACCAACCACTCACTCACTACATTCACCCAGGCTTCCTGGTGTTACCAAACGGTCTCCCATCCAAGTACCGACCAGGCCCTTCCTGCAGGGGTCGCCCCATTAGTCCGACGTCTCATTAGTCTGAAAATGTCCCATGTTGAGAAGGGGTTGAAAAATAAAATTAGTTTTAGGCAAGAGTCCACTGACTTTAAGATTAGGGCCAGTGGTTGTATATGGATCTCTAATCCACAACACAACTGGGTTAGAGAGATTTTGGACTCATGGCTCCTCTGCTTATAGGTTAGATTTTAGACCCGAGCCCGACCCGACATTCGGGCCGAGCCGGGCCTAGATTTCATGCATGACAGTCTGGTTTGGGTCGGGTCAGACTTCAAGTTTGGGGGGCATGCGCGGAGCATGATGACGTCATCGTCCAAAAATGCAATTATTAATATCTTAAAAACGATAACAGCACAAACGTAGCACAAACGATTGACATATTTTTAATAACATTTTGAGTATGATGGGGGCCAGGTTCACATTAATATCTCCTACCTCTGCTCAATGGTGAATGTGTGACATAGTCACAAAGCTCTTTACATGAGACAATTATTCACTCCACACTCAGTGATTGTATCTTCAGTTTCCCCTGGAAGACTGACAGAAACACGACTGCACACGCCTGCGCCAAAGGTCCCTCTGACCACCATCATTCATCCTGGCCTATTGTACATGTTTTTAGTGGTAGGGGAAACCTACGCAGACACGGGGAGAACATGCAAACTCCACACAGAAAGACCCCGTCCAGGTGGGAATTGAACCCGGACCTACTACTACTACTACTATGATTACTACAAAAGTACTTAAAAATGTAAGGGATCTGAAGATAATGTGTCGGAAAATGCTTTGGATGAGAACAGGTTGACACTGAATGAATTACTGTTTTCTGCTGTTACTACGGCTACTATGGCTACTGCCACTGCTTCTACTACTAAAGCCCAGAAAAAGGAGGAGGATTATGTGATTAGGGAGAGGTTGAAAGTGAAGCTAATTTTCTTTTGTAAGACAAGGGAAATTTATAGAGCGCAATTCACACACACAGTCATTTTAAGGCATTTACAAAGAGGCAGATAAAATCAACCCAGAAAACATAAAATATAATCTTTAATTATTTACATCAGAGCAGTTAGTGGAGATGAGACACGTTAAGTTGTCATAGGCAGTGCCAAAAAAAACTGTAAATAAAGTTTGATTTGCGACCTGAGCGCCTGTTGTATCGTCCCCTTATGTTCCTCTTAGAGACTTTCTGTTTGGTGGAATGTTTGTCCCAAAGCCTGGAGCAATGACGGCGATAAAATGAAATGGTTGTTTCATTTTAATGTGTGTAAATGTTGGCTACATTTGTTTGTCAGACTTGGAAATGACAGTACACTTGTTTATTTATATGAATTTGAACTGTATATGTTCTATGTGGTTCGCCTACGTTCTTGGCAACTGCACTTGTGTTGGCGTTTAATGTGATTTATAAGCCCATGAAAGGCATACTTTGTGAATGCAAATCATTCATCCACTACTACTACAACTACTGATACACACCAATACCTTTACATCTCAACATATACCACATTAGTAATTGGTTAAAGAAATAGGCCACTGTTTTTAAATACTGAGATATGTTCTTACCTGAGTCAGTCACGTAAACAGAGCACAGACGGCGTTAGCATTTAGCCTCTCCTCCTCTCCTCTATGGGGCCAAACTGAGGTGAAGTTAGAAGCTACCAAGCTCTTCAAAGTTTCCCCTATTTAAATACGGTGAGTAGTTACACGATCCAAGTCTAGTTACACAAAATTGAACATGTCGAGTTTCTAAGCGGATAAAAAGGGGAACTACATTGTGAGGCGTAATAACACCTGGAGTACTTCGACGTCCGTGCAGTAATATTGTCGAAGTACTCCAGGTGTTATTACGCCTTGGAATATAGTTCCCCTTTTTATCAGCTTAGAAAATCGACATGTTTAATTTTGTGTGACTAGATTTGGATCAGGAACGTGCTGCTGCGGTGATAGGCTGTCATGGAGGTGCAGCGGTTAGTGCCCGTCCTTCACAGCTAGAAGCACAGGTTTGATCCCCGGCGGGAGGCTACATTTTTTTTCCTAGGATGGGAAAGGGCTTTTTCCATTAATGTTAGTGTTTTTAAGGTTAGGGTTAGGTTTAGGTCTATGGGTAGTTTGGATCAGTTTAAACTAGGGTTGTTCTCAAATGTGGCCTTCCCCATCATAGGAAAAAAAATGTCGCCGGCCTCTCTTTGTGGTAAGTGGTCACATTGATATATAGCGCTTTTCTACCTGCTTTAGGCACTCAAAGCACTTTACATCAAGGATCCACTCACCCATTCACACTCTCATTCATACACCAGTGTGCGCAGACACTGGAGGCAAAGTGGGTGAACCAGAATCAGAATCAACTTTATTGTCATTGCGTTACTACACAACGAAATTCGATTTGAGGCTCGAAGTAGGTGATTAAAAAACACAAAATACATAAAACAATATAAAGTACAATAGTAAAAAGTAATTTTGATAGTCTTTGGGCCAAATCACTATTTAACTTAGAGATGGCGGTCGGGGAAAAAGCTATTACACCAGCTGCACATACAGTAGATGGAGACAGGCCAAGATCCAACAGTTTGCCAACCAGAATATCAGGGATGATGGTATTGAACGCTGAACTAAAGTCTCTGACATAGCTCTCTTTATGTTCAAGATGACTTAGTGCAGTGTTGACAGTCATGGTAATAGCGTCCTCTGTCGACCTGTTGGTTGGTCAGTACAGAAGATGACTCAAGTACCTTCATTGAAGATGGACAACTCCTTACACAGACATCTAAACACTGTATAACAAAGCTCCGTAAGGTGCACATTTAAATAAATAAACATCTTAATAATAATAGCCTAGAAAATAATATAGGGGAGCATTTATATGAGATAACAAAATAAGTGCTCAGTTTAAGAATAAGATACACTTTATTAAACAATCCTCTTGAGATTACCTGTTACTTTTAGTTAACTTAATAGCTTATCTGAATTTGAAATATCCCGATATACACAATATGGTCTACTTCCATATCTTAAAAAATATATTGATATATCTTAAATATCGATATATCGCCCAGCCCTAGTTGACATTTTGAAGTTACATTGGTATCACAGACCTTTTGTGATTGATGCAGGCAGCATACATCTACTACATCTACTACATCTACTACCACAACAGTATTACTCTGAGAAGCTTTTTCTTCACTGTTGACTCCGGCAGGCTGTTGTTTTCCAGGGAATCCCGCCTCGCTTACCTGTGTTTTGATGGTGGACACACACAGGCGTGAGCTTCTGAGCAGATCACTCAGACGGAGAGGAGAATGATGGGAAAGCAGTGACCAGACACTTGAGGACACTGGGGGCTCTCTGGACATAGGGATATACCTACATGTGGGGGGAATTCAATAGCAATTTGTGGTATTTTCCAAAGCTTTGATTGCACACGAAAGCCACAGAATAACCAGAAATGTACGGCGATTAAAAGATGCGTAGAAATGGCCGCGTGCATGTCGGATTTTGCATTCCTCTCAGTGTGACCGACAATCCCCGCGGACGTGTCGAGTTGTTGTGATGTGATTGGAGCAAACAGGCAGGAGAGCTCCCCTGCACTTCATAGCGTGCAGTGAATCGTGTCTTGTGTGAGCACCAGTGGGTCAAGGAACGGGGAAATTTGGGAAAAATGTGTTTTTAGTCATTCACGTTACAGGCAAAACGACAGTGAGGTCACAAGAGAATCATCGCGGGAGTGTTTTAAAGAGGGGGTATTATGCTTTTTTCAATCACATAGCACCAGTCTATAGCATACTACAATGATGACGTAACCTTCTGTTGGTCTGTATATGCAGTAAATGAAAATAACTGCCTTGAATAAAATTGCTCTCTCAAAATGGCTGTACTGAACGTCTTGAAATAGGCCTCTGTCTCTTTAAGAAGCTTTCCGACACGCCCCCTTCAGCACACTGCTGTGGCATCTAAACAACACTACTGTGCGGGGAGGGGGCTCTGCTGAGCTGAGGAGCAGTGGTTGGTGGCTTGGCTGGTGACAAAAGGTCCAGAGGCGTCTCCAGGAGGTGGGGGCGTTCCTAGGAGGACTGAGGCATAGCCACACCTAAAATGGCTGCCGTCTAAGTTTTTACTGATTACTCAAAATATGTGAATGAGCCAAGGAAACACTCCAGGCATGTGTTTAATGAGGGAATGACATAATAACATGATATAAAGCTTGAAAAAGTCGATTTTACATAATACCCCCCCTTTAAAAAGCCAGGGTGTAATATGGCCAGTAAGTAGAGGGCAGTAGCCCCCACCAGCAAGCCCTCACCCTGCTGCCCTAACTAGTTGTTGTTGTGAGGCAGTTCTGAGCCATATACTGGGTGGTGCATTAAAAAGACGAGATTTATGAACCCGCCTGCCCTCGCTCTATTACGTTTAATAGCAACCAGTGGAAACAGGCTGTTACAGCATTGTTGTTAGCTTTTGCTTATTCATTTCTCTCAGTTCCTATAATTCATAACGACTTAAACTGAGTGGAAAAGGAGCGGGAGGAGCTCAGGGTAGAGTCGCTACTCCTTCACGTCGAAAGGAGCCAGCTGAGGTGGCTAGGGCATCTGTTCCGGATGCCTCCTGGTCGCCTCCCTCGGGAGGTGTTCCAGGCATGTCCTATTGGGAGGAGGCCTCGTGGAAGGCCCAGGACACGCTGGTGGGACAATGTCTCCGAGCTGGCCTGGTGTCGCCTCGGGGTCCCCCAGAACAGCTGGAGGAGGTGTGCGTGGATCGGGAAGTCTGGGCATCTCTGCTGAGACTGCTGCCTCCGCGACCCGGCCCCGGATAAAGCGGAAGAAAATGGATGGATGGACTTAAACTGAGAGGTTGGTGACATTGGTTCAACAAGGTCACATGTCTTTAGCATATTTCTCAAACGCACTTCTCTTATACTGTTTTTTAAATTGTTGTAGACTATCAGCACCTTTTAAGGGTTCCTCTAGATGATTCCACAGATTTACACCTCTCCGGGGGATACAGTGACTTTTTAGGGTAGAATGAATACATTGTACTTTCAGATTATGAGTACCCCTGAAATCGTAACTTCCCACTCTTTACCATTTGCATGATCAATACGAGGAAAAAGATCAAATCCTAATTATTTTCATTTTTCATTTCATTTTTTATTTCATTCATTCATTTAAAAACAAATGCAGCAACAGCATTTAACTTGAATGAAAAGGAGCAGAAAGAAGTAAAAACATATAATGTCTGCCCCCCATCAACACAAAATCATTTACAGTTCCAGTTCATTTCACTTTTAAGCTAGTCTCATGCAGCCGTCTTTTTTTCTTTCTTTTTTCTTTCTTGTCCAAAACAACAAAACACAAAAATACATAAATACAGTTGATCTGCTACTCCGCAGTGTCATATCTCTGTAACATTGATCATTTAACATACTTCTTAAACACGTAAATGGACTTAGAAGTTTTAATGTTACAATCAAGACTGTTCCACAGAGCGACTCCTTGGATTGAGATACATCTTTCCTTTCCAGCCGATTGAAACCTGGCTTTTGTAAAAAACCTCAGTACCTTTTAGTTCATATCTACTTTTTCTCTTGGTGAATCTGTTTTGCAAATTGTTTGGTAACTTTTCCACATGAGCTTTATACATGGCTTTTAGAAGGTTAAACTCTACTAACTCATTAAATGTAAGTGTTTTTATATGTGCTAGAGGAAGAGCTTGATCGCCCGGGGCTAGTGAGTGTTTTGTGGACGCTAAAGTAAGAGTTTGACTGAATGCGTTTCATGATTGTTGTTTGAATCTGTTGATCTGAAACTGGAGTGGATCATGTTGTTGCTGATAGGGCTTTGTACCGTTAAAAGATATCAGTGTAAAAGCAGAAAGTCCAAGACAGGTACCAAAAAATACATCTTGGTAGACCAGGTTCTGATGCTGCGGTCCAGGGACAGCATTAAAGGAAGTGACTCTGTTGTTTCAGCTCAGGTAAAGGATACAAATGTAAAAGAAATAGTCTGTTATGGAATAAATTAACATTATTGTTCTGTTTTATGGTTCTAGACAGCACATATTTTAGTATACACCAGTCAAACGTTTAGAGACACTTTTTATGTATCGGCTTTTCTTTATTTCCAACACTATTTAGCTACTTTGAGTGTTTCTCATTGAAGACATTAACCTCTTAACCCGTCTTAACCAAGTGTATTTTCTCCAGTTTAGCTTTACCCAGATCTTACAGCCTATAGGCCAGTGTAACGCCTCATTTGAAAGCTAAGACCTAATAAACTCATCTAAACCGATCTTTTTCCTCGCGAGGTCGTCACTTTTTTGTTTTCATTGCTTTTTTCATTGTGTTTTTCTCACGTTTTTGTCGCTCTTTCGGTGTCATTTTCATCGCCATTTTGACACTTTTTTTTCAAGAAGCTTTTGGATTTGGGTGATGTCAGATGACGCTGGAGAAAATGTGCTCTGTTCAGGTGGGAGTTAAGAGGTTAAACTAAACACATGGGGTCATGTAGGGAAAAAAAGGGTGAAATAACTCAAAATACGTTTTATATTGTAAATATAAATATTCTTTATTCTTGGTCAGTATCGACCATAGTATCGTTCAGGTATCAGTATTGTAACCAAGTATCGTTAAAGTATCAAAAAACGTGTAACGGTACCCAGCCCTATAGACCCTTTAACTGCTGACATCATCAGTGACATCAGCTGGAGGCAGGAAGTGATCAAGAGAAATCAGATTAAACTAAAACTAGCGATTTTAAGTGTAAAACTACAACTAAAAAATGTGGTCATGTTGTGGCTTAAGGTGCAAGAACAAGAGGAATGACATTTGAGTCGATAAAATAAGGTTTATCTGATATTTCCAACAACAGTTAGACATTTGTTTATCGTTACTATGACAACAGCTACAATGGAAATAGATAGGAATCGAGCTTCCTGCCTCCAGCTAAGCCCGGAATGTTTACAAACAATTAAAGGGTCTATAGTTGCTGATGTTGTCCAAACTCAGGGGGCGCGGAACCCCATCTGCTAGGATTTTTCTCCGCTAACCCGGATGTAGCGATTTTGGTAAATATGACTTTTATAGCAGTAGGTACAGCATTTTTGGCTAATGGGCCTGATAAATAAGTATGTTCAGTAACTCTCTGTTAAAATATTGATTGTGTTATTGAAGAGTTTTTTTCGTTGTTTCTCGCACGTCTGCGAGTGGTGACGTCACAGCTCTACTTCCGGGTACAAAATCGGTACTTCAGGGTTAGCGGGGATAAATGCGCAGCAGCTACGCTAAACCCGGAAGTAGCGACTTTAGTAAATAATACTTTTTTAGCAGTAGGTGCAGCATTTTTGGCTAATGAGTCTGAGAAATAAGTAGCTTCAGTAACTCTCTGTTGAGTTTCAGAAATATTGATGGTTGTTTTTAAGAGTTTTTAATGTTTTTTTCTCGCATATTTGCCCGTCTGCTAGTCGTGACGTCACACTTAACAAACGTATAGATACAGACGGCAACTCTGGATCCGCCCATATATGGTCATGTTTGAAAACAGTTGAGGGGGAAACAATTTGGAGAAAAAGCTAAACTTTCTCTAATTATTAAAAAAATACTTTAACAAATGCTGAATTATGAATATAGTTTTCTACTAAATAAAGATACAAAGACATGGAGAAGAGCAAAGTGGTTCAACAGCCCATAAATACATAAATAACAGAGAATGCTAACATGATGCCTTATGTTAGCATCGCGCTAATGCTAACGCTAGCTATGCCTGACGTTTTTTTCGCTTCTATTGAACAATCTGCAGTGAATAAACATCCATATGGACCCAATTTAGACTTGACTTTATTTGTATGTAATAAATAAGTTTATAGTTCGCCTGAAAATGGCTATAAAGAGTGAAAAATGGTGTCATAACATTGTTTTCCCCCTCGGCAAAGCCACGCCCCCTTCTATGACGCGATGTCGTCTGTATTTATGGGAAATGAGTCAAACAAAAATAAATAAATAAATTTAAAAAAAAAAGAAAAGAGTCAAACTGCTGTGGAATGTTCCTCGATGTCACTTCCTGTCAGCAGCTTAAAAAAATTCAAATAAAAATAACTTTTCTGCCCAACATTTCTTCTGCTTCACTGAAATAAAATGATAATTATGCAACTGATGAACTTGCAACAGATGTTATCCTTCTAAATAAATAAGTCATATTTTCAAAAGCATTAAAACCTGTCATATGTGCTTTAAAGCAACGTTACTCTTACTTGAACAGCTTTCCTCTGCACGATTTCGTTCCTCGCGTCTCGTATCGACACGTTGCACCAAAACACAATCTCGTCCCATTCTGTCTCCGCCATTGTACCGTCAGCCGCTCCCTTCAAAGCCATTCCCGGTACTTTTATTTATTATTTTTTCGTGCCTCACTACTTTTATACTTTTTTTTTCCTTTTGTCATTTCTTTCTGGCGCGTCCGCTCCGGTTTGTCACGTTCTTTTTTTTCCCCCCTGCCGCCATTATCCACACGCAGTCACAGATTTATGTAGCCGCACAATAGCGACAACACAAAGCACAAAGCTGCAGCGCGCCGATACTTTCTGCCCTCTTCCGTTTTTAGGAAAGATGGCGTCATTAAAGCGCGGTTAATAACTGTGAGCATGTTTCTTCTGATCTATATTTTACGCGACGCCGGTAGCTGTTGTGGTGGTGGTGGTTCTCGCGGTTGGGTAATTAGCCGACGACGGAGAAAGAAGATATGAAAGTTTTCCCATTGGCCATCACAGAGGGAGGGGGCGGGGGGGGAGACGTTGGACTTTCAAGTGCCATTAGTTTGATCCCTCGGGCCAATAAAAGTAATTAAAGGAGACGTATCATAATGTGAAATCAACTTTTTAAGATTACCTGGAGCAGTAGCTTCATCCACGCAGGCTGTAGTAATCCTGTTCACGTTGACTGGTTGTTTCTTCTGCTGCTGCTGAAGCGCTTCGATCTGCACTTCCTACATGGATATTTTTTAAGACGAGACACTGCAGGTGTAGTTTACTTATTACTTATTTTTTTTGTCATTTTGTGTGTTTGTGTAAAATATAAGGCCTTCTGTGCCTAAAAACGACCAAAATGTCCATATTTCCGTTGATTAAATCTGAATAATAGATCGAGACAGGTTTAAATGTGTGGTTCTATCTACGTTGTTAAAGGGATATTTCAGGATTTTTGACATAGGGCCTCATTTCCTAGTTATCCAGAGCGTTGTTGATGTCTGGAGATATTTTTTTCTTAAATTCATGCAGTTCTTATATTTGAAGAGTCTAGTGGCGCTAGGCTAGGGCAAGGCTAAAGCATTTCTATGGTATCAGTTAGCCTGCATTAAAAACAGTCTGACCCACTCCACAGTGCACCTGAGGTAAATCACTTATAACACCAGACTAACCATATAAATGTCTGTGTCGATAGAATCATTTCAACCATTTTGCATTTAAAATAACTTATATTTGAGCAGCATCAGCTTCGTGGCTGTAAGCTAACGCAGCGGCGGAGTGATCTGCGAGAAAATAGTCCCTCAAAATGCGGTAATTCATGTGATACAGGGTCAGTTATATTTCCAAAAATTACATTTATATGGTTAGTCTGGTGTTATAAGTGATTTACCTCAGGTGCACTGTGGAGTGGGTCAGACTGTTTTTAATGCAGGCTAACTGATACCATAGAAATGCTTTAGCCTTGCCCTAGTCTAGCGCCACTAGACTCTTCAAATATAAGAACTGCATGAATTTAAGAAAAAAATATCTACAGACATCAACAACACTCTGGATAACTAGGAAATGAGGCCCTATGTCAAAAATCCCGAGATATCTCTTTAAGGGGATTTTGGTAACTGCTGAATTGAATTTCGCCTCAATAAATCAGGTTAGAGATAAGATATGAAAAAATCCCTCTGAAAAAAACCCTTCAACATTTTGTGAAGTCTAAGGTCTAAGTCTGGAGAACTTGAACTCTGTAGGAGCTGCTCGCGTGGAGATGTGAGGAAAATGCATTTTGAGAAATTGCCTTGAAATTTCCCAAATAAATCTATGGAGAAACTTTGAATAATTTTAATAATTATTGTGATATGTTATATGTATGTGATATGTTTTAGTTTGTTTCCATGTGAAAGTTTATATGTCAAGAGACCAATTTGGGCCAAAACCTGAAATTTGAAAACATTTGGTTTTGCCTGTAGTGTCTCCCCTTAACCCCATAATCCAGAGGGAGTTCCCTGCTCAAACTGTATTCCTCCACTGCCATAACATGCCTTGAACTTTGCTTTGAGGTTGTTGGTTCGACTCCTGATGTCCCTCAATGGTGGCGTGCATGTGCTCCTTGTGTTACTGCGGCAGAGTAGATAGATAGATAGATAGATAGATAGATAGATTCATTCTTTGGGGGCTGTGAGGGGTCTTCAGTGATCTGGGTGGCCTTTCCTCAGCACTGAGCGACTGTAAAGTTCAGACAGAGGGGTTTGAACTGTACCGGTGACTTTTGAAGCCTGAGTAATGATGCGGGAGAGTTTGGATTTTGATTTAACTGTCAGAAACTTTAACCATGATGTGATACTTAAAGTGATTATGGATTCTATGAGTGATTTGTAAACCAGTGTTAAAATGTTTTTATTTTTTTAATTTTGCATAAAATGACTTGAGTTTCCTCAGTAGATGGAGGTGCTGCTGTGCCTTGAAAGCATATCTCCAACATCTTAATAATTGTAGCCATGGCCTAATTTCCATCCGTTGCCCCCCAGTCGCACTTAACTTGCCCTATTGTACATGTTTTAGTGGCAGGGGAAACCAGAGTGCCCGGAAGAAACCTACACAGACACTGTAAGAACGTGCAGACTGCTCACAGAAAGGCCCATCTGGCCGGGGATCAAAGCGTTAACCGCTGTGCCACCGTGCCCATGTTCATGAGATTTTATTCTTTATTGTTGTTTGGTCGTTTGACTGAAAATGGTGGTGGTTGGTTTACCATTGTAGTGTCTTGCCCAAGGACAACAGTCTGCTCTTGTAACATTTTGTAAATGCCTGATCTCTGAAGCTACGCAGCGTCCTGGTTCGCACCTCGATGGGAGACCGTGAGGGTGCCATGTGTGTGGTGTGAGAGGCACTGGCTGCTTGTGGCCGATGGTGCAGATCTGTGCAGCCTGATTAGTCTATACCAGAGCAGCTGTAGTATCTCACCCCCATTACGTGTGTAGCGAATGAAAACGTGTCCCCTGTGAAGCACTTTGGTGTCGATGTAAAGCTCATTCCTGCATTCCTAACATGTCCTCCCTGTGTTACTGTGGCAGAGTGGGTTTAGCCTTATATAAGAGAACGCCTGCCTGAATAATGCACGTCCTTCATGATCCTCACAACCTAAACTTTTTTCCCAAAACAAACTTTTTTTTTGATGAAGACAAAAGGACGTAAACAGGCATGACATCGCTCCATCGCCCAGGGCAACGCATAAACAGGTCCACGGCTGCGAACCGGCGGATCAATACTGCTCTGCAATTAAGCACAACACCGAGCCATTACAGACTAATTACTGCTGCTCGTCTGGGCTCGGGTGCGTGGGAGAGCGATCTGGGCGTGTGACGGGAGGAGAGAAGAATGGGGAGAGGATGAGACTATTTTAGAGGGTTTCAGTGAGGGATTACTTACCCAGCATCACAAATACACTGAGAAAGTCACCGCCTGGATCTGGGGTTGCTGCAGTTGGTCAGGGTTTTTACGCGGCCAAGGAAAGAATTTTGAATGAGGCTGAGTACTTGAATAAACTGAATGTCAGCTACTCTATCATCCATCCATCCATTTTCTTCCACTTTTCCGTTGCCGGGTCGTGGGGGCAGCTGTTGGAGCTGCCCAAATCACATTGCACCAGCCCCCCATGGCTCCTCCTGCAGGTGGTGGGTCCACAGAAGGCTACTCTATCAATGAATCCAAATCTAAAAGCCTCTCGACTTACAGCCTGTAACGCTGTAACGTCTCATTTGAAAGCCAAGACCTACAAAACTGATCCAAGATTTTTCCGTCGTATGTTTGGTGCTATTTTGTCACATTTTTGTCGCCTGTTTTGATTCGTTTGTGTCACTTTTTTTTTTTTACAGTTTTAGTGGCTTTGCGTTAACACCACAAACTAACAAAAATGTTTCCTATATTATTGTGAATCTTTTGTTTTTCCTATACGATCTTACGCTCTTTGCCACTGATGTCACTCATCATTATGTAAATGTGGTATTGTGGTGATGAATTGTGCTCTACAAATAAACTTGCCTTGCCTTGCCTTGTGAGTGTGAGTGAGGTGACTCTGGGGTTTGGGGGCGTGTCTAGCCCTTACTGGTGTTCCTCCTGTTCTCCGGACATTTTAGTTTTGTCGTGGCTTGAGAAGAATAAAGTTGACTTATATGCAGCTGGCCTGTGTCCTTGCCTTTTCTCGCCACATTGGTGACCCCGACGTGATCTGAACACGCAACCTTCTGATATAATACACCATTCATATAATAATAGGTTTCCTCTGTGCAATTAATCGCCACAAAAAAAGCGTCACGCGCACTAGTATTTAGTTGGACCGCCATTAGCTTTGACGTGGCATTGTTTCAATAGGCTTGTCAAAAGGTCCAGTGTTGTATTCGTTTTTCACCGGGATCTTGTATCGCTGTTGGACCTGACCCCAGAACAGTTAGTTGAAGTGCAGCTGGACACTCTTGTGGATGGGGATGGGGGCTAGCATTAAACAGATGGGTCTCTCCTGTTCTGGACGCCATTTTTATGGGAGTAATTCATCATCCTACTTTGTTTAGTGCTTAATTTGCAACAGAATTCAATCCGCATGTGCACTTTATGACCGGCATCAAACCCCGGAACCCTGAACCCAGGACACATCTGGTCGAGAGCGTATTGAACCATTTCTACCAAGTTTAATAATAAAAAGATACAGTCTCACTACAGCAAGATTGACTCGTATTGTGTAGTGGCAAGTACGTATTGCCAGTCAAAAGATTTCAGAAGTTTTGAATTCTTAATAGCTATGGTTACGGTCGTCATAGTTCATATTTCTTTGATATTTCCATCAGAAATATCCAACACAAAAATCCCAGTGCATTATCCCACTTTTGTGTCCAACCACTCTAAAAAAGTCAAATCCATCTGAAGAAAAATGGAATAGCTTTTGTATCGCAGGAGAATGTGTGATTATGAGCGCACTGCGGTGGAAACGGCCCACTCAGGTGTGGTTTCAAAGAAAGCAGCTGCGGGATAAGTGGACCATTTGTTGAAAAATATATACTTATGGCTTTTTGTGCCTCGAAATGAGTAAGACCTTCTGTTTGTGAATAGCTAATTATAACAACTTGTCTCCTCTAAAGCTTCTCTTTGCTTCTTTTGTGAGTGTGAGTCTAAAAACGTGCTTCCCGTTGTTCCCTTCGGTCCAAACAAATGCACAGAGATGCAACAGTGTTTATGGCGATGTTAGTGTGACCCAGTGGCGGGCCGTGGGGTTTCAGTCAGGGCCTTCAATAGAAACCTGGGTTCACGCAGTCAAACGCATATAAACTGATCGACAATAGGTGTATGGGTAAAACTGCCTTGTTCGCTAAAGGATGTATCAACAACTAGGGATGTCAAGATTAACCGGTTTTACGATTACCACGATTATAAAAGGACGCGGTAGGTTATCCGTAAGAATTTTAGAAGCCACGGTTTACCGCTGAGGCACGAGCCGCTGCACGCCATAAACAGCATAAACTCACCGGTAGTTGAGCAAGGCAGAAGGACGCTCTCCTCCAGTGTTGTATCCACCCAAAAACGATTGAAGTCAGCAGAGTGGGACCTCTTTAGGATCCAAAAGATGACCAAGGCGTTGTTGTTGTCGATGGAACAACCGTTATGCAAACCCTGTCGTCAGAAAGTTGCAGCAAAAGGCGCTGATATCGGCTACGTCGAATATAAACAACATCTTGGAGATAATCCTTCGCTGTAAATGTCCAGGTCAAGATAACGAACTGCAGAATTCCCCAAAAAGTTGTCCAAATGTTGGGAAATAGCCACAACTGGCTCAGGATGTAAACAAAAAGCTAACGCGCTCCGCTCTGCTTCAGCGTAACAGAAAGGAAAGTGAAACCGCGCACATGTGGAAATCAGCTGTTCAAAAGAGTCTCCTTAGTCATTTTGTAAACACGTTTCATTCTCTGTTCATCAAAACATCTGACAAATAATTAAGCAGCAGCAGAACTTTTGAGAACAGGAAACCTAGCCTAGACTGTGGCCTAATAATATATAGTAAAATAATTATGATAATTATGGTCATTATAAAGAAGTAAAGTTGACATTGTTTTGTATTATTCAATGTAGACCTATTTATTTTAATGCAAAACAATCTTAAAGCATTTTTCACTTTTAGAAACAGTGAATGTTTACAAGTTTACAAGTATTAAAAAGCTTTTTAAAGACAAAAATTAAAAATATCAGTTCTTTCCTTTCATTCGGTCGATAATCGTGAATAATCGTAAAATCGCAATATTTTCTTTCACAATAATCGTGACTCAAAAAATTGAAATCGTGACACCCCTATCAACAACACAAACCAAAGCAGCCCCAAACCAAAGCAAACACCTTCGGGAACTCTCGTACTAGAATACGGAAACACACGACACATGACAGGCGGAGACGAGCGCGTTATAACGTGGAAACAGAGCGAGACATCCAGAGATCAACTCAAACGCAAAATCCACTACTAAATTTACAGTTTGGTGCTGTTTGAGATGCTTTTTTAGTGCTCGTAGTCTCGTACCTGTTCCCTGCCCGAGTCCCAGTGCAGCTGACGCGGGGAAACTCTTCTGGCCGGGGAGCCAAGCGTCTACGTCCCGCTGTCTGTCCCGTTGCTTTGCTCTCGAAGCTCTTCATAATGAAGGGGCGCAAAATATCTGTGATCAGTAAATCCACTTCATTCGGACATTTCCAAGAGGAATATCTGTTTATCCGGTTCACTTCTGATTTCCTGGAACGTCTTGCCCATTCGCGGCTACATTAGTGGTTTTCCCAGGCGAACAAAACGTAAGGGAAGCTACTGAGCTACTGCAGGCCCTGGGGGGCGTACTGACAATGTACATCGAATTCTGATTGGCTGATAATACTGTCAGTCACGCTGGCTGTCAATCATGTGTACAGCCTGACAACACAAGGCCTGCAGAATCTGAGGAGGAGCAGCTCACCAGAGGTGTTTTAAGGCACTTTTTGAGTAGGAAATTACAGTTACACCTCAACAAAATCAATATAAGCCACACAACTGTACATTATATAAATAAATTAGAAATTAAATATACTGTACTATTAAAACATTTTACACAGTTTTTTCCTCATTTGGCCAGGGCTAGCAGAGAAGGCCCTGCTGGCCCTGACGGCACACCACTGCTATGACCATTACAGTGGCTTTTCATTGGGCGAACTTACAAACAGGCGATTATTGAGCATGATGAATTAAACTTTATTGTCCCTCCAGGGAAAATCCGTTCTGGGCGCATAGTGCAGACGCCGTTGCCAACAAACACAAGCGAACGAGAACAAACAACACAACACTGTGCAGAACTGCAGTAAAACGAGTTTGTGCAGACTTTTAAAACGCTGAAAACCTTTTTGATACTAAAATGAGGGGGGAAATTGGGAAAAAGTTTCACACAACATTATTTGGGCAGTTTGAGTAACAAAGTGGTACTCGAAGGTGCAGAATATTGCACTGAAGTGAATATCTATTATACCACACTGTTGCCAATGGGCTAAAAGCACAGCGCCCCCACGTGGTTTCCGGCGGGACAATAAGAGAGCCCCCTCCCCACACAGTAGTGTTGTTTAAATGCCACAGCAGTGTGCTGAAGGGGGCGTGTCGGAAAGCTTCTTAAAGAGACAGAGGCCTATTTCAAGACGTTCAGTACAGCCATTTTGAGAGAGCAATTTTATTCAAGGCAGTTATTTTAATTTACTGCATATACAGACCAACAGAAGGTTACGTCATCATTGTAGTATGCTATAGACTGGTGCTATGTGATTGAAAAAGCATAGTACCCCCTCTTTAAGGAAATCTCCTTGTTCATAAGGGTGCGGATTTTTGGCTTATGGCGGGTGTACACTGTGCGATCTTTTTTGTATTATAAGATTTTTGGATGGTAACATTGTGAGCTGCTCACGTCTCCACTCTGCGATTGTTTAAAGAGACAATCGTAGCTCTGATCATAGTTTTGTCGTAGCAGTTTCAGGCTCCAGAAGGCGTGTGTTTAGCTCAGGTGAGCGCCACATACTAGCGGTGTTTAGTTCTGCGGAAAAGGGCAGGGAACGTCCTGTAAAATGTGTAGTCAGACCCGCTCATGCAAGGGCGTAGGTTTGGTGTCAATATTGGTGTGGACGTGGAGAAAAAGCTTTTTGTTGAAGTAAAAACGTTAATAATGCTAACAAGCCTGTCAAATTTCTTCGAATTTACTTTAATATACTTGTTGATACGTGACTCTGTCTCTCCTTCCCTTTGGCCCCTCCCCTCACTGCTGTGCTTACAGTCTATGGAAGGAACACACCGCTCTCCTCTCCTCCCGCACTTGACTTCTCAATAAAACTAAGTAATGGAAAGAGCATTAGAACTATTTTCTGATAGTTTTTGAGTTAAACCTTTTGATCAAATTAAACTACAGACATCGCGTGTTTTCACGTAAATGCGTCGAACGTAAATAAGCTCCATAAAAATGCTGTAGGGCAGTTGCAACCCGAAAATGTAAATATTTCACCAATTAACACGAAACAAAAAGCGTTGTGATGCTGGCCGTCCTCTCTCCAGCATAACATGCCAATATCAGTGTAAAGCTTTTGTGAAAGATCGCCCAATGAGAAGACGTGCCCCCTACGCCCCTCACATCACAGTGGGAGCAGCAGGGCCTAAAAACATGTGTGCATCGTCGCATTTACAGTAGCTCGAAGACGCTTTGAACTCTGCCCAGCCGCTGCCGCTCAAGCTACTGTCCACAAATGTAAATGCTCAGAAGGGAAACGTTTTGATATATTGGTGGGGACTGTCCCTGCCAGGACACTGACAGAGATCCTCTCTGCAGTGAGAGGATGGCCCACTCTACGACTAGTGTTCCAAAATATCAGACACTGCCTGATGTCGGTCGTAGCTCGTCTTTGGTCGTACGGAGGTTCGATTTTCAGCTACGACCTAAGCCGAAACTTTGTCTCACGACTTGTGTTCGTACGTCCCAGACACCCAAAATCGCACAGTGTACACCCGCCATAACACAAAATAATATTAGAATAATATATGAATAATAAAATGTATAATAATAATAATAATGTTGTAATGATTTAACACTAGCCTTCAGCTCGCAAGATAAAAGCTCCGGCAGGGTTCACATCCAATGGCCGCTGGCTGCTCTGCTTTACGACCGCAACACTGGAGGCCGCCATTGCTGTAGTACCTCCATATAGCCGCTAGTCTTCCATTGAAAAGCATTGGACTTTAGACACGTTAAAAACAACTTTAACGCCTGGTTTCTTTTTTTAAACACTTTCTACAGCTACATATTCCTCCTGAGATAACGCTGGGTTAGTCACAATTAAAGAAACCAGGCTGGTTTTTGAAAGAAATTTTTTGGAAATCTCGTACTAATGAGGGTCGGACTGTTAGCATTGGAGCTGCGCGAGCTACACGTCACACAAGGGCCGAGTCTACAGTGAAGATCCCGCCCTTATGCCCTTATTAGGAACATGCTTCATCAGAGCTGGGGAGGAGGAGTCTGTAAATCCGCCATGATTTCCCCCTCGAACGTGGTCATTGTGGTAAATGGGGAGGAGTTAGTAATGACGGTCTATTAATAATATGTCTATGCATCCAACGTGATGTTTGTAAAAGTGTCCATCAGTAGAGCAAGTGAAGAGCTATCTCTTCACTTGTTTGGGATCCTGCTAATCGTGAATGTAAAAGACAGCACCAATCGTATTGTCCTGCTGGAAATCATGGGGGACACTGAGCCCTGGCTTAACCCCACTGGTTTATCTGCTAAAGCAGTGGTTCTCAACTGGTGGGTCATGACCTATGAGTCGTGGAACAGTTTTCAATGGGTCCGAAACTTTGGGTTAAAATGACAGCTTTTTTCCATCATGATTTAAACGTTTTAGTCTTATCTAATGCTTATTCCACCATAATGTATAGAGAAAATGCAATAAGTTGTATTATATAAGACACATTCAATTCTTATTTGGGTCGCAGCTTGTAATCCTGGCGTGATGCTGTGTCCCAACGCCATATCAGTTGAGAACCACTGAGCTAAAGTTTAGTGAGTGAAGTAAAATAAAATGGAATTGTTGATTTAGTTAGGACATTCATTACTCGTGCTTCACAGCAAGAAGGTCCCGGGTTCGATCCCTGTCCTTGATTGGGCCTTTATGCTTGGAGTCGGCATGTTCTCCCCGTGTCTGCGTATAGGTTTCCTCCAGGCTTGGTTTTCCACACTCCAAAAGTTAGAGGCCGCCGTTATAATGTAAACCTCAAAGTCATGTATATTAATGGTGTCTGGGTTTTGTTTTTCCAGTAAATTAGAGGGCCATAAACGCCCCACATCTGGGACCTCATAACAGGAGCAGCTGCCCGATTGGAGCTGCCAAAATATCTGTTTACTCATTTAACTCTCTGCTAATTGGACTATAATAAAACTGCTCAGAAGAGACTGTAAACCTGGGATTAGAATGTTTGATAAATGGGATTCGAATGTTTGATAAATGTCCAACGACTCACCTTTAATGTACAAGATAAGCTAATTGTTTAGAAATGTTGATCTGAAAACTATCTCGATGCATGTTTGAACAATCGCAAAATCATTAGTCAGTATTTTCATTAAGACACTGAGTAAAACACTGATTTATTGTGGCCAAAAATGTGTTACAGTTCATGTTGGGACACACAAGAACCCTCCCTACATGGTCTGCTGCTGCTGCTGCTACTCTAAGCCTATTACACATGCTTTCTTTTCTGCTCATCGTTCTTCTGTTCCCTTCGGAGAAAAACCCTCTGCAAATCTGACTCCCAGCGATGGCAGGATACAAACCATTATCAATCCACAAATGTCACATTTACTCAAGTGTGTAAGTAACTTTTTGAAGAGTAGTTTTTAGTGCCATGTGGACAACAGTGTGACCGACTGAAAATGAAATTACGTAATAATTTGTGATTTTGAATCTCTAGAACTTCTCAAGCAGAGCTGCATTCTGCAAAATATGTGGTTGGATAAACTGTGTAACAACAGTTAAAGAGGGGGTATTATGCTTTTTTCAATCACATAGCAGCAGTCTATAGCATACTACAATGATGACGTAACCTTCTGTTGGTCTGTATATGCAGTAAATTAAAATAACTGCCTTGAATAAAATTGCTCTCTCAAAATGGCTGTACTGAACGTCTTGAAATAGGCCTCTGTCTCTTTAAGAAGCTTTCCGACACGCCCCCTTCAGCACACTCCCAGCCAGCAAAACAATGTGGTTTGCCCACCTGGGTTATAAGTGGGTTTGTCCGCAGTTTCCATGTGGGCCCCATGTGTGTTGGCCCATGTGGGCTGGACCTTTACAAGTCAAACTTAACCCTTTCACTCTGGTTTTATTATTTTTAGTCTCAGAGCTTGGATCTTGGCGTTTGGTCACATTTGAGCCCAACCCACTCTGAGTCTCTGTGATTTGATTGGCTTCAGAGTCACACTGTAGGTCAGACACCGTGAGTGACAGTAACATGATGCTAAATAGTGACCCTTCATTTTCAGTAAAAAGGCTGAAGCCTCATTGCTCTTCAGTCACAGACTGAGAAGTGAAGAAGGAAGTCATGGGGCTTCTGCTTTAGAACATTACACTTCTGCTGGATGTAACAATACAAGTTTGAAATTCAAGTATTCCTTAGAAATAGGTGTGAAAATCCTTAATGTATGTGATTAAAGTATCAGTTAATTATTAGTTACTATCATTGTACAAAAACAATCCCTTGTCATTTGTATCTGCTGTAGAGACATGTGTGTCCCAGTTCCTCTGAGTCGTGGTGCAGCAGGACTGATGTGGACAGATGTTACAGAAGAAGCTCATGATGTTCATTTCTTCAACACAGTTACTATAGTAACTATTTTCTCCAAAGTAAAAGTAGATCTACCACAGTCCTGTCCACATCTGTCATGGTCCACCATGACCCACCATGACTCAGAGGAACCGGGACACACATGATTCATACGTCAGATAATATGTATGGATATTTGTTCAACCATTATAAGCATCAATTGTGTGATTTAAAAATTATATAAATTTTATTCACTTTTTAATTTATTTCTTACATACTTTGGTTTCAGAATTTTCCTCTTACAGCAGAAGTCTGAAATTCTGTCTAAAGCAAACTCTCCATGACTTCCTTCATCACTTCTCAGTCTGACTGAAGAGCAATGAGGCCTCAGCCTTTTTACTGGAAACAAAGAGCTCACTGTATTTAGCGTCATGTTACTGTTAGTCATGGTGTCTGACCTAAAGTCTAACTCTGAAGAAAGTCAATTCTCATTTACACTGAGAAGGTTGGAAGGGCGCCCCCTTGTGTCCCTTTGCGTCCAAATACCGGGACCATAACTGGAGCGAGATCTGGCTCTTTAGAGTAGAAAGGGTTAAGTTTGACTTGTAAAGGTCCAGCCCACATGGGCCAACACACATGGGGCCCACATGGAAACTGCGGACAAACCCACTTATAACCCAGGTGGGCAAACCCAAGCAGAGCCCATATTGTTTTGCTGGCTGGGCTGCTGTGGTGTGCGGGGAGGGGGCTCTGCTGAGCTGAGGAGCAGTGGTTGGTGGCTTGGCTGGTGACGAAAGGTCCAGAGGCGTCTCCAGGAGGTGGGGGCGTTCCTAGGAGGACTGAGGCATAGCTACACCTAAAATGGCTGCCGTCTAAGTTTTTACTGATTACTCAAAAATATGTGAATGAGCCAAGGCAACACTCCAGGCATGTGTTTAATGAGGGAATGACATAATAACATGATATAAAGCTTGAAAAAGTCGATTTTACATAATACCCCCCCTTTAAAGATTGTTCTTTTAGTACGACAAAAGATTTGTTTTACCTGCTTCAGTTTTGATCTCTTCCTGTGATCCTCCTCAGAAGGTAGTGGTGAAAGTGACGTGTCGTAGGCAGCTTATCCCAGGTGTGGGATAAGGTGTACGCTCTGTCATCCCGGTTCATAGATGTTGGTGCACGTTTCCTGATCTCGATGGCTTCTCTAATCCAGCTGTGATATTGTTACTTTCGGCACGGATGACTCTGGCGTTATCCCAGATCATGATGTGGTTCTCCCTCTTACAATGATCCGATATGGCTGATTTGAGATTTTCTTGCAGTGCTTTCTCTTTTATTGCTCTTGGTTGTCTCCTTTTCACATTCCTCCTGGTTTTCCTTCTTGCGTGTGCTGAAGGAAAGAATTTTCGCATCGAACTTTTTGTTCTTGTGGCAGGGAGATCCCATTTGAACGTTGAACTAACTCAGAGGGCTGTTTAAGTGGAACACCCCTCCCCTTTAGTTCAAGTTGGTGCAGTCCAATCCAATGGAGACAAGCATCTGCGCAGGTAAAGAGAGAAAAAGGCAGGTGAAAGGTAGCCTGGGAATACCCCTGCTGCTGTGTGCGCTCGAATCATTTCAAACTTCAAAGCAGCCTGAGGACCATGGCCGAAATCTTCACATGGATTTGGGGACCAATGATGATACGATTGGCTATGGCTACGTGCAGACGCATATGATAGACATCTGTAACGCCCAATAAACGACTATGGACAATCGTAAACCACACCTCCCCTATGAGAAAATGAATTGGTGGTTAGTCTGGTGATATCCAGGCTAGGTGAAAGATAGAAAAGTGGAAAAATATTTTTTTATCTACATAACTTGGTGCTGATTGTGGGGTTTCATCAGGCTCAGACTGTGTGTGCGGCGGCCCATGTGAAAAATGTGTTGTTGAACCAGCTACCTTTTGTACTTGAGATGAGCGCACTACAACTGAGCTACAATTCCACGTGAAAGTGGGCCAGTCTTCTCTGAATTGTGTTAAATATGTGTTAAAAATATTACGTTGGATATAGATACTTGAATGATGAGACACCGCTACTAACTCATAGGCTGTGTACGAATGTCCAGACTATTCCCTATATAGTGACTATATAGTGGTCACGCCATTTTGTAGGGGAGTCCGAATGTCCAGAGAGAAACAAGTAGTGCACTCAAAATTTCCCACAATGCATTCTGAAAAGTAGTGAGCAGCGGTGCTCACTTAACGTGTCAATATAGCCCACAATGCATTGCGAGAGTCGGAGAAGAACGCCTGACAGCAACAGGTCTTTGAACTAAACACAACACGACTGAATGAAATCATCTGTTTCAATCGTGTGCTGTGTATTTCTCATGAATAAAACGACTTAAATATAAACGGTTACGGTGAAAAAATGTTAGCGTTAGCTGCTAACCTTTAGCTTGAGCTGTTAAATGACCGATAGCTTCCTCTCGAATAATCCAAGCCATTCATGTAAAATCCATGTTAAATATAACGTATCTGACTCGTATTTATCCATAAATAGTCCACTGTCTCATGAGTTTGGTTGGTCTTTATCGCACAAATACATTATTCCCGGAGTTTAGCAAACTTTTAGCAGATGTAGTCACTCATTCTGCTGGCGCTTCGGACACCGGGCTCTGACCTACTTTCTGCACGACTTTGAGCTAACGCTGGAGTGATTTTATTTAATTTTCTTTTGATGATAATTTTAATTTTAATTTAGATGTCAAATAAAACACCTGTAAAAGTGCCAAAACTGTCGTTCTGTTTAATCAAATAAATGTTTGTAACAATAAATAAATCAATTCTGATATTAAAAAAAAATTAAAAAAATAAGAAGAAATCTGACATCACTCAGCGCGGAGAAAGTACATAGTAAATACTCCAGTGTTAATTTGACACTGTTTGGTGTCTATGTAGTTCACTCCTTCTCAGTGTAAATGTGAATGACACTCTTCAGTGTTAACTACAGGTCAGACACCATGAGTGACAGAAACATGACACTAAATACAATGTGCTCTTTGTTTCCAGTAAAAAGGCTGAGGCCTCATTGCTCTTCAGTCACAGAGCGACAGGTGAAGAAGGAAGTCATGGAGCTTCTGCTTTAGACAGAACTTAAGACGGATATAAGAAGTAAAGACCAAAGACTAAGTGTTTGTTATTAACAAGTTTAAGAGGTGCAACTATACTTTTATATTATAATAAATAAACCGTTATCATCTGTATCTGCTGTAAAGTCATGTTTGACGCAGTTCCTCTGAGTCGTGGTGCAGCAGGACTGATGTGGACAGATGTTACAGAAGAAGCTCATGAGGGTCACTTCTTCAACAGTTACTATTGTAACTATTTTCTCCAAAGTAAAAGTAGATCTACCACAGTCCTGTCCACATCTGTCGCTCTATGACTGAAGAGCAATGAGGCCTCAGCCTTTTTACTGGAAACAAAGAGCACATTGTATTTAGCGTCATGTTTCTGTCACTCATGGTGTCTGACCTGTAGTTAACACTGAAGAGTGTCATTCACATTTACACTGAGAAGGTGTGAACTATATAGACACCAAACACTGTCAAATTAACACTGGAGCATTTGCTGTGTAGTGGCTTCTGTCCGAATCGCCAATAGAATCAGTGGACTATATAGTCTACTATATAGTGCGGGCCTATGTAGTGAATGAGGGGTTAGGGACTAGGGTGGACATTCGGACACAGCCATAGAGAAATAACGGATCCATTCGGAGTCACATGACGCTCGCGTGCATATAGCCCATTGTCAATAATCACACTATTCACCTTAATCCGCCCCGCCCACTTTTGCCTCTTTTTGCTTTGTATCGGCGCTTCAGTTGTCTTGAAATGTTTGTGTGTGACTGATTTGTGTAAAATGTCCAGTGATCATTTGCACTCTCAAGTCAACACTGCACTGTTTCTCTGAGTGTCCTGAGAATGGCTTTGTGTCCGTGTAGTAACTGATTTTCTCTTAACATCTCCATAAACTAATGACGGGGCGGGCACACTTCATGGCGGCACCCACGGGAAATAATAAGGTGAATAGCAGCCGCTAATCTGAAACTGTACAAGGTTTAAAGGTGCTGAGCCCAATTCCCCTGTTTCCAAACCTATTTCTGTTTGTAGTGAAATCCATTTTGCCCCTGATATATTGTGCGTTGCAAGCGTTGGTTAAAAAAAAAAGTCCGCTGTGGATATTTTTAGCAATCGTGAACCCAGAGGTAGCACCATTTGTTTCACTTTTTAAAACGGGAAAAGTCGGACACAGAGCCTTTGATATTATTCGATGCTCTATAAGAAATCCATCCTTGTCCCTGAGTAGAATCTTGCTCCTTGTAAAGTCATTACAGTGTGTAAAATATGCTGAAACCTTCCTTCAGTCTTAGCCCATAACTCATCTGCTAGCTAAAGCCGACAGCGCTAACATCATTAGCCTAATCACTTCTGCCATATTCTCAGCCCCAGCTCCAGTTCAGAGGCGCAGGGGAGAAAGGATTACAGTGAGAATGAGAAGAGAAAAAAATAATTTTACCGTCAAATAGGAGCAAATGGGGTTTAGGATCACGGGAAAGGGCCATAGAGCAGCAAAATGGCCAGAAAATGGTGCTTCGGAAGACTGGCTTGATATAATTGAGGTAAACGTTGAACATTTTTGAAATAAATCATTTCTATTGTGGGAAAGATTGTGAATCATTGTTGAATAATGGTGCTCCACAAGGAAAACAAAACGTACTTTGCACATATATTATTTTCTTTCAAGCAAATTACATTGAGCAATGTTTCTACCCAGTCATTGGAGTTTATTATTTACATGTTGGATTATGTTGTGACTTGCAATAGATATATACTAAAATACACTACCTGTGTAAAGTTTAGGGTCACTTAAAATGTTATTATATTAAAGAAAAGCTCAGTTGTTTCCACTGACGATAACTTTAAATTATACAGAAATACAGTCTAGGCATTGTTAATGTGGTAAATGACATTTCTAGCCAAATTTTCGCCATCCCTCCAGTGTTAATGATACATAGTGTTAGCTAATCATGCTAACCCCCGTGCAGTTATGTTAGCACAGCGGAAAACTCTTAATTACTGAAGCTATAAAACGTCCTTTAAGCTCGTTGAGTATCTGGTGCATCAGCATTTGTGAGTTCGATCATACTCTTTAAATGGCCAGAAAAGGGGGAATTTTTTCTGAAACTCAACAGTTTATTCCTGTTCTGAGAAATGAAGACTATTCCATATGAGATTTAATTTAAAAAAAACACAATTGTAGTTTATGATGTATAAATGTATAAAAGTTAATCCTCCATAGTTCAACAAATTCAACAGAAGAGGCTGTACCTCAAGCATCAGTATTCGGACCACTATTTTTCTTCATCTATTATATTTACACATTCTATTGACATACACAGAGTGATTGTAACATTTAAGTTATGTTTAAAGCATAATTAAAGATTATCTTTCCATGTCATGGCAGTCACTCAGTAGAGGTCAGGTAATCTAAAGTTTAGCAGTTCAATGTACACACTGTCGTTTATCCTTATGCTGCATCACTGAGTGATGGGTGGGAGATTGCTAGCCACACCTCTGCTAAGGTGCCCCAGGGCAGCTTTGGCAACTATACTTTACAAACACAATGTGTAATGAATATGAAATGTTGTTACCATTCCCGTATTTGACTGAAATAATCTTAGTTAGATTTTTAAAGCCTATTTTAATCTAGTTCAGAGTATAGGCCTGTATGTCTGTGAGTGCTCGGGGGGAATGAGTCTGTGTCAGTTTGTAAGAGGGAAAGATGGAGACAGGAGCCTGAAGCTGAAACTATGAGCTGTTCGGCACTGTGTGTTTTCAGTCGTGTTCTCAGCCAACACATTTTTACTGTTCACAGGATGACTGAATATGGAAGGCAGGAAAGAAATGTTGCCATCCACAAAATATGCCATGCCTTGGTCTAGAGACAGGACATAGATGCCATGGAGTGGGTTAGGACTTCTCAGAGAAAACTTACTGCTGCTAGTTTATGTTATAGCCCTTTTACAGATTAAAGACATGAACATTTCTAAGAACGTCTCTGTGCAAGAGCAGTGAAAGCTGTGATCTCTTTAAATCTAAGAGAAGCTGTTCTTGTGGCCTGATTATGCATTAGCCTGCATGACTTTGGCAGGGATAATACAAAAAAATAGTGCCACGTGATATACTGTGTTTTGGATACTGGATTTTGATATGTTTTATCTGTCTCAAAAGTGATACCAAACACATTTCTACCTTGGTGGATCATAAAGTTTTAGTATTCGTGACCTTGTTGTCAAAACCTGCAAATAAACAGGCAGCCATAGTATTATACACTGCACCAAAAACATTTCAAACATTACAAATCTTTGTGCCAACTGCCCACATTTACCTTCCCTCTCCATGCAGCGTGAAATAGAGAAACCTTTAATGGCCAAAAATGTGCTCTAGTGTTTGACAAAAGGTCCTGGATCACTATCGGTGCCCAATGACGGCTCAACAGGAAGCCAGACAGCAAACGCGCAGCTTACAAAACCAGTTCAGAGACAAATCAACTGACAAAGTGTAAATTATTAAAGCCTTAACACCTCTGTGAGACTAGAGTGAGACAACAGCAGCCGTGGCCTGGTTTTTGCTGTCAGATCGGCGGGGTCTGTACAGCACCCATGGGAGACACGTTCAGTTCTGTAGTTTAGTTTTATGTCACTGTGAGAAAACGATAGATGTTATAAGGGAGTTTGTAGTTGGTGTCAGTTCAATTCTTTTGCACGTTTCGGTGATCAATAAATTCCCAATGGGGTCGAGGTCTGGACTCTGCGGTGGCCAATCCATGTGTGAAAATTGTGTCTCGTCCTCACTGAACCACTCATTGAGAATTTGAGCCCAATGAACCCTGGCGACTTTTTTCAGCCGCCGTGTCTCGGGAAGGAAGGGGCAAACACCAACACAAACTAATGAGCGAGTAACAGCAACTTCACTCTAATCATCAAAACCTCTGAAATTATTGGTGCAAATGTCCTCAAATTGCATGCAAACCGAGGCCAAACTACCAAGAACCGCCACAATGCCAAACCCATTGAATTTGGCTCCAAGCATACTCGACATCTTTTGGCTCTGTCCCATCAGGCGAAACCGATCCATTTTCTTTTCTAAAGCGTCCATTCGTGGTTCAAATTGGGCTAAACGCGCCAGCACATGTTCAGGATTATTTAGGTGTTGATTTGGCTGCAGTAAATTAGTTTGTCACTTGCTTACGTTAAGATTAGCATAGTTTAGTTTAGTTTATTTGTTTATTTGAGCAGCAAACACTCAAAAGGAGTGGGCCGAAGCAAGAGCTTATAAGCGCCCACCCCCAAAATCAATACAATTAAAATAATAATTTCACAAGAACATAGTGGAACAACAAGGGAACAAAATAGCAACAAGGAGACAACAGCAAAACACGGTAACACGGCGGCACGGTGGCACAGCGGTTAGCGCTTGTGCTTCACAGCTAGAAGGTCCTGGGTTCGATTCCCACCTGGACAGGGCCTTTCTGTGTGGAGTTTGCATGTTCTCCCCGTGTCTGCGTAGGTTTCCTCCGGGTACTCTGGTTTCCCCTACCACTAAAAACATGTACAATAGGCCTGGATGAATGAGAGTGTGTTAGAGAGTGCGCATGGGGGACGACGGATGGAAATTAGCCCAAGGCTACAATCCGGTGTGGCTTGTTTACATGCATGAGACCCATGTATGTTCATTAACATGCACTGTCCCGACCAAATAAACCAATAAATAAAACAAAATAGACCCTACACACCCGCAGCATCCGACCATACCCCAAAACGGAGCAATACTGATTACATAACAACTAATTACGAAACTATGATAATGCTACATACTTACAAACTATTTACAAAGAACTAACTTACAAAACACTGTTTGAAGTGTTCGTACATCAACAGAAAGAAGCACAATTACAACAACGGTCTAGTTTCATGTACGAAGTCTAGTACAAAGCAAGTAACAAAAGGCAATCAGATGGTTACCATGCCTAACATTGTTAGTATTACCAAAAGTCACTAGTTTTATGTTAAAAAGACAGATTAATATACATATTATACTCCGTGAATATTATTGTGTACATTTATTATGTAAGCCCTACACAGTGTAGTGCGTTAAAAAGCCAGGTGTAGAGCGGGCCAGTTGTAGAGGGCAGTAGCTCCTCATCAACAAACCCCTACGCAGCTGCCCTAACTAGCTGATTTTGTAGATAATGTTCCTATGCTGTGTGGTGCGTTGGGAGGATCCCTCTCAACAGATCCATAGCTCGCCTACCCTAATTCTCTATTTGTAATTTTGAGCAATAGAATGACACCCGTTGAGAGCAACAACATTCTTCCTTAAAAAAAGCAATTTGATCCTATTGCGCCCCCTAGTGGCAACTCATTTCTTCTTCTCTATACTTTGCAAAAATCTTTTGCTTGAATTTATAATTGAACAGGTTGATGTTTGAACCTCGTTTCATCTCCATCTCCAATTTATTCCACCACTGTACCGTAGTAGCGTAGTTAGAAATGCTGTGTTGCTAGTAAGTTTACACTGCTGTGGCTGATGTTTAGAACTTTCAATCATACAGTATGTGACAGAAATCTCATTCACATGTTGTTGAACCGCAGAATAGGATCTCCCAGCTTAATATAACTGCATGTGGTCATTTTAGGTCATATTCATACTCGATTCACAATGGGGTTGGATTTAATTGCCAGGGCCACCAGTGAAGCGCGGTGACATTATCTTGAGTCTCGCACACGTCGTCTTAGCTCATCCAAAACAAACTAGCATTTGCATGTATTGTACTTATAGCTGCAGTGAGTCTAATTAGGAGTCAGCTCTTTGGGTCGTGGGTGTAATTCAGACCGGAATTAAACGGCCGCGTGTTGAGATAAGGGATTATCAGGACACTAAATATCCAATCCTCTCCTACAAATATGACAGTAAGCTGCTGGTAAAATACTGACTCAGCTTGAGAGGGTGTGATGCTACTACTGCTTTAATAAAGAAGAGAAAGCTGTACCAGGAAGACTAAATTTCCTCTTACCTTTCTCAACCAATCACCTCTCAAGGCATTCGTACCCTCTTCCCCCTCCATTATCCCGGTAGAGGAGCCATCAGTCTCTCCATAAATGTCAGCTACTTCGGCTACTTCTAATTCAAAAGTATTATTGATAGTACAACCCTGACTATACCATCGCTTACGCTGTTGCTTGGACACGAGCAGGCGTGCGGCTGCTTAAACCAGATTTCCCCACCACCATTCGTACAATCCTGAACCCCCACTGTAAAAACAAATTATTAATACAGACAATATAATGAATAATATATGGCTTGTTGAATTGCGCTTTTAAAGTCTGTCACGAGTTTATACGAGCTATACTATTGTCATACACTCCATACTTCATAAGATACAATTGTGACCACTGCCAACCTCACCCGCTCACTACAGTCATGCATGGGACACAACAACAGTCTGAATCTGCTGGAGCTGGGATTCTAACCACCAACTTCTTAGTGATTGGACGACCCGCTCTACCATCTGAGCCACTGTCGCCCATAATATCCATCCCTTCACCCATCCCTTCAATTTTCTTCCGCTTTATCAGGGGCCGGGTCACGGAGGCAGCATTCTGAGCAGACTTCCCTGTCCACACTTCCTCTCGCTGTTCTGGGAGGATCCCGAGGCGGCACCAGGCCAGCTCAGAGTCATGGTCCCTCCAGCGTGTCCTGGGTTTCCCTAAGGGCATCCTCCCAATGGGACATGCCCGGGGGGAGGCGACCATGGACGCATCCGAAACAGATGCCCGAGCCAACTTAGCTGGATCCTTTTGATGTGAAGGAGCAGCAGCTCTACTCTACTTTACCCAGATCTCATGACCATAGGTGAGGGCAAGAACGAAAATCGACTGGTGAATTGAGAGCGTTGCCCCCAGACTCAGCTCCCTCTTCACCATGACATCACTGCCAATGCTGCACCAATCCGTCTGTCGATCTCACACTCAATCCCTCCCTCACTCGTGAACAAGTCCCAGAGATCCTCCACTTGAGGCACTTTTGAGCCACAAGTCGCCCATAATAGTAAGCCAAAAAGCAACAACAACAACATCAAATCTGCACAGTAAATGCTCCAGTGTTAATTTGACACTGTTTGGTGTCTATATAGTTCACACCTTCTCAGTGTAAATGTGAATGACAGTCTTCAGTGCTAACTACAGGTCAGACACCATGAGTGACAGAAACATGACGCTAAATACAATGTGCTCTTTGTTTCCAGTAAAAAGGCTGAGGCCTCATTGCTCTTCAGTCACAGAGCGACAGGTGAAGAAGGAAGTCATGGAGATTCTGTTTTAGACAGAACTTCAGACTTCTGATGGAAATACAAATTAAGTTCTGAAAAGTAATTTGTTTTTTTATATCAAGTGTTGGAGGGAAATAAAATTCTTAAAATTACATGATGTGTTTAATGTATTTATTTGTTTGAGCAGTTAACGTGCTCAAAGGGAGTGAGTGTCATTCACATTTACACTGAGAAGGTGTGAACTATATAGACACCAAACAGTGTCAAATTAACACTGGAGCATTTACTGTGTGGTTTAATAATACATATTTACATTGTTTCCTTTGTTATTTGACCTCAATTCTTAAATCTATGCTTTTTTCAATCATAAATATTTTTATTGTTTCTTGAAATCATGTTGGGACCCCCAGCTAAGGGCTCACGACCCCCACTTTGGGAACCACTGGCTGAGTTGATAAGGAAGTATTCATTCACCTTCTTCTATATTAGGTCCCTGATACCTTTGTTACCATTATTGCTTTGTTGTTACAGTAATATAAGTAATAACTGTTAATAACTGTTGGTACTACAACTTCCCAAACTATGAATTTAACAATACCACCAATCATCAAGTTATTATACGGCAGAAGTGAAATATTATTTCTCTTCTGCCGTGTTGTAATAAGAGCCGACTCTGCTGCAACTCCCCACCGTTGGGATTATGGCGAGAATGATTAAATATGTCCCGCCTCGGCTTCCGTAGTAAAAGTGGGACACTTCCTCAAAGCCTCAACAGCGGTGTCGGTCTGTCAGAGCTGCTGTCAAAGCCATACTTTAACAATACATGAGGAGTCCTATCATCTCATTCATATACGATACACAAACTTCCTCGCTGTATCAAGGGAATACAGATCTCAAACATGTGGAAATGTTAAATGTTAAACTTATATATTTGTTTCTCTGAGTTTTCATGGGCTTTAAAGGAGATATTTTTAGCTTTCCCGAACTTGAAAAGACCTCTCACGTGCAAGGCGTTCTAATTTAGGACAATTGCTTCAAAAGTCTGAAAATAGCACAGGCGCAAATAGACTGTTTCAACTCTACATTGAGAACGGTTGCTTGTTGTGTTCATTAACTAAAACACAAACACAACATTGGCTTTATTTTACTACAATAATAATAACACAATGTTTCAAATAGCCTATAATGAGACTGAGATAGATGAAGATGTGTTCTTTTCTGTGTTGGGTGTCTCCACTCTGTTTGCATTTTCATTATTTCTAATTTCCTTTTACTATTCCGTAGATCAAACCACTAGGTCTCAAACTACTTCGGTTGTTGCAGTTCTAGTCTTTGTCTACGTCTAGGTTTTTGTCCACCTTTGGGTAAGTGCTTGAATAGAATTAGAATCTCCACTACAGTGGAGTCCTGGCTCCAGAGCAGACCTCATTTTACATGTTTTAGAGGTAGGGGTTAACTTGAGTGAATCAAATTGAACCTGGGACCTTATCGCTCCTATACTTTGTATAGGAGCGATAAGAATGTTGCTGTGTTTTGTGTATTAGATCTTGTGGTGTTTTTTTTTTCTTTTGGTGAAGGTATCGTGTTGCCAAACGTCCCTTGTATTTGACATCCCACCGTCATACAAGAGGGTGTGACCTAGCCGAGGGGGAGGAAAACCTCTCTGGGAATCACAATATTTTGCAGTTTTTTGGCGGACTATTGTATTTATCACACACCAATAAAGTCAAGCCAAAATCGGGTCCATTTGGAAGTTTTATTATCTACAAAAAACGGCACTCATCGCTAATGTTAGCATACGGAGCATTACGCTAACGTTAGCTTCCTGCTTAGCATTGTCCTTTTTTTTAAAAGTATTTATGGGCTGCTGAACCACTTTGTATTTTTATATGGTAGAAAATATATATATATATATATATTGATAATTCAGCCCTCTCCTGGAACCGCCACCTTAACGTGGTGGAGGAGTTTGAGTGCCCGAATGATCCTGGGGGCTTTGTTGTCGGGGGCTTCGTGCCCCTGGTAGGGTCTCCCATGTAAAACAGGTCCTAGTTGACGGGTCAGACAAAGAGCGGTTCAGAAGCCCCTTATGAGAGACCAACAGGCCCGGTTAGAACCGTGAGGCCGTCCTTCTGTGGACCCACCACCTGCAGGAGGAGCCATAGGGGCTGGTGCAATGTGATTTTCTTCCACTTGCAACGGACAAGTGGAAGAAAATGGATGGATGGATGGATGGATGGATGGATGGATGGATGATTATATTCAGCGTTTGGTAGAGTAATGGTGGAGAAACGCGAGAAAGTTCAGTTTTTTCCAATGGGCGAGGAACGTGCTTCCCTATGGTCCTCATGGTGAGGAGCTGACATTGCTGTAATACCACCCCCTTGTGGCCAGGGGAGACACCAAAAGACACTTGGTAAACAGGATTCTAATGGGACTTCAGACCTCCCTAGAACGACTTAAAAGCCTGGCTCCAAAGAGTTAAAATTCTTACAACGCTGGGGTAGGTGAAATATTTTAACCACGCTGGTTTTTGTATATCAGCCCGAAATAGTGGAAGCATTTTCAGTGCATTGACTGGCTCCAGGGCCAAGCTCTGGAGCTCTGGAGCGCGTAGCCATGTAAGTTTCACAGACGACTCAGGACCATTACTATGAATGGGGCTAAATAGGTAATCATCTATCTCTAATTATTATATCTATGTTTTTTTCCTTTGTTTGTTTCCCCTCTGGCTGCTTCGAACATGATCTGAGGGGACCTGTATTTTCAATCTGTTGCCCCCGACTGTGGAACGCCCTGTCTGTGTCTGGCCGTCTCTGTTGACTCTTTTAAAAAGGATCTGTACATGTTATTTAAGAAAGCTTTTGGTTGATGTGTTTTCACTAGTGTCACTGTAATTTTACATACTATACATTTTTATATTGTTTGTTTGACCTATTCTCTTGTAAAGCGCTTTGTGATTTTATCTGTGAAAAGGGCTAGAAATAAACTTTACTTACTTACTATATGGGTGATCCCAAAGATGCCGTCTGTCTGTTGAATCCATACGATTCTACATGTGTGCCTCTGCCAGAACGCTCCAAGATACTTGTTTTAATTTGCCCTAATATTCACGATTATCTGAGCACTGAAATGACCATCATGTCGCACACAAACAGCACAGATAAGCCCATAGATCCACACCCGCGTCAAGAAAAGGCAGAGCACATTTGACTCCTCATTTCATCTGCTGTGTCTAGGCTTAAATCATCATAGTAGTCAAATTCAGACGTCCTGACAAGTGCTTTGGCAGTTTGGTGTGAGTGAGTGAGACTGCTGCTGCCAGGAACAGGGGCGTAATGATCTAACTGCAGTCTGGGGTTCAGGTCGGTGCCCCTTCGATAGCGGGCTCCAAAAAAATGCTGATCACACAAACTCTTTAATGTAGCTGTAGTGGTCAAATAAATATTGTGTTGTGCCATTTCTTATCAACCATTATTTCAAACAATGAGGTAAATGGAATAGCTACTGTTTAAGTTATGACGTTGCCGATCAAGGTAACCATATTATACAACTTAAATAAGCCTGTCACGATTATTCATTTACATTTCTTTTCCCAAAGCAGCAACGTTTTTCATAGTGTTTCATGTTTAAGTTAGTATCAGTGACAAAAAGTGTCCCTCAATAATACGTATTAATAGTTTGGCTCGATATTTTCCCACCTCATTATATCGAACTTCGAATTTTGCTATCGTGACAGGCCTAAACTTAAAGGGATATTTCAGGATTTTTGACATTGGGCCTCATTTCCTAGTTATCCAGAGTGTTGTTGATTTCTGGAGATTTTGTTTTTTTTAATTCATGCAGTTCTTATATTTGAAGAGTTTAGTGGCGCTAGGCTAGTCCTAGGCTAACACATTTCTATGGTATCAGTTAGCCTGCATTTAAAACAGTCTGGCCCACTCCACAGTGCACCTGAGGCAAATCACTTATAACACCAGACTAACCATATAAATGTCTGTGTCGAATAATTTTAACCATTTTGCTTTTAAAATAACTTATATTTGAGCAGCATCAGCTTCGTGGCTGTAAGCTAACGCAGCGGCGGAGTGATCTGCGAGAAAATAGTCCCTCAAAATGTGGTAATTCATGTGATACAAGGTCAGTTATATTTCAAAAAAGATTCTATCGACACAGACATTTATATGGTTAGTCTGGTGTTATAAGTGATTAACCTCAGGTGCACTGTGGAGTGGGTCACACTGTTTTTAATGCAGGCTAGCTGATACCATAGACATGCACTAGCCTAAGACTAGCCTAGCGCCACTAGACTCTTCAAATATAAGAACTGCATGAATTTAAGAAAAAAATATCTCCAGACAACAACAACACTCTGGATAACTAGGAAATGAGGCCCTATGTCAAAAATCCTGAAATATCCCTTTAAAATGTATTGAAAACCTCATATAAAGCACATCAACATTGAGGACAGGAGACCTGATTTCTACCAAATGTCTCCGGGGATGATCTCTTGACCCCCCTGACATAAGCGCATTTACTATCTATACTGCAAAACCTTCTTGTTGACATCACTTGACTCTTTCCCACTGTTGGCAAAAGCGGCAACCCCCATCCATGTGGCTGGCTCTGGGACGCTCGTCAGGCCGTAATGCAGCCTAATATGTGTGATTGTTGTATTCAATAGCCGCGTGTAGAAAAGCCCTCCATAATCCTGGATGAGGGAGCACACCGAGTGGGAGGTTAGTGTTTATGTACCACTGAGCGTAGCTTGTCCCAGTTCAGTCTCCTCTCATCAGAGCTGCGGATGACTCATGCGGGCTTCATGCGAGCGCAGAGGAACAGGATAGCGCTAACGTTAGGCTTTGCTTTTAACATAGGGACACACACGGGCAGGCAGAAAAATAACAAAGCTGAGCGACATCTGATATTTTCGGTGGCGGGAACGGGAGTGAAATCAATGTCTTTGCTCAGACCTCTGATATGGAATTGTGTACTCGCGTGAGAATTGTAGCCTATATTGATCATTGCAGAGCCTTTATGTTAGCTGTGGAGATAGATTATCGTTTCGGCTGATATACGAGGTCCGTGTTGGAACACATTACATTATTGGGTAGCAAACTTACAGCTCTAACATAGGGTGACGTTTTGTTCAGACCAAAAACTTGTATGTGTCAATCTAGGAAGGGAACACATTTGCGACTGAGTGGTTTAGCGCGCTTGCTTCAGTCCCTGGACTGTGACGGCCTTTCTGTGTGGAGTTTGCATGTTTCTCTCCTCTTGCCTGGATGAATAAATAGGTGAATCCATAGAAATAAAAAGGAGAAGCGGTGTTCGATCCTAACGTATGTGGACAGTTTGCAAGTAGGCTAGTCCGGGATACTTTTCAGAGTCCGTTAGCGTTAGCCTGCTAAATGGTATTTTTCTATAGCTGTTAGCATTAACCATCAAACATCTATGTGTTCAGCTGTTGTCAACCCATCAAGCACATTTAAGTTGAAGCCTAGTAAGAAATCATTAATGAAAGTATAGGCCTACTTTAGATACAAATTAGCATCTAAAAGTGACCTCTGAGCTAAAGGCTAACTCAAATTCAGTCAAGTTTCTGCTTTTTTTCCTGTGGTCGAATACACATCCAATGGTCACTAAACATAATCGTATAACATGTTAATGATAAAGAAACCACAGAAATTATATAAACACCATGAAAGGGGCAAAACATACCTCCCCATACGTTAGTATTGCACCTGGCTTCAACATTAATTTGTATGGGGATGGGAACGCTCAGTTTAAATCGGGTCCAGGATTCCACTGTGTGCATTTGTAGGGACAGGCTCAGAGCTAAAGGCCAAGTGATTTGGACCATTAGCCTGGGTCGACATACTGTAGGTGCATTTGGCTACCCACTTCAGTGACACTGAGGGATGGATAAAATGCAGATGGTAATGTCGTTAAATTTTAAATGACAAATAAAAGCAACTTAACCACCTGTGATCTTACCTAAACTGCTGTTCCCAAAGCGGTTTCTTTTTGTGACTCCTGTTTTATCACTGGACATATTTGTGACCACTACACTCTATAACAAACTACAGTATGAACTACCTGAATTACTCTGTTATCAAACCATGAAAGTCAGTAAAATCTCTCAGCTGTTGCCTAACCTGTTATTCTCTCTCTTTCTGTGTCTGTAGATGATGGACCGTATGGAAAGACCAAGGACATCACAGGACCAGAGAACACACCGTCCTCCAGAAGACACAGTATACCAGGTACAGACACCATCTCCACCCGCTGATGTGACACCGGGTGGTGAAATTTTACAGATGTACAAATCAAGAAACAGTATAACAGCAGAGCAGGAAACATTTTGTCATTGCAGTTATAGCCAACAACAGGTCAAAGGTTTATTTACATACGCAAACAAAATGACTTTTATTGTGGCCGGCTTAATCCACTAATAACACTTGATTTACAGTTATAGCCCTAATTATCTGGCTCCATCCCAGCCAGCAAAACAATATGGGCTCGGCATGGGTTTGCCCACCTGGGTTATAAGTGGGTTTGTCCGCAGTTTCCATGTGGGCCCCATGTGTGTTGGCCCATGTGGGCTGGACCTTTACAAGTCAAACTTAACCCTTTCACTCTGGTTTTATTATTTCAGTCTCAGAGCTTGAATCTTGGTGTTTGGTCACATTTGAGCCCAACCCACTCTGAGTCACTGTGATTTGATTGGCTTCAGAGTTACACTGTAGGTCAGACACCGTGAGTGACAGTAACATGACGCTAAATAGTGACCCTTTATTTCAGTAAAAAGGCTGAAGCCTCATTGCTCTTCAGTCACAAACTGAGAAGTGAAGAAGGAAGTCATGGAGCTTCTGCTTTAGAACATTACACTTCTGCTGGATGTAACAATAAAAGTTTGAAATTCAAAGTATTCCCTAGAAATAGGTGTGGATATCTGGAATGTATGTGATTAAAGTATCAGTTAATTATTAATTACTCTCATTCTACAAAACAAACCTTTGTCATTTGTATCTGCTGTAGGGTCATGATTGTCCCAGTTCCTCTGAGTCGTGGTGCAGCAGGACTGATGTGGACAGATGTTACAGAAGAAGCTCATGAGGTTCATTTCTTCAACACAGTTACTATAGTAACTATTTTCTCCAAAGTAAACGTAGATCTACCACAGTCCTGTCCACATCTGTCATGGTCCACCATGACACACCATGACTCAGAAGAACTGGGACACACATGACTCATACGTCAGATAATGTGTATGGATATTTGTTCAACCATTATAAGCATCAATTGTGTGATTTAAAAAATATCTAAATTTTATTCATTTTTTAATTTATTTCTTACATACTTTGGCTTCAGAATTTTCCTCTTACAGCAGAAGTCCGAAATTCTGTCTAAAGCAAACTCTCCATGACTTCCCTCATCACTTCTCAGTCTGTGACTGAAGAGTAATGAGGCCTCAGCCTTTTACTGGAAACAAAGAGCTCACTGTATTTAGCGTCATGTTACTGTCACTCATGGTGTCTGACCTAAAGTCTAACTCTGAAGAAAGTCAATTCACATTTACACTGAGAAGGTTGGAAGGGCGCCCCCTTGTGTCCCTTTGCGTCCAAATACCGGGACCGTAACTGGAGCGAGATCTGGCTCTTTAGAGTAGAAAGGGTTAAGTTTGACTTGTAAAGGTCCAGCCCACATGGGCCAACACACATGGGGCCCAAATGGAAACTGCGGACAAACCCACTTATAACCCAGGTGGGCAACCCAAGCAGAGCCCATATTGTTTTGCTGGCTGGGTTGTCTATAAGACCTTAGAAAATATGTTTCAAATTTTGTGCAATGTATTTTTTTTTGCCTAATATCTTTATCTGTATTTCTGGTGTCATTTAGGTTTATTAGGTTTATATATAACTCCCTGTTCATTGAAAGGAGCTGTTTTAATAGCATGAAAGAGACAAAACATCCAGGCGAGAGAAATTGCCAAAAAGTATAGTTATGAACAGAGATGATTGTGGATTAATGTATAATTTTCTAATAGGCAACATTGTAAGATAATGATCAAATACCTGACAAAGCATATTATTTCTGTGTTGACTCCCATTAAAGAGAGACCTAACGCAAATACTGCAGCTTATTTGTGCTGTTTTAAGAAGAAAGATGACAAAAGCAGATTACAGTTTTTTGTAGGGATGCACCGATCCGTTACTGCTATCGGATATTAGAGCTGATACTAGAAAAAATACGATATTGGGTATCGGCTACAAATATCCGATACTGAACCAATACCAGTTTTTTCTCTCACCGCTTTAAAAACACAACTTTCACCATTTAGATCTAAGTGAATATGGACATGCTGTACCTCATTTTGAAGCTTAGATTCTGGGGAGTTAGTTTTAACCTCCACAAACTTATTTTTAATTGTGCAAAATGCCAGTATGCTAATGCTAGCAGCAGCATGCTAATGCTAACGTCAACTAATCAAAGCTGGGACAGAAATTATGGTTGGATCAAATAATAAAATAAAGTAGCCACTGCTGGAGTGTCCAAGTGTTTGTATTGTAGTTTATGAAATGCTGTTAAAGAATAACTGATATATTTGTAATGCACAAGTTACAATGATCAGATCATTTTATCTGAGTTGTTTATATTAATGTAACCTAAAGCCTGTCTTATACCCAGGGATATTTAGTGTAGAAAAGTCCAGTGATCTGTGTAATGTTTATCCAAGGCAAGGCAAGGCAAGGCAAGTTTATTTGTAGAGCACAATTCATACACGAGGCAATTCAAAGTGCTTCACAGTTGCAGAAAAAAATTACAAGAAAACAGAAAACATCAACATAAAGTTAATCAATGACAGTAAAAGGCAAGAGTGCAGATAAAATACTTTCAGTTTTCATATGCACGGGTAAAAAGAGCTGTTTTCAGCCTGGATTTGAACATTGTCAGAGTTGAGGCCTGTCTCACATCCTCATGAAGACTGTTCCAGATTTTAGCTGCATGAAATTGAAACGCAGCCTCACCGTGTTTATTATTGACTCTGGGAACCACCAGGAGACCCCTCCCTGAAGTTCTCAGGGCCCGAGATGGTTCATACGGCTCTAACATGTCAGCTGTACTTTGGTGCTAAACCATGAAAAGACTTGTACACAAGCAGAGCTGTTTTAAATTCTATTCTCTGAGTGACAGGAAGCCAGTGCAGAGACCGGAGCACTGGACTAATGTGGTGGTATTTCCTGGTTTTTGTCAGGACTCGAGCAGCAGCGTTCTGGAATAAACATTAGTTTATTCATATAAGTGTCTATGTAACATGTTGTTGGCAAGAAAAGATAAGACTTTACTGATCTGAAACTGGACAAAAGAGACCATTCATTTTTGCACTCGCAGCAGCCACTTTTAAGAAAAAGTCTCTTGGTTTCGGTTAATATCGGATATCGGCAGATACTCAAACCCCCAGTATCGTATCAGAAGCAAAAAAAGCTGGGTCGGTGCATCTCAATATTTTTGTGCACCTCCTAGGCGCTGCTTACATTGTTTTAGCAGTATATTGTTTTTGTTATTACCCACTTGAACGCTGCTCTCGACCCCAGCTCCACTCATAATTCCTTCTATTTACAAACGACCTGGATGGGAGCCACTCCAGGGTGATATAACAGTGCTAATGTTATTAGCTCTGATATCAGTGCCAGGTTATATTAGTCCATGGAAGAATGCTCATAAAAGTCTACTCTGCAACAACCCCTATAGCTCCATTTCCACTGAAAACAGGTTTCACAGACTGACTCGAGGGACAGCAGCGTTCGACAGTACTTTCATGAAGAGCAGAGGTTTATGTAAACGAGCACGTCTGAGCCGATCATCAGCGAGACTCTCTGGGCGATGGATTAGTAATGTGTGCTGTGGTTGTAGAGACACCTCCATGTGTTATAGGGGCAGGATTCCGCTGTCTTTCTCTTTTGATAAGACACACTTTTTGCACAGAACACACTGCACACTGCTTTTAATGTATGAACTATTGCTGGAATAATTCTCTTGCTCCTGAGAGAGGAGGCTTGAAGCAGCTGGACCGCTTATCTCTCCTACGCTGTCAACACTTCCCTTCAAGGCCAAGCCACGGAGCTAAACCTGATAAGGACTGAGCTCTCTGGGTCATATTTTGCAAAACACTGACTTCTATATATGTGCTTTGCCTAAACTTAACCTGATTGTATCTTGTATCTTCTTTTGTAAGGCGCATTGAGTTGCCTTGTGTACGAAATGCGTGGTATAAATAAAGTTGCCTTGCCTTGCCTTTCTTTATTGGAGGTAAAAGCCGTCGGCAAAGCACTCCATACTTCGGTCAAAAGCATGAAAATCTAGTAGAAGATAAAAGGTGTACAAAGTACATTCAAATTCAATTGAAATAGCGGGCATGGTCCCTTTTGATTTCTGAGCCCCCTGCCCCTCTGTATTTCTCTGCGCTCCCCTGGTGTTTGCTGCTGATTGGATCAACCACAGCGCAAATTCATGAAATATTTAGTTTTGAAACATGTTAGCAGCACAAGGTGGATTCTCGTGTGTTTGTGTGTGAGCTCGTAAATATCGAGAGTTGGGTCCTTTTAAGTGTGCACAGTTGGGGGGAGAATATGTGTCAGGCTTTCAGAAACACTGTCCTTTCAATTGAGGGAAACTGTAATTCACCAAAAATCTGAACCGTGCATTGACCAGTCTTCCCCCTCCCGTCCCGTCCTGTGTGTGATTGTCTGTGTCCCGTGTGTTTTGTATGTTCTGGTTAGAAGCGCTGCGGGGGGTGACGCTGGTGGAGCTGGTGAAGAAAGAAGGCAGCACTCTGGGACTGACCATCTCCGGAGGCACGGACAAGGACGGCAAGCCCAGGGTGTCCAACCTCCGACCGGGGGGACTGGCGGCACGGTGAGGCCAGGGGGTCGGCCTGCTCCCGGGGGTTAGACATTGGTTAAACTGTAGAAATGTGTTTTGACTTTGGGGTGCCAGTCGGGCGCAGCTATTGTGCTTTTGTGCGTTGCATGGTTTGTTTATCTATGTATTTATTTGTGTTAACTTTTTTAACTTCTCTAAAGAAAAAGTCCTTTGAGATGGTGTAAACAAAGCACACGGTTGCCCACACAAACACACACAAACAGTTCAAAAATAAAGGTAGGCAATATTACTCTTGCCACTAGGATTTCATTAAATCCGTTGCAGTATACAGTTGTGTGTTGTACTTCAGATTTGAATAGTGAATGTGCAATAAAACTGTAAGCACTTTAGAGGGGCCTCTGGCTCTAAGCTACAGTTTAGTCAGCTTATAGGCAGAGTCCACTCTGGGTTCAGCCTTGAGTGAGACTCGTTTTAGTCCTACTTCTAGATGACAAACAGTCATCTAGTAACTTTTGTGTTACTTTTGTTGCGTTTTTACGTCATGGCGACGTGAAAACAGGCAGCAAACCTCCCTCTCTCTTTTTCTGTGAACTGTATTTGTGGTTTCTGTGTTCCACATAATTTTACTGGATACTCCGTGTTTTTGTGAGCTTCTGTGGATTTTTGTAACTGCAAAGTGTCCATAATGGACCTGAAGAAGCAGTTTTTTAAAAGTAAACAAAAGCTACCTTAGCAGCTAAACCCATTTGAGACCTACACATTTCTTCTTCTGAGACACTGAAGAGGCACCAAGAGCCCCACACCTGCAGCACAGTGGAGGCGTCACAAGAGGAGCTACAGGAAACAAGGAAGGGACACATGAGGAGGACTCATAGCTAAGCCACACATGCCTTCTATTGTTCTGGCTGATGGATGCTCACTGGAGAATAAAACAGATTAAAGGCTCATTCATACTTCACAAGAAGCTCTTGTTCTTGCACCCTGAGCTGCAGAACAAAATGAAGTCACTTTTGCCTTGTCGCCATGGAACTGTCGTCAGTTACAAAACGTTTCCATGGCTACAAGGCAAAAGTGACTTCATTTTGTTCTGCAGCTCAGGGTGCAAGAATAAGAGCTTCTTGTGAAGTATGAATGAGCCTCTACTGCTAAGCTCTTCCCAGAAGATGGTGAAAGACTGTTGTGGAAGGGGGAGGGAGGAGCTGCGCAGGAGGAAGAGGAAGGAGGAGGTGGAGCTGACCAGTGCAGGTCACCACGCTCTGAAATAGGGACAAACCCAGGAGGCGATGCACCGTTTCAGCACTGAACGCAGCCAGCCAGGTTTCCTCCGGGTGCTACGGTTTCCTCGACCTCCAAAAACATGCTGGTCAGGTCGGCCCACAGTGGCAGCGGCTCAGGACTAACACCTGAACACTATTTCATTGTACGGTTGTACAATGACAAACAAAGCACCTACTTACTTATCACTTTTGTAGCATTTTTGTCACTTTTGTAGCGTTTTTGTCACTTTTGTGGCGTTGCTGTCACTTTTGTTGCACTTTTATCACTTTTTGTAATTTTTTAATGCTTTTACCATCATTTTTTTGTTGCTTTTTCAGCGCTTTTTGATGCTTTTTCGTTGTCTTTTCAACCTCGTTTACGTTTTGCTTTCGTGGCTATTTTGACGCCTTTAGGGTTTGGGAAATGCCAAACTGGAGAAAATGCGGTCGGTTCAGGTGAGGTTAACTTTTCCCGTTTGGCTTTTTCACAGGAGCGATCAGCTAAACATCGGCGATTACATCAAGTCTGTGAACGGGATAAACTTGACCAAACTACGGCACGAAGAAATCATCAGCCTGTTGAAGAATGTGGGCGAGCGAGTGCTGCTGGAGGTGGAGTATGAACTGCCCCCAACAGGTACACACTGGCATTACATGTACATGCACGTTCAGTTTGTGCAGTTATTGTGGTGTACCCCAGTGTTATTTAGAAAGTTGTTTTAATATAAGTTTTGAATGTCACCGCCTGATTCAGGCACTTTCATTTCCTGCAGAGATGTTGTTTCAGCCACACTGCTTTATTACATTTTCTCCTGTATTGTATATTTACTAATAATGAAATATTGCTGTCATATTTTGTGTGTTTTCATCACTCCGCCGTGACAGCGCCGGACAGTAGCTCAGGACTCATCTCAAAGACAATTGACATCTGTTTGCACAAAGAGGGGAGCAGCTTCGGCTTCGTCATGAGAGGTAACAAGAGTGTAGTTAAGCCTGGACTTTGTTTTTGATTGTACAGTTAAAGCTGAGCACACACTCATTATAAGTCGCACGGAGTCTTTCTGATTCGTGACTAGTTGAAGACTAGTTGGCTTCGTCTTCTCATCGTGTAACGTGGGCAGCAGAAAGACGCAACTAAACCTCATTCGCTGTAAATCAAACATGAGTTTTAAGCCCGATTCTGGATGCACAGGCTATTTTGCCGACTCAGTTGTGAATATATGGAATGCAGTGGCCAATAACAGAGCGGCATACACACAGAAAATAGCGTAGCACCGCTGTTATTTCCATAAATAACATCGGCACAAACAACAGCCAAAGCGAGACCACGGCAGACAGCACAGAACTACTTCTTCTAGCCAGATCATTATTGCAAACAAACTAGAAGTACTCTCATACAGAGTACATATTCTACAGGTTATTTTTTCTCTGTTCAGATTCTATATGGTCCCACTCTTCACAGAGTACTGTGAGTTGACTCTCTTCAGAGTAAAACTTCAGGTTAGAAAATCAGACACCATGAGATTAACTAGTGAAAGGCAAAATGAAGTGAGGCTTCGAAGTGTGTTTCGAGCTAAAGTGGGCGTGCCAAATGAACCAGCGTTTCATGAACCATTAGATCATGTGACTGAAGCCTCGGTTTATGGAAATATTGAATCAGTGGGTTTATGCAAGCCTAAAACTTTGCTCTTATAACCCCAATTTATTTATTTATTTTATTGACCTTTATTTAACCAGGATAGTCCGAATGAGATCAAGAATCTCTTTTACAGGGGAGTCCTGGCCCCAGAGGGGAACCTATTGTACATGTTTTTAGTGGTAGGGGAAACCGGAGTACCTGGAGGAAACCTCCGCAGACACGGGGAGAACATGCAAACTCCACACAGAAAGGCCCCGTCCAGGTGGGAATCAAACCCGGGACCTTCTAGCTGTGAAGCACGAACGCTAACCGCTGTGTTTGTTAGTAAGTGTTTGTTATTAACAAGTTTAGGTGGATTTATAATTTACAGTAGAGTCAAGTTTGTTCCGGTTCCTCTGAGTCGTGGTGCAGCAGGACTGATGTGGACAGATTTTACAGAAGAAGCTCATGAGGTTCATTTCTTCAACAGTTACTATAGTACCTGTTTTCTCCAAAGTAAAAGTAGATCTACCACAGTCCTGTCCACGGTCATGGTCCACCATGACTCAGCAGAACTGTGACACATGACCTACTACACTGGATAGAAGTGAATGTGTTTTATAAATATATAAACCAAAACACATTATGTAATTTTAAGATTTTTTATTTTCCTCCAATACTTGATATAAATAAACAAATTGAGTTTCAGTACTTCATTTGTATTTCCATCAGGTGTCTGAAGTTCTGGCTAAAGCAGAATCTCCATGACTTCCTTCTTCACCTGTCAGTCTGTGACTGAAGAGCAACAAGACCTCAGCCTTTTTACTGGAAACAAAGAGCACATTGTATTTAGTGTCATGTTACTGTCATTCACATTTACACTGAGAAGGTGTGAACTATATAGACTCCAAACAGTGTCAAATTAACACTGGAACATTTGCTGTGTATGTAACAGCACGTCTCTCTTTCCTTCTTTTCTAACTATGGGTCAATTTTGTGTTCTTTGTGATTTTTTTAGGTGGAACTCATGAAGACTGGCACAAAACGCGCCCCCTAGTGGTCACTTATGTCAGACCCGGGGGTCCAGCAGACAGGTGAGACAAACAGAACATAACAATAGTGATGGCTAATGAATCAGAACCTCAAGAGTCAAACACAATACTGTAGTACTGAGTCCAACCAGCCTGTCCGTTGTCTGTTCCTCGTCTGTTTTCCAGGGAGGGCACGCTTCGGCCCGGGGACCGGCTCCTCAATGTGGACGGGGTCCCGCTCCATAACTGCTCCCACAATGAAGCCCTCAGCCTGTTAGCCCAGTGCGGACAGGAGGCGCTCTTCCAGATTGAGTACGATGTCACTATCATGGGTAAGGCTATGTGTCACTGGGTCGTTTTTGGGTTGAAGATGTTTCGCCTCACTCAAGAAGCTCCTCGGGCACCTTTACTTCGAGCCTTTACATCCATTTATTTAACAAAGGGACTAAACTCAAAGCCATTGACTTCTTCTAAAATACTCTCACCTTGTTAACAGCATTCTTCTTCTGTCTGGAGTGTATCTGGGCGGCACGGTGGTTGAGTGGTTGGCACTCTTGGGTTTATTTCCCGGATTGTGCAGGCCATTATGAGCAGAGTTTTGCATGTTCTCTGGTTTTCTCCATCAACTCAAAACATGCAACCACTTATCTACAGCCAGGTGATTGAGACCATTAGCTTGACTCGATATCTGGAGATGGGTCCCTGTGCTGCAGAAGACGCCCAATCCTCCTCACGAGTTGCCCAAGTGGAAGGGTGGCTCGGAAGCAGATGACACATTTTGTTGTATAATTGCATAATGGCAAATCCAATGGGCAGGTTTGCAAGTTTTACTTAATTTAGAATCAGCCTTTTTAATTACGCACAATCCTCCTTTCCCTTTGTATTCCATTTGTCTTTTCCATTGTGTTCTGTGTCCTCCTCCCTTATGTAACTACCCACCTTATGTCCATCACTCAATGTCTGTAATGTATATCACTTATTAAAAAAACAAACAAACAAACAAACAAAACAAACACAATGGGCGCACTGCCCATTGTGTTTTTGTTTTTGTTTTTTTTGGACCTTCTGCTTGAATTTTCAGGTCCCCATGTTTGCTTCCAGTTGGTGTGCCAATTTCCATTTGTTTCTATAAATATTTTGTTTTTAGGAACCCTATTTGTGGCAGCAAGCAGCTGCTCCTATTTTTCTTGGGGACCTAATCTAAAAATGTCACATAAAATTATAAAACTGACTTACATTTGACAGTGGAGTCACTTCCATGATAATATCATTCTAGACGGAAAGCAATATAATGAAGACAACAGATCTTTCAGAACAAGAGTTCAGCGGTCGACCAGTTCAAAATCCAGCGTCTACAATGACTACAGAATCACAGTTGAAAATCCTATTTATATTTAATTACTGCTTCCCCCCCCCCCCAGCTGAGGTGGCTAGGGCATCTGTTCCGGATGCCTCCTGGTCGCCTCCCTCGGGAGGTGCTCCAGGCATGTCCTATTGGGAGGAGGCCTCGTGGAAGGCCCAGGACACACTGGTGGGACTATGTCTCCGAGCTGGCCTGGTGTCGTCTCGGGGTCCCCTAGAACAGCTGGAGGAGGTGTGCGTGGATCGGGAAGTCTGGGCATCTCTGCTGAGACTGCTGCCCCGCAATCCGGCCCCGGATAAAGCGGAAGAAAATGGATGAATGGATGGATGGGCTTCCCCCACCACTACAAAGACCATCTTTTAACTTTATTTTAATTATAGTTTTGCTATATTTTGGGAGGAAAAGGGTTGAACTGTGAAGGGAACTACCTGCTCTGGAGAACTGAACTAAAGCTGAGACCAAGAAAAAAGCAAATTCATTATAAATGTATGAACTATTGTTGGAATAATTCTCTTCCTCCTGAGAGAGGAGGTTTGAAGCAGCTGGACCGCTTATCTCTCCCACACCGTCAACACTTCCCTTCAAGGCCAAGCCACGGAGCTAAACCTGATAAGGACTGAGCTCTCTGGCTCATATTTGGCATAACACTGATTTTCAGACTGTAAATAACTGCACACACATAGCCCCTCCCTAACCACGCCCCCGTCCTTCTGCATCTGCCTCAACACGTTTCTTCAGCCCCCTGGTCAATGGCCAGTCATCGTGTATTTCCCATGTCTTGATGTTTCTATATACAGTGCCTTGCGAAAGTACTCGGCCCCCTTGAACTTTTCGGGCCGAATACTTTCGCAAGGCACTGTATGTGCTTTGCCTTAACTTAACCTGATTGTAATTTCGCATATCTTCTTTTGTAAGGCGCATTGAGTTGCCTTGTGTACGAAATGCGCTGTATAAATAAAGTTGCCTTGCCTATCAGTTTGAGAAATTAGCTTTGGAAGCCAAATCCATTCATACATCCCTCTAAATATTGCTGTATATTTTATAGCATTACAGTAGAGTTGGGGCAACAGTAGCACAGTTGGTAGAGCGGGTCATCTCCTGATCGGAAGGTCGGGGGTTTGAATCCCGCATCCTGCCGTGCACACTGTCGTTGTGTCCTTGGGCAAGACACTTCACACACCTTGCCACCAGTGTCTATGAATGTTGGTGTATGAATGAGAGTGTGGAAGAGTGGTTCCTTGGCTGTAAAGCGCTTTGAGTGCCGAATGTTGGTGGAAAAGCGCTGTATAAGTTGAGACCATTTACCATTTCACTTTTGGCACGCCTGGTGTTATGTCCATTTTACAATTGACCGGGATGATGCATAGTAGCTCATACATTCTGGCATGGCGTGTAATAAAATAAACTAATAAACAGATAAGTAAATGTCACTGTGGTCAAAGTTCTAGGATTAAAAAACACTCTCATACAGATGACCACTTGAGAACCTTCCTACGATTCGGGAATGAAACGAAACACACCTGCAGGCTCCTCCAAGAGGGAACATTATTATAACATGGTTACAATCTGAACATTTAGCAGAATATGGGCCCTTAAGCCTGGAGCTGCTAAACCCAGCGCAGAGGAGCGGGAGACTGATGAGACTCTAATTCCCTCTCTCACTGCAGAACTAAAACTGCGCTTCAGGCCAATGTCCTCCTGGTTCTTTAAACTCTAAATGAGAATGGTTGCCGTGTTTTTGATGCGCTTGCACTTCACTGTTGCCTCTGGCTCAGCTTAAGCTAAACGGCTCCATTCAGACTATACCCAGAATGCACCACGCAGATCCCCCCCGGCCTCCATATCCGCTGGTTTAAAGACGTTTTCATACCAGGCCGCTTACCACACACATGGGAAAGGCTGGTGTGATTCCCGCTCCTTTCTTTATAAAGCGTAAGAAGTTTGAAATGTTAAATACCGTGTGTAAAAATTGCGCTCCACAAATAAAAATGCTTTGCCCCAATTCCCATTTTGCAGACACAGTGGCGAACGCGTCGGGTCCATTGCTGGTGGAGATCGCCAAGTCGCCGGGGCAACGCTAGGCATCACGCTGACGTCGACTGCGCACCGGAACAAGCAAGTCATCATCATAGACCGGGTCAAAGCGGGAAGTGTGGTGGACAGGTGAGCTGAATGCAAACACATTTTACATGAACAAGACACTATTGGCCATAATATCAGTAAATAGAGATCAACCGTTGCTACCAGACATCATCCAAATGCCTTCCCATATAAACTAATGGAGAAGCCCCCCCTCCTGTCTCACCTTTCATAGCTGATAAATGAGCTGAAAAACACCGCCTGCTAACTTAGGAGCCAAGGTGAGACTTGCTGATACATGTTTCATGAGCTGTCGTTGCTGGACATTTTCACACAAAAAAGCTGTTTCTGCCGCTGCAAAATCTGGCACATTGACTTTCCGAGTGCTACCCGAGACTGGCCTTTAAACTTACACTTGGGTGTAGGGCACAGAGGGCTTAAAGCAGACCTAAGTAGCTCATTCCCCTAGAGGCCATAAGCGCCACTGCAGGTGTCGTAGCATTTTGCGTTTTTTTCTTTACTCATTAATTGTCCATGAGAGTAAATACTACACTGACAGAAAAGACAAAGGGAGAGAGGGATATTGTACATTGTGCCACAACCCAATTACACAATGGAAATATTTTTTTCCGCTCAAACTTGGCTGTAAATACTGCTAATGTGGCGCTAGCCCGCAGTTAGCTTTGCCCGTTAGCCTGTTAGCTCCTTCTTCATGATTCTATTAGTGTGTATAGAGTTCGGGAATGTGATGTCATATCGCTATGCATTATGGGATTAGCAGCAATTGTAAACTAATGGAGATTTTAAAAGTTAAATTACTGGAGTTATTGTTCACATTAAAACACTTGGACACCACAGTGTGTTAGATGTATTTACCAGCAGTAACCAATGGCCGCTTGCTGCTCTGCTTTACGACCGCAACACTGGAGGCCGCCATTGCTGTAGTACCTCCATATAGCCGCTAGTCTCCCATTGAAAAGCACTGCACCTTAGACACTTTAAAAACAACTTTAATGCCCGGTGCCTAATTTTTTGGAACTGTCTACAGCTAGATATTCCTCCTGTGATTACGCTGGGTTAGACACAATCAGAGGCACCGGGCTGGTTATCCACTGCTGGTTACTTAATGAGGGTTGGACTGTTAGCATTGGAGCTGCGCGAGCTACACGTCACACAAGGGCCAAGTCTACAGTGAAGATCCCGCCCTTATGCCCTTTTTCTCCACTTTTTATAGTGTTTTTAGCTAATGTTAGTCAATGGAAATGTATGCTAACAGCTGCAGAGATGGCGCATCTCCATGGTAACTGTGGAATTTCCCGAACTCTATTGCGCCTCCGACCTGGAGGCAGGAAAGTTGCAAGGGTGGTTTTCTGGACCGAGACATCAGAGGGAGATGAAAGACCCCCCCAATCATCCCATTAACACTTGTATTACCCCCAAAGGGACTACGGAAAGGATTTATTAAGGTAAACAAGTTACTTAGTTCTTCTTTAAGTTTGAGTGGTCACAGGTCACAAGAATGAGGAAGTAACATAAACATATTTTATCAATAGATCAACACAAGAAGAGAACTTACCCAGTAGTGCGAGGGCATTAATACAAAACAGTGCTGGTTGTATTTAAGTTAAGGTAGCTCCAGGGATTTTTTTCTGATTTCAGTTTTACTCCGGTTTCCCCTACCATTAAAAACATGTATAATAGGCCAGGTTGAATGGTGGTGTGGCGCAGATATGTGCAGGTACGCTTCTTACAAATTAAAGTACAAATCCTTTAAAACTGTGTGAAGCCCTTTGAGTGATTCGGGTCACGTGAAAAACACTACCATATTTTTCCGGACTATAAGTCACTCCGTATATTTTTTAAATTCATTTTATTTAACTCGCACCAGCCAAAAAATGCATAATGAAGAAGAAAAGTATATATAAAGTATATATATAAAAGTATATATAAGTCACTCCGAAGTATAAGTCGCACCAGCCTTGGCAACTACCTGGGCATGTAGGTCTAACTGTCCCGTTGACAAGCCTGTCCTCTCTTGTTCAAGCAGTCATTTGTGAACTCGTTCCTCGAGCTGTGGCCATCTAGCTTTTAGCTCACTATGAGCTTTTTTTGTTTTCTTCACAAGAGTAACTTTTCGCCAGTCCCTCGCAAGTTTCTCACTCACTCCAAACGTTCTAAATTTTAAGTGGTACAGTAAGTAAGTAAGTAAGTGCATTATTTGTCATTGTACAACCGTACAGGAGCAGCAGATACTGGTACACAAGCCTGGAGCGCCCTCTAGCGGCTGTCAGTGTGAAAATAAGTCGCACCCCCAGCCAAACTATGAAAAAGTGTGATTTATAGTCTGGAAAATACGGTATATAAAAATAAGCTTTAGTTGCATACATGTATTCCTCCACTGCACATTGCAAACCATTTGGCCTCGATCTGAATAATATCACGCCGTCATTGCTCCAAAAACAGTCACAGGCCTTTCTCCGCCATCATGATATGTGTTAAATTCCACTTCTAGCCGGAGCTAGCTAACAATTGCTAAGGGGGCGGGGCTTTTCCACAAGGTCAACGTTATGGCCACAAAATATTATGTTTGTTTGTTTTCACATTCCAGTGTTTCCCACAAATGTCTAGACACATACGGTTGGTTTACGCTCGGTTTTGAGTTCATTGGTTGGGTATTTGTGGAGATCTTCACATTTTCTGTCGGTGGCTTGGTTTGTGTCGATCAAGAAGACTGTTATAAAGATCCATGAAATGTGCAGTTTCCTATTAGTTTTGGGGACGAAGTAGTTTGCTACACCAGCATCACATTGTTAATAGAATAATCACAGTAAAAATGTTACTTTTTTTTTTTTTGGACACAACACAGTTTATAAGATGTGTCCCTTGGAAAGCGGTGTGTTTTTAATGGGCCTAAATAAATGCAGTCCCTCTCCCCGAGCTCATTCAAAAATGACTCCTAAATATTTTACATAAATCCCACATAAGTCTATCTTAATGCTGTGCACAATGTACCATTATGCAGCCAACATTAGCAACAAAAAGAGCCATTTGCATAATCCCTATTTCACAAGGGAAAATGTAATGCGCCGCATCCGTAATGTCGTGTTTTAAGATCTTCAACATTACATTTTTGGTTGACATGAAAAATAGCTTCTCTCCCACGAGAGGATGCATATCAATGTATTTTACAATTGATACAAATGTTAGAAAATCCTGTCTAGTGGTGCTCATGCAAGGCTTCAATTGTAAATGATACATTGATGGAAACATTTTTAGTGGAACATACACTGTGAACTCAATCTTCATTTGAAAAACGTGGATTTCAAGTCAAATCGCAACATGGAAATATTGTGGTTGATCATCTTGCGCTTTTACCGGGGTTGGATCTCGGAGGCAGCAGTCAGACGTCCTGTGATGTATTTTCCCCAGATAGTTGGTGGTTTGGCTCTTGAGTGCATGTGCCTCTCCTCAGGTGTGGGGCCCTTCACCCCGGGGACCACCTGCTGTCCATCGATGGGACGTCCACAGAACACTGCACTGTCCTGGAGGCCACGCAGCTGTTGCCAGCACCACAGAGCTGGTCAAACTGGAGATCCTGCCCTCACACCAGACACGACTGAGCTCCAAGCAGCACGACACAGGTGAGACAACACAACACGATGAGCAGTAATGTACAACCTGAATGAGCTCAAGAAACAGCCTGTGCTTTAACAACTAAATGCAGCATTTATTTTGAAGTCCAGCTCACTGCCTTCTGCTGCTGTACATGTGCTGTCCACAATCATCCATATAATCCAAATAAAGCGGTCAAGCTGTTTCTTTTCTTCAGATTCAGTGCTGTATGCAAGGCCGGACTTATGCAGGGGATTACAAGGGCTAAGCCCAGGGGCCCAGCAGGTTGAGGGCCCATGGGCATAAGGAGAAAAGGCGAGAGTTCCCTCTCTCTTTGCAGACTCCCTCACTGTAAGGCTTAATCAGAGGACTTTGTACCTGAGACTAAACCAGGTTTAAACCAGGAATAAACCAGGAATAAACCAGGACTAAACCAGGACTAAACTAGGTCTAAATCAGTTCTAAACAAGGTCTGAGTCATTTTCATTCAGTTGACACTGGGGAAAAATATGTACCCATTGGCCTGTTAACCTCTTCAGCCCTACGGTCCCACCTGTGGGACCAAAATAAGTAAAAATTCGGTCTGGGCAGTTGGACGCACTTGGACACAAGGGGGCGCTCTTCCAACCTTCTCAGTGTAAATGTGAATTGAATTTCTTCAGAGTTAGACTTTAGGTCAGACACCATGAGTGACAGTAACATCATGCTAAATAGTGAGCTCTTTATTGTCTGTAAAAAAGCTGAGGCCTCGTTGCTCTTCAGTCACAGACTGAGAAGTGAAGAAGAAAGTCATGGAGATTCTGTTTTAGACAGAACTTCAGACTTCTGCTGGATATAAGAGTCATATCTTATTCTGAAACTCAAAAATATAGTAAAAACAAAAAATATACAAAAAATATTTTTCCAATCAAAAATGTAAAAATACAAATGTGAAAATCCTGAAATTATATCATTAAAATATTAGTTAATTATTAATTACTCTCATTTTACAAAAAAAAAACAAAAGCATGACAATTATATCTGATGGAGTGTCATGTGTGTCCCAGTTCCTCTGAGTCATGGTGGGTCATGGTGGACCATGACAGATGTGGACAGGACTGTGGTAGATGTAGTTTTACTTTGGTGAAAATAGTTACTATAGTAACTGTGTTGAAGAAATGAACCTCATGAGCTTCTTCTGTAACATCTGTCCACATCAGTCCTGCTGCACCACGACTCAAACATGACTCTACAGCAGAGACAAATGACAAGGGTTTGTTTTTGTAGAATGAGAGTAATTTCTCAACTATTACTAAGGAATACTCGAATTTCTATCTTTTGTTTGTTACATCCAGCAGAAGTGTAATGTTCTAAATGAGAATCTCCATGACTTCCTTCTTCACTTCTCAGTCTGTGACTGAAGAGCAATGAAGCTTCAGCCTTTCTATTGAAAATAAAGGGTCACTATTCAGCGTCATGTTACTGTCACTCATGGTGTCTGATCTACAGTGTAACTCTGAAGCCAATCAAATCACAGTGACTCAGAGTGGGTTGGGCTCAAATGGGCACCAAACGCCAAGATCTAAGCTCTGAGACTAAAATAATAAAACCCTGGGCTTAAGAGGTTAAAATGCATGAGAATGCACCATTAAAATAAAAAAAATCTCTGTGGGAGGACCTCCAGACCCCCCTTTTTAATATGTCCCCCACCAGTCTGGCAGTAGCAAAGGTTCTTCCGTGAGGGCCATGGAGCTCAAATTGGGGTTATTATGTTTAACTGTTTTTACACGAATGTGTCATTTTTTAACTAGTACTATGTTTAAGAAGTTACTTCTGCATGTTCAAATTAAAAAAAACAATAACATTCATGTATCTTTTCATTGTAGAGAGAGAGAGAAATCTGACAGTGCACAGTAAATATTCTAGAGTAAATTTTACTCTGTTCAGATTGGTCCTACTCTTCACAGAGTAACTGTGAGTTGACTCTCTTCAGAGTAAAACTTCAGGTTAGACAATCAGACACCATGAGTGACAGTAACATGATATTAAACAGAATGTGTTCTTTATTTCAAATAAAGACACTGAGGCCTCATTGCACTTCAGTCTGTCACAGACATACAAGTGAAGAAGCTGAAGAATGTGCCTTATGACAATCCAACTTGTTAGGTTTTCAGCAGCAAGTACAAATTAAATACTGAAATTCAAGTATTTTTTTACAACTGTCATACCGCCTTTGCCCTGCCCAATCCCGTCAGACCTTGGAAGCTAAGCAGGGAAGGGCCTGGTTAGTACTTGGATGGGAGACCGTTTAGTAACACCAGGAAGCCTAGCGAATGTAGTGAGTGAGTGAGTGGTTGGTGGTGGTCGGAGGGGCCGATGGCGCAGACTGGTTGCCTTGCTTCTGTCAGTCTACCCCAGGGCAGCTGTGGCTACAATAGTAGCTTACCACCACCAAGTATGGAGTGAATGAATAATCAGCTGTGAAGCGCTTTGGGTGTCTTGAAAAGCGCTATACAAATCCAAGAGATTATTATTATTATTATTAAAAGTAAGAATTGTATCTGATGTAGGGTCATGTGTGTCCCTGTTCCTCTGAGTCTTGGTGGACCACAGCAGATGTGAACAGGACTGTGGTATCCACAGGTTTAAATTGGAGACAGTGAAGTGATCCTCGAGTGCAGTCTGCTGTAACATAGACCTGTGCACATCAGTCATGGTCCACCCTGACTCAGAGGAACTGGGACACACATGGCTAATACAGGAGTCTTCTTTGTTCCCCTGGCTGTTACAAATTATTAACAGACCTTTGAACATCACCATTTATTTTTTTATTTGCTGATTAAGTCCCTGAAGTTCTGTCTAATGCAAAACTTGCATAACTTCCTTCTCCACCTGTCGGTCTGTGAAGAGCAATGAGGCCTCAGTGTCTTTATTTGAAATAAAGAACACATTCTGTTTAACATCATGTTACTGTCACTCATGGTGTCTGATTGTCTAACCTGAAGTTTTACTCTGAAGAGAATCAGCTCACAGTTACTCTGTGGAGACTAGGACCATATACAATCTGAACAGAGTCAAATTTACTCTAGAATATTTACTGTGTAGGCTATATGGGGGTCCATGAAAATACTTTAGCCCCGGGCCTATTTAACATAAATCCGGCCCTGGCTGTATGCATGTACTGTAGTGAAGGATCTGATACATCTACGCGGAGGTCCTCGCTTTATTTGCTCTGGAAAAAGCCAGGCGGAAGTGGAGAAAGACACCATGGGTCCATGTGCTGCTGTGCTTTTCTTTACAGTTTCTTTTTCTATTTTCCAAGTGTCTGTCTTTAACCAGAGCCCAATGGCCGCTGGCTGCTCTGCTTTATGACCACGACACTAGGGGCCACCATTGGTCCCCCATTGCTGTAGTACCTCCGTATAGCTGCTAGTCTCCCATCATCAAATCATTGCACTTCAGACGCGTTAAAAACAACTTTAGAGCCTGGTGCCTAATTTTTTGGAACTTTCTACAGCTAGATATTCCTCCTGTGATAATGCTGGGTTAGGCACAATAAAAAGGACCAGGCTGGTTTTTGAAATCTCGTATACTAATGAGGGCCGGACCTTGATTGACAGGCCGTTAGCATGAGAGCTAATAGCGTAGGCTACGACCGAACTCCACGCCCCGTGAGGGCCGAGTCTACAGTGACGATCCTGCTCTTTTGCCCTTTTTAGGAACATGCTCCGTCACAGCAGGGGAGGAGGAGTCTGTAAATCCGCCATGATTTCCCCCTCGAACGTGGTCATTGTGGTAAACGGGGAGGAGTGAGGAATGACGGTCTATTAATAATATGTCTATGCCAGAGCCACTGACATTTGTGTATAGGCTATTTCAGTGTAGGTACCAGAATTTCCGTTCCCACCCTTTGAACCTTGTGGCTTTTATAATGGTGCGGCTAAATTATAGATTTTTATGGTCTAACTGAATATCGTGTCATGTGTCACTCTATCGTTGTCTTCCTCCACCTCTGTGTTTACTGTTCACCGGAGCGGAGGCAGCGCAGGATGCCCTCCCGCGCTATAGCTAATGTGGCGTTGTGTGCAAAATAATTGCGTTTAATTCTATCACTGCTGAAATATTATGGAGGGTCCAGTGAAGCCTCGAGCCATTCACCACGATCCCAGCAGCAGAGCAGCCAAAAAACAAATCTTTAAGAATGTTGTTGGTGCAGCTTATATTCAGGTGCGCTCAATAGTCCAGCATTTAAGGTAATTGGTGGATTAAACAACTCATAGCCTGTAGAGGTAAAGCCTATAGAAGGCAACAGTCTTAACCACGTCAAGTCAGGGAGCTGCAGAGAAAGCTGCTGATAGGCTGTCAGCGTCTCTCTCCACAGTGTTTGAGTTTAACAAAAGCATTTCAAACAAAAACTGTCTGTACATCTGTGTTTGTAGAGACCATCATAATTGATGCAAAAAGTGCATGCGTTTAGTTGACCAAGGAAAATTGTGATTGACCGAGACTCCTATCAACTATTTCATATTGAAAATGTTGCTACTTTAGCACTGAATGCTGTGACTTCCATTGTTAGCAGTTGTGTTATGTATAGTGGTAATCAATGTGTGTTTTTGTTTGTCTTCTATAATTTTATATTATCCAGTAAAGGTGCATAAGTCGGACCACCCTCACTCGTGGGACCCCTGTGTGAACTACTGTCACCCCCAGAACTCCACCACTCTGCTCAACCCCAGCTCCACGCTCAACAAGAGCTGGACCGCCTCCAACAACAACACTATCCACGCCATCGACTACTGCAAATGTGGGTACTGCATGTAATAATGCTACTGCATGTCCTCCCCATGTTACTGTGGCTGAGTGGGTAGTCTATCTTCTTCTTACATAAAACAAGACTTTACAATTTGTCTTGGACCTACCACAGCATGGCAAGTCCAAGACAAATTTCCCTTTGGGACAATACAGTTTAACCTAACCTAACAAGCAGGTTCTGGCCAGAGGACCAAAGAGTGTGGCCAGAGGTCTATGGGTTCACAAGGTTCAAGATATAATGGGTGTCCTGTCCGTCTACAGCTCGTGCACATCTCCTACAGCTGGCAACACCAGGCCAGCTGGTCCCTTCAGCGTGTCCTGGGTCTTCCTGGGCGCCTCGTTCCTCTTTCATTTGTTAAGTGGTTAGGGTTGCAAACACTAGGCTGCGATGAGAGGTCGGAGTGGATGCAGGGTTGAGTCCGTCATAAGGTCAAAGATGGTGGCGACTCACAAACTACAATTTCTCCCTCTTTGACTGTTTCCAGCCCTGGTTTCAGTAAACTTCTCCTCCAGTTCCACCACCACCTCTGGGCCGGGCAGTCAGGCCTCCAGCACCCTGCCCAGGACTGCAGTTCCCATGAGCCCCCGCAACTCGCTGCTCAAGAGGCGACAGAGGAAGAAAGAGCACAAGAGTTCATGTAGGTGCCCCCCTCCACCTGACAACATATGTTAGTGCACTGGAGGATATCTTTAGCCCTGTAGTACCTCTGTGCTGAGTTTAGCGCAACATTTCACAAACGAAAAGTAAAGATTGTGACAAGCTACTCATGGGAAAACATGATCTGTGTTTATACAGTTGCTAAGCTTTGTGCAGAGCTTGTTTTAACGCATTGTATTGTTTATTTTTACTTGATTTGCATTATTTTGCACCTTTTTCTTCAATAATGTGACCCCTTCGCGTTGTCTCTCCAGTGTCCCTGTCGTCCAGCTCGGTGGGACCAGGGGGTCAGGTGGTCCATGTGGAGACCAGTGAGGTGGTTCTGTGTGGAGACCCTCTCAACGGGTTTGGGGTTCAACTCCAGGGAGGAATCTTTGCCACCGAGACCCTGTCCGCCCCTCCCCTCGTCAGGTTCATCGAGCCGGACAGCTCTGCGGAACGGTAAGGACCTGAGCTGCGGGGGGGAACTCAGGAACTGACCTTGCTTCTTGGCGCATTGAGTTGCCTTGTGTATGGAATGTTTAAATAAAGTTGCCATGCCTTCTTTCTCTAAATTTGTAATGAATTAATAATGCTGTGTTTAAATGCTTGAGACCCATGTACAGTGCCTTGCGAAAGTACTAATACACCTTGAACGTTTGCACATTTTGTCATGTTTACAACCCTAAACGTAAAGATTTTATTTTGATTTTTTTACTGAAAGTTCACACACAAGTAACAGACAACTGTGAAGTGAAAGCAAAATGATACATGATTCTGTTATTTTCAAAAAATAGAAAAGTGAAAAGTGGGGCGTGCATAAGTATTCATACAGCATGACTTAATACTTTGTGGAACCCCCTTTTACTGCAATAACAGCAGCAAATCTTCTGGGGTTTGACTCTACAAGGTTTGCACATCTAGAGACTGAGATTTTAGCCCATTCCTCTTTACAAAACAACTCAAGCTCTGTTAAATTAGAAGGAGAGCGTTTGTGAACAGCAGTTTTCAGGTCTTTCCACAGATTTTCAAAAGGATTTAGGTCAGGACTTTGACTGGGCCATTCTAACACATTAATATGTTTGTTTTTAAACCATTCCATTGTAGATTTAGCTTTGTGTTTAGGGTCATTGTCCTGCTGGAAGGTGAATCTCCGCCCCAGCCTCAATTCTCTTGCTGACTCCAGCAGGTTTTCCTCCAAAATGTCCCTGTATTTGGCTCCATCCATCTTCCCAACTATTCTTACAATCTTCCCAGTCCCCGCTGAGGAAAAGCAGCCCCATAGCATGATGCTCCCCCCACCATATTTGACACTGGGGATGGTGCACTCAGGACGATGAGCAGTGTTAGGTTTGTGCCATACATAACGTTTTGCATTTGGGCCAAAAAGTTCAATTTTTGTCTCATCTGACCAAAGCACCTTCTTCCACATGGTAGCTGTGTCCTCCATATGACTTCTTGCAAACTTCAAACGGGATTTCTTATGGCCTCCTTTCAATAATGGCTTTCTTCTTGCCACTCGTCCATGAAGGCCAGATTTGTGTAGAGTACGACTTATAGTTGTCCCATGTACAGATTCCCCCAGCTCAGTGGCAGTACGTCGCAGCTCCTCCAGAGTTATCTTGGGGCACTTGGTTGCATTTCTGACCAGTGCTCTCCTTGTTCGGTCTGTTAGTTTAGGTGGTCGGCCATGTCTTGGTAAGTTCACAGTGGTGCTATACTCTTTCCATTTCCAAATGATGGATTGAACAGTGCTCCATGAGATGTTCAAATCTTGGGAAATCTTTGTATAACTTAACGCTGCTTTAAACTTCTCCACAGCTTTATCCCTGACCTCTCTGGTGTGCTCCTTGGCCTTCATGATGTTGTTTAGTGACCAATACACTCTGACCATAGCTCTGAGGCCCTCACAGAACAGCTGGAATTATACAGAGAGTAGATTACACACAGGTGGCCTCTATTTAATGGTTAGGGAGAGGTGTGAACATTCTGCAGTCATTAGGAATGTTATAAAGGCAATTTAATGCTGTATGAATACTTATGCACGCCCCACTTTTCACTTTTCTATTTTTTGAAAAATAACAGAATCATGTATCATTTTGCTTTCACTTCACAGTTGTCTGATACTTGTGTGTGAACTTTCAGTAAGAAATTCAAAATAAAATCTTTACGTTTAGGGTTGTAAACATGACAAAATGTGCTAAAGTTCAAGGTGCATTAGTCCTTTCGCAAGGCACTGTATGTTCATTAACATGCACTGTCCCGACCAAACAAACCGATAAATAAATAAAATAAACTGCCAAAAAAACAGCTAGATCTCACTGACACACAAAAGCAAACATTTTAATTCTCTTCCTCGTGGTGCTGAAGCTCATCAGGCATTCACTCCCAAAAAGTAATAGGTGGCGTTCACGATTTAGAATGTGATGATGTCATAATGTCAGGTGGAGGGCAGGGGCCATACAACTCTATGGGAGAAATACAGTTTTTGTAAGAAATCTCCTAAACTAAAATTGACAAATGTTTTTGCTCTTCAGTGTTTGACAGTGATTGGATTCAGAAACCTGTGATATTATTTTTATGTGTGAAAGTCCTTTCTACTGGACAACATCACACTCATGTTTTTGAATATTGTCACCACTTTTTGACGCCTTTCAGGGAAAATAATTAGACATTTGTTCATATGTGCTGGAAGAGGAGACAATGAACTTTGTGACAGTTTTTGTTTCATGAGGATTCTTCCAGTAATGACTGTGATATGAGCCAAAAACAAAGACATTAAAATCTGCATTTTGTCAGTTACTGCAGTTACCATAGTTACCGTCATGGAATTTTCAGTTGCTTCACCTCAATTTAAAACTATGGGCTTTTTAGAATGTTGTGATGTCACGTGAACACTACCTATAGACCCTTTAACTGCTGACATCATCAGTGACATCAGCTGGAGGCAGGAAGTGATCAAGAGAAATAAGATTAAACTAAAACTAGCGATTTTAAGTGCAAAACTACAACTGAGAAATGTGGTCCTGTTGTGGCTTAAGGTGCAAGAACAAGAGGAATGACATTTGAGACGATAAAATAAGGTTTATCTGATATTTCCAAAAACAGTTAAACATTTGTTTATCGTTACTATGACAACAGCTACAATGGAAATAGATAGGAATCGAGCTTCCCGCCTCCAGCTAAGCCCGGAATGTTTACAAACAATTAAAGGGTCTATAGGTTGCGTTCACGTTATAGAATTCTATTTCAGTTGGAGGGCAGGTGCCAATACAACTCTATGGGAGAGAAACAGTTTTGAAAGAAATTTCCAAAAGGAAAATGTCCAAATGTTTTCTCTGATCATCAAGTGACAGTGATTGGATTCACAAACCTGACATGTGAATTTTATGGCTGAAAGTCCTTTCTACTGGTCAACATCAAGCACATGTTTTTGAATATTGTCTCTACTTATGGACGCCTTTGTGAGGAAATAATTAGACATATGTTCATATGAGCTAGAATATATGACTTTGAACTTTGTGACAGTTTTTGTTTCATGTGAATTGGCCCAGTAATTACAGAGAAATTAGCAATGATTTAAGACTATAAATCTGCATTTTAAGCGTTACTATGGTTACGGCCATGGAATTTTCAGTTGCCCTCCACCTCAATTTTAAACTATAGGCTCTTTAGAATGTTGTGATGTCACGTGAACGCAACCTATTGCCTGATGAATGATTTTAAACATCTGTGCGCTGTCTTATGTCACCGCCCATCATACATGTTGTGGAGTTCACAATATAAATGTTGTGAACTCTTTCTGTTGGTCCCAGTCCCTGATAAAAGTGCACTTGTCATGGAACTATATGACTACCAGCTCAATACTTTGGCTACTTGTTATTCTTACAGTGCACATACTAATTAAACCACTACAGATGTGCTGCGTGATTAGGTACAACATGGAAATGATCTTTTGTTAAAACTCCAATGCATTTCTCTGTAGGATGCTCTCTGTGTCTTTTAGCTGGAGGCCTGTGGTGTCTCCATTAGCGCCCACGCTAACAGCTTTAATTAGCCTCTTCCCTCCAGCGCTAACCCATCGATAAGTAGCTTCCATTTAAGCATAAGGGCGAATCCAAACACGACACACTGAGTGAACCACAATATTACAAAAGAACAGAGAGCAACGGAAAGGTTCTATATATTGAGAGGTCGGTTAGCGGCAAGAAGGTCCCATTTCTGTGTCTGGTGGGTTTCTTCTGGGTGCTCTGAGATTGAGAGTAGGATAACGACGCTACTGAAAAGCCACCGTTACCCCAATATTACATGCACTTATGATTGTCCGCCCATTTACTCAAGTCCACTTGTCATCCAATCCCAGAATGGTCCAACCATACTCGCTCAAACACAAAAACCGAAGAGCTTTTTATGCTAATGCTATAAATAAATCTTCATCATTCAGATCCTCTGCTCTTCCACTTAGCGGCTTAAACGTGGGTGATAACCGGGCACGGCAGTGAAGTCATTATTTCAAACACAGATAATGGAAAATGGAGTCAGTTGGTGAAGATGCTAAAGAGATAATAATAGTCTTTTTCCTGTGAGACTGGGAAAGGTATTTAAGGCAGTAACAAGGCTCTCTTAGAGACTCTTAATGTCTGAATGTGAATATTAAAATGGGTCACACGGACACACATACAGAGCTCAGACTAATCGGTTTTATTGGGAAGTTTCACATTTGTGTCTGGTTGGTTAGCTGGGATGTATTTGTCTAAAGAAAATATAACCTTTTATATGTATGTAATTGTATTTCTTTCACTGGGTGTTAAATTAAAAAAAATTTAAGCAATTGCATCAAAAATACAAACGATCAGAGACATTGTAGGTTTCTATGTGCTTTTATTTTTACCTGACGGCAACTTTTGGATATGTGACTATTTTCACAGTGACGTTTCCAGCACCAGCCCTTCATCATCATCAGGCCAAGAACAAAAGCCCAATTTCAACAGGAGTGGAACAGGACAGACCACTTGGCCAGTTCCTTTGAGGGGGATTGAGTTTCAAGTGGCTTTAGGAGAAAGCGGCCTGGAGCGGTCTGGGATAGGCCAACAGGAGGCGCAGTGGGGCTACGGTCATGCCGGTTAATACAGAGCGATGTCATTGGATTCCCGGGAAACAGCAGTAGCTAATGGGTTAATTTTGTTTTGCCATTCTCTCAGAATAAAACACAGATCAGCAAAACATGTAATAATGGTTAAATATTGAATACCCAGGATGCTGTGGGCACTCGAATCAATTCAAACTGCACGGCAGCCTGAGGACCATGGCCAAAATGTTCGCATGGATTTGGAAGCTTGTAGTTTGTTTACAGATTTAAAAAAAAAAAAAAAAAAAGTGTATTTACGGATCCAACATGACAGCAGCAGATGCGATGCCATCTTTCAATCTAAAGTTCTAAACAGTTTAGCTCGAAAGTTTACAGCGGGTACGTCACATGTCCATCGAATACGATGATATGATTGGCTATGGCTATATGCAGACGCATGAGAGACATTCAGCACAATAAACGTATATGGATAATCGCAAACCACACCTCTCCTACGAGAAAATGAATTGGTGGTCTCTGTCTAGGCTAGTTAAATATGACAAATATATGACTGTATATGCTTTTGTGCCATTTGCTCAGTACATTCTCTCTAAATCATAGCGTAGCTGTGTGTTGTGTCTGGTCTCCCTTCTCCCCCAAACAAACAAACCACTCCAGACCCAGGGCTGAAGTGGTCTGGGGTTGGAGCACTTTGGACCCTTCTTTGGGCACAGAGCGATTACCTTTTGGTTATCGAAACACTCGCAAAACGCTCCGGCCTGGTCTGCTCCTGTCGAGATGCAACTGTGTGATTGAGTTTTTGTATGATTGGGATGTCACGCGAATGAAAAAGGAACATCAGTGATTTAACTGCAAGTTTAAATGCATCTTCTGTGCAGAAAAACAGACACAAGTGAGCGCTTCTGTGGGTCTGACTGTGACAAATGCACCATAACAAGAGAATGATCGAGCAATAATATAGTTACAGAAAGAACTTTATTTATTCAGTCATTGCCAAGACACCAGAAACCACATGCCTTCTTCTTCTCCATTGTGTAAAGTGTAAGTATAGCCTTTGAAGCTGCCATCCTCCGTGTGTCCCCTACAGGTGTGGTCTCCTGCAGGTGGGGGACCGTCTCTTGTCCATAAACGGGATCCCCACAGAGGACGGGACGCTGGAGGAGGCCAACCAGCTGCTCAGAGACGCCGCACTCACCAACAAGGTCACGCTGGAGATAGAGTTCGATGTAGCAGGTTAGTCACGAGCGCAGTGGAAGCTTTTTGTAACAAAGTAATTTCCGGTATGTAATTATGTGTGATGTCAGTGTGACAACACAGACGTGGAGCTTTTGGAGTCTGAACCGAGCAGCACATAAGGAGCATACTCACATTTGTTTTTCAAGTGTCCATGCGCTTTCAATTAAAGGACTTCTCTCGCCGCCGTTCCCGATCCTACAAGTGCAGCCCTCCAATCGTTAAAGCTCCGTGACTGAACTCTGGAGGTTCTTAGCTTTCAAATGAGGACTTGCCTGTTCTAAACATTGTAAAACTTGTGCTTGTGTCTCATCTGCAGCTTAAAGGAACACCGTTTTTCCATACTGAGATATGTTCTTACCTGAGCTTAGACGAGTTGATGCGTACCTGTCTGGTCTTTACGCGTGCGCTCAGTCACGCAGAAAGACCAAAGATGTTGTTAGCATTTATCCTCTCCGTCTCTTCTCTATGAGGCCAAACTGGGGTGAAGTTCAAAGCAACCAAGCTCTTCCACATTTTCCATGATCGTGCAAATACTCAGGTAACCGTATTTAAATAGGGGAAACGTGGAAGAGCTTGGTCGCTTCTAACATCACCCCCATTTGGCTCCATAGAGGAGAGGAGGAGAGGCTAAATGCTAACAACATCTTTGGTCTTTATGTGTGACTGAGCGCACGCACAAAGACCAGACAGGTACGCATCAACTCGTCTAAGCTCAGAACATATCTGAGTATGGAAAAACGGTGGCCTGTCCCTTTAAGGCAACTCTTATCTTTAACCATTGAAGGTCAAAAGTGTTAAATCGTTGCAGCCTGAATGAAAAGGAGCAGAGAGAAGAGGAGTCGCATATCTGCCCCTTTTACAAGTTATTTTTGGAATAGATTTCAGTTTTATTAGTTTGTCTTATTTACAGTATAGTATACAAATACTCAAAACGTAATACCATCACATTTCCCCACATAATTGAACATTGTTTGCATCCAGCTCTTATAAATATTTCCAGTATTTACGGATATTTACAATAGAACATCTATTTTTCTCTTCTTAGTGCTTTGAAGTTTGGTGTTTTCTTGTTTAGACACGACTTACATCCACTTTAGTTACATCTCAGTCAAATATATGTGTTTTTTTAGTCTCTGTTTTGATCTTGATCCAGTTTGAAGATGAGATATTTCATGAGATGAGACTGAAAGAGTCTGAGAACCCCTGCACGTGGGAATCATGCAGCATGTCTTGTATTTTTAACTCTCGTATAAGCCCTCCTAACTTACGCGCTCCCTTGCATGTAGTTACCTTTACTGCTATAGCCACGAGCAAAACTGTTCATATTTTAATGATGAAATGTCGTGACACACACTCGGGCTTTCTGTTGATGCAATCTTTACCTCTGGCTCTCACCACTGTGGGACAGGGCCGAGACGCCAAGTTCAATCTCATCACAACACTGGAAAATGAGGAGGAAAAGGAGGACTTTCAGTGCTGCAGAAATATGAGCAGTCCAGTATGTCTCTGTGTGTTTGTGAGGAAATATAAATCAAGATGGGTTTCAAAATGACACTTCAATCACAGCTCAACCTTGAATAAGTGGTGCATTGAGTGGGGATGAAACAACTAATTGATTATTCAAACGGTTTTAATAACTTAATTGTTTCTGGTACACAGAGTCAGTGAGAACAAGCATTTTGTTATGAAAAAACTATTCTGTCTTAAGTTGTATATTTTTCGTATTTCATGAATGGGCCATTCAATATATTCAATCCAACTTTATTCCGGAATTAATGTGGCAAGAGCCAGATTGATATTTTAGTGCCAATAAAATGTGCACTGACATCAGTCTGGGACCACGCCGGCTTGAATCGTTCAGGGAGAGGTCGCATGTTTGGAGCAGTATTTGCTGCTGATTGGATCAAGAACACTGCAAATCCATTCACTGTTTAGTTTTGGAAAAGTTATGTGTGTTTGTGTTTGTGTTGCACCACCTTCTGTTTGTTTTGTGATCGCCGTTGTTAAATAGTGTCTTTCTTTGCCAGAACCAATTTTGGTTTGGCAAGGTCCATTAAAAAATAAGATAAAAAGACTAGACCAGGAGGGTCCGTGTACCTTTCGTTCAATCAATTTTTCAATTTGAAAACGATAATGAAATTACACAGAAATGTGTACTATCAGCATTTTTCATTTCATAAAATGAAACGAAATCACTCAAATTGGCACGTATTTTCATATTTCAATAACGAAAAAATGAAAATTGAAATCACTGCCTCAGAGCGTCATTATTTCGTTTTATCGATTTGCGTATAGCCGGAAGTTCGGCTGTACGGTTCACATTAAGGTCCGACCTGAAACACAAATTTAGATAAAACTAACACGGAGATTGTATACATTGTTCAATTTTCAGTTCTTTGTCCTGGGGAATTAGCACTCCTTTATAATAATTCCTCAGAGATGGGATTGGTTATGCACGGAGCTAACTACAGCGCTATGCTAGGTGGCCAACGCCAGCGGTTTATTTATCAATATAATGCATACATCTTGCGCATGGCTTGGCTTGTACTTTTCAATTTGATGAAGCAAAAATTCTGATCCGTTCTGCACAAGACAGAACAAATATTCAGTATCATAAGTGATCGATGACTCCATAATGTTTCACTAATAATAATACAATTTAACCATGTTTTTTAATTTTATTTTTACAATAAACCGCTGTTTACTAAAGCCCTCCTTGGGGCTATAGAACTGGTCAGTTGGGGAGGTGTTCCAGGTGAGTGCGCAAATGTTGAGAGTCCTAATCTTGAACAAAAACTCGAACATCAAAGTGGAGGAGAGATACGCTCAAGGGACAGCACGACCTACGCGCCCCAGGTTGTGCCACCTTCCCAGCCTGCGAACGGCGCACTGGCCACTTGGCACAGTATGTTTAGCTCCGTGCGTAATTGTAGCTAAAGCGTTCGGTCCAATCCATCTCGCAGAATGTCAGAGTCTACAAAAATGTAGAGAGTCCGCATCTAGGTGGACACAAGACTCGTGCATTGTTTCGAAGAGGAGAAAGGAGCTCGGGGAAGCGCACGAGTTACGCACTCCAGGTAGTGCCATCTGCGGCCTGCTACGGGCGCGTTGGCCACCTAGCATCTGTAGTTAGCTCCGTGCATAACCAATCCCAGGAATTATTATAAAGGAGTGCTAATACCCCAGGACAAAGAACTGAAAATTGAACAATGTATACAATCTCCGCGTTAGTTTTTATCTAAATTTGTGTTTCAGGTCGGACCTTAATGTGAACCGTACAGCCGAACTTCCGGCTATACGCAAATCGAGAAAACGAAATAATGACGCTCTGAGGCTGTGATTTCAATTTACATTTTTTCGTTTTTGTATAATATTGAAATATGAAAATACGTGCCAATTTGAGTGATTTCGTTTCATTTTATGAAATGAAAAATGCTGATAGCACACATTTCTGTGTAATTTTATTGTCGTTTTCAAATTGAAAATTGATTGAACGAAAGGTACACGGACCCAGGAGTGTCAAAACCTTTGCATCGAGGGCAGCATGTTGAAGAGTATACAGCCTGGAGGGCCACACCCTGGTGCGGTTAAGAGAGGTTCCCACACCTATATTTATTTAGGCTCGAAGCCTTAAAGTTGCAACTTTTTATGCAAAAAAAAAAGTTGATATTAAGAAAACAAAAACACGACAGCAACAACAGCAGACATGATGAAATGAATGAATTACTAAGTCGTACTATGCGTTTATGGTTCGTTCCAGAGTCAGTCGTTCCGAGCAGTGGTACTTTTCACGTCAAACTGCCCAAGAAAAGAGGAGTGGAGCTGGGAATCACCATCAGCGGTAAGAGACAACAAACATGAGGCAAATCTATATTGTCTATGTTGTTGAGCGTATTCAATTTTTCATACAATTCAACAAACGCAAGAGGCTGTAAGTTGTTTGTTGTCCGACTTTGACTCGATGTCTTGGCAGGAAAAGTTTAAATAATGTTTGGTCACGTCTCAGGCTGTTCAGTCATGTGGACATTGATGTAATTCAGAATCCATTTATGTTGTAATATGTTGCATAGAATAGCTTATTTTTTCTAGGACTATTACTACTAATACTACTACGCCTGGCCAGCTAGCCTCTTTAACGTTCTGTTCAAAAGCAGGAACGTCTTTCTTGGTACGTCATCTCGGCGCCAAATCCCTAAATCGCTATGGTTTGCATCACTTCAAGCCCAGATGCAAATGTGTTACTCTTATTTATCTTCCCTCACTTGTATGAAATTGTATAGTACACAGCAAATGTTCCAGTGTTAATGTGACACTGTTTGGTGTTTATATGAGTCCAACCTTCTCAGTGTTAATGTGAGTTGACTCTCTTCAGAGTTAGACTGAAGGATAGAGAATCTGACACCATGAGTGACAGTAACATGACGTTAAATAGAATGTGTTCTTTATTTCCAATAATAAGGCACTTCAGTCTGTCCTAGACTGACAGGTAAAGAAGCAGGAACATTTGTCATTCAACGAACGTCTAGGACTTCAGCTGGAAGTACAAATTAAAAACTGAAAATCAAGCAATCATTAATAACAGTTAGATTAAAGGAAAGAGTAAAACTATATATTTATTTTTAGAAGGTCTGGAACTGTATCTGATGTAGGGTCATGTGTGTCCCTGTTCCTCTGAATCAGGGTGGACCATGACTGATGTGCACAGGTCTATGTTACAGCAGACTGCACTCCAGGGTTATTTTATTTTCTCCAAATTAAAACTGTGGATACCACAGTCCTGTCCACATCTGCTGTGGTCCACCCTGACTCAGAGGAACAGGGACACACATGACCCTACATCAGATACAGTTTGAGAGCTTTTTAAACATATATATATATATATATATACACACACAGTTTCATTCTTTCCTTTAATCTAACTGTTATTAATGATTGTTTGATTTTCAGTTTTAATTTGTACTTCCAGCTGAAGTCCTAGACGTTCGTTGAATGACAAATTTTCCTGCTTCTTTACCTGTCAGTCTAGGACAGACTGAAGTCCAATGAGGCCTCAGCCTTATTATTGGAAATAAAGAACACATTCTATTTAACGTCATGTTACTGTCACTCATGGTGTCAGATTCTCTATCCTTCAGTCTAACTCTGAAGAGAGTCAACTCACATTAACACTGAGAAGGTTGGACTCATATAGACACCAAACAGTGTCACATTAACACTGGAACATTTGCTGTGTACTTTGTTGTTGTTGATTTGGCAGAAGATGGTAAGTCGCCCTGTTGGATAAACCATGCGTTTCTCTGATCAGCTACCTGTCAATCACACCCTTTGCGACTACATGATTGGACAGCTTGTAGTCTGGCTGGCCAAGGGTGCTTATACTACTACTTCTACTACTACTATTACTATTCTCGATCAGTGGAGGCATGTTCTCTGGAGTGACAAATCACACTTCTCCATGTGGAAATCTGATGGATGAGTCTGGGTTCAACAGTGGCCATGAGAACTTGTCTAACTGCATTGTGTGGAGTGTAAAGTTTAGTGGAGAGAAAGTGATGTGGGTTTGGCCCCTTAGTTCCAGTGAAAGGAACTCCGAATGCTGAAGCACCAGGAGGTTTTGGACAATTCCATGCTCCAAACTTTGTGGGAAAAAGCTTTGAATGACCCTTTCCTTTTCCTGTGCACCCACGCACTGAGCAAGGTCCATAAAGACCTGGATGAGAGAAGTTTGGATCAGGGCAAACGAGAAGACCTGCAGGTCTTCTCGTCCGATATTAGTGTGTGACCTCACAAATGTGCTTCTGGAAGAATGGTCAAAACTCCCCGTAAACACATTCCTGAACCCTGTGGACCCAGATGCGCTGAAGCTGCAGCAAAGAGGGTAGACCAACCTCATGTTATACCTTATAGGGATTAGGAATGGGATGTTACTTAAGCATCTTAACGCCCACTTTAACGGAGCGTATTTTCTACAATTCAGCTTAAAGGAACAGGCCACCGTTTTTATATACTGAGACATGTTCTTACCTGAGTTTAGACGAGTTGATGCGCACCTGTCTGGTCTCAGTCACACAAAATTAAACATGTCAATGTTCTAACCGGATAAAAAGGGGCACTATATTGTGAGGCATAATAACACCTGAAGTACTTCGACGTCCGCGCACTGATTGTTGCTTTTTTTGTCACGTTTTTGTTACTTCTTTGTCACGTTTTTGCTACTTTTTTGTTTATTTTTTGTCACTTTTTGTTACTTTATTGTTACTTTTTGTTACTTTTTGTCACTTTTTTGTCACGTTATTGTTACTTTTTGTTTATTTTTTGTTATTTTTTGTCACGTTATTGTTACTTTTTGTTTATTTTGTCACTCTTTTGTTACTTTATTGTTACTTTTTTGTCACATTATTGTTACTTTTTGTCACTTTTTTGTTACTTTTTGTCACTTTTTTGTTTATTTTTGTTTATTTTTTGCCACTTTTTGTTACTTTTTGTTTATTTTTTGTTTATTTTTGCCACTTTTTGTTACTTTTTATCACGTTATTGTTACTTTTTGTCACTTTTTTGTTTATTTTTGTCACGTTATTGTTACTTTTTTGTTTATTTTTTGTTTATTTTTTTGTCACTTTTTTGTTTATTTGTTGTTTATTTTTTGTCACTTTTTGTTACTTTTTATCACGTTATTGTTACTTTTTTGTCACTTTTTGTCACTTTTTTGTTTATTTTTGTTTATTTTTTGTTACTTTTTTGTCACGTTATTGTTTTTGTCACTTTTTGTCACTTTTTTGTTTATTTTTTGTCATTTTTTTGTCACATTTTTGTTACTTTTTGTCACTTTTTTGTTCCTTTTTTGTTCATTTTTGTCACTTTTGTTTATGTTTTGTCACGTTATTGTTACTTTTTTGTTTATTTTTGTCACTTTTTTGTTACTTTATTGTTACTTTTTTGTTTATTTTTTGTCACTTTTTTGTTTATTTTTGTTACTTTTTGACACTTTTTTGTCACGTTATTGTTACTTTTTTGTCACTTTTTTGTTTATTTGTTGTTTATTTGTTGTTTATTTGTTGTCATTTTTTTGTTACTTTTTGTCACGTTATTGTTACTTTTTGTTTATTTTTTGTTTATTTTTTGTCACTTTTTGTCACGTTTTTGTTACTTTTTTATTTATTTTTTTGTCGCGTTTTTATCATGCTTTTGTCACGTTTTTGTCACGTTTTGGTTGTTTTAGTTTGGGGTAAAGCCTGGATACCTGGTGAATAACTGGAGAACACGTGCTTGTGCAGGTGGGGGACTTCCTGTCCTTATTCATTTCCTATGGAGATTAGCTTTGACCTGCTGGAATGGGGGACAGTGCGTTCCTGGTAGACGATCACTTACTATTGTGTTCAAATCTTGATGTAGGATGAATTTAGTTTAGCAGAGGAGACACTTGTGATTGAAAAGGTCGGATAGTTTTGTCTTGAAGCTAAAGGCTAACGTGCAATAAAACTATAGACACATGGCGATTGTTTTTATGCAGATTCGTTCACATTTGCAGCACTATTTCAAGGCAAACTCTCCAATCTTTATTCACAATATCTAACACGCACTAACGGGTCTATGCTAATCTTAATGGACATGAATACGGACAGGAAGTACTGGCGCTCACAACTTCAGATGTGGTAATGAAAAAGGCCACTATGTGAAGAGACATTTATAACCACACGTTGAGTTTATTGAATGGCACGTATCTGTTTTTGCAATAGAACTACTACATCAAGACACTACCAATTCCGAATGATAAAGTCTTATGCTAATATAGCGGGTTTAAAGTATCCATTGCAGACATGTTCTAGTCATGTCACGAGAATAATGTTGGGAAATTGGATACGGCGCTCCCCGGCACATTACCATTTTAAACATCTTTCAAAAAGCATGAAATATTCACATGTGGATTTGATATAGTCCTCACAGCCCTGACCTCAATCAGAGCAGGGCCACTCCACATGCATTATACTACATCATGAGAGAGCACAGTGTCGGATACATGGTGTAATAGCTCCCTCTGGAGTTCAGTCAGGGCTACAACATGAACAAGAATTTGGATTGTGATTTACAAACTTCATGTCTTTTTATTTTATTATCTGCAGATGAGTAGAACAAAAGTACGATCAAAGCAAGGAATGTCATTTGTATTCTATTATTTGACAGTGAAACAAAGCAGCATAGTATAATAGTTGTCTCTTTAGTTGAAACAAATCATAAAATATTTTGAAATTGAAGTTCAGACATTGTTTTATTTTTTTTATTTTTAAGTAGAGAACTCATTTAATTCTGCTCTTTCACAGCCAGCAAGAAACAAGGAGAGCCCCTCATCATCTCGGACATCAGGAAAGGCAGCATGGCTCACAGGTAACCCCAAACCCCCAAAGTGGCCTCCATGACAACAAATCACTTGTAGAAAATCGGTTTTGTTATCAGAGGCGGTACAAGTACATGTACTTGAGTAACTTTTTGAAGAAATTGTACTACTAAGAGTACACTGAGAAAAGTAATAGTTGTGCTTCCTTGAATGTATTCATTGTTGTTTACTTGTTTCTCTTCAATCAGCTACCTTCACTAGTGCAAAGTAAGTATTGAAATGATCTTTACTTGACAAAATCCAGGAAACCGATTGACTTGAAAAAGTCAAGTTAATGTGGCTAATTATTTTCACCTTGAGTTGGTAACTCACTAATTTACAGTAATGTTAACGTCCATACCAGTATTGTTCAATTGAACATTTTTATTGCTGAATACTTGCATAATTCAATTATATTGCACTTACTCTGTTCAAGTTTTCACAACTTAAAATGAGACCACGACTCTCTTCAGATTTGACTTTAGGTCAGACACCACGAGTGACAGTAACATGACACAGAATACATTGTGCTCTTTATTTTCAGTAAAAAGCCTGAGGCCTCATTGCTCTTCAGTCAGTCACAGACCGACAGATAAAGAAGGAAGTCATGGAGATTCTGCATCAGACAGAACTTCAGACTTCTGCTGGATGGATTCATATCATATTCTTAAACTCAGATATGTTGTCAAAAAAATAAAACATACTGAAAATTATTAACACAATTACAAAACAAAATATGTGAAAAATCCTGTATATAATTAAAATATTATTGCCTGCATCTTGGCCAGGACACTTTTGAAAAAGAGATTTTTAATCTCAATGATTGACAAACAATTGTCAATGTTTTATCGTGGATAAATAAAGGACAAATAATATAAAATAAAACTAACAATTACTTGATTTTGTAATATTTAATTCATCCCTCCAGCACAAGTCTAATGCATGACTTGAGGGAAAACTTGAGTTGAGTAATTGAAATATAATTGAAATATGCAAGTATTCTCCATGTAAAGCGTCTTTGACTGTCCAAAAGAGCGCTATACAAGTTTGATGTATTATTATTATTATTATTATATTCATCAATACACATGTTTAATTGAACACTACTGGTATGGGAGTTAACTTTACTGGAAATTTGTGAGTTACCACCACTTGAAAAATAATTAGCCTCATTAACTTGTCTGTTTCAAGGCAATCGGTTTCCTGGATTTATTCAAGTAAAGACCTCTATTATTTGCTTCAGTGTAGGTTTATCATACGATACTTTTTACTTCTACTTGAGTAAAATTATAATGACGTATCTGTACTCTGACTTGAGTAAAAATGATTACTTTTTCCACTGTGAGTAAATATTTAGGAGACTTTTCACTATGGGGGTCCCGAGTTGTTTACTTGTCAATTTTTAGGATCCTGGCCAAAAAAGTTTGAGACCCCCGGTCTAACCGACTGGAGACAAATGCATGGATTAGCCTCTCCAAATCTGATTTAGACACTATGTTTATTTTTTATTTTAGCAATGTTTTTTAGGTGGCAATAGGCCGCTGATGTAATGGACTTAATATTAAAGTTCAGGTCCATGATTACCCCGAGATTTCTAACTTGATTTTTAGGTTCTAATGAAAGAGCTTCACCTGTATGTCCCCACCTCTGCCTGAGAGTGGTTCTTGTGAAACTGGGGCCAAGCTGGAGACACAAAAAATTAGCTGGCAGAAGGGTGACTTGCTAGTAATGTTAAACTGGTAAATGCAGTCCAAAGAATTTCAAAGCCCTCCGCTGTAGAAGATGTTAAAAGTCCTCTTTGCTTGAATGAAGGACTTTTTTCCCCTTTTTCCTTGGAATTGTTTAACATTATAAGTAAGTCACCCATGTGCCGTCTAATCTGATTTCCTGTTTTCTGTAGGAGTATACCTGCATGTGAACTGGCACCTTTGGGACCTGTAGCAGAACTCACATTTTGGAACCTTCACACAAAAAAATGTATTTATTCCAACCCATAAAACACTTGCAGTTTGCATATTGTATGTTCCCTTTCGGTTCTTGTTGAAATAATCAGAATTGGTTTTATTGCCCTTGACAGTGAACAGGCTCACAAACAAAAACTATAAAATAAAACTTGGTACTTGAGATAAAGAATATGCTATTACAACTTTAAAACTATACAATTCAGGGCATACATAAAAATACGTTAAACTGCAATATGATAAAATAAGTCCATATATTGGAAATCATGATCAAAACAAAGAAGTAATTTTAGCAGATTTCAGGGGTTTTAAAACTTTTTTCGGTTGATGGATATACTGTAAAAAAAAAAACAGGAAAAAAAAGAAGCGCCTTAAAAATGGTTCCATGACCCTTTTTGGGTCCCAATCCACCAGTTGAGAATCACTGACCTAACACATCTAACTGAACTCGTAACAGAAGTTTGTAGTTTTAGCAAATTGGACATATTTGTATGTAAACTTCTGACACTGTGGGATTTTTATACAGTGCGTATAACCCCGTCATTCTCTATCAACGTTAACATTTGCCTGATGTTTCCCCTTTGTCCCCCTGTGCAGAACAGGAACGCTGGAGCCCGGGGACAAACTCCTGGCCATCGACAACATCCGTCTGGAGAACTGCTCCAAAGAGGACGCCGATCAGATCCTGCAACAGTGCGAGGAGCTCGTCAAGCTCAAGATACGCAAAGACGAAGACAACTCGGGTAAGAATGAACGGCGTGGTGTACAAAAACCAGCACTACACACTCATATTGCAGACGCTAAAAATGCTTATTTGGTAACCGTGTTGCCTTTGATAGATTAGAGAAATGTGTCCAGCCTGTTCTTTACAATCTCAAACCCAGGGATAATCATATAATCACACATCCAGGTCTATCTATGAGTTAACATAACTCAAACACACAGAGTGGCAGTGAACAGTTTTCCACCTGTTGTTATACATAATAGAATGAGCTGCTGTGCCTCTTCACGGCCACTTGGTGATGCTGTTGTCCAGGACTCCAGCTTTAAATGTTTCAGAGCAACTATATATATATATATAAAAAAACAAAATGCATCCACTACACATACAGTACATACTGTCGGGCAATAAGAGTAATAATGATAATAGTATATGAAGGCACAACATGGACACTGCGTATTAAGGCAACTATCATTTTCTGTACATTTTCTTTAGTTATTTACTATTTCCAGCACAGAATGATTTTTCCGTCTTAGTATGATTGTGGTGCATGTGTGTAAGAAAATTAAATATAGATTTACTTAAACATTTCTTAATATTGAATTTACTGAATTATTTTTTTTGTTCATTCATTCATTTTGGGTCTTGGCTGAAAATGAACCAGAGCTCTATCCGTCCAAATCCATTTTCTTCCACTTGTCCGTTGCCGGGTCGTGGGGGCAGCTGTTGGAGCTGCCCAAATCACATTGCACCAGCCCCTATGGCTCCTCCTGCAGGTGGTGGGTCCACAGAAGGACGGCCTCATGGTTCTAACCGGGCCTGTTGGTCTCTCATAAGGGGCTTCTGAACCGCTCTTTGTCTGACCCGTCACCTACAGTATAGGACCTGTTTGCCATGCACGAAGCCCCCGACAACAGAGCTCCAGGATCACCCGGGTGCTCAAACTCCTCCACCACGTTAAAGTGGTGGTTCCAGGAAGGGACCAGAGCTCTACCCACCATATGTAAATAACAATGAGTTTGTGAGTGAATGATTTGAATATGTTTAGGTTTTAGAAAGAATTGGAAACGTATGCCAAAAGTAATTTGAATGTATGTGTCAGACCCAAACAGGGACAGGAGATGACAGTTAGCACTCATTTGCATAACGTCAGCTACAAACTGGTTTTGTTCTATGATGAACTGCAATGTCCCTGTCAAATAACTGGTTGAACCCAAAACAAACCACATGATACATTACACAGCAAATGTTCCAGTGTTAATGTGACACTGTTTGGTGTTTATATGAGTCCAACCTTCTCAGTGTTAATGTGAGTCGACTCTCTTCAGAGTTAGACTGAAGGACAGAGAATCTGACACCATGAGTGACATTAACATGACATTAAATAGAATGTGTTCTTTATTTCCAATAATAAGGCTGAGGCCTCATTGGACTTCAGTCTGTCCTAGACTGACAGGTAAAGAAGCAGGAAAATGTGTCATTCAATGAACGTCTAGGACTTCAGCTGGAAGTACATTGTCCCCGTCAAATGAACAAATAACCTAAACTAAACTAAGTACAAAACAACTATATAAGATGCACAGAGTATGCCAGAAACAGAGTGGGAAGAAGAAAAGTTCTATTAAATCCCACCTCTATTACATTTGTATCATGTTGTATCATGTAGGGCTAAAAAAGATGAAATAAACAAATGTAGCAGTAACAATTTGTAATAACTATACCTTATTTAGCCCTAATAAATGATGAATTAACACTTAATTTATCATGAACAATTGATTAGTAAAGTGTGACTAACACTTTATAACTACTACAGTTTATGCCTAATTCAAAACAAATATTTCTTCACATACGTCACTTATTCATTGTTAAGTGGTTATTAAGTGCATTTTCTCCAGTTCGGCTTTACCCAAACCTAAAAGCTTCTTAACTGGAGAGCAACTGTTGCGGTTTAAAGGTGAGGTGCGGGAGATAGACCCAAATGCAGAGCAGCTTTCCGTCAAAACTCAAATTTAATGGCACAAAACCAGGAATGAACAGGGCAAAAACAGGAGCAGGCACAAACTGGCACGACGTGAAACAAACATAAATCGGGACAAAGACAAAGGAGAATGCAGGGGGATATATACAAACACATGTAACACATTAGGGCGGGACACGTAATCAGACGAGAGGAAGGGCAAACAGGCAGACACAGACACGGACCATTAATGTCAAAATAAACACACCAGACAGAAACACAGAACCAAAACAAAACTAAATGAATCAAACCCAAACCATAACAGCAACAGTGCAACGCCTCATTTGAAAGCTAAGACCTACAAAACTGATCCTAACTTTTTTGTCATGTTGTCGTCGTGTATTTGTCACATTTTTGTTTGTGTTTCCATCCCTGTTTTCGTCGCTATTTTGATTTTGGGATTTTGGGATGACGATTATTGAGAGTGACCAAAGTAGAGATTCCGATTACTGGCCAAGCCCTATAGCAGTGGTCGGCAACGTCCGGCCCGGGGGACAACTTTGGCCCGTTGCCAATATTTGTTGGCCTGCCGGAGGATATTAAAGAAAAAAAAAAAAAAAGAAAAGCCTAACAGAGTTAATTGTTCTTTATCCGCAAATGTTTTGCCCCTGATCTTTGCTTGTGTTTGGCACAACACCATTCCACTGTTGCATTTTAACTCTAAGCAGACTAACTTCTAGGTTAAATTGTGGTTTGTCCCGATCCTCATACTTTACCTCATCCAGGCGCTACAGCGCTGCTCACACAACTGCGGCGTGCCGGTGTTACGCCGAAAACTGCATGACCGCCTAAAAATGCACCCCCTCTTCAGGGCTGCCAACTCTCACGCTTTCACCGTGAGACACACACATTTGAGTGCTTTCACACACTCTCACGCCACACTCCTCATATAATTGTTAAGAGACAGTCCTAGAAACCTTCCTGTAGTTGTTTCATCTGTGTGCGGTAAGAGAGGGTGCATTTTTCGGCGGTCATGCAGTTTTCGGCGTAACAGTGATGTCGCTGAATATTGTACTCTTTGCAAACGGAGATGACCTCGTTGCAGATGAGGCACAGAGGTTTGGCATTCACATATCCAGGTAGGATGAAACCATATGTTTGTCGCCATTCCTCCCTAAAACACCTGTTTTCACTGTCCACGTTTCTTTTTTGTCCTTTGGAAAGCAACATGTTTGTGATGCTAACTTTAGTTTTTGCTAGTGCTGTGTAACCCGCGAAAATCCGACAGACTCTGGGATAGTATTGTTTCAAACAATATTTTATTTTTACATAAAAAAATATGTATAGTTTGGGGTTATCGAGTATTGAATATCCATGCGTGAATAAATCTATTTTTTATCAATGAATCGGCTGGCCCGCCACCTATCGGCATAAAAAAATATTGGCCCGAAGCCAAGCCAACTTGCTGACCCTAAACGTACCACTGTAAGTACTTGGTAATTATCTCTGCAAGTACCAGGGATGTACTACAGTAACTACCTAGGAGTTACCGGGCCGTATTCTATGTTTTTTTTTGCGAAACTGCGGGCAAAACTGTAGATACAATAAGATAATTTAATGGCTGCATACATACTGGTGATCAAAACAATAATAGTAATACATTTTCAAAGCGATGTTCTTAAACAAATCAGTTGCTGACCAAACAAATGACATTGTATTGACTTTGGACTGATGTATATTTATGAATCTAAGGCGGCTCGTGTGTGGTGACACTTTGACCGTGAGCTCATCATGTGCCTGGATCACTCGCACCTCCACAGTTTCCCAGTTTCCTCCCGCGGTCGTCGCTCGTGGTTTTGTTAAGTGGAAATTCCCCACGAGCTTATGTGTGGATTATATAACCGCAGCAGGATAGGGCGACGCTGACGGTGCCGCCGCGCGATTGGCTCCCGGAGTCACGTGGCCACAGCGCTGCCCGTTACCATGGGAACTGTCTCTCTCCATCATCCGGCGAGATGTGATTTTGACCTAGTTTTGGGGGGATGTGGGCGCCGCGTGCAAGCACAGGTGAGGAGAGAGGAGCGAGTGGAAACCAAACATTTAAAAAAAACAGCATGACTTTATGATCACGTGACAGTTATTCAGTCGTCTTGCGTTTACGAGCAGACTAACTGTAAATTCTACTTGGTCAGCTCTTTATATTATTGTATTCAAACAGTTTTAATCATATTACACTGTTCTGTGGAGCTTCTCCCAAATACATTTATTTGGCTGTGGAGTTAAATAAGACTCTTTGCTGTATCACTGCACTGTAAAATGTAAAATGTGTTTCAACTCAAAAAAGTCATTCCAAGGGCTGCCAAGAAATTTTATGTGTAACCAATAACCATTTTACAATCTAGTCGATTTGAAATTTGAGATTCACCTCTTTCGTTCAATTGTATTCTTAGGTTGACATAACTGTTTCCAGTTGTCTGAAGTGAAAAACTTAGGTTGACACAACTGATTTAATTTGTAACTGACGTTTTTCACTTCAGACAACTGGAAACAGTTATGTCAACCTAAGAATACAATTGAACGAAAGAGGTGAATCTCAAATTTCAAATCGACTAGATTGTAAAATTGTTATTGGTTACACATAAAATTTCTTGGCAGCCCTTGGAATGAGTTTTTGAGTTGAAACAAATGTTACATTTTACAGTGTGGAAGTTCAGATGTTTTCATTTCATTTCATTAATTAATTAACATAGCAATAGGTTGCATTCACGTTATAGAATTCTATTTCAGTTGGAGGGCAGGTGCCAATACAACTCTATGGGAGAGAAACAGTTTTTGAAAGAAAAATTTACAAAAAGAAAATGTTTTCTCTGATCCTCATGTGACAATGATTGGATTCTGACATGTGAATTTCAGGTCTGAAAGTCCTTTCTACTGGCCAACATCAAGCACATGTTTCTGAATATTGTCTCCACTTTTGGACGCCTTTGTGAGGAAATAATTAGGCATATGTTCATATGTGCTGGAAGATATGACTTTGAACTTTGTGACAGCGTTTGTTTCATGTGAATTGGCCTCAGGAATTATAGAGAAATTAGCAATGATTTAAGACTATAAATCTGCATTTTGAGCGTTACTATGGTTACGGCCATGGAATTTTCAGTTGCCCTCCACCTCAATGTTAAACTATAGGCTCTTTAGAATGTTGTGATGTCACGTGAACGCAACCTATTGACCTTTGGCAAAACCACGCCCCAAAACGGTAATTGTCCAACCAGACATCCTAGCAACCGTTACTATGAAGCTAGGTCCGTCATGCAGCAGACCTCCAATGCAAAACAATGGGACATACCAGCACTGAGCAGATGCACTTTTTTTTAATGCTAACCACCAAAAACCCATCAGACAAAGAAGAAGAAGCAAAATGGTGAAGCAATCTGCCTATGGAGGATGTAAATCAGACACTAGGGACCACAAGAGTGTGTCTGGGAGAGTCCAGTTATTCCCCTTCCCAAAGCGAAAACACAACCTGAGCACTGCCTACAATGGATCAAACAATGTGGACGGCCTACGCCCAGCTAAATGTCTCCAAATTAAACAAGCATATGTCTGCTGTAAGATAAGGCTAGGGCCTGGCCGCTAGGCTAACACCTTAGCATGCTAACATCTAGCTACTGACAGTCACATAACGTTACACAAACTGGCACTGGAGCTGTAACTTTAACTGCGGTGGTGAACTTTTACAAGCCTACAGTCTCACGTGTGTTTGTCTCCCTTTATGATAAAAGTACTGTGTATTTAGTCACAGTCCTGATAACTGGTTGTAGCTGATTGTCATTGTGGCACCTGTAGGTTTAGCTAGCATTAGCTAACTTTAGCGCACCGGAGAAATGCACTGGAGAAATGTTCATATTTTTAGAAATACTAAAAATGTAAGAGAGTGCTTACCGGGCTGCAAGAGCACGACTGGTCCACAAGGCTGTGCTGTTGCATTTAAGGACGAGATCAGAAGGTTTCTCTGATATTGTTGGAGACCTGTCTGTAGCTTTAGTGTCAATAGTCCTTTATCCTTCGTTGGATCGTCTTAATATCTTGAATATATCCCTCCTCTGCAGACTGTGACCACTTTTGCCTCGATCTGGAGGATATCATGGCGGTATTGCTCCAAAAAAGGTCACTGACGTGCATGGCAATCTGTTGCACTGCCCGTGTTTTACCATTTGTTTGTCGAGCGTAGCAACAGTAACTAAGGGGGACGGGGCTCGGCGAAAGGTCAATTACATTGGACGGACCAGGTGCATTGTTTACAGTGTTATAGCACATGTGCTAATTTTCAACACCTGTCCATAGGGTTTTAGGTTACAGTCCCATCCATCCATCCGTTTTCTTCCACTTGTCCGTTGCCGGGTCGTGGGGGCAACTGTTGGAGCTGCACAAGTCACATTGCACCAGTCAGTTTTGAACCAGTCAGCTGGTGCTAGCGCTGCTGGTTCGTTATGACTACCAATACTGGTTGTGTATTTTGTAATGAATTGATACATACATACGGAGCTATTTAAGAGTACTCGAGATTTATTGATGTCTATATTGCGGTTGTGCTATATAGTTGTTGACATGTACATGAATTTATGACTTTGCTATTTTGACGTAAAGATGGTGGTTGTTTGTTGCTGATTGCGTGGTCCTGTTTGGTACAGGCCAGGTTTCCATGCTGGATGGCGAGCTAAGGCCTTGAGCCAGAGGAAAAAGCCCAAAAGACTCAAGCATCTGCCGGTGCAGTAGGAGGCGCTGCAGCCGCTCCCCCACACACACACATACGTTCGCTTAGTCTTGGCTCAATTCGGGACTTTTGTCAATGAACTGTGGACTCTGTCCCTTCAATGGTTTCCTCCAACCAAACAAACTCTGACCTATGGACTCTGCCTTTTGGTAGGTTTAATCCATCCAAATGAACTTTTATACGTAGAACAGTTGGACCCAATGTTTCAACTAATCATGTGCACTGTGTAAATATTTTGTAAATAATCCCCGCTTTCACTGTAAAAAAAAAAACACCACAACTGAGCTATACCGCAGTACTGTGTCAGATTTTCATTAAGCACCTCATTTTCTTCCGAGCCGAACCAACACTTCTGATTATCATGACTGACTATCATCACTATACAACTGCTATTCTCTAACTGCAGCACCATACATGCTACAGTTGTTTTAGTCTTCTCATTGGAGTAAGTGTGCAGGCTTTTTTCACAATTCACTGTTCACCGTAGTAGCCTTGCACCTGGTGATGTGCGTATATTTTAGCGGCTTGAAAGTCTTCTTTTAGTCAGCAAAAACATGAATTTGACAAAATATTTCAGTTGACCAAGGCTCTATGCAAGTGAGTCAGACACATCCTTCCTCTCGCTATTTTCCCAAATGAAGCTTAAGCGCAAATTCAACCTGGAAGGCCTACCTGCGACATTCATTCATCGCCTCATCACCGGCAGCTCTTCACCAATCATCCAATCACAGCCCCATCTCAAGCCACACCTTCGCAGCAGCCAATCACAGCAGCTGCTCATTCCTGCTACAGCCATTTCATCGCCTAGTCCCCTTCCTAACCTTCCTCGTCCATCACTCGGTCGTTTCCCTGCCGTGCTGCGACCCTCCTCCGCCCCTCCTCCTGTGTCTGGCCTCTGCTCAGCTCTGCTCGTCGTTGTCAACTGCCCGCCCCGGGTTTCGTCCTCTACCACCCCAGTGTCCAGACTCTGGGGGAAGACTCTAACATTCATCATAGCCATGTATTTCATATGATATTAATGCAATCTTCTGCTGAATAAGGATTTGTGTCCAATAAAACGTCCTAACACCTCTCTGTTCCTGTGAGTCTTCTCAGGTCGAAAAAGTGAGGAAATATTGCTTCCAATCCCAGCCAGCAAAACAATGTGGGCCCCGCATAGGAGTAGAAAGGGTTAAGTTTGACTTGTAAAAGGTCCAGCACACATGGGGCCTACATGGAAACTGCGGACAAAACCCATGCAGAGCCCACGTTGTTTTGCTGGCTGGGTTATATACCCTTTACCCCTATATATGTATATATTGCTATTTTACTATTCCATTTTAAACTAAGATCTTGTATTAATGATCAAATCAAATCAAATTCATTTATAGAGCACATTTCAAAAACAACTCTTGTTGACCAAAGTGCTTCACAAAAAGGTCTACAGCACAGAAATATAAGACAATTGCTGGGTTTCAGGTTCTAGAATGTGATGATGTCACAGGACCCAGTTTTTCCTATTAACTGCATTACACTTTCACAAGTCGTATCTAAAGAGAAAATGTATGAATTACAAAAATGATCATTAGTCACTGGGTCCATGATCTCTCTGTACAAGACCAAAAATGTCCTCAAAAACAAAATAATTGTACCTCTATATAATATTATAGGCCTTTAGAACGCTGTGATGTCACCTGCAACCCAGCAATACACAACACAGTATAATGTACAAGCAGCAAAGCACTAACAGCTCGGATTTTGGCAATGTTATGTGCCAGACAGTGTTGAAAGCTTTCGAGTAGAAATCTGTCTTAAGCAGGGGTTTAAATTGGTCAAGCATTGATGATGGGAGAGTGTGACCACGGTGCAAAGCCTTCTCCAGCACATCCCAAAGATTCTCAATGGGGTTAAAGGAACAGGCCACCGTTTTTCCATACTGAGATAATGTTCTTTCCTGAGCTTAGACGAGCTGTTACCTGTCTGGTCTTTGTGCATACTAACTGTGACTTGGTTCATTCGTGCACCTGGACAATTTGAAGAAATAACATACCCCTCCAGAACTGAACTCTGTTTTATATTATCGTCCACATCCGATACCACTCTCCGCGTCACTGACCTCTAACCCAAAGCCCTGCGTTTGTGCCTGTGTCCCAGATGAGCAGGAGACCTCGGGCAGCATCATCTACACGGTGGAGCTGAAGCGTTACGGAGGTCCACTGGGCATCACCATCTCAGGGACCGAGGAGCCGTTTGACCCCATCACCATCTCAGGACTCACCAAGAGAGGCCTGGCCGAGAGGTACAACAACGCCGTCTAAAAACATACCTCACGCTCAAGGCCGTATCGGGTCATTATGAAACAATGAATGAAGCCCGTATGTTGTGGTTTGAAGGTGAGGTGCGGGAGATAGACCAAAATGCAGAGCAGCTTTCCGTCAAACGAGACGAGAGGAAGGGCAAACAGGCAGACACAGACACGGACCATAAATGTCAAAATAAACACACCAGACAGAAACACAGAACCAAAATAGGGGAAACAAGACAAAACTAAATAAATCAAACCCAAACCATAACACCGTAAATGTCATTGAAATTCATTACGTTTTATTTTTACTTTTAATTTAACATTTAATTTCCAAATAATGACATCGTTCAACTATTTTCTTTCTGAGGTTAACCAAAAGTACAAATACATTCATCTTCAGTTTTGGCAAAATGTTTTTTTTTTTTTTTTTTGTTCTCAAGAGTGGCCAGTTGTATCCAATTTGCTTTTTAATATAAAAACTAGGGCCGGGATAAAATATCGTATCGGAACAGATCATAGTACCTGTTGCTATCAAGTACCACAATACTTTCAATACTATCGAGCTGTAGAAAGTTTAGCAAAATTAGAAACCAGGCTTTAAAGTTGTTTTTAACCTCTTAACCCCCACCTTAACCGAGCACATTTTCTCCAATTCAGCATTACCCAAATCTAATTTCTTGTCGCCTGGAGAGCTTATATAGGCCAGTGGAACGCCTCATTTGAAAGCTAAGACCTACATAATTGATTGAAAATTTTTCCTTGTGTTGTTGCCGCATGATCGTCACTTTTTTTGTCATATTTTTCATGCCTTTTTGACACGTTTTTGTTGCTTTTTTGTAATTTTTGTTGCTTTTTTGTCGTCATTGTTGTTGCCTTTTTGTCGCCTTTTTTGGATCTTTTTGGTGCTTTTTTGTTGCCATTTTTTCTGCTTTTTTGTACCTTTTTGTTGCTTTTTTGTCATTTTTGTTGCCTTTTTGTTGCCTTTTTTGTGTCTTTTTGTTGCTTTTTTGAGCTTTTTTGTTACTTTTTTGTATGTTTTTTGTCACCTTTTTTAAAGTTTTTTGTTGCCTTTTTGTTGCTTTTTGTAACTTTTTTGTTGCTTTTTTATTGTTTTTTTGTCGTCTTTGTTGCTTTTTTGTTACTTTTTGTTACTTTTTTGTACGTTTTTTGTCACCTTTTTAAAAGTTTGTTGTTGCCTTTTTGTTGCTTTTTTTATTGGTTTTTTGTCGTCTTTTTGTTGCTTTTTTGTAACTTTTTTGTTGCTTTTTCGTCGCCATTGTTGTTCCCTTTTTGCCGCCTTTTTGTATCTTTTTGTTGCCTCTTCGTGCCATTTTTGTAGCTTTTTTGTTACTTTTTTGTATGTTTTTTGTCACATTTTTAAAAGTTTTTTGTTGCCTTTTGTTGCTTTTTGTCTTTTTTGTTGCTTTTTCGTCGCCTTTTTTGTAGCTTTTTTTGAGCTTTTTTGTTACTTTTTTGTAAGTTTTTTGTCACCTTTTTTAAAGTTTTTTGTTGCTTTTTTGTAACTTTACTTTGTAACTTTTTTGTTACTTTTTTTTGCGTTTTCATCCAAATTTTTGTCTCGTTTTCGTCGCTATTTTGACACTTTTTTTCAAGAAGCTTTTAGCTTTGGGTAAAGCCAAACTTGAGAGAATGTGCTCTGTTCAGGTGGGAGTTAAGAGGTTAACGTGTCTGAAGTGCAATGCTTTCCAATGGGGGCCTAGCGGCTACAGTATATGGAGCAATGGCGGCCCCTAGTGTCGTCCTCACAAAGCAGAGCAGCCAGTACGTATCGGATCGGCCCCCGAGTATCGCGATACGTATCAGAACATGACAAAAGTGTATCATCCAAGCCCCAATAAAAATGTCGCTTAATTCTTCTGTTTTTCGATTTGAGTTTCAGTTTGTAGGTTAGAAATGATATAAAACAGCTAAAACAAAGTATCCTGTGGTTTCACTTCCAATTTATCTGAGCGAGCAACAATAAGCCTCTCTTGCCCCCCTTTGCTGTGCAGCTGTTTCAATAAGGAAAAGAAAAAAATAGACAGCTTGGCTAGTGTGGCCGTATTGAAGCTATGACGCGTGTTTTCACTTTGCGATGCGAGGATTAAGCTTAGCAGCAGATGGAGAGGTGAGGAAAGCATTTCCTGGATGTGTAAGACCTCAGGAGGAGCTTTTGACACAGAGGAAGATTACTCCGAAGATTTCTCAAAGATGCGCTAGCGGCTTGAAACACACAGCTCCAGGTCTGTTTTTAATGAGAGAACAACATTGTAACATGGTAAAAAGCTCCAGTAAATTTAGCATAATACCTTCCCTTTAAAAAATATAATTAAAGCAGTACTGAGTAACTCTTGCCCCTAGAGGCCATAAGCGCAACTGCAGGTGTCATAGCAAGTTACGATTTTTTACTCATTAATTGCCCGTGAGAGTAAATACTACGCTGACAGAAAAGACAAAGGGACAGAGGGATATACATCCAATTACACAATGGAGATCATTTTTTTCACTCAAACTTGGCTGTAAATACTGTTTAAGTGGCGCTAGCCCGCAGTTAGCTTTGCCCGTTAGCCTGTTAGCTTCTTCTTCTTCGTGATTCTATTAGTGTGTATTGGTTGCTCCGCCCCGGTGGCAGCCAAGTTGCAATAGGTTGTGTTCACGTGACATCACAACATTCTAAAGAGCCCATAGTTTAAAATTGAGGTGGAGGGCAACTGAAAATTCCATGGCCGTAACCATAGTAACACTCAAAATGCAGATTTATAGTCTTAAATCATTTCTCTGTAATTTCTGGGTCAATTCACATCAAACAAAAGTTGTCACAAAGTTCAAAGTCATATCTTCCAGCACATATGAACATATGTCTAATTATTTCCTCACAAAGGCGTCCAAAAGTGGAGACAATATTCAAAAACATGTGCTTGATGTTGGCCAGTAGAAAGGATTTTCAGCCCTAAAATCACATGTCAGGTTTGTGAATCCAATCACTGTCACATGAGGATCAGAGAAAACATTTGGACTTTTTATTTTTGGAAATTTCTTTCAAAAACTGTTTCTCTCCCATAGAGTTGTATTGGCACCTGCCCTCCAACTGAAATAGAATTCTATAACGTGAACGCAACCTATTGTGGTTTTCTGGCCAGAGACACCAGGGGGAGATGAAAGACCCCCAATCATCCCATTAACACTTGTATTACCCCAGAGGGACTACGGAAAGGATTCATTTAGGTAAACACGTTACTTAGTACTGCTTTAAAGGTTTTAAATAAATTTGACTTTCTGCAAAAACCCCGTGCAGAACATTCAAGGTTATTCGCACAGGAATTGCCATCAGGTTTTCTTTGTGTCTTTTATTCATCACTGGCGTCATGCTCATCTGTTTCCCCGCCCCGCATGGAAAGTGAATTGAAACGAATACCTGGGATGCATCAGCGTACAGGCATGTCATTTAGAGGCTTATGATCTTGACCCACTTTGGCCCGAGTTGAAAATAGAAACACAGTCAGCCGTGAGCCAGAGGACGCTGCGGACACTGCGGGCACTGCGGACACTGCCACAGGCTCCGGCTCATTTCAGCGATACCATGTGGTTGATAAAACACGACCAAATACGGGGGAAAACACCGGATTAAAATGTTTATTATGGATTTAATGATTAGAGCAATGACAGTGTAGCAGATAAAGGCCTGAACATGCATACATCCCAAAGACTCGCAATGGGGTTAAGATCTACACTCTGACCAAATCAAATCAATCGACCTTCGCAGACAGTGTATCATAAACATGGTGTGCCTAGATATGAATTTAATGCCACATTGAAATCTAATATTAGTTGTAAAGAAAACAATGTTCTTTAATGTATTTATTCATAATGAGTCATATTTCAGTTGTTCTGACTAAATTAATTAAGATGTACTTGAGCGTTTGACTGAGATTATTTCATTTGTTCTGAGATGTTTCTAACTCATTTGTCTTTATTTCAGGTTAATTTATTAAGCAAATTGCACTTGTTCCATTGGCAGTTTTTCCTTTCTTATTTCAAGAAAGATTACCTTAGAACTGGTCTGAAATGTCATCAAACAAGCAAAGTAAACTTGGTCCGACCAGGAAAACAAAACTTTAAAAAAACATGATTATAATATTCTCCAATCAAGTCATCTAAACCCATGCTTGATCATTACTTTTTGTAGTGTAAAAGTTCTGGCAGTTCTGAGCTTTCAAATGAGGTATAATGTAGTGAGTATAGGGCCGAAACAACTATTGCATTTTCCCAGACTATAAGTCGCTCCGGAGTATAAGTCGCACCAGCCAAAAATGCATAACGAAGAAAAAAACATATACAGTGCCTTGCGAAAGTACTAATACACCTTGAACTTTTGCACATTTTGTAATGTTTACAACCATAAACATAACGATTTTATTTTGAATTTTTTACTGAAAGTTCACACACAAGTAACAGACAACTGTGAAGTGAAAGCAAAATGATAAGGGCGGGATCTTCACTGTAGACTGTAGTTCGGTCGTGGCCGCGCCCATTAGCTCTAATGCTAACGGCCTGTCGATCTAAGTCTGGCCTTCATTAGCGTACGAGATTTAAAAAATAATAATCTTACGAAAACCAGCCTGGGTTCTTTATCTGTAACTAACCCAGCGTTACCACAGGAGGAATATCTAGCTGTAGAAAGTTTAGGAAAATTAGAAACCAGCCTTTTTGTTTTTAACGTGTCTAAAGTGCAATGCTTTCCAATGGGAGACTAGCGGCTTTATGGAGGTACTACAGCAATGGAGGACCCTAGTGTCGTTATGACAAAGCATAGCAGCCAGCGGCCATCCCGGCAGCACGTTTTTCAAGCTCTCATTTTTTTTATTTTTTTTTTTATTTTATTTTATTTTTTTTAATTAAAAATAAAAATAAATATAATCTACATATATTGTGACCAGATTTCAATGGTTTTAGCAGCCTTTCTGTTAGTACATGACTCAATGCTTTTTATATACATATCAAGTTCTTTTTGAAAAACAAAAAATACAGGGTTTTTGTTTGCAAATTTACACTTATGAATATAATATTTTGCCAAAATAATGGTTAGGTTAACAATAAACATCTTGTCAGGACTCATCAAGTCATTTGTAAAGAACCCAAGAGCAACATGTTCATAATACATTTTGTAATTGTTGCATAACTTGGAGACAAAAAGACTCGTCACATCTTTCCAAAATTCCTGAATTATTGAACAGGACCAAAATAAATGAGAAACAGTTTCAGGATGGGATCCACAAAATGTGCAATTAATGTCCAAGTCTTTCTTGAATCTTCTTATAAAATGTTTTACAGGGTAAAACTTGTGAACAATTTTTCAAGCTCTCATTTGTGAACTCGTTCCTCTAGCTGTGGCCATCTTGCTTTTAGCCCGCGATTAGCTTGTTTTCTTCATTGCAGAAAGAGTAACCTCCGCTTTCCGCCAGTCCCTTCTCATTTCTCATCCACTCCAAACTTTCTTTCTAAATTTTCAGTTGTACAGGAGTAGCACATACCTGTACACAAGCCTAGAGCTCCCCTAGTGGCTGTCAGTGTGATAATAACAATGAATGTATATATTTTGCTATATAAGTCGCACCTGAGTATATGTCGCACCCACAGCCAGACTATGAAAAAAAGTGTGAGTTATGGTCCGTAAAATACGGTAATCGATTATTTAAATAGTTGACAACTGTTTTAGTAACTGATTGATCATTTTCAAGACTGAAAAAGAGCCGAAATGACATGGAAAATTGAGTATACAAAATGAAAAACGACTTTGTTTTTCAAGTTACACTGTAGAGTGTTTTGAACATTGTAAACTTCATAAATTATCCATTCACAAAGCAGAATTAACACACTCATGCCACAGACCCTCCTCTGCTGTTCTTTCTCCAGGACGGGTGCGATCCACGTGGGAGACCGGATCTTGGCCATCAACAGTGTGAGTCTGAAGGGGAAGCCCCTGAGTGAGGCCATCCACCTGCTGCAGATGGCCGGAGAGACGGTCACGCTCAAGATCAAGAAGCAACTGGACAGTAAGGATGATCGCCATCTGTAGGTCGTGACATGAGTCCTGCATCACGTTCAGGCCCTTCTGGCAGGAATGTGTTCTCACTGCGTCTGTGCATGGGTTGTAGGGCCGGGCATATATGAAAAAGGGGGTTGGAAAGGCCGATAGTCGATTTATAGGCCGATATGATTAGTGATTTATTTTTGATTGGGTCTTTTATATCTCTCAAATAGCCTTTAGTTAAAATGTCCATTACTATATCAAAGGTTTCAATCATAGATCATGTCACTTTTATTCTCACTATTATGCACTGAAGTGTTTTTGTTGAACCAACTTTAAAGGGGGGGTATTATGTAAAATCGACTTTTTCAAGCTTTATATCATGTTATTATGTCATTCCCTCATTAAAACACATGCCTGGAGTGTTGCCTTGGCTCATTCACATATTTTTGAGTAATCAGTAAAAACTTAGACGGCAGCCATTTTAGGTGTAGCTATGCCTCAGTCCTCCTAGGAACGCCCCCACCTCCTGGAGACGCCTCTGGACCTTTCGTCACCAGCCAAGCCACCAACCACTGCTCCTCAGCTCAGCAGAGCCCCTCCCCGCACAGTGTTGTTTAGATGCCACAGCAGTGTGCTGAAGGGGGCGTGTCGGAAAGCTTCTTAAAGAGACAGAGGCCTATTTCAAGACGTTCAGTACAGCCATTTTGAGAGAGCAATTTGATTCAAGGCAGTTATTTTAATTTACTGCATATACAGACCAACAGAAGGTTACGTCATCATTGTAGTATGCTATAGACTGGTGCTATGTGATTGAAAAAAGCATAATACCCCCTCTTTAAAAAAATTACTTCAATTGGTAACACCAAATTAAATGAAGTTTATTTAAAATCTCAACGGCCACTTTAACCAAGCAAATCTTCACCAGTTTGGCATTACCCAAATCTAAAAGCCTCTCAAACGGAGCTTACAGCCTATAGGCCAGTGTAATGCCTGATGTGAAAGCTAAGGCACACAAAATTGATGTAGGATTTTTCCTCGTCACTTTTTCAACTCTTTCTGCCACTTTTTTGTTTCTGCGTTTTTGTTACATTTTGGTGACTTGTTTGTCACTTAAAAAAAAAAAAAAAAATCTAATTTTTGTTGCTTTTTTGGGACTCTTTGGTTGCATTTTAGCTGTTTCTTTGTCGCGTTTTCACGACTTCTTTGTCATTTTTTTGCCGCTTTTCTGTCACGTTTTTGTCGCGTTTTCATCCTCGTTTACGTCTCGTTTTTGTCGCTATTTTGTCGCTATTTTCAAGAAGCTTTTAGATTTGGGAAAAGCTTAATGGCAGAAGATGTGCTTGGTTAAGGTGGGGGCTAAGAGGTTAACTTATCTTCTAATGTTTAAAGCAGTACTAAGTAACTCTTGCCCCTAGAGGCCATAAGCGCAACTGCAGTTACAATTTTTTTAAACTTATTAAATGTCTTGGCGAGTAAATACTACGCTGACAGAAAAGGTGAAGGGAGAGAGGGATATTGTACATCCAGTTATACAATGGAAATATTTTTTTTCACTCAAGCTTGGCTGTAAATACCGTTTAAAGTGGCGCTAGCCCGCAGTTAGCTTTGCCTGTTAGCCTGTTAGCTTCTTCTCCGTGATTCTATTAGTGTGTATTGCTTGCTCCGCCCCGGTGGCAGTCAAGTTGCAAGCATGGTTTTCTGGCCAGAGACACCAGGGGGAGATGAAAGACCTCCCAATCATCCCATTAACACTTGTATTACCCCCAGAGGGACGACGGAAAGGATTTATTAAGGTAAACACGTTACTTAGTACTGCTTTAACAGACTGATATTTTAAAGTCAAATTTAATTGAAATGGCAGTTTGATTTAATCAAATTGGCTGCTTTACTCTAACTTAAATTACTATTTAAATTAAATTTGACTTCAGCATATCTGTTTGTTAAACATTAGAAGATAAGTTATAAAACCTATTTCTTTTAAGTTGGTTCACAAAAAACTTCTCTCAGTGCTACTGTAATTTACCTTCCTATTATGCTACTTTTTTGACACACACGGGACAAGATGGAGGCATTGGACACATTTTGAAAATGAAAAGTCAAGTTTTATGATGAAAAATCCCCAAGTAGCTATTTATCTCGTATCATTTGGAATGCATGGGCGATTTTGTAGCAGCATTTTTTCTAAGAAGAGGGAGTACTTTTCACCGCAATTTCACACCGCTTCCCGGAGCCCTCGGAGGCACAGGGAGGGCTCATTTTAACACTCTAACCCTCCTCTCTCCGATGCAAAAAGCGGCAAGTCTGTATTTCTTTTGTTCCCGAAACATTCCCGAACGTTTTGGCAAGTTCACACTGTAAAAAATACCAATTCCGGTAGCACTTATGATAAAGGGTAAAGTATATTTAAAACCCGGGACTAGACAGCACAAGACATGACACACTGTTGAGTTATTTTAGCCTCTGTTTCCAGATCCGCAATCCTCTGCACAATGCCAGTCATGCGAGGTCACATGTTGATAAAACAGCTGCTATCTCCATGTGTGACGCCGCTATTATTAAACACCGTGTGATCCAGGCGACTGCCGCTCTGGCATCTGTCATAAAAAATAACAAATGTACGTGCTCCTTTAGTTAATGGCCTTCGAAAGCTTCAATGAGCAGAGCCGAAGCGCTGCGTAACCAGAACAAAACCTGAAGTACGGGAATTAACCAGGTCAGGACCAAACCAGAGCTAGACTGGACTAAGGATGTTACAGTGTCAAAGTTAGAGAAGAGGAAACTGGGGGGGGGGAAATAAATAAAAATAATAACCTTTATGTTCGAGATAAGATTATGCTGATTCCCTTTTTCAAATTGAGTCTGCGGAACATGCAGACTCCACACAGAAAGGCCCCACCCGGAATCGAACCTGGGACCTTCTTGTCGTGAGGCGAGGGCCACGGTGTCGACCCTTCGATTACATTTGTGTGATGTCAGTTCCTTATGAAATGTGCAGTTTTTGACTTTTTAGCTAATTTTGATAGTAACAAGCGATGAACCACATAAATATTTTGAATGATGTCATACAGTGGAGGGTTGGCGGTTGGAATCCCGCAGGTGCACACTGTTGTTGTGTCCTTGGGCAAGACGCTTCACCCTCCTTGCCTCCAATGTATGACACTGGTATATGAATGAGGGTGTGAAGGTGGAAATGCGCTATATAAATGTGACCATGTACCATTTACTTTTATATAGGGATTGGCTTCACCTTCCCCGTGTCTTTGGTGAAAATCTGGAGAAAACCATGTCATTGAATTCAATATCTGCATTGGTCGTCAAAGTACTCGATTTCATTCTGACTGGTCATTAAGGCTGGGACAAAATACGTCTTTGTTGTGATACGCGTTGCCTCAGCTTTGATAATTTACGTTTTATAATTTGAAAATATGTCATTGTAAGAATTAGTTACAATGAAATGCAGGGAAAGAGCTGGTGAAGATCTTGACTGGGGCTCCTCCTGCTGGCAGCTATAGGAATCATTTTCTTAAAAAATAACTTCCAGGTAGGATACGGCGTGTGAGCAGCTCCAGCAGTGTGTGATAAACACTTCGAGCACAGAATTACTAAAAATCAATAATGCTGGACTATGGGATTTAAAAATGTGGAGGACAGTTTTTGGGTTTGAACAATTGTAATCAGGAAGTACAGAACGAGGCACTGACGCCATAGAAGAAGAAACGGCTACATTTAACAGATTTGTCCGAGGATGACTTAAAACTGCGTTAGTTTAAACAAAAGAGGATACTTTTAAAATGTGTCATTTGCAGATTTCAAACTGGTTTACTCAATGTCCAACTGATTTATATTTAATATAACCTTTGTTAACTCAACTTGTGCTTTCTTTCAATTCACTCAGGGTAAAGTATTGCAGTTCGTTATAGTGACATGTATTGTATTGGGCGCTATTTATCAGGATACGTAAATATTGTATCAATTTCTATTAAAGTGAAAGTACTGAAGTATTTGTTGTACTAAATAAGTATTCAAAGTAGAAAGTACAAATCAATTTAAATAAGTGTAATGAAAAATTACTTTGCAGCGATTGTTCACAAATGAATTTTCTGTACAGAAACAACGGGGACAAACCCTCTTCCTTGTTGTGAGTCAGTAGCATTGACAGAACATCTGCATAGCGCCACCTACTGTGCTGGAGTTTGCATTGTTACACAGTAAATATTCTAGAGTAACTTTTACTCAGTTCAGATTGTATATGGTCCTACTCTTCACAGAGTAACTGTGAGTTGACTCTCTTCAGAGTAAAACTTCAGGTTAGACAATCTGACACCATGAGTGACAGTAACATGATGTTAAACAGAATGTGTTCTTTATTTCCAATAAAGACACTGAGGCCTCATTGCACTTCAGTCTGTCACAGACATACAAGTGAAGAAGCAGGAAAATGTGTCATTTGACAATCCAACTTATTAGGTTTTCAGCAGGAAGTACAAATTAAATACTGAAATTCAAGTAAATATTTACAACTGTTTGATTAAAAGAAAGAAAGAAAAACTGTTAAAGAAAAAAAAAAACTCAAGAATTGTACCTGATGTAGGGTCATGTGTGTCCCTGTTCCTCTGAGTCAGGGTGGACCACAGCAGATGTGGACAGGACTGTGGTATCCACAGTTTTAATTTGGAGAAAATAAAATAACCCTCGAGTGCAGTCTGCTGTAACATAGACCTGTGCACATCAGTCATGGTCCACCCTGACTCAGAGGAACTGGGACACACATGGCTAATACAGGAGTCTTCTTTGTTCCCCTCGCTGTTACAAATTATTAACAGACCTTTGAACATCACCATTTACTTTTTTTATTTGCTGATAAAGTTCCTGAAGTTCTGTCTAATGCAAAACTTGCATAACTTCCTTCTCCACCTGTATGTCTGTGACAGATTGAAGTGCAATGAGGCCTCAGTGTCTTTATTTAAAATAAAGAACACATTCTGTTTAACATCATGTTACTGTCACTCATGGAGTCTGATTGTCTAACCTGAAGTTTTACTCTGAAGAGAGTCAACTCACAGTTACTCTGTGGAGAGTAGGACCATATACAATCTGAACAGAGTCAAATTTACTCTAGAATATTTACTGTGTAGGCTTTTAAAATGAACCAAACACATGGCCAAATGTATTTTTAGTTTGGATCTTTTTGTTTTGTTTATGTAGCGGAGTTGAAGGTATCATATCTATCTCAAATTCAAATATATTGGAGTAAAATATTACGTTCTCAACAAAAATATGACTCAAGTAAAGTACAGATCCTCAGAAATTCTAGTACAGTTACTTCAGTTAATTTACTCACCGACCACGTCTGAATGTCATAAATGACTTCGGGATTCAAGTTTGTAGCATTCAGCGGCTCTTTTATGATTTCTATGTTTCATACACGATCCCAATGTGTTGCCGTGGCTACGACCTTGAACTGGACGGCGTGAAATTGAACGTCGCGCGTGCTTTGTTTGTAGATTTGGATGAGAGGAAGGACGCGCGTTCGGAAATGGGTGACACCACGGAGAACGAGCTGAGCGACACGGAGGACGACCTCACCGACAGCCAGCACACCAACAAACTGTCCCCGCTCTACTCCACCGCCGTCCCCAGCGCCGACTCCACCAACGTCCCCAGTGTGGACTCGGCCATGGACTCGTGGGACGGCTCCGGGCTGGACCAGGTTTTCAGCAGCCAGGGTGAGGGGGGGATAAACAAATCTTAAAAACTTCTCGAGGATCTTTTATTGTTATACGTTTTGGAAGTATTAAGATAAGACTTTACTAATCTCACTGTGGAGAAATTCACTTATTACACCATTACATTTATTATGGACTTGACTCGACTACAGGCTCTTTAATGACTGAATATTTTATTATTATTTCACCTCAATAGAACTAACTAACTTTGTGAATCGACATTAAAGTGCATATGGAGCTTAAAGCAGAACTAAGTAACTCATGCCCCTAGAAGCCATAAGCGCCACTGCAGGTGTCGTAGCAAGTTGCGATTTTTTAACTTATTAATTGTCCGTGAGAGTAAATACTATGCTGACAGAAAAGGCGAAGGGAGAGAGGGATATCGTACATCCAATTACACAATAGTAATTTTTTCACTCAAACTTGACTGTAAATACTGTTTAAAGTGGTGCTAGCCCACAGTTAGCTTTGCCCATTAGCCGGTTAGCTTCTTCTTCGTGATTCCATTAGTGTGTATTGGTGACTCCGGTCCGGTGGCAGCCAAGTTGCACATGTGGTTTTCTGGCCAGAGACACCAGGGGGAGAAGAAAGACCCCCACAATCATCCCAGTAACACTTGTATTACCCCCAAAGGGACTACGGAAAGGATTTATTTAGGTAAACACGTTACTTAGTACTGCTTTAAAAATAGACTTTAAAAGCAACTTATTTGGGTCCCTCAGCTTTGATTTTTAAGTTGATATTTTAAGTTTTATAATGTGAAAATATGTCTCTATAAGAATTAAATAGTAATAATGAGGCGCAGGGGCTCCACCTGCTGGCAGCTATAGGAATCATTTTCTTATAAAATAACTTCCAGGTTGGATACAGCGTGTGAGCAGCTCCAGCAGTGCGTGATAAACACTTCGAGCACGGAACGGCTCAGAATCGATAATGTTGGATTATGGGCTTTCAAAATGTAGAGGGCAGTTTTGGGGTTTGAACAATAACACAGTTGAAATCAGGAAATACAGAACGAGACGCTGACACCGTAGAAGAAGAAACAGCTACATTTAACAGCTTTGTCTGAAGATTAACTCAAAACTTCGTGAATACTGTGTGAAATACTATGTCTGTCTTTAACAACTTTAAAACATGGTTTAAACCTAAAAATAATTTAAAAAAATAATCCGGTATAGAGCCGTCTAAGTGGACATATCATGCAAAATTGACTTTCTTGTTTATTTACAAGAATGAAAAATAGAGTGAAAGTTTAAATGCATTTGTAACATCCCGATTCTTAACAGGGATGAATAAGCACAATTTTCAGGTTTACTTCTTAAACATGCAGGTATGTTAATTATGAATCCAATTAATCAAACCAACTGGATCTTCTTGATCTTGAAAATCCAGTCAGTTTGATTGATTGGACTGTCATTAACACACCTGAATGTATTAACGCTTGTCCTTAAGCGCACCGGTGTTGCAGGATATACGTTAACAGCAGAAACAAATGATAAAGTTGCATATTAAAAACAAAATAGCTTTTAATACGAGACAGGGCTGTACCTTGTCATTGTGCTTGTTCATCGTCTGAATCCAATCAAAGCACATTTTATGAGTGCTGCACATATCGCTCTTCAACTGTCCTTGTTACAGTAATAAGAACAGTAAAAAAATAATTCACATTTTTGTTATTCGAGGGTCATTAAACTCCTAAAACTGATTAAAAAAATTAACCATACTTTTTACTAACAAAACATCTAAAAATGCTTTTCTTGCCGTTTCACTGTGGCACTTTGAGATTTGTTTGTCAAATGTAAAGTGCATTATAAATAAAATTCATGATTATTATTATTATTTTCATTTTTAAAATTTGTATTACTACTTCTACTTTGTGATAAACAGGTACGTACAACCAGCAGGGGGCAGGAATGGCCCTTCATCCACACGAATGGCGCAGCGCTAAACAGAGCCGCGGCAACACGCCCCCTCCTGGACGACGGAAGAACTACCCTTTCAGCGACGGAGGCTTCAGTGAAGATGACTGGGACAAACCGCCAGGGTAAAGGTTTATTCACACAGTTCAAAACCACACTGGGTACCAATTCGCCCAAAGCATTATGTTGTTATTTTACCAGATATACAGTGCCTTGCGAAAGTACTCGGCCCCCTTGAACTTTTCGGGCCGAATACTTTCGCAAGGCACTGTAAGTCCTCCAGCCCTGACCCAACTCTTACAGGCTAGGGAAAAGTCCTCCAGGCAGGGGCTAAGTTCCCCAGCCCGGTCCTAACACCTCCTGCCCGGCCCAAACACCTCCAGGCTGGGCCTTAGTCCTCCAGCCCTGACCCAACACCTCCAGGCCGGGGCTACAGTGCCTTGCGAAAGTACTCGGCCCCCTTGAACTTTTCGGGCCGAATACTTTCGCAAGGTACTGTAAGTTGATGTTTTTGTCTTTCAAACGTTCAACGGTTTGAACCCAGAATGAGCCTGGTTGTCATGAATGATGTCACACTTAACAACTCAATAGATACAGACGGCATTGCGTCATAGAAAGGGGCGTGGTTTTGCCAAGTGGGAAAAGAGAATCTTTTGGGAAAAGCAATTTTCCACTCTTTTCAGCCATTTATGAACTTATTAATCACACACAAATGAAGTCAAGTCTAAATCGGGTCCATATGGATATTTTTTCACAGCAGATTGTTCAGTAGAAGTGAAAAAATGGCAGTCATAGCTAGCGTTAGCATGTAGCATGATGCTAACATTCTCCGTTATTTATGTATTTATGGGCTGTTGAACCACTTTGCTCCTCCCCATGTCTTTGTATCTTAACTGGGTGGAAAACTATATAAATAATTCTGCATTTGTTAAAGTAGTTTTTGAATAATTGGAGAAAGTTAAGATTTTTCGCCACTTTGTTTCCCCCCTTAACTGTTTCAAACATGACCATATATGGGCGATTCCACAGATGCCATCTGTATCGATAGGTTGCGTTCACGTGACATCACAACATCGTAAAGAGCCAATCATTTATATTGCACGTTTGCACTGCACTGTTTGGATAAATCCATCCTTAATTAATATATTTAATTCACACCCATTGGGAAAGATACAGATTTTACTGTAATGAGGAAAAGTTTTCTCATCCCAATGGTTTACCATGGCAATACCCAATCTAGAGTCATATCAAAGCGCTGTGTCTAACATTCAGTGGGAGGAAAAAGTATGTGAACCCTTTGGAATTTCTTACAGGACATTTCTGCCTAAATTTATCATAAAGTGTGGTCTGATCTTTATAAAAGTCACAAGAATGAATAAACAGTGTCTGCCTTTACTAATACCACCCAAACAAATACATGTTGTCATATTTTTATTAACATGTACACATTCACTGGAGAAATTCCAAAGGGTTGACATACTTTTTCCTCCTACTGTACATTAAATGCCATTGTCCGTGTCAAGTTGGGCATTAAGAGCGTGTTTATAATTGCTTGCATGTTTTTGTGACGCAGCGACATGTAAACTGGAATGCTCGGTGCGGCTTTGAAATAATGCTTGCTCGACATCTGTCTGTAAATAAAGCAAGTGCGTCTTGATCGAGCGGTTTCAATCTGAGAGGCTAAACCCAGATTAAAGGAGCAGCACTAATCAACGCAGCCTGTGCATTCACAATAATTACATCGCTCATGCAACTGCCGCGCTAATCTCCAACAACACTTCTTAAGCCCCATGGGAACTTTGGCTTCACTGGGGAGACATGCATGGTTCAAATGTTTTAGAGTTAGGAGAGCGTTTACATGATCAAAAACAGACGTAATACAGAGAACCAGATGTTTACATACACTTCATAAAAAGACACATTTGCATTTTTTTCCCCTCACTGTCTGACATGAAACCAGAATTAACTTTTAATTTTTAGGTCAATTAGAATTTTGAAGATTATTTATATTTGTCAAATTTCAGAAGAATGAGAGATAGATCTTTTTTAGAAGGGTTTTTGTTACTTTTTATAAAAGTTTACATACATTTCATTAATATTTGGTAGCATTGCCTTTAAACTGTATAACTTGGGCCAGACGTTGTGGATTTCCTTCCACAAGCTTCTCACAATTGTTGACATGAATTTTGGTCCATTCCTCCAAACAGAACTGGTGTAACTGAGCCAAATTTGTAGGCCATCTTGTGTGACTATGCCTTTTCAGCTCTGCCCATACATTTTCAACTGGATTGAGATCAGGACTTTGTGACGACCACTTCAAAACATTGACTTTGTTATCCTTCTAACCAGTATAGGCCATATGCTTTAGGAATTGTCCATTTGGAAGACCCATCTGCGCCCAAGCTTTAACTTCTTGGCTGATGTCTTGAGATGTTGCTCCAACATTTCCACATAGTGTTGTTTCTTCATGATGTCATCTATTTAGTGAAGTGCACCAGTCCTTCCTGCAGCAAAACAACCCCACAGCATGATGCTGCCACCCCCGTAATTCACAGTTGGGATGGTGTTCTCAGGCTTGCGATTCACCCTTTTTCCTCCAAACTTGACGATGTCAGTTTCAGCCAGCATCTTCACCAGGTCTTTTGCATTTGTTCTTGGGTTGATATTCACATTTCAGACCACAGCACGTTCATCTCTGGGACACAGAACCTGGCTTCTTTCTGACCTGTATGATGGTCATTGTTTCAACCAACAAACCTGGCAACTTCTGTCTTGAAGTGTCTTGAAATAGCATGTTGAAGTACTTAACAAATAGAGCCGTCTATCTGAAGTATTTTTGTCCCATTCCGAACGTACATTGAAACAGCCATTGCAATTCGTGTTGAATTCTCCTGGGCATTTTTGTAATGAATACATTTTCTTGTAAAAGTGTAATGCAGTTAATAGGAAAAACGATTTTTGCCATCAGACCTAACCACTTTTCAAAGGAAGGATTGTTGCTGGATTTAAGTTAATAACTTGAGTTATTATGCGACATCCTGTTCGGAAAGCGAGTCTGCACACGAGAGTTTGCTCATAAGAGAATCCATCCTTTGGAAAAAATACCTAACACACAAAGTCCGGGATTTTTATGCCATGCAAGATCGAACAGTTTGTTGAGAAATTGAATTAACTTGTCCCAAACAAAGTTAACTTAATCACATTCATGCCACATACAGTTTGTATCATTGTACCGGTAGTTTGGTTGCATTGCCAACAGTTGGCATTATTCTGCTTGGGGTCCAGTTGCATTGATTTAAGATTTTATAATTGATTAATTGAGATTGATATTAATATTGATAATTAATGATAATTAAACCCAAATTAAATTATATTGAGGATAGTAATGACAACTGGGAAGTAGCAAGATCTCAGAGTATAATATGTATGAATGCACCTTTATAACATAAAAGTAGCACATTCTTTTGTTCTTTATTTTGCTGTTGTTTTTGTCTTATTCTTCATCATTTATTGTTACTTTGCCCTATGTTCCTTTGTTTATGATTTGCTACCTTGTAAATATTAAATGTAATGTTACTATTTTTATTTTGGGGTGGGCGCTTATAAGCCTTTGGCTTCAGCCCACTCCCTTTGAGCAGGTTAACTGCTCAAACAAATAAATAAACTAAACTAAACTAGATTGAACCTCGCTTGATACTTTGAAGCAGATAATTCTTTGCCAATTGCTCCAGTTCCATATCTTCTCCTATGTCCATCTCTCAGGCAGTTTTAAGGCCCTGGTGGTTAGCGGCATTGGCTATTCTGGCTGGCAAGGCTACAACTGTACAGCACAGATGATGACTCAGGAACTTCTTTCAATATGGGAAAGAAGAATGGGAAATGTACACGGAAAAAGTGAAAAATCAGGTCAGAAATCTAGGAGTAATCATGGACTCAAAGCAATAACAGCTTTTTACCATCTGAAAAACATTGCTAAGATCAGAGGAATAGTGTTTGATTGATTGATTGTTTATTCCGAGTTCAATGTACATTACATACACATTTTTTTTTTCATTAACATGTGCTACTTTTATGAGCTTTGGAAATGCGTTTATGACATTTCCACATGCTTCCATATATACATGCATAACACTGTACAAAAAACTTGAAAAGGAGTGGGAGGAAGTAAACTTATAAGTAGGGATGGGTATCGTTAAGGATTTATCGATACTACTACTCTTATCGATACTCCTTATCGATCCGGTACTTTAACGGTACTCTTATCGGTACTTTAACAAAAAAATATACTATATATAGGTAGATTGAGACTACCGTATACGTAGGCATTAATCCTTGGTCTATATTATTTATTTATTACTCTACATTTCATTTCCACTTTGCGCATACACTTAATATATGGGAGTTAAAATACTTCACTTATGTCGCTTTTTTTTTTTAATCATTATTATTGTCTAGTAAATCAAGGCTGTTGGTTAGATTTGGCTGTAGCTCCAAATGAGTCCAAATGTGCAGTAAAATAATGAATTGTTTTCTGCCTCTCAGCTTGTGTCCAGTGGGGTCGACACCGGCTCGCGCTGACGTGCACGTGGGAGCGCGCACGCATGTGCACGTACACGCCACTGTGTACGCCGTTTGTGGAAAAATAGACTCCACCCGAAACTCTTTAGTTTGGGTATTTGTGAAAGAAGAAAAGTGCGAGTGGCTCGTCTGTCTGTTCAATACGAAGTCGTTACGTTTCGCTTTTTTACCGCGGGTTAGCGGTAGCAGCTCGTAACACCGCGTGTCTTTCCCACGCGCACCTGTCTCACTGCACATGGCTGTGGAGGGGAGACAGGGCAGTGGCAGAGCGCAGGGATGGGGGGACACCCTGCACTTTCGTGTGGGGTAGCGGGGATGAACAGATCCGATGCAGCGAACGCATCCATGAGGGCGGAGTGATTATTTGAGCGCAGCAGCCCCGTTAAGAAGACCATTAAGGCTGGAGCTTATCGGTCTGGGTGGACCGGCACACGTGAGCCCTGGGGCCGTTATGATACCGGGGTTCGGTACCCATCCCTACTTATAAGTTCCCACCCCTGTATGTATCATAGATCATATCATAGTGTTGATACCAGACTTAGAGAGACTTATCCATGCATTTGTCTCCAGCAGGTTAGACTACTGTAATGGCCTGCTGTTAGAGCTGCAGTACATCCAGCACCAGGAAATACGAGCATATTAGTCCAGTGCTCCGGTCTCTGCACTGGCTTCCTGTCGCTCAGAGAATAGACTTTAAAACAACTCTGCACCAAAATCCATCTCTGACATGTTAGAGCCGTATGAACCATCTCGGGCCCTGAGGACTTCAGGGAGGGGTCTCCTGGTGGTTCCCAGAGTCAATAATAAACACGGTGAGGCTAAAATCCGGAACACCAACGACTCTGACAATGTTCAAATCCAGGCTGAAAACAGCTCTTTTTACCCGTGCATATGACAACTGAAAGTATTTTATCTGCCCTCTTGCTTTTTACTGTCATTGATTAATTTTTATATTGATGTTTTATGGATTGATTTTTTTTTTTTTTTATGCAACTGTGAAGCACTTTGAATTGCCTTGTGTCCAAATTGTGCTCTACAAATAAACTTGCCTTGCCCACTACCAGAACCAGACGGGTTTCAACGAAAGCGGGTCTGTCGAGCTCCATCGGATTTCTGACTCTTTGCATAGAATAGAAAACAGTGGATGTGCTGGCGTGACAGTTTACTGTAAATGACCAAGGCCTGTCATCAGATCCGCGCCTGTATTTTCTGTACAATATCGTGCTTTGGCCTAAGCTGTGTGTGAATGCCTCTGTGCCAGTGATGAGTAATGAGGAGGTTAAGCCTGTACTCCAGAGCTGCAGTTATGTAAGTGAGCGAAGCCCAGGGAAGACTCCACTGCACTGTACTGAGCAAATGAAATTATCCAGCCAGACCGCTGTGTGCGTGTTAAAGATTAGTCATGAGCAAGCGCACATAATCAAGTACAGATGCAGGGAAAAGAATTTGCATTGTGTTGGCCTTTGAGTACACTTTTATGCATGAGTTGGCAAAGGTCTCATGAAGGTCAAATTTGGGACTCTACAGGAGCAATTTTCTGGTGAACTTTTTGACTTAGTGACCGTGTTACAGTATTAAGTCTTTCCTTTAACTCTAAACAGTTTTTGTATGTTTCGTTTCCCTGGCAGTTTCCTGAACCAGACTGACGGGATCATGTTGGACCCTGAGGACAGCTTCTGGTGCCAGGCACTGGAGGATCTGGAGACGTGTGGACAGTCTGAGATGCTCCGAGAGATAGAGGTTTGATGGAAAAATCCGTAACCTTTCTGTTGGCCTTACCTTTGTTTTACTGTGCGTTTCTTTATTCATTTACAACCTGTATAAGGCTGTGTCTGTTTTTCCCGATTGTGCTAAAAGTAGCTCGACTGACCGCACGTGCATATCTCATTATATTCGGACAAACAGTCTGTCCGTCTCCATTGTATTTCCACTGCGCTCGCTACAATCAACTAGAATTTCCGTGTCAATATCAGCTGAATAAGAGACACTCAAACCACAGATAAATGGTGACAACAAAGCACTAGCTATGGTTTGTGCTGTAGCGATTCAAGACACTCTGATAAGGTCTAATGAAACGAGTTCCATCCCATTCGTGAAAAACCAAAGCGTGACATCGAGAAATAAGCGGTGTAGCATCGTGCTTGTGTTCAGTGGAATTTCTCGCATGAAAATGTCAAAAGCTTCTGTTATCGATGTGTCCTCAAATTGCACGCAAACTGAGACCAAACTATCGTGAACCGCTACTGATTCATTTTCTTTGGGCAAAAGTTTCAAATTGATACCTTCTGTAGCGCCTTAAGGAAATTAAAGGAGGAGATGGTGCGGGGCTAATACTGCCGGTTACCATTACCAGAATCATGTAACACGTAGAACAAACTCTTCCCTCTTCTTCAGGCGTCCATAATGACCGGCACAGCCATCAGTTTAGGAGTGGATGGGAACAAGCCTCCTCCGGAGCCGATCCTGAGCCACAACAGGATGAGCCCTCTGAGGAGGAACTCTCTGCTGCACCCGGGGGCTCTCCTGCACCTGCACGACGAGGCCCACCTGCTCGAAGAGGCCCAGCTACACCACGGCAAGTCAAGAGTTTACACTAAAACACCGTATCCACTCTTTTGTGACCGGTAGATACATTTTTAGATACATCTGCCAGCAGAAAAAATACAATATGAAATGTTGCCATCCATCCAGCTCAAATGTCTTGTTTCTATCTAGTTCTATCTAGTGAGAATATGTAAAAACAAAGGCCCGTTCATAGTCCCTCTGGGGGTAATACAAGTGTTAATGGGATGATTGGGGGTCTTTCATCTCCCCCGGTGTTTCTGGCCAGAAAACCACAACTGCAACTTAGCCTGCACCGGGTCGGAGGCCCCAATGCACACTAATGGAGTCACGAAGAAGAACTAACAGGCTAACGGACAAAGCTAACTGTGGGCTAGCGCCACCTAAACAGTATTTACAGCCAAGTTTGAGTGAAAAAAATTATTTCCATTGTGTAATTGTACAATATCCCTCTCTCCCTTTGTCTCTTCTGTGAGCGTAGTATTTACTCTCACGGACAATTAATGAGTGAAAAAAAAGCAACATGCTACGACACCTGCAGTGGCGCTCATGGCCTGGTGGCGCAGTGGTTAGCGCTCATGCTTCACTGCAAGAAGGTCCAGGGTTCGCTCCCTGCATGTTCTCCCCGTGTCTGCGTAGGGTTCCTTCTTGTACTCTAGTTACTCCTATTACTAAAAATATGTACAATAGGCCAGAATGAATGAGAGTATGAGGGGTGGTCCGAGGGCCGATTGGTAGCCTCACCTCTGTCCGTCTACCCCATCGGCGGCTGAGGCTACAAAAGTAGTTTACCGTAGCGTGAATGAATAATGATTGTGGTGCTTTGAGAAACTTGGTAATTCAAGCTTGTAAAGTGCAATACAAGTGTAAGCCATTATCATTCTTACACTGAAAAAAATCATATCTAGATAAATTAAAATTACTTGAATTAAGAATATTTTACCCTAATTTGAGTCATTTTGACTTTCCAATTAGACCAATCTGCCAAAGGAATGAGTATTTATGCACTTAAAATTAAGTAAAATTTCAAGTAAAATTTGTTTTGTTATCTAATTATAAGAACATTAATATAGTTGTTCTTGTTTTATGTGCAAAAATGCTTGTTCCATTGGCAGATAATTATACTTACCTACTAAAATCAAGAGAAAATATTATTCGAGTAAATTTGACACATTTTTAGATTACTTTTTGTAGTGTGAACAGTGCTTCAGACAGTGCAGGGACATTATCTCCATGCAAGCAAGCGTTCCCATGGCCTTGACCTCCAAGAATGTCATATAAAACCTAGAAGAAAGCGTCACTTCGAACGATGAATTAACGGCTGCAGGATAAGGCTTGGGAACTTCCTTGTGTGAAAAGGGGTTGGTGGGGGTGATGTTAAGGAGGATCACAGTGGGGTGGGAGACGGCCTTAAGGGGATGTGGATGGGAAGTTTGTGTCCACACCTGTGTTTGAGAGACGCCTTCCCCGGGCAACGGATCTCTCTGAGAGGGGACGTGCTCGCCTCTTTCAGCCCCCTGTGATTATTTCCTGTGTGGTAATCTCCATATTTGAACTAAATAAATATCTCCTCCTGCAGATGGCCTTCTGTCCGACCCTCTGTTCCTGCAGGATGGTCTGATGCACCAGGGGCCGCACCTGCGTCAGGAGGCCCAGTCTCCGCTGCACTTCCAGGACCCCAAAGCCAAGGCCTCGCTGCGCGTCTCGGAGCGGACCTGGGAGTCACGGAGGATCAAAGAGGAGATGCAGGGGATCGTCTCCCCAACACCGCTGGAGCTGCACAAGGTGAGTCACCCGAGATTTCTGTTGCTACTAATACATGTTGAAAACTTTTACTGGATTTTTGCGGGTTGGTGTGATTTTAATCTGTAAAGCACTTTGTGTTACATTTTGTATGAAAAGTGCTTTATAAATAAAGTGTAATATGATCAAAAGTCAGTTTGGTTAAAATGTATGTGCTCCATTTGTATTTATGTGAACAAAAACAATTAGGTTTAGGGCCTTTAAAGCAGAACTAACAAACTCGTGCCCCTAGAGCCCATAAGCGCCACTGCAGGTATCGTAGTATGTTTTTTTTTTTTACTCATTAATTGTCCGTGAGAGTAAATACTACACAGACAGAAAAGACAAAGGGAGAGAGGGATATTGTACATTGTGCCACAACCCACTTACACAATGGAGATTATTTTTGTCAAACTTGGCTGTAAATACTGCTAAAGTGGCGCTAGCCCGTAGTTAGCTTTGCCGGTTAGCCTGTTAGCTTCATCTTCATGATTCCATTAGTGTGTATTGCGCCTCCGGGTCGGAGCAGGGAAAGTTGCAAGCATGGTTTTCTGGACAGAGACACCAGGGGGAGATGAAAGACCCCCTAGTCATCCCATTAACACTTGTATTACCCCCAGAGGGACTACGGAAAGGATTTATTAAGGTAAACAAGTTACTTAGTTCTGCTTTAATGTAAGTTGACGCGCCAAACATGAAAATCAAATACTGTTACCTTGTATCTGTATCCAGCATCTAAAATGTTAAAAACATGAGACAAAATTGTCTGTTGGAACATTATACTTGATTAGATCTAAAAAAAAAAATAATAATAATAAAAACTTCAGACTTAATAACATAAGTATACGTTCTGTGAAAGAATTAGACAAAGCATGTCCTGAGGCTTTTTGGGTTGGCTGCCCGTGCTTTGGTAAACTGCCAGACTGCCTGTGATCCAGTGCTGTTTAATGTTCCCTGTCTACTGGGAACATATATAATGTCTCTATATAGGCCTGCTATTATTGAGTGTTACATAACAGTAACAGAAACCCCCTCTGTGTGAGTGAGGCAGAGACTCTTCACTCCAGACCACCTTATGTTAAACTTCATGAACTCAACCTTCAATTCAGACTTAGGCTTGTTCTTAGAAAAAAAAACCTGGCCTGGCCTGGCCTGATCCTTTAAATGACTCATGCCCTTCCTAAGTGACTCAATCAACTAAATAAAAAGCGGCACGAAACCGTTCAGTAATCTGTTTTATTTGTCATTCTGACCTTTCTTTTCCCCCATAGGTGACAGTGATAAAGGACCCAGAGAGCGACGACTTTGGGTTCAGTGTGTCTGACGGGTTTTTAGAGAAGGGGGTTTACGTGAACATGATCCGAGCGGACGGCCCGGCGGACAGAGCAGGCCTTAGACCTTACGACCGGATACTGCAGGTGAGGGGACGGCTTCACAAAGGCCTTGATCAGACAATCTCAGACACATGAGTCAAACTAACAATTACAAGTATTTAACAATGTTACCGTGCTCCCTTATTAAAAGTTCACCTGTTTCATTCATGCACAAGTTTATTCATGACCCTCGGAGGTAATTTGGTAATGGATGGTAATTTATAAACTTGAGCATGAATTAAACAGGCGAATATTTAAGTTGTTTGATTTGTGTGGTGTTTTTTTTATACTAGCTGTTTAGCTCTGTGATAAAAAGTCCATTCCAATAAACAGACGTTTTCTGCAGTCAAGAATTTACATCGAACCTCTTAACCCCCACCAGAACCGAGCGCATTCTCTCCAGTTTGGCATTACCCAAATCTAAACGCTTCTTGAAAGAAATGCGTCAAAATAGCGACAAAAGTGAGGATGAAAACGCAAGAAAAACAGTGAGAATAACTCAAGAAAAAAGTGATAAAAACTCAAGAAAAAAAGTGATAAAAACTCAAGAAAAAAAGTGATAAAAATTCAAGAAAAAGGTGAGAAAAACTCAAGAAAAAAAGTTATGAAAACTCGAGAAAAAAAGTGATAAAAACTCAAGAAAAAAAGTGATAAAAACTCAAGAAAAAAAGTGATAAAAACTCAAGAAAAAAAGTGATAAAAACTCAAGAAAAAAGTGATAAAAACTCAAGAAATAAAGTGACAAAAACTCAAGAAATAAAGTGACAAAAACTCAAGAAAAAAAGTGAGAAAAACTCAATAAAGTGAGAAAAACTCAAGAAAAAAGTGATGAAAACTCAAGAAAAAAGTGATAAAAACTCAAGAAAAAGTGAGAAAAACTCAAGAAATAAAGTGAGAAAAACTCAAGAAAAAAAGTGAGAAAAACTCAATAAAGTGAGAAAAACTCAAGAAAAAAAGTGATGAAAATTCAAGAAAAAGTGAGAAAAACTCAAGAAAAAAGTGAGAAAAACGCAAGAAAAAAGTTTATTGAGCAAAATTCAATAAAGTGATGAGCCAGGCTGTAAGCTCTAGATCCGGATAATACCAACTGGAAAAAATGGTTAAGGTGGGGGGTAAGACGTAGCCAGTGACTTCCCATCAGTATCTCAATATTTTCTTGAACTATTCAGTGATCTTGCCCAGAGCCTATTTGTGTCTCAAGCTTCACATCCACAGCAGTAAACTATTGCCTAATTCTTACTCTCTCGCAGGTAAACCATGTGAGAACTCGTGACTTTGACTGTTGCTTGGCCGTCCCGCTCATCACCGAGGCCGGAGACAGACTGGAGCTGGTCATCAGCAGAAACCCGATGAACTGTGACGACAGAGAGGACAACAACAACACACTACAGCGCCCCCTAGATCTGTAACACTGCATCCACCACGTAACATGGCATATCTGCAATAATGGGACTTCGACACTACTGCATGCCCCTCCTGTCCAAACCTCTGTACGCCAACGCAAGTAAGGAAATGCTAGGTGAGGTTGTGTTTTTTTTACCGTCGTGCAACATCTACTGTACTTGGCACTTTAAGGAACATATTGAAAGGTGCAGCATTTTGGTTGGTTTTTTGTTTGTTTGTTTTTTGCCTTTTAATTCACTTCCCTCATCAGATACGGGTTTTCTTTCTATTCCACTTTGAGTAATGCTTTGTTCTCTGGTGCCGAGTTTCTCCAAAGCCCTGGCCAACTCAGAGAAGCAGTGTCTGTCATTTCCTTACAACTGTTTTGGTTTTACTGATAGTAAAATGGCAAAATATGAAGAAAACAGCTTTGATAATTGTTGTTATTCAAAGTAGGAACAGCAATTATCTGAAACACCTCTTGTTTCCGATGTAAAGCGTGCGACGCCGTCGTAGAAAAGACCAAGATGAGACAAGTTCCCGGTCCATAACAATAAGGTCCATTCATATGTTTTCATGTCCAACTATTTATTACATTTACCTTGATATGATGTTAATACAATATTTTAAAAATTTTGCCATAATAGAACATTGTTTATTTATTTTGTCCTCCTGTATTATTGTAAACTCAGAGAAGTATGAGAACACTGTGCATCTAAATATAAAACATTTGTATTACTTTCGTGAACTTTCAGGCGAGTTTTCTAGTGAAACGTGCCTATAAACCATAGACTGTAGAATTAATAGACAGATTCTGCTCACTCCTCCCCATTTACCATAATGACCACGTTCGACGGGGAAATCATGGCGGATTTACCGAATCCTCCTTCCCTGCTGCGACAGAGCATGTTCCTAAAAAGGGCATAAGGGCAGGATCTTCACTGTAGACTCGGCCCTCGCGGGGCACGTAGTTCGGTCTGCGCTATTAGCTCTAATGCTAACGGCCTGTTAATCAAAGTCTGGCCCTCATTAGTATATGAAATTTCTAAAATGTTTCTTACGAAAATCCGCCTGGTTTCTTTAATTGTAACTAACCCAGCGTTATCACAGGAGGAATATCTAGCTATAGGAAGTTTTAAAAAGTAGACACCAGGCTTTACAAGGCAAGGGAAGGCAAGTTTATTTGTAGAGCACAATTCATACACAAGGCAATTGAAAGTGCTTCACAGTTGCATAACATTACAAAAAAATCATACATACATAAAATCAATCAATAAAACATCAACATAAAGTTAATCAATTACAGTAAAAGGCAGTTGTTTAGAACGTGTCGAAAGTGCAATGCTTTCTAATGGGAAACTAGCTTGTTTTGCCGCCCACATATGAAGGTACTGCAGCAATGGCGGCCCCTAGCGCTGCGCGGTCACAAATGGCGTCGTTGCACATAGCGCGAACCGGCCGCGCACGCCACGATCTACGTGCACGTATCGACACTAGCCCGCAGACCTTTCTGTTTCCACCACACACACACATGCATTTGTTGTAGGCGGAGTCACACGCTGTACAGATCGTCATTAAAAGTTTTGTAAGCCGCGATGAGAACAAATGTGGACAAATGTTGCCTTCTGGTGGGAGTTATGGAATCATTCAGAGGTGCCAGGCTGTATTAAAACAGAAAAGAAACTGCTAAACTACGAACTATGAAGGTAAGCTACATGCAAATGTTATGCTAACACCAGCTAAAGCTGCGCTAACAGTGGCTAAATGCTATTATCGGCAAAATCCCCTTTTAGCACAGCGGTATGATGTTGTGATCTGTTGTGATATTAAATCCGTATGACCTGCGTGTCAACAGTGAGGGCTGTCCACTCTCTCGTGGCCAATCAGAGGCCAGCAGTCTGTTCACGTCACATCAGACACGGGTTAGCCCGCTTTGGCTACAGCCAGAGGTCGGGCCCAAAACCTATATCTGGTCAGACCGGTTTGGCACTGGCCTTTGTTATGGAAAAGCTCGACAAAGCGGGTGAAAGAGCCATTCGGCTGACAAGCGCCTGCATGTGGAAAAGAGCCTAAAGCAGAGCAACCAGCGGCCATTGCTATTTTCGGCGTACTCGTTTATGGAGGATAAAACGAGTACGCCGATTTTAAGTGGCTCGACCACTTAAAATCAATAAACGTTTTATTCCCTGAACAATACAATTCTAAACACAAGTTAGAGCGCTAAATCTGTCCCTAGTAGCATGCAACACGGCGGCTTACTCGGGGCGATCCAGATCCCTAGCGCTTGAACAATATATAGAAAAACAGTTAATGAATATGCGTGACTGGGGCGTAGAGCCAGGCGGTGCTCCTGGAATGTCCTTCTCATCACTTTCTTATCTCAATCTGACTCCATATATGGTATTGTCTTCAGGCTGCTGCCAAGACTCCGCGTCAGCACAGCGCATCCCTGTAACTTTCCACAGTCCAACAATAGAACAAAGAATGTCGCGGCAGCGTGTGAAGTGCGAAGGCCTAAACCACCCAGGTTAATCTGAAACTCAAGGCACATGATTAATACATCAACACAGTTATATATGAAATCAATAAAGCCTAGTATGGTAAAAATATGTATACAAATATTTCCACATTGTATACAAATATTTCCACACTATAAACTCGTCCCTGTGAAGAATGGTATGATACAAACATGTTAGGAAAGTTAGGAACAAATTTGAACCACTAAAACTAAAATTTAAATTGAATGGCTTCATAAATAAACAAAAACAAAAACAGGTATAGGGCCTTTAATATACTTTAAGGTGTTATTACAATATCAGATAAACACAATTGTTTATATTGTAATACAGTGGGAGGAAAACGTATGTGAACCCTTTGGAATTTCTCCTGTGAATATTTACATGTTATGGCCAATATCAATATGACAACATGTAATTGTTTGGGTGGTATTAGTTTAACCCTTTATAGGGCACTCATTGAAATACTTTGACATAAATAATTTCAAAATAAGAGTGTTATTGAGGGACATAACACAAATTCCTTTGAAAAGTGGTTAGGTCTGATGGCAAAAATCTCTGGCTATGAAAGGGTGACATAGGCTCAAACAAAGACAGGACGTTTTCAATATTACATGGACACTGTTTGAGGATAACATTAAAGGGATATTTCAGGATTTTTGACATAGGGCCTCATTTCCTAGTTATCCAGAGTGTTATTGATGTCTGGAGATATTGTTTTCTTAAATTCATGGAGTTCTTATATTTGAAGAGTTTAGTGGCGCTAGGCTAACGCATTTCTATGGTATTAAAAACAGTCTGTCACAGTGCACCTGAGGTAAATCACTTATAACACCAGACTACCCATATAAATGTCTGTGTTAATAGAATATTTTTTTGAAATATAACTGACCTTGTATCACATGAATTACCGCATTTTGAGGGACTATTTTCTCGAGGATCACTCCGCCGCTGCGTTAGCTTACAGCCACGAAGCTGATGCTGCTCAAATATAAGTTATTTTAAATGCAAAATGGTTATAATTATTCTATCGACACAGACATTTATATGGTTAGTCTGGCGTTATAAGTGATTTACCTCAGGTGCACTGTGGAGTGGGTCAGACTGTTTTTAATGCAGGGTTGCTGATACCATAGAAATGCGTTAGCCTAGCATTAGCCTAGCGCCACTAAGCTCTTCAAATATAAGAACTGCATGAATTTAAGAAAAAAATATCTCCAGACATCAACAACACTCTGGATAACTAGGAAATGAGGCCCTATGTCAAAAATCCTGAAATATCCCTTTAATGTGAGAAAATTAAACTGAGCGAAGTTCCCATATTTGGTTCCTCTCCCTAAACTGGTAAAAAAAAAAGACTGTAAACGAAGTTACCATATTTAGTCAATTGCCCTTTAAGGGGTAAAAAATACAAGAGGTTTATATCTAAAACATACAAAAAGTACTTTCAGGTCTCGGGGGGTGCTGGTATTCAGGAGACGTTGTGTTTTGTGATATTGATGTTTGAATGATCACACCTCTCATAGGCAAGAGCTTTTGTCATGTGATTGTGCTTTATGTGCAGTGGGCGGGGTCAGTCGCCTCCAATATTGTTTGCCTAAAAATTTGACTAAAAATATTTTGCAACGGGCATGTCCAAATATGGACAAAACGAATTACCTTTAGGTTTACGTATGATCAAATATGGTGCCTGCCTTTTTCATGCTGTAATTCCACTTATTTCAAGTCCTCCAAAACCAACACATGTTTCATCACTGAGCACTTAGCATTTATTCACCATAAAATGTGTGAGTTTCATCAACTTACCATGGTTAGTTTTACAGTTATATAAAGAAATGTACCATGAGTTCAACCAGACTTGGGTCTTTTTCAGACTTCATAGAAAACAAGAAGTTGAGAGCGTCTCTGCTGATTGGTCAAATGCCACAGAGGCGGGATCTGTGATGTAGGGTGATCTCCTCTGATTGGCTGAGTGAGGACCACATACTTCTTTACCTTATACTGATGTGCAGCAGGGAGGCCAAAATAGTCACTTGCCTTATAAAGGGTTAAGCAGAAACTGTTTACTCATTCTTGTGATTTTCATAAAGATCAGGCCACATTTTCTGACCAATGAGGGCTGAAATGTACTGTAAGAAATTCCAAAGGGTTCACATACCTTTTCCTCCCACTGTATGTATTCATCACAGAATTGAAATTCATCATGTTTACTGAATTCTTTTGAAATGATCTATAGTCTGTATCTAACGATCTTTCTGTCCGTTATTTAAAAACCCACTTAGTGCCCATTGTAAACACATTCAGGTAAACTAATACAGGAACCACATGCTTTTCAGGGTCAGTGGGTTTCGCGCATCATAAGACTGTATTGAGTTTATTGTTTCCCGAGGTCATGCTGCGACAAATGACTTTGATGATTTGATAATTGATGATTGATTTCTCTGCCGTTTAGTCGTGCAGTGCTGCTTTGACTATGAACGCCGCCAGTGGAGCTTTCCCCCGCATCTGTTATTTTGTTATTTTCTCGTGACATGTTTTTTTTTTTGGGTGGGGGGATCCATTAGCGTAGTCGTAATTGCTCCTCTGATTAACTGCACGGCCCTAGTTTGCAGTCATTTTGCACAAACACAAAAAGTGGTTTCTGTGTAAACCCATTGGCTGCAAAAACCCCCCCATGGCATTGCCTCCCTCTTCAAACCTGCCGTGTCAGCACAAAAAGCGTTCTCCCCTGCAGAGTGTAATTATGTGCGGATTAGCCGCTCCCTCCCGCGGCTCCCTCCCGCGGTTCGGAACATTCTGTCCAGGTGCGACCTCGGCAGCACCAGGTGGGCAGCTGAATGGGTTAATGTGGGAGGAAACTTCAAGAAATACTGGCTTTGTGCGTTAGAAGGAGTGGAACCGGAGAGAACAATTGACTTCTGTGTCTCACAACCTCGCTGCGTTACGTAATGCAGTGCAGCTGACTACAGGGACCCGATGCGAACATGTAGCTATTTTCTATCAAGAGATAAAAGTAATGTGGTGTGTGATTTGATTATACCAGGGCTGTTGTTTTCAAGCGTTGGCACGGGTACCAACGGTGGAAAGTAAAAAACAAAAACAAAAAATTAATGTGCATAACTTAACTTAACTTTCGAAAAGGTTTACAATCAATCCTTTGTACTCACGACACCGCTGCATTTTGGCCTTGATTAAAGCATTTGGAGTTTATGTTTAAAAACTTTCGCAGTGACCTCTTCTAAAACCAGCTGCAGGCGAGAATCAAAAGTAAAGTTGTTCAGATCAGAAATATCAGAATAATGAAGTGAGAAAACACCAGCTCCCCATTCAGTGTCTTATGTTTGACATGGGTTAGACGTGTTTGGATAAAGAAAAACATTTCTTCATAAAACGCGCATTATAGAGCTCTCACCATAGTTATCATATAGTTTAGCTTATTTGAGCAGTAAACATTCTGTTCAAAAGGAGTGGGCTGAAGCAAGAAGCTTATGAGCGCCCAGTGGTGTTTCTAGGGGCACGGGCCACCCCTGATTTCTGCTGGGCCACCCCAGGTGCTCAGGGAGGCTGAGGAAGCATGAGGAAGAATGTTTTGTGGCAGTGTTTCCTCATTAGCAAACCCCTCCCCCACCTGCACAACCATCAGAAGAAGTCTTTTGTTATGCAGTGCTCACTCACTGTTAAGACTATAGCTTCTGTAGTGAATACACAATAAAATGAATATTAATGCTATAATGCACATTACAATTACTAAGCAAAAAATAATGCTGACTAGCACTTAGTAGGTAACACAATCCAACCCATTGTGGTGGTAGCATTAGTTAGTGGTGGCACAGCTTGGATTTTGTTAGTTAGTCCAGCAAAGAGATTTTACCTCACTAATATTAAATAGCATTTATTCCAAAATGTGTTGTGCTGCTTTTGCCTGCTTGTTGTTCTAAGTTTTTATTCAGTACATAACATAACATGTATTAAATTAGAGTCTGTGTGAAAACTTGAAAGTGGATGCTTTCATACTACATCTGCTACTTTTGCTTTTGCTCAAGTTCATTTGTAGTTCCCGCATCTGCCCATTTACCTACAGTGTTTTAGTGCTTTTAAAAAATATGACTTATTTAGAAGGATAACGTCTGTTGTAAGTAATAACGATCATTTTATTTCAGTGAAGTTAATGAAACAATATTGGGCAGAAAAGTTATATTTATGTGAAGGTTTAGGCTATTCACAGGAAGTGACATAGTTAGAGGTAAAGTTCCATAGCAGTTTGACTCAATTCCCATTGACGTAACATGGTCGGCACGGCAACAGTTTAAAAAGGTTTGCCTCTATCTATGTCACTTCCTGTCAGTGTCCAAGGAAGTGAAAGGCAGTGAAACTAACATTAAAAAAAATGGTTAAACTATAGAAAGCTGGGGGAAAAAATGTTTTCAAAATCTTAAAGCAATACTAAGTAACTTGTTTACCTTAATAAATCCTTCCCGTAGTCTCTCTGAGGGTAATACAAGTGTTGACCTGGTGTCTCTGGCCAGAAAACCACAATTGCAACTTTGCCTGCACCGGGTCGGAGCCACCAACACACATATATCAAGAAGAAGCTAACAGGCTAACGGGCAAAGCTAACTTCGGGCTAGCGCCACTTAAACAGTATTTACAGTCAAGTTTGAGTGAATAAAATGATCTCCATGGTGTGATTGGATGAACAATATCCCTCTCTCCCTTTGTCTTTTCTGTCAGCGTAGAGTTTACTCTCACGGACAATTAATGAGTAAAAAAAAACACAACATGCTACGACACCTGCAGTGGCGCGTATGGCCTCTAGGGGCATGAGTTACTTAGTACTGCTTTAATTATAATTGTGTTAACTACGTTCGAGCACAAATTGTGTCTAATGTGTCATCTGCACTTTAAAGGCCCTATGAGTTCTACCTATTTCATCAGATTTTGACTTAACAATTATTTTGACAACACAACTTTTTAGTCAAACTGTGACGAAATAGGTATTTTTACCGTCACTGCCGTCCTTTGGAGTCAGTACAGTGACAGCTTCACGCATCAGGCTGATATTTTTTCACAAATTACGACTTTTAGTTTTAGTTTAGTTTATTTATTTGTTTGAGCAGTTAACCTGCTCAAAGGGAGTGGGCTGAAGCCAAAGGCTTATAAGCGCCCACCCCAAAATAAAAATAGTAACATTACATTTAATATTTACAAGGTAGCAAATCATAAACAAAGGAACATAGGGCAAAGTAACAATAAATGATGAAGAATAAGACAAAAACAACAGCAAAATAAAGAACAAAAGAATGTGCTACTTTTATGTTATAAAGGTGCATTAATACATATTATACTCTGAGATCTTGCTACTTCCCAGTTGTCATTACTATCCTCAATATAATTTAATTTGGGTTTAATTATCATTAATTATCATTATTAAAGGTGCATTAATACATATTATATTCTGAGATCTTGCTACTTCCCAGTTGTCAATACCATCCTTAATATAATTTAATTCGGGTTTATTTATCATTATTATTATATTTGTTTAATTGAGTTATATGTGAAGTGTGATGTAAGCCTTGCATAATGAGGTGCATTAAAAAGCCAGGGTGTAGAACGGGCCAGTTGAAGAGGGCAGTAACTCCCCCTCAACAAACCCCCACCCAGCTGCCCTAACAGCTGATTTTGTAGATGATGTTCCTATGCTGAGTGGTGCATTAAAAGACAAGGTTTTGAGCCCGTTGGGAGGGTCCCTCTCAACAGATTCATAACTTGCCTACCCTAATTCTCAATTTGTAAACATACTAAAGTGAACAGTTTATATATACATGTGTATATATATATATGATCTGGAGCAAAGCATCATGGTCAATGTAGTTTAATAGGTAGCGTTCACGTGACATCACAACATTCTAAAAAGCCCATAGTTTTAAATTGAGGTGGAGGGCAACTGAAAATTCCATGACAGTAACTATGGTAACTGCAGTAACTGACAAAATGCAGATTTTAATGTCTTTGTTTTTGGCTCATATCACAGTCATTACTGGAAGAATCCTCATGAAACAAAAACGGTCACAAAGTTCATTGTCTCCTCTTCCAGCACATGTGAACAAATGTCTAATTATTTTCCCTGAAAGGCGTCAAAAAGTGGTGACAATGTTCAAAAACATGAGCGTGATGTTGTCCAGTAGAAAGGACTTTCAGACATAAAAATAATATCACAGGTTTCTTAATCCAATCAATTAGTCAATTTTAGTTTAGGAGATTTCTTACAAAAACTGTATTTCTCCCATAGAGTTGTATGGCCCCTGCCCTCCACCTGACATTATGACATCATCACATTCTATATCGTGAACGCCACCTATTGTATCATCATATTCTGGGACTTGATATTGCGAGTATTCTTCAAATTTTGCCATTTTACTTGAAACTTTTCCACAAAACCATTGACACTTCATACTATTTGGCTTTCGTTGCTTTCTCAACCCGTGGACGTTTGTGCTTTTGACGACGACACGTGCCATTATAATCACTGAACGTGCCAAACAGAGCGCTTGGATGAGATGTACAGAGGTGGTTGGCTATGGACATGAGTATTATATTAACATGGTCAGTAAAGTGGTCCGAGCACCTATACGAGAAGCACACTGTTTACCACGCACTGTAAGTATTTCTTTGTACAAAAGTCAGTGTTTGTTTGTTTGTTTTTTATAATGCAAAAGTGGCCAAAATATGAAAATAAAAAAGTACATTTTTGTAAGAGAGAAAAAAAAAAAAATACTATGAAACTACAGAAGCCTTCCAGATGTTTTGTTTACTTGTGTACGACTGTGTGTACGTGTGGTTCATTGTACACCTATGCATCAAGGTCAAAGTTTGTCTGAAGCTCAGTCCAGAATCAACAAAACGTTTGAATGTTGGCATTAGGAGGGACATTAGGGATGGACAATGTTATACAAAGCTGTGTTTCGAGCCGCTAGCGCATCACTCTTAAAGAAACAGGCCACCGTTTTTACATACTGAGATATGTTCTTACCTTTGCTTGGACGAGTTGATGCGTAACTGTCTGGTCTTTGCGCGTGCGCTCAGTCACACAAATGTTGTTAGCGTTTAGCCGCTCCCAGCAAAGGTATAGCCCCAAACTGTATTTAAATACAGTTACGTGAAAAGTTACACAAAATTAAACATGTTGATTTTCTAAGTGGATAAAAAGGGGAACTATATTGTGAGGCGTAAGAACACCTGGAGCACTTCGACATATTACTGTGCGGACGTCGAAGTACTCCAGGTCAGTGGTGGAAAGTAACAAAGTAAAAAGTATAAATTATAGGTACTTTTACTTTACTTAATTAAATTTTATGATGAATACTTTTTACTTTTACTTCACTACATTTTAGAGCCTGTATCTGTACTTTCTACTCCGCTACATTTTTAAATTGTGTTAAAAGTAAAAGTATTCTATTTTCAAAGTGACCTCTTTACGAAGAACTGGTTTAGTCCCAGACTTGGTTTAGTGGTTTACTCCTTTAGACCTTGTTTAGATCTGGTTTAGACCTGACATAGTTTAGTCCGGTTTAGACCTGGTTTACTTCCTGTTTTTGACTCTTAAATACTTTTACTTTTTACTTATAAAGTACATTTTACAATGCATACTTTTGTACTTTTACTTAAGTACAAATGTTATCAGATACTTTTACTTTTACTTAAGTACATTTTTGGTTCTGTTTCTGCACTTTTACTTAAAGGGACTATACAGAGTTTAAAAATGTTAAACTTAAGTATTTTCCTCTCCCTACATGTTCCAGCCATGTCCTAATGTATAGGATGAGCCCAGACCTGTTCACCACAACTGCCTCTAAAATCCTGCACTGTCACTCAAAAAGATAATATAGAGACTGCAGTTACGCATATGACCTAAGGTGGCAGTAGTGAGTATAACATGACCAACTTACATCTAGTCTCTCTAAGTAAGAATATCGAGTACTTCTTCCACCACTGCTCCAGGTGTTATAGACCCTTTAATTGTTTGTAAACACTCCGGGCTTAGCTGGAGGCGTGAAGCTCGATTCCTATCTATTTCCATTGTAGCTGTTGTCATAGTAACGATAAACAAATGTCTAACTGTTTTTGGAAATATCAGATAAATCTTATTTTATCGTCTCAAATGTCATTCCTCTTGTTCTTGCACCTTAAGCCACAACAGGACCACATTTTGTTGTTGTAGTTTTTCACTTAAAATCGCTAGTTTTAGTTTAATTTGATTTCTCTTGATCACTTCCTGCCTCCAGCTGATGTCACTGATGATGTCAGCAGTTAAAGGGTCTATTACGCCTTACAATATAGTTCCCTTTTATATCCGCTTAGAAAATCTACATGTTTAATTCTGTGTAACTAGACTTGGATCGTGTAACGGCTCATATAACTGTATTTAAATAGGGGAAAACGTAGCTTCTAACTTCACCCCAGTGTGGGGCTATACCTTTGCTGGGAGAGGCTAAACGGTAACAACATTTGCGTGACTGAGCGAACGCACAAAGACCAGACAGCTGCGCATCAACTCCTCTAAGCCAAGGTACAATCATATTTCCACAGAATGGAAAAACGTTGGCCTGTTCCTTTAAGTTTCCGACTTCCCCTGTTCTTGCAGCGCGTATCCACCTGTGTTTCCAGGAAATGGCTGTGTCCGAATGTCCTCCCTAACCCAGGGGCCATTTGCCTAAGAAAAATAGTTTGGAGCCACAAAATCCAACACGGCTTATAAACTTTTAAAGGTTTTAATCTTTTGTTAAATTTGACCACTTACAACCAAAGATTACTATAACAAACAGAAGTGCAGTCAGCCCAAATTAAACAGTGACCCGTCCAGGCCTATTTGTCCCCTTCCTATATTTGAGTAAAATTAAAATAAAACAAACTAGCCCACTCTACTATAAATAAAACATTTAGTAAGCATAAAATTAGGAACGTTTGTGAAGTTAATTTCAGTAAAGTTCCCGTCCTCTGGGGTTTCTTTCAGCCAGCAGTCAGTTGAAACACCTTAGCAAACAACACACTTCCTGTCAACAGCTCCGGGTCTAAATAATAAATAATAATAATATTCATTTTCATGTTTTTTTTATTTTTGTTTATAAAGGTAGCTATTACAAGGAGGCTGAAGAGCTGCAGGTTGCAGACTGTCCTAACCCCTCATTCATGACTAGTTATGCGCCGATCCGATACTGGTATCAGATATCGGAGCCGATACTGAATAAAATACGATATCGCGTATTGACAACAAATATCCGATACGGAACTGATACCAGTTTTGGCTCTTGCCATCGTAAAAACACAATTTTCTCCAACGAAACTCCGCAAACGTATTTTGGATCGCTGCGCAAAAATGCCGCGGCTAGCCACAGCATGCTAAAGCTAGCAGGAGCATGCTATTGTTAGCGGTTACTAACTTCGATAGAACCTAAAGTAGCCTAATAAAATAAAATCGGCCACTGCTGGAGCAGCCAAGTGTTTGTGTTTAGTTTATGAAATGTTGTTAAAGAATAACTGAAGATATTTGTAATGCACAAGTTGTAATGTTCAGATCACTTTATGTGAGCTGTTTATATTCATGTAAAAAATCCAGTGATCCTTGTTAAATGTTTTTCCATTATTATTTCTAAATACAAATAAATAATAGTTGATACGTAACATTATGTCAAGAAAAGAAAATTCAATGCAGTGTACCTTTAAGAAAGTCTCTTGGTATCAGGTAGAAGTGTCATGCCTTGTGTAACAGACCAATAGTGTCCAATACTGTTCCCACTTCAGACATACTGTGACGGTGATTCTGCACTGGGCTTTCACGTGTACGCGTTGGTATTGTGTATTTTCTTCAGTGTGTAAAAGTAAATCGTATTTTTCTATGAAAACATGACTCTTCCGTGACACAGGAAGAAAATACAGTCCAAGTCGCAAAGGGAAACTGAAAACTGTAAAGTCTGTCGTTTTCGTGGGTCGTTTTTTTCTTTCTGAGTTTGATTTTTCTATGAAACAGAGTGTACTCCAATACTTCTCTTTTTGGGAGAATGATGAAGTAAAAACAATAAAAGTCTTATTTTACAGTTTTGTCTGGTTTCTGTTTCTGGATATGTCATTTGTTTTCGTTCTCTTGTTTAACCAGAGGCGGGTGCTGCAGCGTCACAAAACATCTGCTCATGAGAAGAAAGAACATTCTCTGATAGAAGCTTTAGGGAACATTGTTTTGCATCATTATTATCAGCTGCAGCATGTACAGTATAGACAATACACATTTAAAATGGACACATGTCAAATGGATGTCCTTCGGTACATTGTGAACCGATATGTGTCTGGAAAACACATGTGCATCTAAATATAAAACATTTGTATCCAGTTCATGAGTTTGCAGGCGAGTTTTCCAGCGTTTCTGAGAAAAAGACCCTGAAAAGTGACCCTGAAAAGTGTCGATAAACTCTTCTTCTTCTCACATATGAGGTCAGTCCATTACAGTACATGTTCCGCTAGTTTGACGCTGGCCTAGTTATGTTTTTTTTTTTTTGACGGCTCGTGTTTGAATGGGAAAAACATGAACTGATGCCTATGACCCAGGGAGAACAGTGTGCAGTGTTGTGGGATGTGTCTTTTATATGTGTTTACACAGCAAATGTTCCAGTGTTAATGTGACACTGTTTGGTGTCTATATGAGTCCAACCTTCTCAGTGTTAATGTGAGTTGACTCTCTTCAGAGTTAGACTGAAGGACAGAGAATCTGACACCATGAGTGACAGTAACATGACGTTAAATAGAATGTGTTCTTTATTTCCAATAATAAGGCTGAGGCCTCATTGGACTTCAGTCTGTCCTAGACTATATATATTTTAGAAGCTCTCGAACTGTATCTGATGTAGGGTCATGTGTGTCCCTGTTCCTCTGAGTCAGGGTGGACCACAGCAGATGTGGACAGGACTGTGGTATCCACAGTTTTAATTTGGAGAAAATAAAATAACCCTGGAGTGCAGTCTGCTGTAACATAGACCTGTGCACATCAGTCATGGTCCACCCTGACTCAGAGGAACAGGGACACACATGACCCTACATCAGATACAGTTCCAGAGCTTTTAAAAATAAATATATATATAGTTTTACTCTTTCCTTTAATTTAATTGTTATTAATGATTGCTTGATTTTCAGTTTTTAATTTGTACTTCCAGCTGAAGTCCTAGACGTTTGTTGAATGACACATTTTCCTGCTTCTTTACCTGTCAGTCTAGGACAGACTGAAGTCCAATGAGGCCTCAGCCTTATTATTGGAAATAAAGAACACATTCTATTTAACGTCATGTTACTGTCACTCATGGAGTCAGATTCTCTATCCTTCAGTCTAACTCTGAAGAGAGTCAACTCACATTAACACTGAGAAGGTTGGACTCATATAAACACCAAACAGTGTCACATTAACACTGGAACATTTGCTGTGTAGTTTAGGACAGCTCAGTGTGTGTGAACGGGAGTGAGTGAGTGTGCGTGTCCTAGGCGCCCCTCCCCCCCTGAATGAGCCTGCGAAGTGGACGGGTGTATGCACGAGTGATGTGACCAGGGAACAGATACGGCCACCGGTGCAGGTAGCGAGCTGTGCAGCTTGTAAAACAAAGCACCCAAAGACGGCCTCTCTTATATGCTCCCACCACACTAAACAGCGTGAAGTTTAGAGAAGTTTAACCCCAGGAGGAGAACTACCGGCCCTGGAGAAGACGGATCTCCCCTGTGTCTCCCAACCATGGTTAGGGGACAGAAGCAGGAAAGGTTAACAGCAGCCCGATAAGATGCTTACCTTCCTAATCACTCTGTCCACATACAGGATAGTTCTAGATGGTGGGAGACAGTGGTGCAGCACTTAGTGCGCTTGCCTCCTCACAGTAAGTAAGGTCCTGGGTTTTCTGTGCCTTATACATGCCTTTCCAATGACATCATAGTTCCGGCGGCCATTTTGAATACCGAAGTAGAATTATGCAGTACTACAACATGTAACAATATCTCTACTCAGGATGAAAATGAAAGACAACTGATTGACAGTGGCATTTTTATGTACTCGTAATCATTGCTTATGAAGTAAAAACACGGCCTGATATAACCAGCAAATGTAGCACAGATGAAGCAGCGCTGTCTGTGGAGCTACAGCAGGATTTACTAAAGATCTGCTTCACTCTGAAGACTAAATTAACACATCAAAGAGGAAACAGAAAACCTTTCTCTGTGATTTTTACCGTTTGTCATGTCGACAGTGACTCAGTCTTAGTCAGTGTTTAAGCTGCTCAAGATGTTAGCATGCTACGGGTTAGCAACTGTCAATGGCTACAACGTGATAAACACATGTGTGTCTCACTGAACACTGAGGAAATACTACAGTAACAGCTCTGACCTCTGTCACATGTTGTATCCAAGGCTAGATGTCTGTAGTTCAGGGCTTTCTCTTGGAGAGGTCAGAGCTGAGCTGTTGAAGCTAAAGGCTAACCGGTAGAATGCTAACATCTTAAACACTGACTCACTGGTTTCTTCACATAAATGTGCGTCTCTGGGGCCGTGTTTTTACTGTTATCTTCTTGAGCAATGATTACAAGGACATAAAAATGCCACTGTCAATCAGTTGTCTTTCATTTTCATCCTGAGTTGAGATATTGTTACATGTTGTAGTACTGCATAATTCTACTTTGGTATTCAAAATGGCCGCCATAACAACAAAAGTCACATGACTGAAAGGCATGTATAGGTATAAAATATGTATAATATGCCATTAGCTTGTGTAGTGCAATAGTAAAAGTTATCATTATTATTGTTCACTTGGGTTTGGACATATTTTTAATCCTGATTTTGTCTTTGGCCTTGAACTGGACCTTCTTGAAGTCCTGGTTTAGTTCTGGCTTATTCCTTGTATTAGTGCTACATAGGGCTGGTTTTCCGTACATTTGCGTATTAGGAAAACACTCTTCTTCTTGTCTAAACTGAGAAGAAGAACAGCTCTTCTCCTCTGCACGCCTTCATCACTCAGGACCCCTCCACTGGTACCAGCTCAGACGCCAAAGACCATTTCCAGCCAAAAAGAACAACACAATAAACACGTCTTTTATCCTTGAGCTTTTGCATTGTTTTTTTTTTTATACATATATTGTGATCTTTCTTGCCATGTCAACCTTTAATCAAATCTGACTCTCACGGCTGCCATGGGCCTCTGCAGTGTCCCCCAAGGGTCAAAACTGAACCACAACATCCGGAGAGACTTTCTCACATCATGCACTGGGCCCCGACACGTTCTATTTTTAAACTCCTCAACAAGGGGAGGATAAAAAATGTGTGGAAACTGATTTGTTTTTACTTCTTCCTTCGAGCCAAAGAAACGTCCCACAGAGGAATGAGGGGGAGAAGTTCACAGCTATTTTTGGACGAAGAAACGGAATCAAAAGAGGCTATTTTTAACTGATGTTTGAGCTTTGGTTTGTGGCGAGCGAGAGACTGTTTTATATGTAAAAGAAATGAACAGAATAAGATCAAATACTGTAGAGTCAATATCAGAATACGAATAATAAAGGTTAAGTAATCTGTGCTGGTTTAAACGGGCACTAATAACAAGTCGAACTCGGCCTGAAAACACAGAGAGATATAAAGTGGAACTAAAAAACACACTGATAAACTGTGTAGATGACATTCTAGTATTGGGCCATGGCTCTAAATTGGTGACACACTTATCTGCAATTTCAGACTATTTGTTTTGATATGAGAAAACATTTAATGATAAAGCATTTGTATCAATGTCGTCAGGTTTCAGGCATGTTTTCCAGTGTTTCTGTGAAAGTGACCCTGAGAAGTGACCCTGCAAGTTGTGAAATGTGCCCAAAAACCCGTCCCTGTGACAAATTGGGATGCTAAAGTCGCCTCCACCTTCTGAGGAGACTGAGGTCCTTCAGAGTGAGCAGGCCTCTGACTCTGTGGTAGCCTCTGCTCTCCACTACACTGCCGTGTGCTGGGCCCCGGGCAGCTCAGAGCGGGACAAGAACAGACTGAACAAGCTGGTCAGGAGGGCCAGCTCCGTCCTGGGCTGCCCCTGGACTCTGTGGAGGAGGTGAGGGACAGGAGGGTATTAGCCAAGCTCACCTCCATCATGGACAACACCTCCCACCCACTGCACGGGACTGTAGAGGAGCTGAGCAGCTCTTTCAGTGGCAGACTGAGACACCCTCAGTGCAAGAAGGAGCAGGGCCTTCATCCCCACTGCTGTCAGACTGTACAACAAGACTGTAAAGTAACATGTGCAATAACCCCTTGCAGAACACATGCAATAATCTCTGTATTTACGTCACTTACCTGCGTCACTTTATCAACCACTTGCACTATGATGTAAACCTGCACTGCTGATACTGACTATAACATTATTTTTTTGTTGCAGTCTGTTACTTATTATTATTTACTGTGTAGACTTTTTGTCCCCACAAAGTCCTTGTATATAAGATACCACTATTTACTATTTAATTGTTTATTTCACATTTCCTGCCTATTTGCACACCCTGAGTGTTTCTAAGAGCTGAATGTAAAAAGTACATTTCTCCATTGTGTGATCAATAAAGGCTATCTTATCTTATCTTATCTTAATATGTTAGCGAAGTTAGAAATGAGTTTGGACCACCATTAACCTCTTAACCCCGACCGTAACCGACAGGGACGGACTGGGACCGAAAACGGCCCCGGACTCTGACCAGCCTGGCCCATAGTTAGTGTAAATGCGACACTTCCACAAAGGCATATTTTAACCTCTGACCACCCGCCTTGACCAAGTGCATTTTCTCCAGTTCGGCTTTACCCAAATCTAAAAACTTCTCGACTGGAGAGCAACAGTGTGACGCTTCATTTGAAAGCTAAGACCTACAAAAGTGATTGTAACTTTTTGTCACATTGTCGGTGCATTTTTGTCAAAATCTTTTGTCATGTTTTCTTGTTTTTCCCCCCAGCTTTTTCTGTGGCTTTTTCATCGCTTTTTTCGCTGCTTGTCGTCTTGTTTTTGTCTCTTATTTGTCTCGTTTTTGTGGTTTTTCTGGCACGTTTTTGTTCCGTTGTCTCTATTTTGATACTTTTCCTTCAAGCTTTTAGATTTGGGTAAAGCTCGGTTTAGGCTAGGGAGAAAATTGAGAGGCCAGACTGGTGGCCCATAGAGCCAGTAGTCTCTCTGTGCTCTTCCAGAATGGACACATGGCCAGTCACGCCCCCTGGTAACTGGGCACATTTTCTCCAGTTCAGCATTACCCAAGTCTTTACATCCGACGAGCCTCGGGGAGTGTTGAGAGATCCAGCAGTCCGTTAGCAGCAAACAGCTAGCTCGCACCGATCCCGTGAAAACAAGTAGCCCATGCACTAATAACGTCAATAAAGGCGGTAACTACATAAAGCAGCCTTTATGATGATCACACACTGAGCCAGGCTTGACGCATTAATCAACAATGAGCTGCAGGTGGTTGTAACAAGCTAACCGGGCTAACCTAGCCTAGCCACCGGCACAAATAATGCCCCTCTATTCAAGTGTATGGGCTGGATATAGGCCTAAATACTGGGGAGATCCTGGCGTAGACCATGTGGGTATAGTTAAAGATCCATAGGACATGGCAGTAGGGACTAGAGGGACTAGTTAGCCCCCAAAACAGCAGTTATTTTTCAGGCAAGAGCTTCTTCCAAGATGCGGCTACACTGTAATAAGTGTTTCCATGAATAAAAGCAATACAACTGAGTTAAGTGGTTGCATTTGCCTTTTTGCTTTCACACAACTTATTTTTCAACGTCTTCTGGGTGTCAGTTTTGGTCCGGGCATTTGGACGCAGTTGGACACAAGGGGGCGCCCTTCCAACCTTCTCAGTGTAAATGTGAATTGTTTTTCTTCAGAGTTATGCTGCATCCGAAACCATCAAATTATAGCCTCTAAGTGCTAACACTAGCAACTAATCCTTAACCTTTCATGGGGTCAACTGTTAGATCTCTATGCAGTTAGTGAACTAGAGCTTCAGCAGCATTTGCCCAATTCCACCGTCCTTACCCAGGGGAAGGGGAAGTGACATCACCAACAGCTGTGTTTCTTCTTCTTCTTTAAAATTCAGTGCAAGCCAAACAAAAGCGCATACCGCCACCTACTGTAAATTTTCCAACAACAACATAGTGTCCAAATAAAGACATTTAAGGGGAAAAAAAGAGAAACATCCAAATGATCCTTCACATTTCCCTTTATTTTATCTCAACAGTGGTTTCATAAAGCTACAGTATGCAAATTAGCCATGTGGCTTAAGTTTCTACTAAATGAAAGCAAAAGCACAAACTGCTTCATTTAGGCCATTTACTGAGGAGGCTCTTTAAAACCATGTGACTGAACTGTGGTGACTAACATGCATTTTGTCACTTTAATAAAGTTTGGCTTGTGCAGAATCTTATTTTTTTTTTAATTATTGTTATTAGTAAATGTGCACCTGTCAATCAACAGTGGTTGAGCATGAATCACTCGAGGGTGGGGGCGAGGCGAGTGGGGAGATTGGCGCAGTGGCTTATGGGATGGCACATAGCTCCTAATCGCCAGTAAGTTAGCATCAGAGGTCCCTATGCTAAAGTGGCTATGATAGTTAGCATACAGGCCACTTTCCCTAACTCCTTCCTAACTGAAAGCCCAATTCGGACACTTCTTATCATGGCGGACGCTGACGCACATCCGGTTTGGCGTAAGACCTCTTACCAATTTACTGGTTTCGGATGGAGCACCAGACTTAGGTCAGACACCATGACTGTTTCCCAATTGCGAGGATCCTCGGCGTCTCGACCACTTCGGACGTAATTCACGTCATCACAGCGCCGCCAAGTGGTGTTCCAATTCACTCAGACCACTCGCCTCCTCGCAGCTCGACTCCTCCGTTTGGCTCATTTATGAAGGATGCCCCGGTGGATCCTCCGCTGCCTCGGAGAGCTGAAATTACCCATGATGCACTGCAACACTGTTTTTTCTTCCCTTTTCTTGCAAAACTTTATTAGTTTGAAGTTTTGTTCCACATTTGTGCCAAAAAATAATTGTAATACTAAAATCATTGGTAGAAGTGTTGTAAGGAAGTAAAGATGTAAAAGAGGTTTATATAAAGTTAATGAAAGGCCTAATAAATTTAGGCCTATGGTTGTTAACGTAAGTCTGCAATTGAAGGCGATTAGTGAACTGGACCTGCTAAATATATTTGATTTTAAATTCTAATTGAATTTCTTACAAATCCTTGCAGACGTTTTGTTATTTTATTCAGGCCAAAATGTTCAAACAGTAAATCAGTTTATAAAACAGCTTTTATTCATAAAACAGTAGTTTTATTAAGCATGGATTGACATTTTATTATATGATTTGACACGTGACATGACGCAGCCGCTCGCTCCGGAGGCCGTTCCAACTGAACTCAAATGCAGCGGTGAGAGGACACTCGCCTCCGTTTGGGAGGAGCCACCACCGAGGACGTCAACGAAGTGGACAAACGGAGGACGGATCCTGGCAATTGGGAAACAGCCCATGACTGACAGTAACATGACACTAAATGCAACGTGCTCTTTGTTTCTAATAAAAAGGCTGAAGTGAAGAAGGAATTCATGGAGCTCCTGCCTTAAACAGAACTTCAGACATCTGCTGGGTATAAGATATATCTTATTCTGAAACTCAAATATGTAGAAAAAACATAACATATATAGAAAATGTGTATTACAATTACAACACGTAACTGTTGAAAATCCTGTATGATAAAATATTAGTTCATTATTAATGACTCTCATTCTAAAACAAGCCCTTGTCATTTGTATCTGCTGTAGAGTCATGTTTGACCCAGTTCCTCTGAGTCGTGGTGCAGCAGGACTGATGTGGACAGATGTTACAGAAGAAGCTCATGAGGTTCATTTCTTCAACAGTTACTATAGTAACTGTTTTCTCCAAAGTAAAAGTAGATCTACCACAGTCCTGTCCACATCTGTCATTGTCCACCATGACTCAGCAGAACCGGGACACACATGACCTACTACACTGGATAGAAGTGAATGTGTTTTATAAATATATAAACCAAAACACATTATGTAATTTTAAGATTTTTTTTATTTCCCTCCAATATTTGACATAAATAAACAAATTCAGTTTCAGTACTTAATTTGTAGTTAACACTGAAGAGTGTCATTCACTTTCACACTGAGAAGGTGTGAACTATATAGACACCAAACAGTGTCAAATTAACACTGGAGCATTTGCTGTGATACTTGGACGGTCAAATGTTCCATGACGTGGTATTGAGAACCAGTGTTAAGACGTGTCTCATATACTCGTACGGGCCAAATGTCTATGACCGTGTGGGCCAAACGAGCCGTCGTCATTACCCCATGGTATGCAGCTCCCCCGACGACCACGCAGCAGGAGGGGGAGGTGTGCATGAGCATTCAGCACTGCGTCCAAACAGCGTCAGTCTAGCGTTTTATTACTACTTACCACTCCGTAAAGAAGCTGCGTGCCGGATCCAGAAGGTTTATGGAATCAGGAGCCTTTTCTCCGCTCACACCCGGAACAGTTCTACGAAATCTGACTATGTACGGCAATCAGATGTCATCTTTCCAGAAACACTTTATAAACTCTTTTATTTATACTTGTGGGAAAATTGGTGTATAATTTTACCAATATAAATGACTTTAATCGATTTAAATGTCAAACTGTCAGATAATGAAATAAAAGTAATTGAAATCAGCCTGAACACTTTTCAAACCCTCTGTCCAGTTGTAAACAGGCATCAAAGCCGAATCATTTACGCTTCACACAGTCCGAGTCATAGAAGCCTCTTTGTCCATGTCACATGTTTGCAATTATCTAATCATAATGTGTTTTGTGACGCAAATGATTTCATTATATCAGGAACAGAACAAACTCAACGGTTCTTCTCATCCTCCAGAAACGATGCACATGTGAGATAAAGGTTTGTTTTGTCAAAAACAGAGAAACTATCCCTGATTTGCATTTATTCCCTTGTGTTGTCATTATTGCTAAAAACCTGCAATACAACATACTGTGTATATATCACATCACCTCAGTAGTAGGTGCTGGGTACCATTAATATAGAAACTGCAGTTACGCGTTAGACCTGAGGAGGCAGTAGTAAATATACAAATGTCAACATAACAACCCACCCAGCAAAATATGTGGGCTCTGCTTGGGTTTGCCCACCTGGCTTATGTGGGTTTGTCCGCAGCTTCCATGTGGACTGGACCTTTACAAACACAAGCAGAGCCCACATTGCTTTGCTGGCTGGGAAGAAGGCTGATCAAATCAGTCTGTGGCATGATAGGTGGTAACTAAGGGAGTTTAGCTGGTATTGACAACGCCACCCTTGGTTTACGGTCCAAGGGAACCAAGTTACATTTTCCCCACACAGATTCTAAGGCCGGGAGGACAGAGACAAATACACAGTTCTTATTTATCCAATTTATTACTCTAGTACCTTATTGTTTTTGTCTTTTAAGAATTGGGTTCTAGGTAGAGAACCATTACTTATACATTTAAAATCAGGTTTCACATACGAGGTCCATATTTGTAGGTCTCCCCGAGCTCCATGAAAAGTTCCCCCCCTCCCAAAATAAAGAGAATAATAAGTCCATTCCTCCAAGTAACAAACAGTATCCTACTGCTCACATGAAATGGTTGCTTGACGCTACGTCCACTTCGTCCGCAGGACCGATTACTGTAATGTTTATGGTATTCACCGTCCAACAGTCGGGGGTAACAATTCTCAGGAGCACAACAGAAACGGTCATGGAGAGGAGAGGCTGGCACGACAGGAGCCTGCAGTGCAGAACTTAAATTAAAACATTTGGGCTACGTAAAAACACGGACTAAAACGGCGTGAATGACCTACCAGAGCACGCCATTTCTGGCACTTAACGTAGGTTTCTGTATCTGCCGGTCACACACACACACACCGCACCAGGGTCGCATGGAAGCTACAAACATTAACTACGTTAGCATTAGCACTAGGGACTAACAGGGCTACAGAGATGTACACGGCCACTTACCGATAAACATGAATCTTTGCGCATTAGTCACCGGGGCTTGACGCCTTTGAGCGATAACTAGACTTGACGTCCTTTAGCTTAACTCATGCTTCTCGTACCGGGTGCCGCCATTGCTCTGGCTCCTGTCGGCGTCTGACGTCAGAGGGGAAAGGTCAGGTAGGCCGAGCAGGAGAGACGGAGCGCTTTTATAGGGACGGGTGGCGCGCAACACCCGTCTCACTACATTCACCCCTCCCAATTTGCATCGACGCCCCGACGATGACAACTAACCCCTCCAAGCCTAGCGCATCGCAAACCATAGCGACAGGGTGCAAAACTTTACCCCCCACATTAACACATCGGCCATGCACACAGTGGCAACTACCCACATGGCGTGCCACTCTACGGTAGCTACCTTCACCTCTGTAGCCTGAACCTTCTGAACCTGACCTAACTCCACCTCCGACGCCAAAGACATAATGAGCCTCCCCTCTCCATGGACTCCAGTGAATATCTTTCGGTATTCCAAATCAAGTTACAGCAAAGACTGGAACAGACAATGCAAAAGTAAATAAAGTACCACATGGTTAACAGTTTGAGAAATCAACAACTAGCCCCCTTAACAAAAGGTACAGTATAATTACAAATGTTTAGAACACAGCAACCAAAAAGTCACAATAGTAAAATAAACATGCACAAATGGGGTTAGATGCAATCTTCTACATGTTTGCCCAATAGATACCAATACTAGCCCTCTGCAAACATCTCAAAACGTCTTAATTTCAAACAGGTCTCTGTCCTGTAGCAGCCGTCCGCCGACCAACGCCAAATGTGGCATGATAGGTGGTAACTAAGGGAGTTTAGCTGGTATTGACAACGCCACCCTTGGTTTACGGTCCAAGGGAACCAAGTTACATTTTCCCCACACAGATTCTAAGGCCGGGAGGACAGAGACAAATACACAGTTCTTATTTATCCAATTTATTACTCTAGTACCTTATTGTTTTTGTCTTTTAAGAATTGGGTTCTAGGTAGAGAACCATTACTTATACATTTAAAATCAGGTTTCACATACGAGGTCCATATTTGTAGGTCTCCCCGAGCTCCATGAAAAGTTCCCCCCCTCCCAAAATAAAGAGAATAATAAGTCCATTCCTCCAAGTAACAAACAGTATCCTACTGCTCACATGAAATGGTTGCTTGACGCTACGTCCACTTCGTCCGCAGGACCGATTACTGTAATGTTTATGGTATTCACAGTCCAACAGTCGGGGTAACAATTCTCAGGAGCACAACAGAAACGGGTCATGGAGAGGAGAGGCTGGCACGACAGGAGCCTGCAGTGCAGAACTTAAATTAAAACATTTGGGCTACGTAAAAACACGGACTAAAACGGCGTGAATGACCTACCAGAGCACGCCATTTCTGGCACTTAACGTAGGTTTCTGTATCTGCCGGTCACACACACACACACCGCACCAGGGTCGCATGGAAGCTACAAACATTAACTACGTTAGCATTAGCACTAGGGACTAACAGGGCTACAGAGATGTACACGGCCACTTACCGATAAACATGAATCTTCGTGCATTAGTCACCGGGGCTTGACGCCTTTGAGCGATAACTAGACTTGACGTCCTTTAGCTTAACTCATGCTTCTCGTACCGGGTGCCGCCATTGCTCTGGCTCCTGTCGGCGTCTGACGTCAGAGGGGAAAGGTCAGGTAGGCCGAGCAGGAGAGACGGAGCGCTTTTTATAGGGACGGGTGGCGCGCAACACCCGTCTCACTACAAGTCCATCAAACATTAATCTATCATTCATTTCATTTCATTAAAAGTGAAGAGTGCAAATCCTTTCCGTGTCTTGTGCAGCTAAACGGAACTGTTTTCAGCCTGAGTTTGAACTTTGGCAGAGCTGAGGCCTGTTTCACTTCTTCAGGACAGTTCCAGACTTTAGCTGCGTAAAACTGAAACGCAGCCTCACCGTGTTCATGCTGCCTTCATGTGCTCTGGTAAAGATGATCCTTCACAAGTGCATTGAGTTCAAATGCTTTTTTTTTGTCTGAATCTTAAGCCCTATTCGCACGGGATTAGTTTTACCTATAGACCACATGCGATTTGTAATAATCACGGAGAATGTCTGTGATGTTAATCCTGTGCGAATGTGCCATGTCAGTGATTTGCCAAGTAAAAATTCCCCCGCGAATTACCTACTATATTTTACTGAACTCCGAGGTCCTGTGATAATACTAATCCAATGCGAATAGGCATGTCTGTGATTTGGACAGAAATGGGCAGGATCCGACATGTGATTGGGCTTTTTTGTTTCCTGTGCCCATTTTTATTTACTTTAGATGACGAATGGAGGCTGCATTACAGAGTTTAAACCAATGGTTTCGTTACATAATAATTTGACTCCGTCATTTTGACAAACAGCGTCGTAAAAAAGCTTTCTCAGCTACGACGTTAGCTGCATCATGTTGGTCTTTTAGCGACAGTAACAGGCTGTTTTAAAGGCGAAATGCAAAGAGAAATATTCTGCATGTAGATGCGCTTTAGAAAGAGCCAGGCTGCACTCAGTTTATGTCACTCCAACAACACATTTACACCCAGCCAGCAAAACAATGTGGGCTCGGCATGGGTTTGCCCACCTGGGTTATAAGTGGGGTTGTCCGCAGTTTCCATGTGGGCCCCATGTGTGTTGGCCCATGTGGGCTGGACCTTTACAAGTCAAACTTAACCCTTTCACTCTGGTTTTATTATTTTTAGTCTCAGAGCTTGGATCTTGGCGTTTGGTCACATTTGAGCCCAACCCACTCTGAGTCACTGTGATTTGATTGGCTTCAGAGTTACACTATAGGTCTGACACCGTGAGTGACAGAAACATGACGCTAAATAGTGACCCTTCATTTTCAGTAAAAAGGCTGAAGCCTCATTGCTCCTCAGTCACAGACTGAGAAGTGAAGAAGGAAGTCATGGGGCTTCTGCTTTAGAACATTACACTTCTGCTGGATGTAACAATAAAAGTTTGAAATTCAAGTATTCCTTAGAAATAGGTGTGGCTATCCGGAATGTACAGTGAGGAAAATAAGTATTTGAACACCCTGCTATTTTGCAAGTTCTCCCACTTAGAAATCATGGAGGAGTCTGAAATTGTCATCGTAGGTGCATGTCCACTGTGAGAGACATAATCTAAAAAAAAAAATCCAGAAATCGCAATGTATGATTTTTTAACTATTTATTTGTATGATACAGCTGCAAATAAGTATTTGAACACCTGTCTATCAGCTAGAATTCTGACCCTCAAAGACCTGTTAGTCTGCCTTTAAAATGTCCACCTCCACTCCATTTATTATCCTACATTTAGATGCACCTGTTTGAGGTCTTTAGCTGCATAAAGACACCTGTCCATCCCATACAATCAGTAAGAATCCAACTACTAACATGGCCAAGACCAAAGAGCTGTCCAAAGACACTAGAGACAAAATTGTACACCTCCACAAGGTTGGAAAGGGCTACGGGGAAATTGCCAAGCAGCTTGGTGAAAAAAGGTCCACTGTTGGAGCAATCATTAGAAAATGGAAGAAGCTAAACATGACTGTCAATCTCCCTCGGACTGGGGCTCCATGCAAGATCTCACCTCGTGGGGTCTCAATGATCCTAAGAAAGGTGAGAAATCAGCCCAGAACTACACGGGGGGAGCTGGTCAATGACCTGAAAAGAGCTGGGACCACCGTTTCCAAGGTTACTGTTGGTAATACACTAAGACGTCATGGTTGAAATCATGCATGGCACGGAAGGTTCCCCTGCTTAAACCAGCACATGTCAAGGCCCGTCTTAAGTTTGCCAATGACCATTTGGATGATCCAGAGGAGTCATGGGAGAAAGTCATGTGGTCAGATGAGACCAAAATGGAACGTTTTGGTCATAATTCCACTAAACGTGTTTGGAGGAAGAAGAATGATGAGTACCATCCCAAGAACACCATCCCTACTGTGAAGCATGGGGTGGTAGCATCATGCTTTGGGGGTGTTTTTCTGCACATGGGACAGGGCGACTGCACTGTATTAAGGAGAGGATGACCGGGGCCATGTATTGCGAGATTTTGGGGAACAACCTCCTTCCCTCAGTTAGAGCATTGAAGATGGGTCGAGGCTGGGTCTTCCAACATGACAATGACCCGAAGCACACAGCCAGGATAACCAAGGAGTGGCTCTGTAAGAAGCATATCAAGGTTCTGGCGTGGCCTAGCCAGTCTCCAGACCTAAACCCAATAGAGAATCTTTGGAGGGAGCTCAAACTCCGTGTTTCTCAGCGACAGCCCAGAAACCTGACTGATCTAGAGAAGATCTGTGTGGAGGAGTGGGCCAAAATCCCTCCTGCAGTGTGTGCAAACCTGGTGAAAAACTACAGGAAACGTTTGACCTCTGTAATTGCAAACAAAGGCTACTGTACCAAATATTAACATTGATTTTCTCAGGTGTTCAAATACTTATTTGCAGCTGTATCATACAAATAAATAGTTAAAAAATCATACATTGCGATTTCTGGATTTTTTTTTTTAGATTATGTCTCTCACAGTGGACATGCACCTACGATGACAATTTCAGACCCCTCCATGATTTCTAAGTGGGAGAACTTGCAAAATAGCAGGGTGTTCAAATACTTATTTTCCTCACTGTATGTGATTAAAGTATCAGTTAATTATTAATTACTCTCATTCTACAAAAACAAACCTTTGTCATTTGTATCTGCTGTAGAGTCATGTTTGACCCAGTTCCTCTGAGTCGTGGTGCAGCAGGACTGATATGGACAGAATTTACAGAAGAAGCTCATGATGTTCATTTCTTCAACACAGTTACTATAGTAACTATTTCCCCTTGTTCACGGTAATTCAACCTGGATAGACTCAAACAGACGAAAGCAGTGATTAGAAAGATTTATTGATATGTGTATTAGTTTTGGCGATCGGACCCCGGCGGTAGACATCGATGTATAAGTCAGTGTAGGTAAACAGCTTGGAGTTAGGGATCTCTTCCCCGGAGCCTGGACACTGGTGGTGGTATAGGAGACCCACGAAGATGCGCAGATGCCGTGACGGAAGAGGTGGAGGTGGGTCGCAGCGCAGCTGGGAAGCGAACGGATCATGATTGCTGGGGCTTAAAAGCGGGACCGAGGGCGATGATTGGCTGCTACGGAGGTGCGGCTCTTGCGCTGATGCTGAGGAGGAGGTGTGGCCTCTCGGGAGTGATCATTGACTGGAGATCGGTGAGGCTGAAACTAGTCTACCAGGTTGAATTAACGCCTAGGCTTCATAACACTAAAACAGACTTCACAAATTCATTCAGGTGAAAGTTAATTTTACAAATGAACTCAGAAAGGAGCGCTTTGACGTCATATCCAGGAGATGTCTGTACATTTCAACAAGAATCTCAGGCGTCGATTATCCCGTGCGAATGCGCTACATAAAAAGCAGACGTCGGGGGCTCATTTTTTTATGATATGGGTCCCTAGATAATGCTTATCCCGTGTGAATAGGGCTATAGCCTTATTATTGCTACTGTATGTCGTATTTTGTTCATTTGTTCTTGTTTTTATTTTCTTTGAATCACATAGACTGTGCTTTTTTTTTTTTGTGGGAATAACTTAATACTCTGTGAAATAAAAAGTGTGAATTGTTTCTCAGAGACATACTCAGTGGGAAAGTAACCCCAGGATCAGCGGCAGCTCTAATGCCCGTGTTGTGAAAGGAAGCGAGCGGATGTTTGGGTCCAAATATTCGGTAAACCCGGACTTAGGCTCGGACTTGGCACTTCCCTCACTCAGTGTGATTCAAAACCGACTCTTCCGTTTACCCTGAGCCCAACGCTGCACTTACAGGATTAAAACGCCTCCTGATTTCTGTTTTGTGTTGGAAAGAGTTTTGGGTTAGGTAACAGGCTTTAGACCCGTGATGTGATTTTACGCAATCTCTGTTATGCTGTTTTCCTAAAGCCTGGATTTTCCCTCAAAGACGTTCCTGGATTGTTTTATTTCTTGTGTGTTTGCTCGTCTCCTCCATGTGTTTACCCTTGCACCTGTTATGCACCTGGGAAAGAATAACACTTTTAATGAAGAAATGACATAACATCTAAAGTTTGAGGAAGTTTGGTCTAATAGATGAGATAAAACCACTTTTTGTCATGTTTACTTCTTTTCTTTTGTCACGTTTTTGTTTTCACGTTTCATTGCTTTTTTCCCCCTTGCTTTCAGTCAGATTTTAGTCGTGTTTTTGGTCCTTCTTTTAATCGCGTTATTGTTGCTTATCTGGCACGTTTTCTCTTTACTTTTCGTGGCTATTTTTAGCTTTTACATCACTTTTCATTGCGTTGTTTATTGTGTTTTGTCGCTCTTTTGTTGTTGTTTTGTTGTTGTTGTATTTTCATCCTCGTTTTCGTCGCTGTTTTGACACTTTGTTCAAGAAGCTTTAAGATTTGGGGAAACTGAGCCCTTAGACCTGCTGTTATGGGCCGGGCTTTTTTCAGAGTTAGACTTCAGTCAGAAACCATGAGTGACAGTAACCATGAGTGACAGAGGCTGAGGCCTCACTGTTCTTCAGTCTGTCACAGACTGACAGGTGAAGAAGGAAGTCATGGAGCTTCTGCTTTAGACAGAACTTTACACATGTGCTGTAAATTCTGAAACAAACGTAGTGAATAAATTAAACATGAAATGCAAAATTATGAAACACCTAAAAATAAATAATAAATCACAGAATTGATGGAGCTGAAGGTTAAAAAGTAAATAAATCCATATGTATTATCTGATGTAGGGTCATGTGTGTCCCAGTTCCTCTGAGTCATGGTGGGTCATGGTGGACCATGACAGATGTGGACAGGACTGTGATAGATCTACTTTAACTGTGCAGTCAACTGGTGTCAAAAAAAAATAACTTCATAAGCTTCTGTAATATGAGCCTGTCCACATCTGTTCTGCTGCACCATGACTCAGAGAAACCGGGACACACATTACCCTATGTCAGATAATATATGGATTTTTTTTCAGCCTTTATTTGCATCAATCATGTGATTTAAAAATGTGTTTAATAATATCTTTAATTTATTCACTAGAAACTTTAGTTTCAGAATTTACAGCACATGTGTAAAGTTCTGTCTAAATCAGAAGGTCTGTGACTTCCTTCTTCACCTGTTGGTCTGTGACAGACTGAAGAACAGTGAGGCCTCCGCCTTTTAACTGAATATAATGGCCTCAATGTATTTAGCATCATGTTACTGTCATGTTAATGGTTTCTGACAGAAGTCTAACTCTGAAAAAAGCCCGGCCCATAACAGCAGGTCCTATAAGGGCTCAGGTATTTTAGGGGCTACTGATTTAGAGTAAACTTTACTCTAAGTCATTAATGAAACCTTACTCTTTTCAAAGCAAACTTTACTTTGTAAAGAGTAAGGTTTCATTGATCATTTATAGTACGCTTTAATCATTCTAATGACAGAACTATTACGCAATTAAATTGTGGCAATTTGTGTCTGCAATTTTTTTGAGCAACCTTTACTAATCACAACTTACAGTGTATCTCTTCTGGAAGTGCAAAGCTAAGAAATTCCCACAAATGTAATAGCAGTTTCGTCTCCTTAAACTTGTGCAGATATATTTAGGTGTAACCTCTTAAATTAACCAAGTTTCTCCAGTTCAACTTTACCCAAATCTAAAAGCTTGCAGCCTATAGGCCAGTGTAATGCCTTGTTTGAAAGCTGCAAAACTAATTTAAACAGATTGTTTTTCCTTGTGTTTTTTGCATTGTCGTCACTTTTCTGTTGGTCTTTCGTGGTGTTTTGTGACATTTTTGTCACATTTTAGTCACCCATGGATATTCTAAAATGTAAAACACTGGCTATTGTTCACATAAAAACACTTGGACACTGCAGTGTGTTGGGTGTATTCACCAGCGGTGACTCAGCAGCTAACGGAGTTGTTCCACAGCTTTTTTCCTCACCTTTTTATACCGTTTTTAGCTAATGTTAGTCTATGGAAAATGTTTGCTAACACCCACAAACATGGCGGATCTCCATGGTAACAGTGCGTTTTCCCGAACCCTATACCCTCAGCACCCTGGGTTCCCACGGCCTCGTTGCTTTATGTTATGACATCACATAACCTCTGTCAAGATATTACTTTGTGACTTGATTTCTTTTCATTCCACATTATCAGCTCATGACAGGCCTGACAGACTTATCTTTTTACATGGTGAAAATGATTCATATGGAAAAGTCATCTGCCCGTCAATGGGAGTGGTTCTCCCCTAGGTTACTCTTTTGTCCCACTGGGTTTTTCAGTTTTTCCTTGGCCTGTAGGAGAAGGGTGGGACTCCCCCTGAGGCTCATCACCATCTGCTGCTGATGCTTATTTGGACATTACAAAGCACTTTCCTACCTTCATTAGGCTTTGCATGGACATTACCTCTGTGGGCCATTGTGTTTGCCTTGACACCACATTTGCTTGGACATTGTTTTGTTTTGTTGTTTTGTTTCATTGTCTTACAGTTTTTCCATTGGTTTGACTCATTTCTTGAAACAGAAATTACATTCTCAAAACTCTAAGATCATTTGACAAAACAGTCTTAATTTCAGCACAGCTCACTCAGCAAAAGATCATATCTCTCCCAAAACAGTTCACTCATGCTTCAAAACTAAATGTCCTTCTCATTTAAACAGTCAGTGCCCCCAGAATGCTTTGTTCCTTTGGCATTGAAATGTCCCTCGTGTCCACCTTTCAGTCTTAGCTACTAGCTGTTCTGCTAATAGCCTAAATTGATTTATTTATTTTTATTTAATCAATTAGTCAAAGTTTATTTCTAGAGCACTAAACAACAACACTTATTAACACACATATATATTCATTTTAATTTGGCATCACATTACCCAAGGTTTTAGTGTTAAAACCATTGTATCTATGTGCCAATTATGTATAGCTACAAAATAATTATGAAAACTGTTGCACTTTGTTATTCTGCACTTTATGAATGCAACTGGCACTTTTATCAGCACTTTTCATCTGCACTTTTTACTGTATATTGCACGAATGTATATTGTCTACGTTTTGTATTTTAATTAACTCTGTTATGTATTTTAATTGTATTTTTGATTGTATAAGGACTACAGATGGAAATTAGCATTGTGCTAAATCTGGGGCAGCCATCTTTTTAATGTACCTGTCCGTTGTCCTTTTAAATAACTAACTAACTAACTAACTAAACCTAAAGTGCATATGACAGATTTGAATGCTCTTGAAAATATGACTTATTTAGATGGATTACATCAGTTGCAAGTTCATCAGTTGCATAGTTATAATTTTTTTCAGTGAAGCAGCAATTTTAATGAAGAAATGTTGGGCAGAAAAGTTATTTTTATTTGAATTTTTAAGCTGCTGACAGGAAGTGACATAAAAGAAGGTAACATTCCACAGCAGTTTGACCCATTCATTTCCCATTGACTTAGCATGGTTGGCACGGCAACAGTTTAAAATTGTTTACCTACTTCGATGTCACTTCCTGTCGGTGTCCAATAAGGAAGTGAAAACATAAACATCACAAAAATGGTCAAACTAAAGAAAACTGGGTATAATCTTTAGCAAAAATCTTAAATATAATCGTGTTAACTGTGTTTTAGCAAAAACTGTGTGTCATATGTACTTTAATACGGATTTTCTACTTTTTGCATAGACATAGTGGCTTCAATAAAATGTTCAACATCAAACTCACAAACAACACCACGCTGGAGATACGTTCAGAAGACATTTTTTTATTATCAAATAAAAAGGTTTACATCTTTGTAAATCCTGTTCAAACACACTTTTTTTTTTCTTAATTTTTGTAGCTTACAAGTTGGCCATTGAAAATAAAATAGAATCCTTCCGATTAAACGATGTTTTCAACAAGAATCAAAAACATTTCCCCGTTGTACATTCTCCAAAAGGGTCGACCGGTTTCAACAGCTTTACAAAGGACAGACACACACCATATTAGAGAATATTTAACAGCAGGACTCAATTTCCCACAATCCCTAGCGAGGAGAATCTGTAACTGTCGCCGTAACTATGGTTCTATGAGTAACGAAAGTCGCTAGATTGAGTCCGTTTGGAAATGTAATGTTTATAGAAACGCATTGAGAGTTACGTAAGTATATCATGTCGCGTATACAATCGGAAAACATATCAAACAGTTTATTACAAATTTTGAAAAGATTAATAAGCAGGTCTTTCGTAGAAACTCAAGTCGTCTGCTGTCGTTTTGATAACGCTCTAAGGCAGCAGTGTTACGTGAACATGGGCTTGTGATAAGTATGAAAAATGTCGGATGGCAATGATGGTGATGGACAGAATTGTTTTCGCCAAAAGCAGCCACGAACAAAATTCCCAATCGATTAAGTGTTGATAGATTATAATGTAACCCGTGTTTGTCGAAAATATGTAAATAAATAAACGCATTTTCACTCGGCATTCCAAATCGTAGATAGTTCCAGTAAATAAAAACCTATAAAATTCGATATAGATACAGACATGTCGTACAAGGGGGCGTGGCCTAGCCGAGGGGGAAGAAAACCTCACAATTTGTCTCTTTCTGATGGACTTTAAACCCATTTATCACACATACATAAAGTCAAGCCAAAATCGGACCCATATGGACGTTATTTAACACCAAATTGTTCAGTACAAGCGAAAAACGTCAGTAGCATGACGCTAAAGTTAGCTTCCTGGTTAGCATTGCCCGTTTTTAAGTATTTATGGGCTGTTGAACTACCTTTCTCCTCTTCATGTCTCTATATCTTTATTTAGTAGAAAAATATATTCATAATTCAGGGTTTGTTAAAGTAATGACGGACGAAGTTTTCCCCCTCTGGCGGATTCGAACATGACCATACATGGGCATTCCCAAAGACGTCGTCTGTATTTATCTAGTCTACAAATCCATAACATAAGATTTAGAAATAACTCTCATATTATTGTAGACGAGCTGTACAAGCTGCACTTCAGATCCCACAATCCTTTGCGAGACTTAATTGGACTTACGTGAACGTGGCTTGCTTCGGGAAAACAAGTCTCTTGTAGCGTATTAGCATAAACGAGACGATTATATGCAGCTACAGACAGTGGGCTTATAGTGGCAGTGTTTTTGCATTTCAAAATAAAAGCTTCTCCAAAAAAAAAAAAACAGAAAAGTGATCAAACTTTGTACTTTTCCAGATACAGGTTGATGTGTTACAACTTGATCCTGTATAGCGGGTGCAGAGTTTGTCGCTGGACCCCATTTTAATTCTTCACAAGCTTATGTTTAAAAACGGAAATCCGAGAACCACTTTATTTATTTTTTTGGAATAAACAGCTCGAACATTTAAAGTTTTCTACAAAGTATTGCATGTACAAGTTGCAGGTTTTTTTTTTTTTTTTTTTTTTGGTTGATTGACAGTCCCATAAAAGAGGTACAAATATATTTGGAATACAAAAGGCAAACGCGAAAAAGACACACAGTTTATAAATGACAACACAAAACAAATAGTTACTGAATATAAAATAAAAACAATGTCTTTGTCAGGCTAAAAAAAGAAGAGAAACAAAATCTTTAGGAAAACCCTTCGTTCACCCAGAGGTGACGTTCACATTTCAACATTCATGTGCATTGTTGCTAACGCTAATGCTTCAAAGAAATGAAAAAAGAATCAAAATACGGGTTCAGGCTAATGCACGGGAGTGTGTCCAAGGCCAAGGTTTCTGAAAACATGTAGACTGCATTCGTGATGTGTTCGGCTCTTGTTTCATCGTGGAAGATTATTGCACAAATTTGACGTATTGTAGAACATTGAGGAACATTAAGAGACGGGTTGAGTTTTCCCACATTTTCTATATTTCAAAATAAGTGGTTTCCAAAGTTTGGTCTGCAGAGGGGCCTCCGTAAGGTTGACCCACACACACAGTATACATATCAATAATGTGGGTTTGAAATCAGCATTCAGACAATAGTCACGGTTATAAAAGCTCACTTTTCGTTTCCACAATCCTGGTGCGGAGCTTCAGAGCCCTGCACGGTCCCCCCTGTATGAGAGACTTGTCCCTAAACCTGCTCTCGGTCTCTGGATTAGAACCTTCTTGTGCTCCCTCATACTCATTTAGAGGAGATCGCTCTGGAACGATCTTCCGCCTACGTTCGCTTGATCCTGCTAATGTCTTTAAGAGCAGACTAAAGACCTACCTGTTTCGGAAAGCGTTTCAATCCCAGGAGATTAAGGGTTGCTTTGTGGACAATCGTGTTCTGTGACTGTAACTGCACTTTGCATTTTCTACTGTCATTTTGTGAAGCACTGTCTGCGAAAGGCGCTATATATAGATACACTTTACTTTACTTACTTACTACTATTAGGAAAAGCTGAACTTGTGGTCTTTGAATTCAAACAGTGGGGCACCAAAATGGCTGTTAGTGGAAAAACATGGAAAATACTCTATTTTGTGACTCCCTCAATGAAAAAATGTGTAGGCAAAATTATGTTTTATGTGATGCAAAATGTACACTTTTCATAAATTGTACACAACGACACATAAGTCAGAATTTCAGGCCTGTAGTTTGTTATCAGTGGTCGGCGAAACCAGAGCACCCGGGGGGAAAAACCCTCAACATTTGTGCAACAATCTCTCGAGTGAAACCAGAGTTGAATTGTAAAAAAAAAACAAAAACAGAATAAAACATACCGTAAACACAGTGTTCTATGCTGTCTATGATGGAAAAACGTCTGGAAAAAAAAAATGCATGTTTGGGTTTGATTATGATATGAAAAAGCTCATATGAATTGGTCTCGATCATTTTCTGTGCTCATAAATAGCTTTTTTTCCTCCCCGCCCCCTCTCTTTCTCTCAACAAGCAAAAGACCCTGATATTAGGACATGGCAGTGTCGCTGGCCTTCGATATGAATCCCCAATTTCTCCAATAAGGTGCGACGACGACTCGACTCTCTGTACTTGTACTTCTGAACGTTTCGGGGGAATTGGGGAAGAGGACTTTTTAGAATGTGGTACAGCAGGAGATACGAAAGCACAAGAGAGGAGGCTCCTGAGAGATGGGCTGGTTACACTTAGGCAAATCAAATTAAAAATCAAATAAAAAGAGAAATGCTCGATACAAAGATATAAAATGAGCGCGTACGTCGACGCTTTCGCTAATAGGCAGTTACAATAGTTGCTATCCGTTTGTCGACACAGTTCAGACAAAGATGGTTTCAAATCTTTGGCCATGTTGGAGTTGTGCTGGTAACTGCGATTGAATTTCTGTTGTAAAGGATTGAGTGCGAGATTACAGGGGCTAACGCTGCTACATTGAAGTGCTCTGTTTTGTTTTAGGTGCGTTGTACGATTTCACGACAGTTAAAGTGGACATTTCGTGCACGATTGAGGCTTTTCTATCGCTGAGACGTAGAGCGACGACTGGTGAGAATGTGGCCTGCAGCTCCCTCTGTAGGCAGCACTGGGGATGGCACAGTGAATACAAGCTTTCACTTTCTGCCAAAGCTGAGGACACAATAGGCGGTTTTATCAGTAAATTGTGCGATTACAAAAAGACTTGGGGTCCACACAAGGACTGCTTTAAAGTAAGTGACTTATATATAATGAATGATTTTATTCCCTGTTTTTTGCCAATATTTTCCCCTACGTTTTAAATTTGTTTGCACCCATTTTCCCCCAATTTGTTTCACTAATAATTCCCCTATTTCCCCTAATTTTTTCCATATTTTTGCCCCATTTTTAACCAATTTCCCACACATTTCTTGACACTGGAGATGAACCCGACATTGTAAATTTGCATATCTTCTGTTCTGTTTCCTGGTTCTAGATAATGAATATTTTATTATATCGATAATGGAAAAAGTATCGTATCGAAAATCAAGTATCATTAAAGTACTGTCCTTTTGTCTTTGGTGACAGTAAACACTGCGACTGTTTGTCAGCGTGGGGAAATTGAAATGGAGGCAAAGGAGTGGGACATATTTCCGGTGGATTTAATAAGAAGAAAAAAGGGATCGAGGGCTGGACTGACGTCGGCCCCGGAGACTGTAGCTACAGCCTGAAAACTCTGAGTGCTCGCCTTCACGTTTGTCGATTTGTTTGTGCCGCTGTTATCATAGGGAAATGATAAGGGAGCGAGGACAAGTTATGTTATCTGCTCTTGTTGGTATAATATCCACATCTCTCCTGTGTGTCCGAAACCAGCAGTACAAGCAGCAGTGTGTCCTCTGCTTAACAGTGTGGTGTACCAACTCCATGTCCCCGGGATGGACTAACTTTGAGCGCAGAATTGCTGTGACAGGATTTGCGCGGGGCATTAATAGTCATCAAATTAACTGTGCTAAAAATAAGGCCTTAAATGTCATCAAAGATCATTACATTTGATTCCAAGAGGCCTCACATCTATATTGCTTTGGAAATAGTGACATTGCTCGACTTTGTCTTTAAGACGCATATATTGAAAGCGTATAGCCTTAAATCCTTGTGTTAGATTATAGGCTTTAGAAAACAATAATCCAGAAAGTACTGTGCAGAGCGCTTCAGCAGTAGATAATGAAACAAATAAAGTGACAAGGATACTCAGAACTTGTGAATTACGGTATGTTTTTGGACGAGGGAACAATGTTGAAATGGTTAAAAAGCTTACATCTCTGCATGAAATGTCCACTTTAATTCCGGATTGTCTATCTAGGCCTCAAACAACATGGCGCTCGCACCAAATTTATCCAAACTGTGCCACAAAGACATGCTTAGTTGATATAACAAGGTCCAAAAAGCGGCTGCTTAGAGCATATTGGTTGTTGACAAGGTTAAGTGCCCTTCAAATCAAAATACTGTGCACTTGGTATATATATATATGTACAGAAAACAAAAGCTTTTAAACCCAAGCATTTATAGAGACAACTATTTGGACATTTCCCACATTGGACTGATGGAATTTCCAATGGGCCGCCTCTGCAAATGTACGGCAAAGTAAAAGACCATTTTTCAGATGCAAAACTACAGTAATCATCATCAATAGTGAATATCAACAACATTATAGTCGTAATATAAAAGTCTTAACATTGAAAGAGGACAAAAGTAGTTGTAAAGATAACAATAATGTCCAAAGTTGTAAGCCGCAAAGGAAAAAAAGCCTATATCGTAAACTTGTCTAGGGCGGAGAAAGATATAGAGAAAATAGACATATCGACCGATAAGCTACTACTGTTACGTTACGTCACAAATAGCCTACACTCAAGGGTTGGACCGCCACACTTCAAATCCTTTCAGAAAAAACGCCCAAATTCAGTGCTTCCGTCATCAGAAATTGCAACAAAACAACAGGTGAATACAGTAGAATAAGGCGATGGCAGATTGGCGCTAAGGTGCGATCAAGAACCAGCTTTCGGGGCCAGTAGTGGTAAAGGGGCTTTTATTTTGAAGGTCCCACAGTAATAGGGTTGAAATTTGTAAATGGAAAGTGAATGATCGATTGCTGCATTCATGTGGCCTTGAAATCTGGAGGAAAACCAGATTATAAAAACACTTTTTAATAAAAGGTAAAAGTGATGATGTTTTTTAGCATTGGCCGCTAAACCTGTTAAGCTAATATACCAAGTTTTAGTAACCGACTTAGTAGCCAAGCTTGTAACTTGACAAAACCAGAGTTATTTGCTTTTCAAAATCATGCAGGAAGTTGTACAGTTCTTTGAAAAAGTGTAATTTACGCTAAAAGCTAAGTAGCGCTTGCTAGTTTAGCACTTAAGCTCTGTTCAATGCTAGCTCATTACTAGCTTCTAATTTGTTTGGTCGCGACTTGAAAGGAGACCACAAGAATGAAGCAGCATTGGCATAATTTTCGAGGCCAGTAGTGGCAAAGGGGCTTTTATTTTGAAGGTCCCACAGTAATAGGGTTTAAATGTATAAATGGAAAGTGAATGATCGATTGCTTGCATTCATTAGGCCTTGAAATCCTGAGAAGAAATGCCCTGAAATGAGTTGATAACCAGATTACAAACAGTTAAAAAGGTAAAAGTTACGTTTTTTAGCACTCTGCGCTAATCTGGCTACGCTAAAATACCTAGTTTTAGTAACTGACTAAGTAGCCAAGCTTGTAATTTGACCAAACCATCATTATTTAGTTTACAAAATCACACAGGAAGTTGTACAGTTCTTTGTCGAAGCATAATAGCATCACTGAAAACGTGTAATTTAGGCTAAAAGCTAAGTAAGTTGCTAGTTTAGCACTTAGCGTATAAGATATGTCCAACGCTAGCTCATTACTAGCTTCTAATTTGTTTGGTCGCAATTTTTGGGGAAAAAGGAGACCACAAGAATGAAGCAACATCGGCATATTTTCCATCATCGATCAATTAAAACTGCTTTTTAGCCTTTCGTGGTCCCAAAAGAATGGAATCATTTTTTTTTGTCATACATTGGCGGCAGAGTGGCGGCAGAGTTTCTTTGGACAAAGCCGGTGGAATGTTTGCACTTCTTTCTTCTTTTTGTTGCTTTTCACATCAAACTAGTGGCAAAGGTCAATCTTGCTCCTCCAAGAACATCACATATTTGTAGTGCTTTTTGAAATAAATTAATATATTCATTATAACCATATGGCACGAGATAGCAGTTGCCAAAACATACAGCTTGGTAAACATCGTACAGTAGTTCAAATTTAGGTGCCGGTGTCAATTTTGGCACTCGTTTCCGAAACTCCACGACATTTATTCAGTCACATGACATGTTTCAAAGAAGGGAACAACTTGAGTTCGAAATAGACTTGAAATGCGGTACCCTTATCGTCGAGAACGCCCTGGCCCGACCAGCCACGCCCTGATTCGTTTTCGATGAGATACATGATGTGTGTGGCGCGACTGGACGCCTCTACACCAGCATCGAACTGAATATGGACTGTGTTCAAAGCTGTTTTTTCTTATTTTATTTTGCAGTTTAGATAGGGAGATGTTTGGTCAGGCAGAATAGTACAGATTGTCATGATATCGTACAATGGGCCATGAAAACAAATCAGTGACTGGTCAGGCTCACAGAAACTACCACTACTTTTCCAAACGATTATCCTAAGCATCTTTTCTTTTTTTTTAATAAACCCTTTTGAGTCCACCAAGACGAACAGACAGACATAGAGACACAAAGCTAGCTCCGAAAGCGAGGACAGAGGAGGAGGAGTTTTCTCACGGAGAGCGCCCCTACAGCGGCGGGTCGGCATGTCTACATCATGGTCTCGACGATGGTGTGGCTGGGCGCCTTGAGCAGCAGCCCCTTGTTCATGTTGGGGTCCAGGGGGTACTTGAGCTCCTTCAGCCCGCGGTGGCCAGCGGGACGAGAGCTGGCCCCACCGCGCACCGGGGCCGCCACCGCCTTGATTCTCTGGAGGGAGAGAGGAGGAGACGTCAGAAGAGATTCGAACGGCCCACCGCTGTTGTGGTGCAATGGTTATACATAGGACTGGGCAAACATGCGATATCGGTGTAGACGCGAAATTATTAGCGTGTGCACCACAGCTGATTCTGACTGGAGTCTGGACTGGAGGACGGAGATCGCGGCTATTGCTAAGCTCAGCTACATTGACTGGTGTGACCATGTGTCCCAGTTTAAACGGGTCAGTCCCAGTATTGAGCTCAATGTCCCACGTCCCATTTCTCCAAAACCAAGCTCAATGGCCGCTAGCTGCTCTGCTTTATGACCGCAACACTGGAGGCCGCCATTGCTCCGCCATTGCTGTAGTACCTCCATATCATCGCTAGGCCCCCATTGAAAAGCATTGGACTTTAGACACGTTAAAAACAACTTTAATGCCTGGTTTCAATTATTTTAACGCTTTCTATGGCTACATATTCCTCCTGAGATAACACTGGGTTAGTCACAAAAAAAGAAACCAGGCTGGTTTTCGAAATACATTTTTTTAAATCTCCTACTTAACGGGGGTCGGACTGTTAGCATTGGAGCTGCGCGAGCTACACGTCACGCAAGGGCCGAGTCTACAGTGAAGATCCCGCCCTTATGCCCTTATTAGGAACATGCTTCGTCAGAGCTGGGGAGGAGGAGTCTGTAAATCCGCCATGATTTCCCCCTCGAACGTGGTCATTGTGGTAAACGGGGAGGAGTGAGGAGGAGTTGTCTATTCTTTTTAACGGTCTATGACCAAGCTCCAGCTCAAGTCCATTACCAGGCCTAAAGTATACAGTAGCTTTTTTACTCGAAACTTCAGGACTTTTGTGTTTATGTACATCAAATCAAATAGCTCAAAAGACCTCAATGCTGAACGATACATTTAATGGATACAAGCCCGTTACAAACAAAAAGTTAAACTTTTCAACAAGCGTGGAAAAAAAGTCATATTCGCCCTAACATTGACAGCAGCATAAACATGACTGGGAGGCTTTAGGGGGGCAGGAATGAAGAAATGTAAAATTAAGTGAATGAAGCTTCGCTATGGCTCAAGTAGATCACATTTGCAATGAAAGGGCTCGGGCTTTGTGTCTCGGATGATCTCTGACAAATCGTAGCATAGCCTCTATAGCGTTCCTTAGCACGCTGTGAACAACAACACGGCAAAATAAACCACCAAAATAAACCACTTTCATCAGTTGTGTCTTCATCTCGATCCACAAATGCTTTGTTTGTTTGTTTTTTCTTTTTTAAATGGCTTCCTTTTAAAGCCATTAAAATGAATTTTCCCCCTATATAATTTGCGGTCTGAATTTCTTGCCAAATATAATATTCTCATAATATTTATCTTTAATACCATGTTATAAATTTTAGACCACATCCCCCGGCCCATTGATTACACCATCCCATTCAATTGACTCAAATCATAACAACGCCGCCCCAAGAAGTGGCTTCCTGTTTCGATCCAGCACGCCAAAATAAAAGCACACAGCTCGTCTCATTGATTAGTTCAGCAGGTACTTGCAACGTTACAAGAATATAATCAAATACACACATTTTAAGTGTTTTAGTTTGGTAGAAACAAAGTTGAACTGCTGAACTATTGAATAAGACTGTGCTTTTATTTTGGCGTGCTGGATTGAAATAGGAAGTCACTTCTTGGGCGGCGTTGTTATGATTTGAAGTTATGCACAGAGTCAAATACATAGGACTACACTTAAATATGTTTTGACTGCAGAAACAAAAGGTTGGCTCTTTATATTGTTTATTAAAGAGGCGGTATTACGCTTTTCGCAGGTGTTTTGTTCGTCATCTCAAACACGTCTCCATCACTGTCTTACTCTTTGTTGGTTAGAAAATGCGATATTGATGTAAAGCTGCAGAACCGAAACATCACTTCCTGATCTTCAAGCGATCCCACCGTAAGCCCTCCCCCCTCCAGCAGTTTCGAAGTGCGTTACTGACCTCGATGAGCGGCCCGTCGGAGCGGATGATCTTGATGACCACCACCATGGGGATGCAGATCATGGAGGCCAGGGCCAGAGTCCAGCCCAGACCGACGGCCCAGTCCGGGTACTCGTAGACCTTGTTGTACGTCAATGGCTTGAATCTGACCAAGGAGAAAATGAAGCACCCCTGCACACAGCAGAACGGCACGGCATGAACATACTGTATGTGGTGAATCTCATTCAAAGTAGGGCATAGACTTGACTTGAACCAGGGTTTAAACAGAGACAAGCAAGTCAAATCTAATGCAAACAAAACATATATACAAAAAATCTGAGCATATTTTCATTTCTTAAGATTTGCAAACATTTCATCAAACAGAAGAATGGGGGAAATAACAATATAATGAGCAAACGTTGTGCACATTTTCATCTAAAAACAGCAGCTGAATGTGTTTTAGAACCTGGTCTTTGTATTGTTGAACAACTATTGCATTGAAAGTAGTCAAGCAAAATCATTATTTTATAAGAAGTTAAAGGGATATTTTGGTATTTTTGACATAGGGCCTCATTTCCTAGTTATCCAGAGTGTTGTTGATGTCTGGAGATATTTTTTTCTTAAATTCATGCAGTTCTTATATTTGAAGAGTCTAGTGGCGCTAGGCTAGGGCAAGGCTAAAGCATTTCTATGGTATCAGTTAGCCTGCATTAAAACAGTCTGACCCACTCCACAGTGCACCTGAGGTAAATCACTTATAACACCAGACTAACCATATAAATGTCTGTGTCGATTGAATAATTTTAACCATTTTGCATTTAAAATAACTTATATTTGAGCAGCATCAGCTTCGTGGCTGTAAGCTAACGCAGCGGCGGAGTGATCCTCGAGAAAAGAGTCCCTCAAAATGTGATACAAGGTCAGTTATATTTCAAAAACACAGACATTTATATGGTTAGTCTGGCATTATAAGTGATTTGCCTCAGGTGCACTGTGGAGTGGGTCAGACTGTTTTTAATGCAGGCTAACTGATACCATAGAAATGCACTAGCCTTGCCCTAGCCTAGCGCCACTAGACTCTTCAAATATAAGAACTGCATTAATTTAAGAAAAAAATATCTCCAGACATCAACAACACTCTGGATAACTAGGAAATGAGGCCCTGTGTCAAAAATCCCAAAATATCCCTTTAAGATTTAATGATAATAATAATAATAATGGCTTACACTGGTATTGTGCTTTACCAACTTGTGTCACAAGTTTGTCAAAGCGCTACAATGCGGTCATTATTCAAGCTCTGTGTTACTGGAAGACTTGAACTACCGGCATGTTTGTTTATACCGCACATTTCGTAGCCAGAGCCAGTGTTGCCCCAGATTGAATCAATTTAATGCTTTTTAAATGCTTTTCTTTATCCAATGTAATGCTTTTTAATTACTTTAGCACCTGTCTTGATAAATGACACCCCAAATGTACAATAAATGATTCTTTCACTTCACAAAAGACTGCCTTTAAAGTGCATATGAAAATACACTTATTTACTTAAATAGTGTTATTTAGATGGATAACATCTGTTGTAAGTCATAATTATCATTTTTATTTCAGTGAAGCAGCAATTTAATGAAAGAAATGTTGGGAAGAAAATATATTTTTATTTGAATTCTTAAGCTGCTGAAATAGAAGTAAAGCTCCATAGCAGTTTTGACTCATTTCCCATTGATATGCAGTGGGGGAAAAAAGTATATGGTCAGTTCCCCATAGACTTCCTATTGGATTGGCAACCGTTTAAAATAGTTTGCCTCTATCTATGTCACTTCCTGTCAGTGTCCAATGAGGAAGTGAAACTTTAAACATCACAAAAATTGTCAAACTTAAGAAAGCTGGGTACAATTATTATTATTTTTTTTAGCAAAATTGTTAAATGTGTGTCATGTCATATGCACTTTAAGCTTTAGTTTCTTCAATTTATTCTTCATACTTAGTCATAACACATTTCTTCAATAACTATTTTAAACTGAGGACTTGAGCAACACGCCTGCTAAGCCTACACATCAAAAAGTTTCCAAACTAACCCGTGACACATGCTCTGAAGAGGCAATAAAGTAAGTGCAGAAGTAAACATGTCACACTGAGCACGTATCCGGGAGCACGGGACAGGACACGTACCACACACAGTAACGGAGTGATGAAGGACCAGCTCCATTTCATCCAAGGGTTTGGTCTGTAGCCAATCATGTCCTCAATTGCATCATAGAAATTATCAGCGCCTGCAACAAAGAGCAAGTGATTATATTCATTAGAGTATCTGTGTATTTGTATCGCCTCTTTTCATCTCATCAAATGCTACAGGCTCATTAGGGTAATTGATGTATTCGGGAACAAACTTGAAGATAAAACCGTGCTGGGATTGTGGAAGTACGAGTGTCCCTTTTGTTCATTTCCAAACTTGTTTTAGTTATTGGATCTGGCAACCCTAAGTGTTTGGGCTCACACGTCTCTATAATAAAACTCTGGATCTTGACCTCTTAACCCCGGCCTGAATCGAGAGCACATTTTCTCCAGTTCGAGTTTATTCAAGTCTAAGGCTTCTTGAAAAAAAGCGTCAAAATAGCAACAAAAACGAGAAGAAAACGCAATGAAAAAGAGACAAAAATGTGACGGAAAAGAGAAGAAAATGTGACGAAAAAGTGACAAAAATGTGATGAAAAAAGAAAAAAAATTGGACGAAAAAGTGACAAAAATGTGATGAAAAAAATAAAAAAAATGTGACAAAATGTGAAAAAATGTGACGAAAAAGTGACAAAAAAGTGATGAAAATTTTTTTTTAAATGTGACAAAAATTTGATGAAAAAAAGAAAAAAAATGTGACGAAAATGTGACAAAATGTGATGAAAAAAAAAAATGTGACAAAAAAGTGACGAAAAAGTGATAAAAATGTGACCAAAAAAATTAAAAAAAATGTGACGAAAATGTGATGAAAAAAATAAAAAAAATTGGACGAAAAAGTGACAAAAATGTGATGAAAAAAATTTAAAAAATGTGACAAAATGTGAAAAAAATGTGACGAAAAAGTGACAAAAAGTGATGAATTTTTTTTTTTAAATGTGACAAAAATTTGATGAAAAAAAGAAAAAAAATTGACAAAAATTTGACGAAAAAGTGACAAAAATGTGACAAAAAAAAGAAAAAAATTGGACGAAAATGTGACAAAAATGTGACGAATAAGTGACAAAAATGTGATGAAAAAGAGAGAAAATGAAAAAGATCCAATTACATCAGTGTTGTAGGTCTTTCAAATGTACTCTTTCAAATGAGGTGTTACGCTGCCTCATAGGCTGTAAGAAGCTTTTAGATTTGTTGAACTGGAGAAAACGTGCTCGGTTCAGGTGAGGCTTAAGAGATTAATGACACATCCATACAGTGTGTTGGACAAGCAAAGACAATTGATATGATATCAGTGTACTGGGTAAAATGTATACATGTATGAATACGCAAATATAATTATTCACAGTAGTATGACACATGAACTATAGAACATTTATTTCCAATGTGGTTCTTGAAATGATGTATAAAACAGAGCCTGGTGTGTTAAAAATGTATCTTGATATTTCAGTGACTTCCCTGTGTTATTGGGACTCCAACATCACCGCAGCATCTGTTTTGTCTACTTATTTCTGTCCCACTTTTTACATTACTCAGTTCAATTAGAACTTCACAATAAGGCCACCACATATAAACGGTTTGAATGGCTTGAATGTGTTGACTCTTAAAATGAGATTTAATGATGCAAACGTTATCAGTGAAAACAATATTTTTATTTATTTAAACAGGTTCACCTCATGTCAGGCCATACAAATAAGTTGTGTTTATGAAATATATATACAGGACTTTTCACATGGGAGAGATAAGTGGATTTTAAATTGCTTCAGTGTGTTATACATTTATACAGAGGCCATGCATTAGTGTCTGATGACAGAAGCAGGAAGCTCTCATGATAACTGCCCCTTCCTTTGCGCTGCTTCATCTCTTACAATGTGTTACATAGACTTGCATAAAGTTTAACAGTATGTCTGTAGTTTTAGGACTCACCATAAACCCAGGCAACAGCGACGCATTCAAAGAATGCCACCCACAGGAGGCAAACACCGCTGGCTGCATAGTAGTCGAACAGCTGGAACACATACATGCCACCCTGAGGGAAAGGAGACGCACGTCAGCTATTGAGAGAAATGACGGATTTAACTACATTTTATATTATTGTGACAGGATTATTTTGTTTACATGAGAGGTTTGGTCAGAAATGTAGCCTAGATTATGTTCTTGCTTAGGTTAGAGACAGAAGGAAGAGAAAATAAAGTCTCTTGTTGAACCTTTGGGCGCAGATGACGAGAACAACTAAGTCAGTGCCGGTTATTATTACAAACAGCTGAGGGAAGTTCCCACGACTCAAATCCAAAACAGTCGTCTCCCAGTGGACACTAAACACAGGCTGTTTTCCTACATGTTGGATTAAGTAGAAAAAACAGCCCAGTGATTTTCCATCTGCTTCTGAGGGTAAAGTTTATTACAGAGACACTGCTTCATCTGCTGCTGACAATACTCGAGAAACGTTTGAGGAATTTACAAAACATTGTGACTAACTGAGGTGATGCATGAGCTGTGTGTTCAGTCGTGTGTGAATCTGAGAACTCATGAGTCACTGTGAGGCTGACTGTTGCTATGATGCGGTTGCCGTGCCGTGTTACCTTGGTGACCATGGTGAGTCCGAACAGGTAACTGATGCAGCACAGCACAGCGATGAAGATCTCTCTGCGGTAACCCTTCCTTAGGAAGGACGGATACAGATCAACCAGAGAAGTGATCTGCCCTACCTCACAACGTCAGATACTTTAATACTGATATAAGTACTGAGAAGTACCACAGATACTTTCATACCTGCCCTTCCACCTCCACAAACTGCAACAGAACATCAGATACTTTTAATACTGATATAAAGTACTGAAGAAGTACCACAGATACTTTCATAACACTGCCCTTCCACCTCCACAAACTGCAACAGAACATCAGATACTTTTAATACTGATATAAAGTACTGAAGAAGTACCACAGATACTTTCATAACACTGCCCTTTCCCCTCCACAAACTGCAACAGAACATCAGATACTTTTAATACTGATATAAAGTACTGAAGAAGTACCACAGATACTTTCATAACACTGCCCTTCCACCTCCACAAACTGCAACACAACATCAGATACTTTTAATACTGATATAAAGTACTGAAGAAGTACCACAGATACTTTCATAACACTGCCCTTCCACCTCCACAAACTGCAACACAACGTCAGATACTTTTAATACTGACATAAAGTACTGAAGAAGTACCACAGATACTTTCATAACACTGCCCTTCCACCTCCACAAACTGCAACACAACATCAGATACTTTAATACTGAATAAAGTACTGAAGAAGTACCACAGATACTTTCATAACACTGCCCTTCCACCTCCACAAACTGCAACACAACATCACATACTTTTAATACTGATATAAAGTACTGAAGAAGTACCACAGATACTTTCATAACACTGCCCTTCCACCTCCACAAACTGCAACACAACATCAATACTTTTAATACTGATATAAAGTACTGAAGAAGTACCACAGATACTTTCATAAACTGCCCTTCCCCTCCACAAACTGCAACACAACATCAGATACTTTTAATACTGATATAAAGTACTGAAGAAGTACCACAGATACTTTCATAACACTGCCCTTCCACCTCCACAAACTGCAACAGAACATCAGATACTTTTAATACTGATATAAAGTACTGAAAGTACCACAGATACTTCATAACACTGCCTTCCACTCCACAAACTGCAACAGAACATCAGATACTTTTAATACTGATATAAAGTACTGAAGAAGTACCACAGATACTTTCATAACACTGCCCTTTCCCCTCCACAAACTGCAACAGAACATCAGATACTTTTAATACTGATATAAAGTACTGAAGAAGTACCACAGATACTTTCATAACACTGCCCTTCCACCTCCACAAACTGCAACACAACATCACATACTTTTAATACTGATATAAAGTACTGAAGAAGTACCACAGATACTTTCATAATACTGCCCTTTCCCCTCCACAAACTGCAACACAACATCAGATACTTTTAATACTGACATAAAGTACTGAAGAAGTACCACAGATACTTTCATAACACTGCCCTTCCACCTCCACAAACTGCAACACAACATCAGATACTTTAATACTGATATAAAGTACTGAAGAAGTACCACAGATACTTTCATAACACTGCCCTTCCACCTCCACAAACTGCAACACAACGTCAGATACGTTTAATACTGACATAAAGTACTGAAGAAGTACCACAGATACTTTCATAACACTGCCCTTCCACCTCCACAAACTGCAACACAACATCAGATACTTTTAATACTGATATAAAGTACTGAAGAAGTACCACAGATACTTTCATAACACTGCCCTTCCACCTCCACAAACTGCAACACGACATCAGATACTTTTAATACTGATATAAAGTACTTGAGCAGTACTACAAATACCTTTATAACACTGCCCACAAGTGTCACGTGTGCGGCATCCACACAAGTGACCAGAATTAGACATAATGCAAAAGAAAGTGTATTTATTTTGAAATCTGCAAGTTCAAGCGCTTCACACTGTTATATTTATGTCATAATAATAATAGTATTAGTGTTGACTTTGTTGGAGCCAATAGTCCTCTTGTCCATTTGTGTAACGTCTACCAGTTAATGTTGGTGACACTGAGTCTCTGGCGTTGACGGAAATACCGAAGTACTGCTTTCGTATCCTGTGTTGGGTTTTGTTGAACATTTATGGAAAGCAGCTAAGTTTAGACAGGCATTAACACGCTGGCATGTCTAACTGTCTAACTGTGCGCTCATGCGAGAGGGGTTACACGCCTCATCATACCACTGGGTGCCGGGGTGGCCAAAGAATGAGCTGACGACCTGAATCATCGGGCTTCGTCAGCAGCTAATCATCTCTAGCAGCAGGCTGAGCGCAGTAGATGCAGGGACGGAGCCTCTTCAATGTTTAAACAGCTCAGTACAGATGAAAGAGCAGTTTAGGGAGCATGAGCCATCATTTTTCATACATTTGCAACCACAGAGGCCAGATCTTCACCCCACTGAGAAGCTTTGGGATGTGCTGGAGAAGGCTTTGCACAGTGGTCACACTCTCCCATCATCAATACAAGATCTTCATTAAAAACAAATAATGAAACGCTGAGTCTTTGGACGTCGCATAAGCTTTTTGGAACAATGTCACAGCAAATGTGTGCTGTGATCAAAGCTAAAGGTGTGTAGGGCTGGATCGTTACAGTTCTTTAACGATACTTGGTTTACTATACCGATACCTGAACAATACTTTACAATAATAGTAATTCCATAAAAGATTTGTTATATTTGTAACATTCATTTGAGCTGAAACAACCAAGTAACTTCCTTTAATGGAACAGGCCACCGTTTTACATACTGAGATATGTTCTTACCTGAGCTTAGATAAGTTGATGTTAACCTGTGCGCTCAGTCACGCACAAAGACCAAAGATGTTGTTAGTATTTGGCCTCTCCCAGCATATTCCTATAGCTCCAAACGGGGTGAAGTTAGAGGCGACCACGCTCTTCCACGGGCACAAAGACCAGATGTATAAACTTTAGGGCCGGGACTCGATTAAAAAAATTAATCTAATTAATTAGAGGCTTGGTAATTAATTAATCGAAATTAATCGCATATAAATATTTGACCTGAGAACAGTGAGAAGTAAGGATTTTCATAAGGATTTTTAGTATACCATTGAATAATGACTGAATACATAAGCTTAAGCAACTAAATATTGTTTATTTTTGTTCAACCAAGTCCAACAGACCAGTGCAATGTTTCCATTAATTGTGCGTCTGCAGGAAAAAAGGAAACTGACGTGTGGAAAGCAAAGTGTGATTAATTTCGATTAATATTTTTAATCACACTAAACCTCATGTAATTAATTAATCGCAATTAATCGAAAAAAGTCCCGGCCCTAATAAACTTGTCTAAGCTCGGGTAAGAACATATCTCAGTATGGAAAAACGGTGGCCTGTTCCTTTAATGCAGTGCCTGGACCAAACACTCAGTGTCCCACTGAGAGTGTGGCCATACCGCCTTTGCTCTGCCCAATCCCGATCTTGGAAGCTAAGCAGGGAAGGGCCTGGTCAGTACTTGGATGGGAGACCATTTGGTAACACCAGGAAGCCTAGCGAATGTAATGAGTGAGTGAGTGGTAGGTGGTGGTCGGAGGGGCCGATGGCGCAGACTGGTTGCCTCGCTTCCGTCAGTCTACCCCAGGGCAGCTGTGGCTACAACAGTAGCTTACCACCACCAAGTATGGAGTGAATGAATAATGAGCTGTGAAGCGCTTTGGGTATCTTGAAAAGCGCTATATAAATCCAACAACAGTGGGTTGCATAAATATCGGCCCCCCTGGCCTTATAGAGTGGCTGGAACATTGGGCTGGGCCATTTTTGAAAGAAAACCATTTGAAGTCCTGTTTTCTGAAAAAATAAACAGAAAACGGGACTTCTTATGGTTTTCTTTTAAAAATGGCACTCTGCTATACAGGTCCTCGTCATATAATTAGAATATCATGAAAAAGTTCATTTATTTCTGTAATTCAACTTAAAATGTAAAACTAATATATGATATAGACTCATTACAGGCAAAGTGACACATGTCAAGCCTTTATTTGTTATATTTTGATGATTATGGCTTACAGTCCATTTTCTAAATATTCTAAGTTTGTGAGATTTTTAATTTAATTTTTTACAAGCTGAGCCATAATAATCACAATTCTAACAAATAAAGGCTATACATGTGTCACTTTGCATGTAATGAGTCCATCCATCCATCCATCCATTTTCTTCCGCTTTATCTGGGGCCAGTCTGAGCAGAGATGCCCAGACTTCCCTGATCCACACGCACCTCCTCCAGCTGTTCTGGTGGGACAACGAGACGACGCCAGGCCACAGAGACAAAGTCCCTCCAGTGTGTCCTGGGTCTTACCGGAGGTCTCCTCCCAATGGGACAAGCCCGACACACCTCCCGGGAGGCCACCAGGAGGCTTCTGAAACCTCTCGATGTGAAGGAGCTGGGGCTCTACTCCGAGCTCCTCCCAGGTGACTGAGCTCCTCACCCTATGTGAAGGAAACTCATTTCGATCTCATCCTTTCAGTCGTGTCCCAGATTTCAGAACCATGGGTCAGGTGAGGAACGCAGATCGACCAGTTAAACGAGAGCTTTGTCCCCGACTCAAAAGCTTCATGTCGACCTAAAATATAGTTTTTGTTTCGTGCACCTCTTCTTTTGTGGTATTTTACTGTATTTGTAAATAGGATTGCTACATCATTTTATGTTTAAACTGTTCTTCGGTCACTACTTTCTACGTGTACTTGAGTAAAATGATTTCACAGTAACATTGCTCTTACTTAAATACTACTACTTAACACACCTCTGCAAAACAAACGCTGAATGTGACTCACCTGACTGTCGAGGCCAAGCAGCAGCAGCATAATAAAAAAGAGGATGGCCCAGACAGTTGGGAAAGGCATCATGGTGACTGCCTTGGGGTACGCGATGAAAGCCAGCCCGGGACCTGAAGCGGGGGAGCGGGGGGCGAGGGAGGGAGCAAACAAACAAAGAGAGAGAAAGCCACGTTAGCATCACGCGACAGGCTCATCTGATCTGCGGCCGCCGTCGGACCGAAGCCCGCGCAGCAAACGGGCAGACCAGACCGGACAAAGTTAGAGCTAAACTCGCTAACATGTGGCTAACACTTCCAACTGTTACACTACGGGATACAGAGAGTAACATGTCTAACTGTACTTACCCAGAGTTCCCTACAAGATACATTAAATATACACAAAACTATATCGTCTATAGAATCTGTGTCTTTGACTATATCAGTATTTTCAAAGGATGTTTAGCTGTGGAAGTAAGTACAGGTAAGTATATGTACAGTGGTTACACAAAGTACTTCAGCCAAAATAAACAATAAAACAAACCCAATGAGCACAGTAATCTGGCAATAGTTGAGAGTTTTGCCTCGGGACAGATATGGAAACGTCAGTGTGGAAGAGGGTAATGCGGGGCAGGACTGCACAATTATTACAATAGAAAAAACGAAAATCCCCCTCCCCCATTTAATCAGGACGGTGCATGAAATCAAATTCAGTGCCGAGGAGGATGATCACTAACAAAAAATAGAAATGACATAATCGAGGAAAAAAATCATATATTTATTATTATGGCTGTTCATAAGTAGAGCTGGGTACAATTTCTTTGATACCAGTACTTTAACTAAAACGTTTTTTCCCCCCCATTTATTTTATTTTTCTCAATTTTTTTCACATTAAAAAAAAATTCCCTTTTTCACAATTTTTTATTTTTGTTTTCCAAAATTTTCCCCCAATTATTCCCTATTTTTTTCCTTGTCTTTTCTTTTTTATTATATCCCCTTTTTTTTGCCCCACTTTTTCAAATTTTTTCCACTTATCCCCAAAATGTTTCCCTATTTTTTTTTTAATTTCCCTTTATCCCAATTTTCCGCCGTTTTTTTTTTTTTTTTACATTTTCCCCAATTTTCCTCATTCCCCCCCCAATTAATTTATTTTTATTAAAATTCCCATTTTTCCACTTTTTTCTTGTGTTCAAACAGAACATTTTGCGTTCATCTGCAAGAGAAAACTCATGTGACAAAGAATTGTTGGAATAAAAACGGTCAAAAACTGTAAATATTTGAGGGTTGACGCCTTAGAAAATATAACTAAGACTTACTTAGATGGATAACATCTGTTGTGAGTAACAATTATAATTTAATTTCAGTGAAGCAGCAATTGAATGAAGAAATGCTGGGCAGAAAAGTCCCATAGCAGTTTGACTCATAACATGGTTGGCACGGCAACAGTTTTTGCCTTCCTGTCACAGTGTCCAATAAGGAAGTGAAACTGTAAACATCACAAAAATGGTCAAACTTTGGGACTTTGGGAATGGTTTATCTGTGCTATACTATAGTTTCCTTTCGAATGTTAAAGCTCTTGGTTGAATCCTGCTATCAAAACAAATCACAATCACGATCTAAACTCTTATATATCTATATTTATTCTTTTTTTTTTTTTTACTGAATTGTGCAGCCCTTATAGATGGATCCGAAATCATCAAATTCAACATCATTCGTTGTGTTCTTTGCATAAGTGCCAGTTATCAAATCCATAAATGTCTCAACTTCAAAAACTCCAAACTATTAAAAAACTAGAAAAAACATCTTAAACTGTACAACAGATGTGTATGATTCACATTTCCCAGCGTTTGGAAAAAGTAAACCAGTTCATCAGAGCTCAAACTCAAAGTAAGTCTCCACCTAAAGACTTCACTCCCACATTTTGCATCGTCCCAGTGTCGTGTTTAGGAGAAATGCAAAATGATGTTGGTAAAACAGCAGCAGATACAACTCAAGGTCAAATGACATACGCCTTTTTAACAATAGTTGTTTTACTTTCTTTTTTTTCTTTTTTTAATCAAAGGCATAGTTTTGAAGTGTTGAAGTGAACCAAAGAAGTGAAGGACCATGAAGCAGACAGAGTTCACTTTTTGAGGCATCCATCCAACCAAACACCGCTGACTCACAGCACAATGTGACAGGGCTGTGTGAAACAGAGCAGCTCTGCTCAGTGCACTGTCACAACAGGGTTATACTCAGGAGTTTACATGTTAAATACATGGTTATTCAAGTACAAGATGTATCCGTCAACTATAGACTAATATATAGACTGACAAACTGATTTAGGGATTATAAGAAAACCTTCATTTGTCCCACAATTGTAATAACTGACTTAACTCAAGGTAAGTTACAATTATAACTGTTTCACTGAAATACTAATCTATTCTTCAATGACTTTGTGAATAAATAACTCTGATATATACATAATTTGAGGGAACTATAGCCTACAGTTTGAGTAACATGTAACATCTGATATTTCAGATTATACTGTATATGTACAAAAGTAATTCTAACCTTTCATTTTAATCCTGCCACCCTCACACTAAGATGTCTGTTCACTTATCACTCATTTGTATTAACTGTAAACTGCTTTATAGGGGCCTGATTAACACTTAACTATGGCTGCTACTGGAACAGTAAGACTACAGTTTGCATCCGCTCACCTAACTCCACCTACAGGGCTTTTCCGTCTTTGTTTACTACAAAATGTATGAAGGAGCAATGGTATTTTAATACAAACACAGCATTTACATTTTATAATCACAAAGCAAAAGCATGTGCTCATTAATGGAAAGAACCACAGCAATGGAAACACCAGTTCAAAACAAGCTTTAGTCGGCATCTGGCACAAGATGCACCGTGTACTTCACCTACTCCGCTCGTTGCTAGCATCTACGCTAGCTCCAACAAAACACAGCTTTCCTCTCAGTTGTCATCGCTAAGTAACGGGTTCCTGCACCGGGAGTAAAGTGCGTGGTTTCTTTCTTTTCCTCTTTCTCCTGGGATACGGCTTCTTCGCCTTCTGTTCTTGTTGCTGCTAAGCTAACGTGGCTAACATGCACTCTAAATTCGTCGAGGTGTTTGATTGCGGAAAACTTCCATATTCCGATGCCGTCATTTTTTAAATAGGATCCATTCATATCCAATGACCAAATGGTTTTGTTTTGTCTTTTCGTTGCTGTTTTTTTTTTTTTTTCTCTTTAAGCGTAGGGATTCACTTGTTATTTCATTAGTTGAACCAGGAAGCAGCGCCCACCATCGCTGCCGCCTTTTACAGACCCGCGTACCTGACTCTGCCACATCAGCAATGTCCACCCCTTGCTCTTGTGCCATGAAGCCCAGGACGGAAAATATTGCGAATCCAGACACAAAACTGGTACCACTGTTGAGGGCTCCCAGCAGCAAACAGTCCCTAAGTCACACATATGTCATGGAGGAGGATTTGTTAATGAACACATCAGTCACCCCCCGACTACTTTTAAACCCGCTAAATGCTAATGCTAACAGCCCGCTAGCACAAACCCCCGCCCGAGCGACGCCTCACCTGTAGCAGTTGTATTTGTACTTGTTGTAGCTCCCCAGGGAGGTCATGGCACCCAAGCATATGGCGTAGGAGAAGAAGATCTGGGTTCCCGCGTCGATCCACACCTGCCCGGCGGGTAAAGGGAGAGAGTGGGGACAAAAAGGCTGAGGCCTGCTGATGTAGGAGCCATAGAAATCACAGAAACGCCACTAGCTATCTGAGCCTGTTCCACTTTCATTGTTTGCAATTTAAAGAGGGGTATTATGCTTTTTTCAATCACATAGCACCAGTCTATAGTATACTACAATGATGACGTAACCTTCTGTTGGTCTGTATATGCAGTAAATTAAAATAACTGCCTTGAATAAAATTGCTCTCTCAAAATGGCTGTACTGAACGTCTTGAAATAGGCCTCTGTCTCTTTAAGAAGCTTTCCGACACGCCCCCTTCAGCACACTGCTGTGGCATCTAAACAACACTAGTGTGCGGGGAGGGGCTCTGCTGAGCTGAGGAGCAGTGGTTGGTGGCTTGGCTGGTGACGAAAGGTCCAGAGGCGTCTCCAGGAGGTGGGGGCGTTCCTAGGAGGACTGAGGCATAGCTACACCTAAAATGGCTGCCGTCTAAGTTTTTACTGATTACTCAAAAATATGTGAATGAGCCAAGGCAACACTCCAGGCATGTGTTTAATGAGGGAATGACATAATAACATGATAGAAAGCTTGAAAAAGTCGATTTTACATAATACCCCCCCTTTAATGTGGGTTGACAGCAGCTGAAAACTGCTGGATCGTTCATAATTCGGGATGTCTGATGGCTAATAGCGAGTAAAAAGCAGGCTAACGAACGCTGAAAAGCTTCCTGGACTCTTGCCAACTGTCTACATACTGTACGTTGTTAGCATATCATCTCCTTTTTTTAAATTATTTGATAGAGACCAAAAAACCAAGCGCAAATCCTTTTTTTTTAAATTAGACTTTTGTCCTGATGTGCTATAGCGAGTATTGTGATTAAAAGTATCAATACAAAAGTAGCAAAACTGTCCAAGCCCTAACGTTTCTACTGAAACATTTTAGCGTCACGACCAACAGCGGGAGCTTCTTACCTCCGGATCCTTCAGACGGTTCAGGTCGGGGTACAGGTAAAACTTGATTCCTTCGGCAGCACCGGGCAAAGTCACCCCGCGGATCAACAGCACGATCAGCATCACGAAGGGGAACGTGGCCGTGATGTAGACCACCTGCACGGACAAGGCAAAGAGATCGTAAGCATAAGACGGCAACAATGAAATTCAAGCGTTAGGGCTGTGGAAGACCCTGCCTGGGGCTCCCACCGCAAATCAAGATGGACACCGGTGTAGCTAACGTCAAAACAAAACACGAGAGAATGGGGGATAGCAAAGGAAAAATAAATCTTTGACTGCGTTTTTGCTCGGTGCCATTAATACTATTTTCAGTTTATAGTTGACCAAAAGTAACTCAAAGTAACTCAATGTAACTCAATGTAACTCAGCTACATTTTTGAAACAGTAATATTTAATACAAACATGTAACACTTTTAAAGCTGTAACTAATATAGTGTATTACAATTCTAACCTCTTAACCCCTGCCTTAACCAAGTGCATCAGCTTTACCCAAATCTAAAATGTTAAACCCTATAGGCCAGTTTGAAAGCTAGTACCTACGCAACTCATCTAGAAGGATCTTTTTCCTTGCATTGTTGCTGTGTTACTTTTCATTTCAACACACTGTATTATCTAAGTTTATTTTAATATTTGCATGCCCTTCTGATTGTATCTTCTTTTTTATTTTGTCTAAAGAATATTCCTGTGAACTCTTTTCGCTGTCAGTGGCATTAACACTATTCTGTTTTTTTACTGCAGCTCATTATTCCTGACATAACATTGGGACTTTGCAATGGAAAACTGGCCCTTGACCCTGGAAACTTTATAGGCGTCTAGTAAATACCGAAATATCCTGAACAGGGCCATATCTATTTCCTTCTGTCTGCCAAGCAATGTTGATTGAGATTTATTGTGCTTTTGTGGCATGGTTAATCATCACCCATAATACTCTAGTCACTCCCTGATGTCTCTTTTTATAGCCTCAGTCTCAGTATTGATTAGTGGGCTGAACTGAGGTAGTGAGTCGATTGAACCAGATCAAGTGCGGTCACTTTTCCACCAACAAGGGAAAACATTATAGCGCGGGACGGCCTGCGGTTGGCCTTTCTCATAGTTTAGCTTGTTTAGTATTTTGTGACGGATCTCAAAGTGTTGGTTGATATGAATAGGAAAACTGTTGTTCAAAGCATTGTATCACGAAGATCTTTAATAAAAGTCGAGATAGGACATGACGCTCTTTGACTCAAAATGGCAGCCATCTTGTGATTGGCTAATGCCAATAGCAGGTCATACAAAAATGGAAACACGGTTTTCGTTGATAAAACGTCAGAATCTGAGATACACTAATTGGCCTGAGATACCTAGTCTTGCCAGCGATACAACAAATCAAAAACAGTCAGATTTACTCTGAAATAATGAGTTGTGCATATTTTAAGTGTGCGTGACATGTTTCTGATATTCATGCACAAAGGTCTGATGGAGCGAGAGCCCAGTGTTTTGTTTAAAAATAACTCTTATTCAGTGGGTTTTGGAGCAAATATGTGACTCATTAAGTGACCCTTAAGTTCTTAAGTTGTCCCCAGGCCCAAACCAACTTCATGAAAACATGCTGTTTACAGAGGAGCAAACACAATCACTTCCTTTTAATATCAGATACACTGTAACCAGTGACGTGCGGTGAGGTTTGTTGCTGGTGAGGCACATGCTATTGACTCCAATATAAAGTAAACAAAACTGCAGGGAAAAAATGCAGGAAAAAATGCAACTTGCTGTCTCTGGTAATTGTCTTAAGGCCAATTTATACTTCAGTGTCAGCTCCGCGTTTACGTGCTGAACGCACGTGGGAGCCAATCAGGGAGTTCGCGACAGCTGCACCTGCCGCTGACGTGCACCTGCCGCACAAGGTGACTCCGCGGCCAGTGCTGCAGAACGCAAGTGAGGTGATTGGTTGATCCTTTCGCAAAACAAGGAAACACACAACAAACTCCTTCAGTCTCCCTCTTTGAAGTTATGTTTCATGAATATATTGTTCCTATGATTTAGTGCTTTTGTGTTTTCACTTTTTATGTTATTACATTTTTTTTTAAATATACATCACAACGTGAAGGCAGAGGAGCTACGCGGAGGTTCGAACGATTCTGGCTTGCGTCAAGCAGACGGGGCTGCGGTGGGCGGAACCGGCCGCTCGACTATAAATCAGCCTTTACTTTGAAACAGCATTCAATAGCAACACATTTAAACATAAAATACATTCTCACGATATTGCAAATAAAAATTAAAAGACAACATTATGAACGTGACCGGGACTCGTGCCCCGCCCGTCCAAATGATGAGTTATTGACAAACCTGATGCGCCACGTGATAGCGTCGACATGTTCAATATAAAGACTCGTCTACAGCATTTCATCCATAAAATGTCAGTCTAATCAGTTTTTCCTTTTACGTACTCCTTTATGTTTAAATTGCCTCTCCTAAACCGTGCAGAATAATCAAACAGGCTGGTTTTCACGTGTAGTCAACATGTTTTGTAGAAATGTGTAGCGCTGACACAGCGCCCCCCTCGTATCGTCAGGGCAGTGCATTGGAGGCGTGCCTCACTTCGGGACTATCAAAACGCGGTTTAAAGTCAAATGAACAGGTTAAACAAGTCGTTCTTATGCCTGATTCTTTATCCAGGTAATAGAAAACCAACGCGCCCTTCAAAAACCCATTTACAAATGTATTTTACTTTTAGGGGGCGAAAAAAGCCCCGAATGGGACAGAGCGCTGAGCAAATGAGCTGAGCTCAAGTGTGTGCGGGACGCTGGAGGCTCGCCGCAGCTCCGCCCTCTTTATACGATATCGACAACTGATGAAACATTTGGGCATTTTTTAAGATTGATTAAAATCGTAGAAAATCCCTATCATCTTAAGAGAAGGGACTTGTTTTTATAAAGTTTATTGTATTTTTTAATTTTTGTTTTTTTCCATGATGACTGGTGAGGCCTGGCCTCACCTGCCTCCCCTGACCGCACGTCACTCACTGTAACTCTCTATTAAGAGAAAAATAAAAGGACAACAAGCACAGAAGACTAGACTATTCTTGGCTCTGCAGGAGCCGAAGCACATTAATCAACATAACTGCAAATGCATCAATTTAACTGTAAAACTAGTTTTCAACCGTAGTCCCAGGGCAAGCTGTAAACCTTTATTCCTGTATCGGTTGCTCTTCTTAACAAGCGCAGATAGAACTTTGTGTTCAGGTCTTTTATGTTCTCTTATCGTCTTGATGAAACTCTGGGCAACATTGTGTCCTTAATATATAACACATTCTGTTGTATTGTGATTGTTAACTTGTGATTGTTAACTTGTTAACTATTTTAATGCACTGTCATATATTGTTATTGTATAAACCACAGCATGGCAAGTCCAAGACCAATTTCCCTATGGGACAATAAAGTTTATCCTAATCCTAATCCTATCAAAATAAAGCATTTTGAACAGACCCACATGTACTTAAACCTGATGTTTGGCCACCTGTAGTCAAAGCACAGCAGCATCATCTCCAAGGGCACGTCCTGCTTCTGGCAAAGCTACACGAGTCAAGGGTTTTTAATTTGGAAGAAGTTGCTTTATAGTCATAAGAGAAATCCGCATAGTCTACCACATTCATATAAAGTCTTTTGTTCTAGGATTAAGGCTCAACAATGAGAGCTAAAACATTCTGGTATATTCACCATGAGTCTGATAAGATATGTATGATCTGATGTAAAGCCGTCAGTGTGAAGTACCTTTCCAGTGGACTTGACCCCCTTCCAGATGCAGAAGAAGCAGATGACCCAGACCAGCAGCAGACACAGGGCGAGGTCCCATTTGATCGGACCAATTTCGTCGATTCCATTGCTGATTCCCAGAACATTGCGTCTGCAAATTCAAACACACAAGACCTCGTTTAGACCAGGGTTAAGGCACAGCAAGGTCCTAGGTTTGTCCTCCAAGACCATAGACTGAAGCGCTATATAAATGTGGTTATTTTACCTCTGACAAGAATATTAGCTGCAGTCGTCCACTGGAAGCTCAAGTCTTTTTATTGTGTTTTTATTGTTCTGCTCTGCATTCTGTGGTTTTATTTATTTTTATTTTTTAAGTGCACACACTATTTACATTATGTGATTCTCACTGAAGACGTTAAACTATGAATGAGCACATGGATTTATGTGGGAAACAAAAGCAAAAGAAGAATTTATTTCACCTTAATTATGTGTCCAAATACTGGTGAGAATCTATAATGTATATACTCTTGAAATAAAAGAAAAAACAATACATAGAAAGTGTTTCCAAACTTTTGACCGGTACTGTATGAAGTTAATCATTGTTTGTTAATCATTGTTTATTACATGTCACATGTGGAACGTTTCGTAAACATTTAGTTTGTGAAATGTGCTGTAGAAATACAGGTGAAACTCGGAAAATTAGAATATTGTGCAAAAGTTCATTTATTTCTGTAATTCAACTTAATATATGATATAGACTCATTACAGGCAAAGTGACACATGTCAAGCCTTTGTTATAATTTTGATGATTATGGCTTACAGTCCATTTTCAAAATATTCTAATTTTCTGAGATTTTTAATCTGCGGTTTTTACAAGCTGAGCCATAATAATCAACATTATAACAAATAAAGGCTGTACATATTTCACTTTGCATGTAATGAGTCTGTCATATATCAGTTTCACAGTTTAAGTTGAATTACAGAAGTGAATGCACTTTTTAACGATATTCTAATTTTCCGAGTTCTGTAATGTGGCTTAGATAGGGAACCAATTTCATTCTTACTATATCACAAAGCAAAATATATATGCCTCTGCAAGTACTATATAATGCTGAAAGACTTAACTCTTAATTGTACATGAATATAAAAGATAGGGCCACCTCTCGGCCAGCTCAATGAAAACATTTGGTCAAGCACTTGAAATGCAAAGAATGATGTTTTTTTTTAGAATTAGAACAGGATAAGAATAAAAAACCTATTCACATGATTTTAGTGGTAACTGAACCCAAATGTCGTTGCTTTGAGGTATGAAGGATGATTACTTAAAAGGCCATTGATAAACGTGGCATCGATATATAACACAAATAATCTTCTCATGAATTAAATCACCTTTAAATGAAACAAAATCACTTTCATGTCAGAATAGAAAGAAGTTACAATGTTTGACTCACTCCCAGAACTCGGTGACGGGGGAGGTGAAGTTGGAGAGGTTGGTGGCGTTAATGGATATCCAGTAGGATTTGTTCTTGCGTACTGTGTCCTCAACGCAGTTGGGTGTGTTCCAGGGCTGGTTACAGCGAGCCCAGGGCAGATCGGGCTGGAAACACTGCGAAACACAACAAGAAGACGAGAAGATGTCGGTCAAAATGTGGATCAGCGATGAGACTAGACGCCAACAACCACCGAACAACTTCTGAACATTATCAAAAACTAGGACACATTAGCAGCATGACTATTGTTGACATGAAGCTAACAGATAGATGCCTTGTAATGAAAGTTTCCAAAGTCCCAAAAACATCAGTTCGACACTGAGGTTTGAAAAGCATAAGCCTTTTACAAACACAACTAATCTGTGGCGCCTATTCTGCTCTTGGTTGTACACACAGATTTAAAAAGGCTGTGGTGCTTCCGATTTTTGCGGATGAACAAAAGAGGGGTGTGTCCGTGTGGGTGCATACCTATGTTCCCCGGGTCCTATGTTCTCCGGGTCCTATGTTCCCCGGGTCCTATGATCCCCGGGTCCTATGTTCCCATACCTATGTTCCCTGGGTCCTATGTTCCCCGGGTCCTATGTTCCCCGGGTCCTATGTTCCCCGGGTCCTATGATCCCTGGGTCCTATGTTCCCTGGGTCCTATGTTCCCCGGGTCCTATGTTCCCCGGGTCCTATGTTCCCCGGGTCATGTCCGGGTGCGATTTTGGTACTTCAACCAATCACACATCATGAGAGTGAAATGTCATACCTATATCAAGCAGCTTAACCCTGCCCTAGCCACTAACCTTAAGGATGGTGGGCTGGTGCCTAATCTTAATCAATAGAAGTGGGGGAACATAGGTACCAGAGAACATAGGGCTGACCCCGTCTGTGTGCTTCGGGGAGCGGGAGATGATGGATAGCGAGTGAGGAGACTAACAGCTCGATGCTAACCAGGGAAATTAGCAAAGATCTTCACAGTCATGGCGATATAAACGCACCTTAATGGTACACGGTATAGTGAAGCACAAACACATGGTGGAGAGCAGGGGTTTTTACGAGAAGCCCGCTGTTTTCGAAGAAATGCACAAACCACATGGCCACAAACCATTGATTTTTCTGGGCTCACAGACGACTGATCCGCACATCAAAAGGTATGCAGTGCTTCAACAGTCTGGCAGAAAATGTGGGAGAGCGCCACTAGGGGTCACCATTATAATTCTATGAATCCATCTGTAAAACCCATATCAGTGTACACTGGGAACGACAGGAGAGCTGCTGTAATTCTGACCAGGCTTAGACTGAGGCATTGTGGACTTGGGTGGGATCTTGTTCAAATCGGGAAACACCCTGATGGTTTGTGTCAACACGGCAAACATTCTTCAATCATTACTAAGTCCTTCACCTAGAGAGGCAGCAATGTGCCATGATGCGGAAATTACCCGAAGAAGAAGACTGATCCGCACTACGCACTAGGGGCCTGGAAGTTTGGAAAGGACATGTGTAGAAATAAGCTGCTCTTCTCGTCTGGAATCCGTCTGAACATACACGTTTGTAACAGGAAGGAGCTTCAAACGTTTGTCATTTAAACAAAATGCGTTTGATGATGTGTCACGAACTTGTGCAAATTGGTCAAATGCAGACACGTGACTACTGAAGGATCCGTATTGAGTGTAAGTCAAACACGATTGACAAATAACGTCCCTTTCCTTGGTCTAACATGGCGTCTCCAGTCCCCGAATGTGACATTGTAAACATATAGCCGATTGTTTGAAGCCTTATCAACATTTCACCCGTTCATCGTAACTGGACAACAGTTCAATTCAGTTTAAAAAGCCAAGACCACATATTTTTTTTCTTGAGGAAGCTTAGATCTTTTGACTTGAGCAAAAGGCTCCTAAATGTGTTTTATGGGAACCAAAGTATCAGCCACTCTGTCCGTCCAGGACCATCCACGACATAGTATTTTGAGTGAACTTTGACTGAACTTCAGTGAGCACATGGTGATGCCGAGGTGCTGTACCATAGACATATTATTAATTATCAATACTCACTCCTCCCCGTTTACCACAATGACCACGTTCGAGGGGGAAATCATGGCGGATTTACAGACTCCTCCTCCCCAGCTCTGACGAAGCATGTTCCTAATAAGGGCATAAGGGCGGGATCTTCACTGTAGACTCGGCCCTTGCGTGACGTGTAGCTCGCGCAGCTCCAATGCTAACAGTCCGACCCTCATTAAGTAGGAGATTTAAAAAAAATTCTGGTTTCTTTTTTTTGTGACTAACCCAGTGTCATCTCAGGAGGAATATGTGGCCGTAGAAAGTGTTAAAAAAATTGAAACCAGGTATTAAAGTTGTTTTTAACGTGTCTAAAGTCCAATGCTTTTCAATGGGGGCCCAGCGATGATATGGAGGTACTACAGCAATGGCGGCCTCCAGTGTTGCGGTCATAAAGCAGAGCAGCCAGCGGCCATTGTGCTGTACTGACAGTTTTAGGAGCTCATCCATCCTTCTTCCTTCCTTCCTTTGTAAATTGTGAAAAACACCTAAAAAGTCCTGCGTTTGTGAAGGGCTTCCGTCTCCAAACAATGATGGAAGCGGGATACCGGAAAGCTGGAAAGATGTGTGGAACCGTTATCGCCTTTGTGCTTTGAAACCTTCCACAATGTGGCTTGAGTATTATCTTATCTTAAATAACCAAGTACATTTAAGTAGCAGAAAGATACACCGCGCCCTTCTGCTTAGTGTCCTGATAAGTGGTGTTTTATGAAGCGCCTTAATCAAAGCTCGGCTCCTCTACCTGTAAACAACACGTTTTGAATCTCTTTGTTCTGGGCTTAGGGGCAGCTCACAGCCGCCTTTGTGCTCAGTGAGACCTGTAGCATCAGAGAGGCTCAGTGCATTTCATTTGGATTAATGCTCCTCCATCAAAGAGAAGACATGGACAAGGACTGCAATTTTTAACATGAAAGGCAGGCTCTTTCAGGACTGGCGTGTTTGTTTGAGGAAACACAGACCATCAATAGCTGACGCGCTTGACACAATGTCTAATTCATAAAGAAAATCAACATGGCTCTGTACAATCAGCTTACTCTTGCCCATTATCACTGAAGTCATTGTAAGGCCAAGGGACAAAGCGCTATTGTCGAAGGTTTATGGGCAAATAATCATTTCATCTTATCTCGAACATGGGCAATTTGTCTATGTTTCGTCAGACCAATTGAGCACTGCACACCCATAAAACACGATGGGCCCGATCTTCTGTCGGGCACAACAACAGTGTTGCACAAGGTGGAATCTAGCGTGTCAACAACGGTGCAGTGGAGGCATGGTGTGCTACAAACAATGCTGACTACAACAAGCGCTTATTGCTTCCTCTTCGCTCTCCTCTTCTTTACATTAAAGCAGAACAAAGTAACTCATTCCCCTAGCTCCCCTAACTCATTAACTGTCCGTGAGAGTAAATACTACGCTGACAGAAAAGACAAAGGGAGAGAGGGATATTGTACATCCAATGACACAATGGAGATCATTTCTTTTCACTCAAACATGGCTGTAAACACTGCTAAAGTGGCGCTAGCCCGCAGTTAGCTTTGCCCGTTAGCCTGTTAGCTTCTTCTTCATGATTCCATTAGTGTGTATTGCACCTCCGACCTGGTGCAGGGAAAGTTGCAAGGGTGGTTTTCTGGCCAGAGACACCAGGGGAGATGAAAGACCCTCCAATCATCCCATTAACACTTGTACTACCCCAGAGGGACTACGGAAGGATTTATAAAAACACGTTACTTAGTTCTTCTTTAAAAGTTCTTGCAGGACAAACCACTCCTACTGTGAGTTAAACACCATCCATCTCCTGAATATATCGATTGTCCCTCTCTAGCGCCAGTATTAAAGAGCACGGGGCAAACTCCACGCTGGCGAAACGCAATCAAAACACCAGTACGTGCCCCCACACCCACCGCCAACAGTAGCGGAAAATATTCCCGTCTGGTACGGACTGTGTGAGGTAAAGCTTGGGGAGGGATCACTGCTGTGAATAACATCGCTATTAAATGTTTTGCACCTTAAAGAGGGGGTATTATGCTTTTTTCAATCACATAGCACCTGTCTATAGCATACTACAATGATGACGTAACCTTCTGTTGGTCTGTATATGCAGTAAATTAAAATAACTGCCTTGAATAAAATTGCTCTCTCAAAATGGCTGTACTGAACGTCTTGAAATAGGCCTCTGTCTCTTTAAGAAGCTTTCCGACACGCCCCCTTCAGCACACTGCTGTGGCATCTAAACAACACTACTGTGCGGGGAGGGGCTCTGCTGAGCTGAGGAGCAGTGGTTGGTGGCTTGGCTGGTGACAAAAGGTCCAGAGGCGTCTCCAGGAGGTGGGGGCGTTCCTAGGAGGACTGAGGCATAGCTACACCTAAAATGGCTGCCGTCTAAGTTTTTACTGATTACTCAAAAATATGTGAATGAGCCAAGGCAACACTCCAGGCATGTGTTTAATGAGGGAGTGACATAATAACATGATAGAAAGCTTGAAAAAGTCGATTTTACATAATACCCCCCTTTAAATTATTAAATGCTAATGACATTTTACAGAAGGTGGTCTTGTCTACAGTCTGTGTTTAGAAAGACAAGATAAGGCCCCCATTAACTTGTATGCTCGCTGGTCACTGTGGGCAATATTTTCAGACTTTATTGGCCCCTTAATCTGTGGAATAATCTTAATCTTATATATATTTGCTGAAATCTATTACTTCAAATCAATGTTTAACCTACAGTCTTTAGTATTTGTTACATTATGCCATTTTAAGCTGCAAAACATGACACCTCCGATAAAGGGGCCCAGATGCTCCAGACTTTGCTGCTCTATTGTATCTAAATGTACGTTAGATTCACAACGTAAAATGAACCAAAGCAGCTTGTAGTAGTTGTTTCTACAGGCTTGACAGTTCTTCGAAACGGCGCCTCTGGAGACACCTGGAGCTCACGGATCCACAGGGAGTTACTACATTTAGCTTCGCTGTCGTACATCGCAGTCTTACGGGACGGGGCGATGAATATTAATGAGCGCGCAACATTTAGGAATAGCTGCAGATGTCAAAGTGAGTGCTGCGTACGGAAAACGATGCTCGGATCTCAAAATCGTCCAGTTCCTTTTCCATTTTTGGATCGTTGCCACAGCAATAAAGGCTGCTGGTAATTTGGTAGTTGATTAAGCCGGTTTGCGACTGTAGCAGGTAAAATGCAGAAAGTGAAGCATGTATCTACCGAAAAAGCACAAAAACACAGCCTGGGTCTGTTAAAATGACCGCTGTGGAGTTCTTTGGACAATTACTTTAGCTTTGTAGGTTTTGTCAATGTGTAATTGAACAAAAATCCATAGGGAAGTGCATGAACTACTTCGAATTTCAATTTTTTTTTATGGGTCAAATACATGCTATACAGCTAGCTGATGATCTAAAGGTCTTCTGCCATGTGAGACCTATGTTAGGTTAGGTTAGGTTTCTTTATTCGTACCCGTAGGTAAATTTGTCTTGCAATTCTGAGAACTAGTCAACATTAAAACACATTATACAAAGATAAAACACAAAGTACATGTTTAGGTGGAAATTAGCACAAGTGCTACAACCTGGTACAATGCATCTCTCCTTTCTGAGGTTAATGTATATTGTACACTGTCCCTGTTCAAATAAATAAATAAATAAACATTTAAATATAAAACTTGTAAGTGCTCCAGATACTAACAGGATGTGCCTAAAGATACAACAGAAATTTAAGCCACTGGACAATAACAAAGATAAGAAGCCGTGTCAGGGGCGATTAGATCCCTACTTGTTCATCAAGGAAATGGCAGCAGGAACAAAGCTTTTACTAAAACGATTCGTATGGCTTATTGGCATTAAAAACCTACGCCCAGATGGAAGCAATCGAAACTCTGAATGCAAAGGATGCGCAGTGTCTTTTAGGATGCTTCGTGCCATCCTTTCTAACTGTCTATCATACAGAAAGTCTAAACTGGTCTGAAGCTGACCGATGACTTTACTTGACCACTTGACCAGCTGATTCAGGGCGTTTTGTTTCTAACAGAGGAGCTGCCATACCAGGCGACCAAGCAGAAAGTTAGGGTCGTTTCGATGAATGCCCGATAAAAAAGTGTCATCACAGTTTTCTCTACATGAAAGAAGGACAGTTTCCGAAGACAATACAGTCGTTGGTGACCCTTTTTACAAACAACAGCACAGTTTTCATTATTCAAATTCATTCAAATTCAGTTTACAATCTATAATTGTTCCAAGATATTTGTAGGACTCCACACACTCCACTGGTTGTCCCTTTATATATGTTACGTCATGTGGGAGAGCGCTCTTCCTGAAGTCGATGATCATATCCTTTGTTTTTGCAACATTTAAGAGAAGATATGACTCATCACACCATTTGACAAAGTCCCTTACAACTGGGCCATGTGAGAGTGGTGGTGGGGAGGAACCCAGTCTTATAAGCTGTAGCTTCATCAAGAGTCTATTTTATTCGCCATGTAACGTCATGAAGGATGTTAGAGTGTGAGGCCTGTTCTCCCCGTGTCTGCGTAGGTTTCCTCCGGGTACTCCAGTTTCCTCTGCCTCCACAAACACGCAGGTCAGGTTGGCCCACTCAACACCTGGTCTACGCCATTTTGTTGTACAATCGCATAATGACGATAAAGCTATTCATTCTTTCATTTGATCAATTAGGATTTCAAACTTACAGTATTTTAAAGTGGACATGCATATGGAGCCTACAAATTGACTTATTTTGTGTGCCTTAGCTTTGATATTTTATTATTTTATTTATATAATTTATAATCTGAAAATATGTCTCTGTAAGAATGAAATGGTGACGAGGAAATTGTGAAGGAATTTGTGTATTGAGTGGACTGTTAAATCTGTGTTGGTTGAAATGTTAACTCATTATCCCATAAGGTGCTCCAAACCATTGAAGCTGTGTTGGGAGATAAGGTGCAAAGGTCTCCTGTCGGTTTGGGTTGTAAAGCCAAAAAGGAAGATTTTGTGCAGTGAAGCATGAAGACCAAATGGCCTCCAGAGTGAGCGATTACCAGGTTCTTTATCTCAGTTTGGGTCATAAAGCTATGTAAACATACCAATCCCACGCTCTCTGTGTCTTGTGGGCACAGAAATAGGGGTTTGAGCCCACACCCTGACTGAAGGGGGTTAAAGGTTTATGACCCCAACGGAAAGTTACTGAGCCGGCCCCATCAGGGGTCCAGGGGAGGAGGAGGGGTCTCACGATGCCAGAGACATCATGGAAAAGTGTTGCTTTGTGTTGCCTGGAAGGCAGGAAAGTGGGAGTGGCTATATTTTTCATATAGGGTGTTTTCACGGACGTCACAAATCTAAAACAGACCCGGATGTGCCGCCATGCTGGAGATACAGCTCTTGCCAATTAACATGATGGATTATCAATTTTGGACAAAAACGCAAGGTTTCACGATAAACCCTCGAGATCGGACCCCAAAACGTCTCACACAGTTGGCCAGTTGTGCAACGAAAGACTGAATGCAAAACAAAAAACGTTTTAGTTACAAACTTAAGATAATTGGATGAAGTTCCATATGAAATGAAAGCGAATGCCAGTTTGTTCAGTGGCGATCTCGCAATCTTGCCTCCCGTAAGTGAATCAATTTTCTCATCAATATGAGATCATGCTCTTTATACGAAGTTGACATTACACTCTTAGAAATGTGTGTAATATTTTGTTTTGGTATATTTCCCACCTCTAACTAGAGGTCATGGAACTAACATTGCAAATTGAAAATGTTAAATAAACTTTTTTACACATAGGCTTAACCCTGTTCATTAAATGTAAAATCCACATACCGGCTACAAAATGAGCTGCAAAAATTCGGATGTTATCCAGATTTTTCCCGTCCAAATTCTAATTGAGGCTTGCAATCTATCGTCTCCTTTATTTAGATAATTGTTCTGTCTGTTCTCCCTTATTCTGCACAACTCTGGGTAAACGGTAATACTGCAAAGTAGTTTCTCTGTCTGATGTATTGTGACAGCCAAGAACACGACAATAATTAACAATTTTGCTGTTTCAAACTTCGCGGTACTGTTTGTTTTGATAGGCGAGTACATGGTAGTATCGCCATCATGTCTGACTTCGGAAAAGTGACGTCACGGGCAAACACTCTATAGTCTGTATGATCTTTGTATTTGTTGTGTGTTTTGAGCTGAGGCTGGCGTGGCGCCAGATTGTCTCAGTCTCATCCACCCGGTCCGAGAAATATATCGATAAGGAACCTCAATGTCTGATCTGTGTGTTAAGTCTGTTATTATTTCTGGGACAGAAAGTAACAGGGCGTTTCTAAAAGACTGCTGTGCAAAGATGCCCTAACAGAAATGCAGGTGAAAGACTTTCTCCTACTGGCTACTGGTTTTGAACAATGACACAATTGTAATGAGGAAGTACAGAAGGAGGCGCTGACACCGTAGAAGAAGAAACAGCTACATTTAACAGCTTTGTCCGAGGATTAACTCAAAACTGCGAAACTGTGAAATACGACTCCAGGTCTGTCTCTGAAGAGGGAACGACGTTAAAACATGGCTTAACAGTCAAGGAAGTCAATTTCGAAACTTTTCAGGGCCATTTCCCCCACACAGCTACCATTTCTGTCAGGTTTGGACTTTTCACCTTGCATTATCTTATCTCGAATAAGCACTTCCGAAACTGTCACTGAGAAACTTCGCTGTTTATATTGACACACTTTGTCAGACACTAATGTGGTTCATGATCTACATTTTTCTCGGTTAATTACTAACATCGGTGACTAATTGAGAACTAGTCCCGACATGGAGAGATTTGCCAAAGTGTGACTGTGTTGTAAAAGTTTCTGATTTTATTTTCTGCAGCGTAGCATTTTAAATATAGATTGGCGTTAGACTTACCTGGAACAGATAGTAGGCGCCCCATGCCAGGATGACAATGTAGTAGATGTTGAGCAGAGACACAATCACAATGGAGGCATAACCAATTCCTGTAAACACACAGAAAGCGAAAATGTTAGATTAGCCTCATCATTAGCATACCTATTCTAGTAATCGTTATTCTTCGCTTTTCCCTTTATTAGGATGAGCAGACGTCTCGGTTTCGATTTGGTTTAGTTTAATGTATTTGTTTATTTGAGCAGGTGAAGTTCTGCTCAAAAGGAGTGGGCCGAAGCTTATGAGTGCCCACCCCCCAATCTCCTCTTTCTCCTCGTAATTCTGCAGAGAACATAAAGATCTCAGGCCTGCGATGGACACAGAGATCGACGTCACGTTTGAGGGACAGAGACGAGAGCTGCAGGGAAACTCCAACAGCCTCTCGTTTTTAATCACACAAATGATTTGAGGAAGAAACACTTAATAAACAACTCTGCTTGTGAAAGAGACATTTAAAAACCCGTGATGTTGTGATGATGTGACACGCGCCTGACACCGTCGTGATTATCAGGCTGTAATCGGATCTCTCGACCTTTTATTGAACTGACAAAGCTTCTTTTTTCCGTAATTCAGACGCCAAGGAATAATTCTGAAGATCGCATTCTTAATCCTGACTATTCATTGTTTTTAGTCATTTCTTTTAATTTTACAGACCATAGGACTTTTATTCATACAAACACAGAACAGAAACTATGGCTAAACTGACTTCTACATCAGCGGATAGACCGTCCAAACAAAACTAATCAAGGTTTTAACTTTCTCAAAACTGCTCCACCAGAAACCTAACGACAGCAATAGTTCGTACAATGGAAAAAAAAAAAAAAAAAAAAAAAAAATTCATGAAAACAAAACTTAACATAACTGCCTTCATGGTACATAACTAATCTAGGTTGTTTGTTTCAGTTCATGCCCTCATCTGAACACATTTGGAGATACACATTAACTTCTGCTTTACAGTCTCACAGATCTTAAGACTGCTTCCTGTTTCACAACTTCTCTTTTTTTACTTCCTGTTATGGAACTGCATCTTGTAACTATAACGATAACAGCACTTCTTTTTGTAGGTTTGACTAAGACAAGAGACACGTTCATGTTGTGCCGTTTTTCCACAGCATTGTACCTCTAAAGTTCATATGACAGGTTTTAATGCTTTTATATTTAGACGGATAACACCAGTTGCAAGTTTCTCAGTTGCATAATTATCATTTTATTTCAGTTTCATTTTTAATGGGCAGAAAAGTTATTTTAATTTTTAAGATACTTTATTGTTTATTTTTTTATTGACCTTTATTTATCCAGGATAGTCCCACTGAGATTAAGGATCTCTCTTTCAGGGGAGTCCTGGCCCCAGAGGGGAACCTTTTGTACATGTTTTTTGTGGTAGGGAAAACCGGAGTACCCGGTACATGTTCTCCTACGCAGACACGGGGTGGGAATCGAACCTGGGACCATCTAGCTGTGAGGCACGAGCACTAACCACTGTGCCACCGTGCCACCCTACTGACAGGAAGTGACATAGAAGAAGGTAACATTCCATAGCAGACGGCATCGCATCATAGAAGGGGGAAAATAGAATCTTTTGGGAAACACTCTTTTTGGCCATTTTCTGGTGGAATATAAACTTATTTATCACACATAAAAAAGTCAAGTGTAGATCTGGTCCATATGGATATTTCCTCACTGCAGATTGTTCAGTAGAAGCAAAAAAACTGCAGTCGTAGCTAGTGCTAGCTAGCGTTAGCATTAGCACACCGCTAACATGAAGCTTCATGTTAGCATTCTCCGTTATTTATGTATTTATGGGCTGTTGAGCCACTTTGCTCCGCTCCATGTCTTTGTCACTTTTTCTTCGCTTTTTGTCGCCCTTTTGTTGCTCGTTTTCATCTCATTTTTTATGTTGCTATTTTGAGGCTTTTCGATTCGGGTAAAGCCAAACTGGAGAAAATGTGCTCGGTTCAGGTGGGGGTTAAGAGGTTAACAAATACCTGCAAAAAAGCCTAAAGCCCACTCTTAAAAACCACATTGCAATTCCATTGTGCAAAAATCTGTTCTCAATGAATGCTTAAAAACAACTACTATGACAACTACAACGAATACTGTATGTGGATATCTCCCAAATGTTCTTGCTTGATCTCTCATTTCTGACGCGCGGTGGCCCAGTTTGAAACTTTTATCACCCTTTATCTGTTTAAAGCATAATTTACCTACATGTGTTATCGGCCTCTGTGTCAGCGTGGGCCATAACAGCTCTTATCTTAACAGGACTTATCTCCGTCTCAAGGGAATGACATTTTCAACATATTCTAGATAAACCCAGCGTTGACAACCTTCCTCCCAAGGATAAAAGGAAAAACACTGGATGTTAAAACCCATTAGGTCGGGAAAGCATTGCCGCATTTCTACCATTAAAGCCGGGAAGCATATACGTCAATTTTCGAGTATAAGGTTGTTTTTGCTCCAACTGTCGGCCTTTGAGCCAATGAAATGCAACAGAATAGAGGCGCGGGAGCGTCAGCATCACACGACTTTTTGTTTCGTGTAATTTGGTGAAATATTTGCGGAGATATTCACTTTTTCGGGTTGCAACCCAGCTACAGTCCGTTTATAGAGCTTACACGTAAATGTGGCGCCGCAACACGCTGTTGTTCATAGTTTCACATAAAAACTATGTTTAACATAAAAAAAATATAGGCCTATATTTTAGTATAAGAGGGCTATATACTTTATTTCGCTTTGGTTTGACATATTATGTATCTAAATAAATCCAATTTCTCAGGAAAGCCACAAGTGTAAGCTCTCAAATACTTTTTGAATTTTGTTCCTATCTGCTACAGAGGCTGAGAAATCAATCATTTAGTAGGCGTTGACACAATTGCTGAATACTTCAGGAACTTCAGGTTTTATGGAACTTTCTGGAACTTCAGGTTTTCGGGGTCTTTTCTGAAATCGCCCATAGGTTTTCCAGGCAGTTTTTCCAGGCGCTTTAGGCCTAAATGGGTTAAACCTTTAAAAGAGACAAATATTACATTTCACTAAAGAGCCGTTGCTAGTAACTCAAAAGACTTTTTTCACTGTTTAACAAGTGACTTCCCATCAGTATCGGTATCATTGTAGTAATAGTAGTAATGTGCGGAGTGTGTGGCTGTAGAATAACCACTGGAGAAGATTCAAAAGATTACTCAAAGTTGCGCTGGCGGGTAACATTCATTTCCACTGAGGGCGTGTGAGCCCTTCCCGTCTGTCCTCGAACCGTGCAGTGCGAGAGTGTATAGCCCAGCTCCTCTCAAGTGTGTGTTGATGTGTTCGGCGGGTCACGTGACCGCGCCGGGGTCCAGTGATTGGTGTTGCTCAAACAAACAGAGCAGTGTCCTCCATGATGTCACCGCGCGCCGACACCCACTGACCCCCGCGCTCGCCAAACATCTCGTCGAAACCTGGCTGAATAGAGGCGACTGTGTACACATGTTCCGGAGTTTACTGTACGAGAAAAAAACTGACGTCCTTTCCTACATGTGGGGGAGAGAGAGAGGGAACCTAAAACCATCTCAACCGGAGAGCAACAGTTCAATGACTCAGTGAAAGCTATAGACATACAAAAGTGATCATAACTTTTTTGTCATGTTTTTGTCTTTTTTTGTTATCTCTTTAGCATCATGTTTTTGTGGCTTTTTTTGCTGCTTTTTCGTCATTTTTCCGCCATGTTTTTGTCGCTTTTGTGGCTTTTTGTTGTTAAACGAGAAAGTCATTGATTCACTACCAAAACGAGTGGGAGGTATTGTGAGAGCTAGAAACTCTTTGGGATCAGGAGCCAACAGTTTATGCTCGACTTTTTGACTTTTACAGCTTTTAAAAAGGAGAGGAAATGGGGCAGCGCACCTCAAATTGTCACTCTGGGGTGGGAGGGGCTTATGGTAGTTCATTTTGAGGATCAGGAAGTGAAACTACTCCTTTGTGGACAGTGATAAAGATGAGTTTGACATTATAACCAAATACATAGAAAAAGCGCATTACCCCCGTTTAAGTAGATCAATATATAAACTATATTCAACTATATTGAATATAGTTTCATTAGTGTTAGCTATTAATGTGACAAAGTGAGTTCTACACTCCACTTGTCCCTTAGTTTTCACATACACAACTGCAATAGTCTAGTACGCTGCACATGCTTATTCAAAGGTTTTGTTTGTGTTTGTCTTATTATTTCATCAATTCTTATCATAAATACCTCCCTGTACAGTAAAAACACAAAGGTATATCTAATCTAAGTGTTTATTGCTTTGGTTCATTGGTTAAGATTATTATTTACGCTCAATTGTTTTATGAGAGTCACCTCCTCAAGTGTTTGTTGAGTCTAGGTCATGTGCCTTCTTCCAGTTGGCCATTGTTTTAGGAAGGTGTGTGCTGCTTTTTGGGGAGGACACTGAGAGAGCCAGACATGTTGTGATGAGATGCGAGTGTAAAAAAGTTTGGTGGCACTGTAAATAGATTTCCACTTTGCTTCTGATATTTCCTTCCACAGCCACTTTTTTGCCACTCACTGCTACACTACCTCACAATTAAAGCAGAACTAAGGAACTCATGCCCCTAGAAGCCACAAGCGCCACTGCAGGTGTTGTAGCATGTTGCGTTTTTTTTACTCATTAATTGGCCATGAGAGTAATACTACGCTGACAGAAAAGACAAAGGGACAGAGGGATATTGTACATCCAATTACACAATGGAGATGATTTTTTTCACTCAAACTTGGCTGTAAATACTGTTTAAGTGGCGCTAGCCCACAGTTAGCTTTGCCCGTTAGCCTGTTAGCTTCTTCTTTGTGATTCCATTAGTGTGTATTGGTGACTCCGACCCGGTGGCAGTCAAGTTGCAAGCATGGTTTTCTGGCCAGAGACACCAGGGGGAGATGAAAGACCCCCCAATCATCCCATTAACACTTGTATTACCCCCAGAGGGACTACGGAAAGGATTTATTGAGGTAAACAAATTACTTAGTACTGCTTTAAATTGTTTTAACTTAAAGGCCCTGACCTGATTTCTTTTCATTACAAACAATTTAAAGAGAGAGCCACTAAATTAAAATATTAGCTGTGATCCAAACTCATATAACATGTTTGTAGCATCCCAAGTCTTCACAGGGACGAGTTTATTGGCATTGTTCATGAAGTTGATACAAATGCTTTATAATTAGTTGCACAAATGTCTGAGTTTATACTAAAGAAGGAAGAAACAAACTCCGTTCCACTACTAGAAAGAAAGATTTCAGGAAACTTTCAGCTTTAAAATATATAAAGATAAAAATATGTATATTAACAGTTAAATCCACGTTTTTTCCTACAGCTCTACTTGAAGTAATATCCTGACAAAATACCAGTTTCTTCCCCCTTTCCTTCCCAGCTGCACTGTGTTTCCCTTATATGGCCGTGTTATTCTTTAACTTCATTTTGGCTGTTGCTAGGCGACCGAGCCAACTTCCTCCTCCTGCTGCTGCTGCTGCTGCCGCTCCCGCAACAAAGACATGAAGACGGTGTGTCAAAAACGTTCTGAAAAACAGGTCACTGGAGTCTGATTAAAATCTCTCATTACGCACAAATCAGGCGCACGCGTCCCATCGATTCCCAACACGCCGGGATGCCTTTGTTTTGCTTCTGATCTTGCGATGTGTTGCTGTGCTGTTGCCAATGACGACGCCGAACGGTCCGGGACTTCATGTACACGTCTGGAGCGTTTGTGTGTGTGTGTGCATGAGAGGAGTCAAAATGTCTCCAAAAAGAGGAGGAAACGTACAGAGCTTTATGAAGGAATATCTGTTGAGAAATCATCAGGATAGCGGTTACGTGCGAAAGGAGGGAGGGCTGTGGGTTTTACAAATTCAAAAACTAGCACTGGAAATTCAAAGATTGTACGGCTTGATCGTGGTGTCGTGAATGCGCAAAGAAAGAAGCAGAAGAAGCGAGCCCCAAAGTCGGATTCGAATCGTTGGATTTGTGAATGCGAATGGACCAAAGGGCGGAATAAAACCAGGAAGTGCCCGGAGCCGCTGGGAAGATTCAAAGAGTACTCAAAGATAATTATGCGAGTGGGTCGAAACACAAGCTACATTTTTGATGATAGAACAACATTGGTACAAAGCTCTAAAAAGTCAATTTTGCATAATATTCTCCGGTTAAACTTGATGATGTGAAAGACGGGCCTTATTTTAGCAGGAGAAGCTTTAAAGTGCGTATGACACATTAGACACACGTTTTGCTAAAACATGAAATTGTACTTAAAGGAATAGGCCACCGTTTTTACATACTGAGATATGTTCTTACCTGAGCTTAGACGAGTTCATTTGTACCTGTCTGGTCTCCACGTGTGCCTCTGTAACGTAAACACAGCACAGAGTGTTAGCATTTAGCCTCTCTCTTCTCCTCTATAGCTCCAAACGAGGTGAAGATAGAAGCTACCAAACTCTTTCAATATAGTTCCCCTTTTTATCCGCTTAGAAAATCCACATTGTTTAATTTTGTGTAATTATACTTTATAGTGTAACACTTCACGTAACCATATTTAAATAGGGAAAACGTGGAAGAGTTTGGTAGCTTCTATCTTCACCTCGTTTGGAGCTATAGAGGAGAAGAGAGAGGCTAAATGCTAACGCCGTCTGTGCTGTGTTTACGTTACTGAAGGCACACGTGGAGACCAGACAGGTACAAAGGAACTTGTCTAAGCTCAGGTAAGAACATATCTCAGTATGTAAAAACGGTGGCCTATTCCTTTAAGATTTTGGTTTTTAAAAAAAGTTAATTTCTTTCAAATTTTATGTGATGTTTATCGTTTCACTTCCTTTTTGGACACTGACAGGAAGTGACATAGATAGAGGTGAATAATTTTAAACTGTTGCCGTGCCAACCATGTTATGTCATAGGCCAGGATGAATGAGGGTGCGTTTGAGAGTGTGGGTGGAGGACAACAATCCAGTGTTTCGTGTTTACATGAAACCCATGTATGTTCATTAACATGCACTGTCCTGACCAAATAAACAAATCAATAAGTCGCCTTTCTGCTTTCCAATATTGCCAAGACCACCCGTGTGTAGAACCGTTCACACCCTCGGGACCCGAAGCAGCGCTCATTTTTTCTATTTTCACAAACAAATAAAACAAATAAAAAGTAAATTAAATTGCTGTTTCACTGAATTAAAATTATAATTATTGCTTACAACAGATGTGATCCATCTAACTAAGTCACAATTACAAAAGCATTTTAATTATGCACTTTAAAGAGCAACTAAACACCAAATCAAGTTTTTTTTTTACTGATAAACTGTCTCAATGGGTGTCTCATAGTGTTGTCCACTGGTCCCTGACATTATTCTGACATTATAGCGCAAACATGTGTAAAATCCTAACTTTGGCCTGAAAACGAATGGGTTTACCCCCTTCAGGGTAAACTCTGCTACTAAATTAGAATTTCCTGATTGGCTGGAGACGTGTCCATGGCCTCCACAGAACGTCATAAGCCGCACCAGCTCCACACATCGTCATCAGGTGCTGCCCATTGTCCTGCCCCTGTACCTGTGGTATATAACCTGCGCTCAATCAATCAACATTTATTCATGAGGATATTTACAACACTCAAGGTGACCAGAGTGCTTTCCAGTAAAATCAGTCCTTGTCTGTCTCCCAAAGTGAAACAACATCGTATGAGCTGCTGCGCCTCTTCTGCCGATCTAATCGAAACGATTGTAACGCAAACAGAAATCGCAACAGCGCTACGATCTCCCTCTGTGTTTGTCGTGGACGGATCAGGTCGACCCAAAACCTCTTCAGACAGGAGTGACACAGCGGGCAGATTGGGTCCCAAATCAAACCAAGTCCACTTGACAATGACACACGTTGATCCGCAACCCGAATCAACGTGTGTCGGGGTTGATTTCGTGCTTTAGATGCCGTGTGTTTAGCGGAGGCTCTGCTTTCTGGTGGTGTTGAAAGACAAGGTCAAATTCAGTCTGTTCGTGGCTGGGCACAACCTCTTACTCGGTGATCAAATTACAGAGACAATACCGGAGACGATTCCAGTTACAATCTGCAAACAGCAGGAGGAAGAAGGCCAACGATGTGACCCAACAAGTCTTAGAGGAGATCAAATGTCGCAGACAAACGCAGACCAATCTCCTCTCATTTAAAAACCCTAACGGAAAACTACTTTTGCATCTCTCGGAATTCCCCTTTACTGTAATCATGACTTAACATTGTTAGCGCTAATGCTATCACTTCAAACAATACTTTATAATTGGTCTGTAATTACCCTTGAATGGGGCTAAATTGCCTTGTGTTGGGCTACGCTGCATCTCCTCCCCCCGTGCGCGCCGGAAACAAGGTCAATGCGTTTGCTACGTCTCGTTCCCTCGTGTAATATTCATAAACAAGCATTCACACCACATCCAGCTGCGTTTCTGCATTCACCACATCTTCTCCGTACATGATAGCAACATAGTAAAAGCCCAGGCTCTCACTACTGTCTATTTTTTATATGTAAGCCTCATTTCTGCATTGTATCTTCACTTTATCTGATTGTGTGTAATCTTGATCTAGGCCTGATGTTGGTTTTAACCATAAAAATCACAGAAACGCTGTTGGCTATCTAAGCCTGTTCCTACAAATGCATGCTGCTGTTAGCCAACGAATGGTGAAATGTCCGTTTTGTAACATTTATATGATTTCTCCATCACTATCATGTTATAAGATGATGTTTAGTGGCCATTGGATGTGTATCCGACCCCACAAAAAGGAGAAATTTAAAAGGCACAATGCGTAACATTTTGGACCATACTGTTGCCATCAACACAAAACATGATCCCAATGAGCAGCTCGACACAGAAAATGCTATTTTTACAAATTTGGCTGCATTTAGTCGACATCTCCATGGTGACGAGCTGGAGACGTACCTACTCCCGGCAGAGTTAGGTCAGTTAATTTTTTAAGTCCTGGGCAAGAGTTATTTCACTTTTTAATCAGTTTTACCTGATGCTAGTTCTAGCTCAATTGTTTATCGTTGCTATGGAAACGGCTGCAGTGGAGTGATACAGAATGTGATTTAACTGTTGCCGGACTACGTGTAGTATATGTTAAGTGTGACGTCACGACTTCCGCTTCCGGGTCGGGCAAATGTGCGAGAAAAAAACATAAGAAACTCTTAAAAACAACCATCAATATTTCTGAAACGCAACAGAGAGTTACTGAAGCTACTTATTTCTCAGACTCATTAGCCAAAAATTCCGCACCTACTGCTAAGAAAGTAATATTTACTAAAGTCGCTACTTCCGGGTTTAGCGTAGCCGTTAGCATTTTTCTCGGCTAACCCGGATGTAGCGATTTTGGTAAATATTACTTTTATAGCAGTAAGTTCAGCATTTTTGGCTAATGGGCCGGATAAATAAGTATGTTCAGTAACTCTCTGTTGAATTTCAGAAATATTGATGGTGGTATTAAAGAGTTTTTTGTAGTTTCTCGCACATCTGCGGACCCGGATGTAGAGCTGTGACGTCACCACTTAACAAACGCATAGATACAGACGGCATCTCTGGACTCGCCCATATATGGTCATGTTTGAAAACAGTTAAGGGGGAAAACAATTTGGAGAAAAATCTAAACTTTCTCTAATTATTAAAAAAAATACTTTAACAAATGCTGAATTATGAATATAGTTTTCTACTAAATAAAGATACAAAGACATGGAGAAGAGCAAAGTGGTTCAACAGCCCATAAATACATAAATGCTAACATGATGGTTTCATGTTAGCATTGTGCTAATGCTAACGTCTGGCTAGCACTAGCTACGACTGCTGTTTTTTCAGTTCTACTGAACAATCTGCTGTGAGAAAATATCCATATGGGCCCGATTTACACTTGACTTTATTTATGTGTGATAGATAAGTTTATATTCCACCAGAAGATGGCTAAAAAGAGTGGAAAATGGTGTTTCCCAAAAGATTATATTTTCCCCTCGGCGAAGACACGCCCCCTTCTATGACACAATGCCGTCTGTATCACTTTTTAACGGACACCCTCCAGCCAATCAAAATCGAGTATTCACCCAGACCATGGTATAACTGAATATGATTTAGCATTTAGCTCAGAGGCTACGCTAATTCTTTCTTTTCTTTTTCTTTTAGAATTCTCTAATTCTAATATCTACAGTAAAATCTCAAAAGGTCTGTACATTCATTAATGATTTCTGACTAGGCTTTGACATCAGCGCAATGTGATTTATGGGTTGACAACAGCTAAAACATGTGGAGCGTTCATAATTTGGAATGTTTGATGGCTAAAGGCTAACGGCTATAGGAAAAATACATTAAGCGGGCTAACGGATGCTAAAGCGTCGCTATAGAGGTCCACACACATTAGGATCGCACTGTGTGTCTTATCGATATGCTGTACCAAATTTGACAACTCGAAATAAGGAGGAGACTTGAGAGCACGTACCGGTGAAGATGGGACAAAGCTTCTCCCAGCAGGTGATGCCCCCCTCGGAGGTGAATTGTCCCAGGGCAACCTCCAGGAAGAATACCGGCAGCCCTCCGCCAAACAGGAAGATGAAGTAGGGGATGAGGAATGCACCTATGGGGTCAGAGGGGGAGGTCTAGGGTCAGACAAGAACCAAAGTCTTCTTGACTAAAATAACGGTTAGTCCGAGGTTAGCGTGAGGTCAGCGTGAGGTTAAAGTGCAGATTACTGGTGAAAAGGTCGATCTTTATTTCCATTCTGTGGTGCACAAAATAGGTTAACTATAACTTCTATGTTCTTAGCCTGTACTCCCAATACTGTATGTAAAGACCAACAGAGAAGTTTAGCACTATTTTGATTATACGTAGCTATGGTATAAGGTTTTATTTTTACAGTATGGAGCTTTTACTTTGGTAACTTCCTTGAAACCGTAAGTATGCTAACGGAAATTAGCTTGACGAACGGAGAAAAAAGTGGAAAGAAAAGTCTGAAAAGGTTCATGATTAAACACGGAAAAAGCCACGGAAAAAGATGCATGTTTTTTGGGGGGTTTTTTTGCCTTCACAAAGTTATTATCAGAATCAGAATAGTTTTATATTGCCATTGTTGAGAACAGGTTGACAAACTAGGAATGTTTCTCAGTGCAGACGTGCAACATAAAACATATAACACAGAATTTAGATAAAAAAATAAGCTATAAAACTTTAAACTATAAGGCTTTAGGGGGCGTGAATAAAGAATATTAAATAAATAAGATACAAAATAAAAAGTAAAATATGGTAAGACGACAACAATTGACATAGAACAACAGCGGGATGATATTTACAGATGTGTATGTGTATAAAGTAAAGTGATATAAAGTTATTCTTAATATTATCAATTAGTTGTACTTTCTACTTTGAGTAAGTAAGATTCTACAGAAATTGCTTGAGAACTTTAACTTAAAGGAATCATTTTACTGAACTTAATTCTATTGGAGTACAATATGACCCGTGCATGTTGTTATACTCCAAATACTTTGACCACCAGTGTGCTAAAGTTATAGCTGTGAAAATATGGATGGCATTGCTATTAGCTGCTGAAGCCAGTATTATACCAGGCTCAGGAAGTTTCTGTAAAATACTTTTTGCCCTTCTTTAAGTCATTATTGAACAGGCTTGTCAGTCTTACCTCCTTGTGTTTTTCTTAAAGGGGGGTATTATGCTTTTTTCAATCACATAGCACCAGTCTATAGCATACTACAATGATGACGTAACCTTCTGTTGGTCTGTATATGCAGTAAATTAAAATAACTGCCTTGAATAAAATTGCTCCCTCAAAATGGCTGTACTGAACGTCTTGAAATAGGCCTCTGTCTCTTTAAGAAGCTTTCCGACACGCCCCCTTCAGCACACTGCTGTGGCATCTAAACAACACTACTGTGCGGGGAGGGGGCTCTGCTGAGCTGAGGAGCAGTGGTTGGTGGCTTGGCTGGTGACGAAAGGTCCAGAGGCGTCTCCAGGAGGTGGGGGCGTTCCTAGGAGGACTGAGGCATAGCTACACCTAAAATGGCTGCCGTCTAAGTTTTTACTGATTACTCAAAAATATGTGAATGAGCCAAGACAACACTCCAGGCATGTGTTTAATGAGGGAATGACATAATAACATGATATAAAGCTTGAAAAAGTAGATTTTACATAATACCCCCCCTTTAACATGCACAACTTTGGCATTTTTTTTTTAAACTTTTGCTATTTTTATTTTCACCCTAGATTGGAGGAGGTGCCTCTAAAAATTGCTAGCATGAATGAGCTTCAGTTACCCGGCGCTGAACGCTCTGGGGAAAGCCACTTTAAAGTCCACAGCAATAGCAACTTCCAAAGCAATGCAGAGGAGGTGTTCAAAAAAGTGCTCTCAGCGACTGTACCTTCTGAGAAAACTCGGGCAGTATCGGGGTCAGTCCACAAATTCTAGAATCTGTGTACAAATCAACTGTTGAGAGTGTTCTGACGTTCCAGCATGGTACAATCACATGACCTGCAGAACAAAGAACAAACTGAACAGGGTGGTGTCACTGGGCTCGAAGACTGCGGGGAGACCTCGGAGACCTTTTGAGTGAGCTGTACAAGGAGAGGACACTGACTAAAGCTCGAGCTATTGCCTCTGAACCCTCAGTTTGAGCTTCTCTAAGAGGCGATACAGAGTCCCACTGGCTAAAAAGGCTGTGTTTAAGAAGTCTTTTGTCCCCTGTGCTGTGGGAATTCTGAATGAAGCAGCGACATAAACACGGATGCCACAGAAATGGACTGAGCTGTTCTGTAATATTTTTTTGTTTTTATCTTTTTCTTTTTTCTACTGGGCATGTTTGTATTGTACATAGTCTTGTGTTTTGTATGTGTCGGTGAGACAAAGATGAATTTGTACCTCGGTAGACAATTCTATGACCTGGGGCTCTCTTGTGTAAGTCTTACCTCCGCCGTTCTTGTAGCAGAGGTAGGGGAAGCGCCACACGTTGCCTAAGCCCACAAATCCCCCAGCCACGGACAGGAGAAAGTCCAGTTTGCTAGCCCACTTCTCCCTCTGCGGGTGCTTCCCCTCGGCCTCATCTTCCGGCCTGGTCCCGGGACTCTTCCCTGGGACGGCTTCAGAGTGTCCTTATGGAAGTCCTTCAGGCACTGCAGCTTCTCCTTCTGAGACATTCTGTGGAGGACAAAGGAAAGACAATGAATCAGGGGTGGAAAGTTGGCTATAAAAAAGACCAGCACGATTAGATTTGCGATGTATGTTTATAAACCGCTAAAGTAGTGCAAGAATATCATGCATTTCAGAACATGTTTGTATTTTGATGGTTCTCAAACTTTTCGCAACAAGTTCCGCCTTATAAAAAACTAAATAAAGAACTCTGGACATTTGCCAGACAGAAACCAATCAAAAAGGACGATAGGTTACTTAGAAAAGACGCCGCAATCATCACAAGACACGCTCTAAGGTGGAACACACAAGGGAGGACAAGGATCACACAACACCTGGAGACAAGAGCTTGAAATAGACGTAAGAGAAATGAAAACCTCCAGGGGCGAACTCATGAAAACTACCCGAGACAAGGCACACTGGAGAGCTGGCCTATGCTCTGAAAAGAGCTAAAAGAATGAAGGGAAACCACCTTATAAAATGTTTGACCTTGAAAGTACCACCAGGTGCAGATGAGTTCCAACTGAAGAAGCTCAAGCATCACTAGTAAAAGTGCAACTGCTCATTTTGAGAACCAGTGGCCTTCGTACATTTACATGTGCAAACCTACAGTTAGACTTACAAGATATTCTGAGAGATTGTGAGGAAACAAAAATCAGATGGCAAGTTTTCTGACAAGTATGGCCATTATTTATTGACTTATCTATGTTTTAATCTAAGTCAAGATTAGGTTCTCTAGCGCACATTTGAAACATAGTTTGAAAGCACACCGACCTACAAACTTAAAAACTAACGCAACAATCATTTTCACACCTGTTTCAAGAGGTTTAAAGCACAGGGTTAGCAGGTTTCACGTAGATAATAAGACCCATGGACGACAGGATATATCATTCTCTAAGGAGTTTGCATTACATAAGGCAGCGTGTCCCAACCAACCAGGGGACACATGGGGATACTTGGGCACTTAGCAGAGGGTACTTAGTTTAGTTGATCAATTTGTAAAAAATACTGGAGTATAAATGAAGGTTGGGAACCACTAACTTACAACAGGGCTTTGGATTTCAATTGCAATGTTCCTACAATGTATACAGTGCTATATAATGAGAATAATGGATTTCACTTCACACATGTTCAATCAGCATCTGCGCCCCTGCTGGCAAAAATGGGGAGCAAACCATGTTAAAATAGTAAAGAGCAGCTAAACTTAATCCAGCAACAAGACGTTAACGGATCAGTGCCTCGTAGTGAAGGCAGTTTAAGCTTGGAAAATATTCTGTCATTTCTCAACAGATTTTTATTCTTGGTTTTGTCTTCGTTTGGATTTGAGTCTATAGTGCTGGCACCGACATGGTTTAGTCCCATTTTAGTCTTTTATCTTCCTCCATCTGCTCTTCTTTGCCCCGAGGCTCGTGCTTTCACTCAATCCCCTCTTTATCTAAATTTTATTCATTTCTCAGAATATGCTCACAAAGGGACTACAGCTAAAAGACACGGAGAAAATAGGCTTAAAATGTAATATAGTTTGGCCATGATTTATAGAAATGGGCCTGACATTTACTATATTATTGCACTATGTATTTGAAGAGGAGGGTTTTTGATGATCACCTTTTATTGATTTTCATGGGGAAATGGGTTTGGCTATTCAAAGCGCACGCAGCGAGTAAAAACAAGTGACTAAAAGTAATAATCTACTTTATAGCGAATACACTGCTGTGCAAGAACTTTCTACTTTTACTCCACTTAAGAGGAAAATACTTTCTACTTCACAACATTTCTCAAAAGGCCCTTCGTAAAAAGTATCATGACTCTGTTAATAGTCCTGATCCACCAGTCTTACATCATGCAGATTCAGATATGATTTATTCTGACATTCAGGCATTTTCCAAAGGCAAAAATGTACATAAAGTCTGAAATGGAACAGGCAGGTAAAGCTTATTGTGCCAATCCCAGTGACAGTATAGTGTTTGTGCAGTGTTGTAAAAATGTTGTATTTCCTTGCAAGTAATACTCCTACACTTCCCTGTACCCTTATCAAAACCTTCTATCTCTTAAACACCTTGATTCTTATTGACCTACAGTATAGTCGAAGGAATAGATAGTCGTTTGTGTCAGAGAGTCTTCTGGATTAAAAAAGAGAAAGATTAATTTGCTCAACTCAACAGCAGTGCCTTTGTGTCTTGAAAGTATGAAGTGTGTGTGAACATTTCCTCTTTCACAGCCGCGGATAATTCTGGAGATAAGAGTGGCCGAGATACACTCGCGGGGCAAACGCTGCTGACTCATATGCGGCCTGGTTAAAAATGCATTAGTGAAGAGTATGGCAGGCATTTGAGAAATAAAAATACCTCTCTTACTATGGTTATATCGGCTTTATATCAAACTGCAATGGCCAATATACTCTAGTACAATTGAGCTTCACAATTTGGAAGATGCGGTGTATGTGAAAGATAGCATATGGAATGTATTGCTCAATAGAGAAACTACTGATAATACAACTTTCAGAATGATGAAGTTTGATGACTAATTGTTTATTACCAGGGTAGTGACCTTTGTAGTGCTTTGCTCAGTGGCACAATAAGAGTGAAGACTTAGGCAAGTTGCGAACAAGCAGCCCTTTGGTTGTTGAGCAAACATTTATCCACAGCAACCATTCATGGGGCATTTGTGTTTGTTTTCCCAGTTATAAAGAATTAATAGCGGACCTAAGATTGAGCCTTGTGGTACACCATCCTTTCTTATCTAATTATTACTGGTGAGTCAATAATTTTACAAGTGGCACATATTTGTTGTTGTGGAACTTCTTCATGTGATTCTCAAAGTCATTTTTTTTTTTTTTCTGAAATCTATGAAGACCGACTAAAAAGGACAGGTCTCAAGATTTAAAATGATTAGGTTAGGTGTACTTCTGGTCAGTTTTGAGAATGTTTCCTTCTATTCTAGACTTTTGACCTAGACCTCTTGACCTGGACCAGGTGGTACTTGGAAGGTTATTTATGAGGGGACAAGTTTGCAAACCACAGTCATGCAGCATTTGTGTGTGTTCTACCAGTTAATAGGGGACCTAAAATAGGGCCTTGTGGTAGTATTTTACAAGAACGTTGTTCAGGTTAAAGCTCACCTGTAGTTACTGTAAATACAGTACACTTGACAGTACCTCTTTAAAACTTCAGCCATTCGGTAACTCTTCTGTAGCAACAAAAAAAAATTGCATGTTTAGCAATGCCAAGTTGTTCACTTAGAACAGCACTATATGGAAAAGGAAAGTGTATTCCATTTTGGGCGACAACCATAGACTGTTAAAAAGAATAGACAGCTCCTCCTCACTCCTCCCCGTTTACCACAATGACCACGTTCGAGGGGGAAATCATGGCGGATTTACAGACTCCTCCTCCCCAGCTCTGACAAAGCATGTTCCTAATAAGGGCAAAAGGGCGGGATCTCACTGTAGACTCGGCCCTTGCGTGACGTGTAGCTCGCGCAGCTCCAATGCCAACAGTCCGACCTCCGTTAAGTAGGAGATTAAAAATATATATATTTCGAAAACAGCCTGGTTTCTATTTTTTTGACTAACCCAGCGTTATCTCAGGAGGAATATGTAGCCATATTAAGTGTTGAAAAAATTGAAACCAGGCATTAAAGTTGTTTTTAACGTGTCTAAAGTCCAATGCTTTTCAATGGGGCCTAGCGGCCAAATGGAGGTACTACAGCAATGGAGGAGCAATGGCGGCCTCCAGTGTTGCGGTCACAAAGCAGAGCAGCCAGCGGCCATTGGCGACAACTGCTGAAAGTATCATGTTGATTAAGGCTGTATCAGCAAGCAACCACGACTTGCCTGTCCCACATTTTAATCTGATTTCATGCAATAGGGTTTCCGTTTCAGTAATATTCAACATTCAGTAAGATCATCAAGTATCGTGATACTGCTTCAATATATCGAAATTCAAAAATCTGTTATGGCGACTGATTCTTGCATTAGTTTAGCAGTCTATTAAAGTCTCCTTCAAAATTGCCATGTTCCTGTATGTTTTATGAGGATGTTGTGTTCAACTTTAACACTACTCTAAAGGTTGGGAGGGCGTCCTTTTTAAAAACCCATTAGAGCTCATAACAAAATGGACCAGTTTATAGGACTGTATTTTCTTTACCCAGAGACTCCCTCCGCTCTGTGGCTCTTACCTAAGCAGGCCCTATTTTAGGCCCATGCACATTTCCACTGCTGCTTAATGCACTCGGTAGATTCCTTAACCTTATTCCCTCATATGGCCTTGTCTTCTGTCCATCAGGGACTATAGGCTTTATATACACACATTAAAAGAAGCTATTTCAATATGTTATTACCGAACTAAAACAAGTGGTGTGGCAGAAAACAGCGGGTGAAGCAAGAGCAGTGTCAGTAATTCACCCGAACCATTGTCCATATACTCGTCGTATTTCATTCTGGCCTGCAGGGTTGGGCGGACTGATATTGTAGTCTTGATATAGCATTATCAAATGAGTACTTTTTCAGTATCAATATCGGGAGGATATTGAGGAAGATAAGGATTGATATAAATTAGCCTATGCAAAATAAAAGCCTTGGTAGCAATTAGAGGCATTTTGTTTATGTGATTACTCTGACATAGTTGAATAACCGGCTACAATAATATTATCATAACTAACTCATGAATAATGTAAATTAACCAGTTTTAGACATGTATATTGATTAAATTGCAATCACCCATATGAAATGACCAGTATTAGTATCGAATACAATTACCCCAGAAGCCAGTAATTTATAGGGCTGCACCTGGGCGCCAGTCTTTGGGCAGCCAGGCGAATTTGCCATAATTACAAAATGATTCAATATAACCTGTAAAGAACGAGAGCTGTCACTTTTTCTTCTAACGTGCAGGCTTGGTTCGGTCCATTACATTAATATGCTGTAGGTTCGTTGGTGCGATGTTAAGCTCTATTCACCTTATTTTCTCTTCCACTAGTGTTAGTTTACATAGTTCTGCAGACGTCAAGAGCAGATCAGTTACCACGCGGGCATAAAGTCGTTTTATTCGCTCAGAGAAACAGGGCCGTGTTGACTTGTTGGTCCAAATAAACACTGGACATTTACATAAATCATTATGTTTTATTTACATTTTTTCAGTTACTGACAGATAGAGGGGAAGCAATGACTCACTCATTTGTCATTAGCATAACACGGTTGGCATGGCAACGGTCCAAAATGAAAGTAAATTAGGAACATTTACACATTTAAAAGTTCCATCCAGTCTGGATCTCAGTCAGATGGAAGACTTAAGTGATTTTGTGACATATTGTGGCTTCTTACGATACGAAATGCAATCTATCGCACAGCTCTAGTATCGTATCGATTCAAAAAGTGTGGTATTACGGTATCAGAACCATGGACTACACTCTTCTTAGTGGACTTGGCTAGACTCAGACTGTTGTGTTTTTGAGAGGTCCCACGCCCATCTCACAGCCTCTTATTAAGTCTTGCCATCAGGGAAAAGACTGAGAAGTCTCGATCACCACCAGGTCCAACTTAAAGGGATATTTCAGGATTTTTGACATAGGGCCTCATTTCCTAGTTATCCAGAGTGTTGTTGATGTCTGGAGATATTTTTGTCTTAAATTCATGCAGTTCTTATATTTGAAGAGTCTAGTGGCGCTAGGCTAGGGCAAGGCTAAAGCATTTCTATGGGAACTGCTAGCCTGCATTAAAAACAGTCTGACCCGCTCTACAGTGCACCTGAGGTAAATCACTTATGACACCAAAAAAATATCTCCAGACATCAACAACACTCTGGATAACTAGGAAATGAGACCCTATGTCAAAAATCCTGAAATATCCCTTTAAGGACAACGACCCCCACTAGGTTGCAAGGAAGCTGAGCTCTTCCCTTCCTTCACTCTGCTGCCTCCCATATTGTGTAAATATGCATGCATTTGAAATTGTTCTGGATTTAAGTATTGTCTTTTTGCACCAAAGGTTTGAGAGTATGTTCTTTTCTCTGTATGTGAAAAAAGACGATAAAGAAAACTGAACTGAAGCGAAAAAGGGATGGCTTTATTACATTGTATTAGATATGGGGAAGAGAAATGACTGTATAAGCCTCAGTTGTTTTGCAAATTGAACTGATAATGTATCCAACGAGCGAATTGGAACAGCTAAGAGTTTACAATACCTACTTATGTAGATACAAAGTCACAACATTTGTCAAAGAGAAGAGTTAAGAAGCGGTATCTTTTCTAACAGTTCTTTTTTGTCACAACGTTTTTCAGGTCATGGATTTTTCTTTTCTTTTAGAGGTTTACACAGTTATCTATTGCTTTACGACGGCTTATCAGTGTCTCTGTGTGCTTTAAAGCCGCCTGAGACTCGATGTCACGTGCAGAAAAGGCACAAGAGTGGATAAAATTCACGGGTCAGTGATCCTCGGTCAACATCACATCATTTTGCTTTGTGCTTAAGTTGTACACCGGATGCACTTCCTGGAGCGGTGGGAAACTATTTCAAAATAAACTTAGTCTGTTCACCGATTTGAAATAAACATAACAATAATAATTTACAGAATAGAATCACGCCATATTCCAAGCCTGACAAATTTACCAACTCTCATTCCAGTCTTTTATTAGCAGCTTTTCATTCTATGTTGGAAAAAAGTATTTCATAATGTTATGCTAAGCAAAACCACTTCCAAACTTTCCATGTAACTCTATGCTCCCTCCACAGTGGGGCACCGGCTGCATTGCTGGACCACAGCCTTATGTGAATTCCGTTTAATAAAATCCCCATAATTCCTCCCACAAGTCTCCTTTTCCAAACCCAACAAGCTCTTTCCCCAATCCGACCGCAATTAACCATTTGTATTACAGCCGTATTACAGCACAATACCGTTAGCTTGCCTGATATGGATAGAAACAACGACTTCATTCCTATGATTTACCCCATTTTAAAGTGCTTAGAAGGGTTGTGCTGAAAGAGTGGGTTAAGTACAATCGTCAGAGGGGAAGTATCGTAGGCAGACAGACAGATCCCCACCCACAAAATTGCTCATATCCACACTCAGACGATGGATGAACTGTTTTGCCCAAAGCCATAACCACAGCCTGAACTTGCTTTTACCGGATTCCAACCACCAACCCCCGTTTATAGGCTGCTGAGCCACTTGTAAACTCTTCGATTTTGGCTTCAATTCACCCACAAGTAGGGCAGGGCGATATGGCCTAAAATCTATATCATGGTATAAAAAAGAAATATCACGATAACGATATATTTACAATATAATTGACAATGGACACATTTCTTTAAAATCTCAGCCATACGCCTATTGGGAAGATTAATTCAGTGATATATATATATTTTTTTAATGACAAACTAATTTCCTTGCAAATATGATCTACTCAAGAAGCTTACATCTTTCATTTAATTTTACTTTTTAAGCACCTGTCCCTGTGTTCTACAGTCAGTGTTTATGCTGCTCTGATGGAGCTGAGCATAAAATTATATCGTGTCAACAACGATATCAAAAATTACAACGATATCAAAAAATATATCACGATAACGATATGCGATATGATATGGCCCACCCCTACCCACAAGCTTGCTCTTATCTTTGTAGTAAACCAGTCAAGACCACTATGAGAGTGACCAACAGGTGGTGCTGTGGGGCGGCGTTCAAGCTGATGGACAAAGCACCAGAAAGTGTTAAAGTCACTCATTTGCCAGAGTTAAATATTAACACCCAAACATGAGTTAGTTTTACACTTTATGGGAGTGAATTTTTTTACTTTCTGTGGAGTGAATTTTAACTCTAGCTAATAGTTAAACAACTCATTAAAGCAGGGGTAGGCAACGTCAGGCCCGAGGGCCAAATCCGGCCCTCCAGGACAGAAGCTCTGGCCCTCAGGATGTTTTGAATGATTTTGAAAATTATATTTTTACACAAATCTGAGATCAAATGCCTGTTATTGTGCTCTAAAAATGTGTGAAATACTGTCAAGTCTTTCCAAACAGAACACCCAATTAGGGCTGTGTACGGTTCATTTCCTTTTGATACCAATACCTGATACTTTTTCTGATACCTATACTCAAATATGTGTCATCTAGAACCAGAAATAGAACACTAATGTGTGGAAGATCTGCAGATTTACAATATCATCTCCATTGTCAAGAAATGTGGGAAAAAAATGGGGGAAATGGAAAAAAAAAAAATTGTAATAAAAATTGAGAAAACAAGAAAAAAATATGTAGAAAAATGGGGCAAACATTGGGGGGGGAACAAAGATAAATGTTTTGTTTTTTCCTCTACCAGACTGGTATTGTTTAACTGTACCCAGCCCTAATCATGTACATACAACACTGGTATTTGAAGAAAATGGTGCTTTACTTTGGGCTAAGATTGGCAGGTCCGGCCCTTGGTCTTTTTACAGTGACGGAAATTTGCCCTCCGTCGAGCAAACTTGCCCACCCCTGCATTAAAGTGTTTAATTCTGTACACTGTAAAAATGAGGCCACTTTCATTCAACCTTTTTATTTTTAGATTAGACTTTTCAAATTAAAATAAACAATAAACATTTAAAACAAACCATCATCATCATCATCATCAAAAGTTCAAAATACAGTTCAGTCTTTGTAAATTTGTAGATGTTGAGGTACATTGTCTTCACTTTTTAAATGAAATATAGTTTTATGTGATTGTCCCGCTCTCGTACAGTCCATGGGACATTCTCTGTCCGTAAGTCCAGTCTTTAAATGCAGTTTAAACCTGTAGTTGCAGCCTGTGGTCTGTGCAGCTCAGTGAGGCCTGGTCCGTCACAGTGAACCAGCAGGTTTTCGTCTCTGGGCCACATGTGCAGCGCAGGTAGTTCTTTCCTTGAAGCATCGCTGTGACATGTTTCCTATAGAAGGGAAGAAACAAAATGAGCATATGCAGTCATGATATGTTTGCATTACTGTTCAGGGCTGCACTCTTTGAATTTTTTAAAATTATGTTCAGATTTGCGATTTATGTTTTAAAACAAATTCCGTTTCAAGTTTTTGTTTCATTGTATTTGCTCTTCACCATATACAGTATGTGGTTGGACACCACTGACTTAAGGTGAACAGAAACTAAGTTTTTATTTACAATACCTGTAATTGTAGATCTTTTCCTGATGAAGACAGATGAATCAGTCGTGGTGGATGAGGGACAGGGGTCTGGCAGTAAAACTGTGCTGCATTTAACAACCAAGTTCTGCAAACATAAGGCAAAACCGTAAACAATTTTGATGTAATTCTTGTACACAACCACAATTCAATACATTTTTGAGGCAATATAAAGATTGTGTTACCTCTTAATAGCAGTCATCACAGTGGTTTCTGACTTCAGTCGTCTCTGAATCAGTCCCAGTTTAACCAGTCATCTGAGGGCAGAAATAGCAGTAAGTGATCAGTTCTTTTATTCAGACAAAATTAAAAGGAGTACTTAATTTACTGCAGTTTAGTAGCCTAGTATAATACCTCATTACAACATGTTCACTAACATGCTCACTGGCCACTGTGGCTAGTCTTTATCCAGTTACACGCCATTTCTTTGCCGCTATTAGATTAGCCATGACATTTTAGCATAACTTGTAAAGCATACAGATGATTAGCTTCAGCAATATAGCACCAACAAAACATGGTATAACTATGTCAAGCCCTGATCATACTGTGTATAGTAAATGTATCATTGCTCTGTATTGTGAGATTATTCCCTTGTTTTGCTGCCATACCTTTAATTTAATCAAAGCGCCCATTGTTTTCCACACCTACTTTTACCTCTTTAAAAAATAAAATGTTCAATATGTCCTAAAAGTGAAGGTAAATAAAACATCTAAATAACAGTTTTAACAGAATAAGGCCTGGGTCAGGACAAACATGTGGATATCTTAAATGGCTAATGCACATTGGACTTGCTCAATATCATGTAACTTGCACCAGTGCAGTCCATTAAACTGTAATTCTAAATCCACCATGTATTTTAGTAGTTTGCCAAAATTGACAAATGATTAGATTGCCTTGAGATACAACATTGAGCAGCATTAGCTTAACCTCATGCTGAAAAGATTTTAAGCTCTCATCCAAACTTTGAAGTAACCTGAACAGACATTTAAAAGAAGCATTTGTATACGTATATTTTTAATGTAAGTATGGCATGCTAAACAGGAACAGACCGACTGCAGTCTAAGAAAGCTAGCTTTGAAGTTAGCCAGTAAAGGTAACTTGAAAATCATCAAAAATCTGTTCTTATACAAAAGAAAATCCTATAAATTGACGATCAGAAAGATTATAATTCACTTACCAAACAAATATTGTATAAATCCTCTTGAAATCTCCAACAGCAGAGCACCACAGTCAGCACGTTCAGTTCAAATCCTCATGCAGATGAGCTGGTACGGAGTTAACAGGGCTCATAGAGTTTGGAGTGAAAGCTCACGGAGTTAAATCTGGCTGACTTTAACGCAGACTGAGTTGTGTTTAACTTTCTTCTCTTTAACTCTCAAATTCAACTCAACTCCAGAACAAATGGGAGTGAAAAACAGTCAATAATAACTCATATCTGTGTCAAAATAACTCATATAGTGTAAAACTCTTTAAAACCTCATCTGAATTAGCTTTGCAGATGTCTTCCAGGTTGCCCCAGTAGCAGCGAAGGATAGGTCAAACTCTCCAATTGTACTGTAGCCCAAAGTAAAGCAATACTTTGAACAAATGCCACTGTTGTACATCATGTCTGACTTAATTGGGAGCTCTGCTTAGAAACCCATCACACAGGCTCTTCAAGGTAATGCCTTCAGGGAGGAGACTGCGGAATCTACGGGGCAGCTCCAGTCGGCTGAAGAACAGTTTCATACACAAGGCCATCGGGAAGCTGAACTCCCTGACCTCCCTCCCACCCCTCTTCCCCCGCCCCCCGCTCCACAATCAAGGATGAGAGAAATATAATTTCAAACCATGTGAATGGTTTGACAAATAAAAAATCTTGAATCTTGAAACTTTGCAGGAATTGGCTGAAAGCTCTGGGGGAAGCCACGCCTCCCTCTGTTTATTTTATTCACGGTCTATGTGTGTAACATTGTGACGGATTGGCCCTATTATATTTGTATTATCTTAGGTTCTTTTCTGGGGTGCCATCCAGGTCTCCCTCCTGGAACATAGGATATTGGATTTTGAATATCTTGGCACAATACACACACAAGGATATACACCCTTTTCTGACAACAAGGAGCACAAGTTTAATTCTTTTCAGTTCTTATTTGGGTTTCAGAATAACAGAACAAAACTCCCAAAATAACCCACGTTACAAATTGTCCATGAAATGTCTTTTCAAACGGAGTAACACTGTCCAACTCCAAAAAGGCTCGGGAGAGGCGGCTCCACACAAAACTCTTCTTGCCACTGTCTGGGCGCGTGTGTGCCAGGCAGGTCACTCAGGCAAAGTGGTATTGTCTAAATAAGAGAATTTACATATTTACATCAAACCCCCAAAACACAAAGCATTATCACAATGGGGCACCCAAATCTAAGAAAACTCAAGGGAAATGTAGTCCAGTGACGCGTGACGTGATGATGTCATACACATGCGGGACGCACCAGCTGTCGGACTTCCGTGTTTACAGATACTTTCAAACTGTGCTGAACAGTATTTCTTTGGGCTTGACGGAGGTTGAAGGAGATACACGGCTACCGAGGGTTTGAACGGCCTACAATTCTAGCCTTAAAGGTCCTATATCATGCAAAATCGACTTTTTTGAGTTTTTAACTATGTTGTTATGCTATTTCCTTATCAAAAAACACCCCCAGAGCGGTTTTTGGCTTCATTCACGCAGTTCTAAGTAATCCTCCTGAATCCTGCTCTCTGAGCAGCTGCTCTGCCCTCTCCCGGTAAACCACTGAGCTGTTCAGTTGTGTCGTCACAGCGGAACAGAAGTGCTCTACGTCTGTAATGTAATGCCTTACGGCCTGATTTTAATTTATAAAACAGCTTTTTTTGTTGTAAGAGAGAAATAAAGAAAAAGAAAAAAAAAAGAAAAAAAAACTCTCAGTCTCCGACCGTCTGTGCTGTCCCGGGACAGTAAGCAAACGCTCCCGCGGCCGGAGGGTGCATTGTTTGTGAAGACGGAGCTCTTTCTAACCTACTCTGGACACCGCCTGTTTTGCTTACCCAACGATAATGTCACGGATGCGCATTTGGCTCTATTAGATCCATGGTTTGGCTACGAGAGGAACAGGACTAGTCAGCCTTCCTAAAGAAGAGTGCACTCGCCAGAAGTTTGAATTTCTTTCTGGGATTCACCTAGCTACTACATCAACCAACCTGATGGATGCTTGGTGAACCTTGGCCAGAATCAAAGTGGATTAACTTTTATAACCAACACAAGGGCCATAACGTAAACACCCGACGATGGGGAGGCCATGCTGAGCGGTGAGTCAATCAAAACGCGTGTTAGCATGTGTGTTAGCGTGTGTGTTAGCGTGTGTGTTAGCCATTTATGCAACTGTGTTGCACATGTCAACTCCTTATAACTGCATTATGTGAAGTAACTTCACTTTTTGCAGCGATATTTATATTTATAATACTGTAAATGTGGAATGAGCGGAGAGAGGGGCGGAGTTAACTGAATCGAAGTGTCTTGTCTTCCGGGTAGGGAAAATACCCCCCCAAAATACTTATATTTCTCTCAAAAATGAGTACTCCATAGTGATAGAGGTACAATATATCATATAAATGCCTATACTTTACTTTGGAATGGCTAAAATAGCATGATACAGAACCTTTAAATGAGCGTGTGCTCCCACGCGGCTACTACGTACTGCTGCTGCCGCTGAACCAGGAAGGCAAGCAGCTCGACTGGCGGCACGAACGGTGGACAAATGGGATGTGTTGACGAAGGCCTGGGGCGTATGCTCGGAATGGAGCGGACGGTGGGGGCAGGGAGGGTAAGTACCGCTCCATACATGGGGCCACACCAGAGGTTTGTTACAACATGTCCAACAATCAAAAAGCAGTAGACCATTTTGCAAAGTGACTTGGACCCCGTTTGGACGCGTTCTCCTATTGAAAGACAGCCATTGTTGTCCATGTGCTGCGAGTCATAGTAATAGTAGTGGGCCTTGATATTGCAGGAGTAAAAAGTACTACGACCCCAAATGAAAATTGCGTGATTTATTGTGTATCTACGTGGGTCAGTGGCGCATGTGGGTTAATATGCGCTGTAACATGCTAAGAGCAGACGGAAGAGCACGTTTCAGAAAAGGGAGGGGGCACTCTATGAGGTCTGTGTCAATACTGTATAGTAACCTAATACTTTTACTTGTGTACTTAACTTTAGTAGATCAATCAACACAGTATTCGGATTGGGGGGAAAAAATCTGTTTGTGTTGCAACATCGACACCTATATTCCATCGTCCGAGGACACACTTCCAGATCTTGGGTATGGGAACATTCCTGGCTGAAAGACTGGCTCTTGTGCATGTGTTGGGTGGATGGGGGTGAAGCAAAGCACCTGGAGGCAACTGATTCAGACACAGGGAGAACAGATAGAGCACGGAAACTCTACGCAGGAGACAATCCGTGTGATTGCCAGAGGAGTTGTTTGGGACCAAGAGAAAGCGTCCTTTATCTCCCCCTAATTCTCTTGCTGCACAGTCCAAACATTGGGGGAGTGTGTGGATCCTGTATCATTTAGAGCCAACTTTAGCAATCTTTGCAGTTGATTTGATGGATGTCCATGCAGTTCGTTGGTCCTCTGTGTTCATTTGTTTGCTGATTTTTTTAGTCCCACAAGCTGCCACATCTGTTCTGATGGGAAAATGACTATTGCTCTCGCCACTGTAGTAACGGTCCAGACTTCAGCCCTTCAGCCTTTTGTCAGACTTTGAAGATTGCATTGTTTTTTGATCCAGCGCGATGTCTTAGATCTTGCGACTGTGCGAGACTGTGCGAGTCGACTAATATGATTTTTTAAATGTATCTTTTTATTCAAATATATAATTTCACATTTGCAGGCTAATCGAGCAGCAGAAAGGAAGTTTGGAGTGAGCGAGAAACTTGCGAGGGACTGGCGAACAGCGGAGGCTACTATTACCGCAATGAAGAAAACACAAAAAGCTAATCACGGGCTGAAAGCTAGATGGCCACAGCTAGAGGAACGAGTTCCCAAATGAGAGGTTGAAAAACGTGCTGCCGGGAGAGGCTTGTCAATGGTGCAGTTACGCCTCCGTGCCCAGGTAGTTGCCAAGGCGATTGTTCAGAAGTGACACCGAGGATGAAGATTTCAATGGATTTAGTGATTTGGAGTGAGATGGAGAGTTTGGTATGTTCTTTATCTGAACTGTTTATGTGACGCTAACATACCAGACACCTATTCAGTTTGTTGTTTATGCTTCATGTAGCGAACCATCAATGTGTTACGTTAGCTTATTATACGGCCCTTCACAATGCAAGTAGAACGCTCCATTGATTTGAATGTGATTTCCCAACGTTCTACCGGTCATTATTTTTTGATAGAAGACCTCTGAAAAAATAATGACCGCTGCCAATGGCAACGGAGTTTGTGCTTGTAATACAGGTCTTTCATATCACTCCGCGAGTAGTAGTAGCGGACAGGCGGACACTATCTCTGTCCCGTCCATAAGAGAGAAGTTGAGGGAATCACTTGTGAAGTTAACGGGAGTCCGACTTTCAACTTACCCAGAGATTAACCACCATTCCTCCTCTCGAACTGCACCTTCAACTAAGTAGCTAGGCTAGCAATAAGTAGCTAGCCGTGCTGCTACTAGCCTCGCCACACTGCCTGGAATCAACAAACGTTGCCAAGCAACGCGCAAACTTTGGGAACTATTTGCCGCGGAAATCATTAAATAAACCTTTCTGTCTTCATAAAAGTGTATGAAGTTTATTTGTGTGTGTACAGTTGGCAAACAGCCGTATAATAAGCGGGATAATGTATAGAACGCCGGTCATTATAAGTCAAAATAAGTACCTTCAGGGCGAAACAAGACCCCTCCACTGTGCGTCGGGGTCCCGTTCGCCCTGTCGGTACTTATTTTCCGGATAATGACCGGCGTTCTATACATTATCCCTTACATACCGTACGCCGATTCAGCCTGTTGTTTTTTCTTTTCATTAGGCAATTTTTGGCCGGTGTGTCTTATACTCCAGAGCGACTCATAGTCCAGAAAATACGGTAATGCTGATGTTGAGTATATTTGGACTTCCTTGACATAAGATCGCCAACGGAACGAGCATTGATTTGATTAATATAAGAGAAATGAACTTGAACGCTTAAAGTAAGACAAAAACACTTGAAATCAGACGGGAAAAAAGTCAAAGGTAAGAAAATTCATTCTTCTTCCACTGGCAATAGAATCCAAACATGCTCAAAATCAGCCCAAATTCCAATATATCAAGCACGTTTATGTAATTTTCGTCTAAGATAAGATGGCATTTATTCCAGTGCACTTGGGGGTGCCTATAACTACTGGTTTCAAATGATACTGGTCTGGATGGATAGCGGGACGATGCAACTTACTCAGGTATAAGGTTTTGGTCGACCATTTGGTGGAATTGTTTTAAGAAATTTGAAAACAAAAAAAACAACCCAGCAGCCTCGACACCAAAGTGTTCAACGCACAATGGACGAGCTCAGTCGTTCCCCTGTCGTCCCACGCACCCCTTGAGGCATTAATTTATACTCCGAGTATCCCCTAACTCCAGGATCCTGCCACAGTTTTAACCAAGTGAGCAACTAAACATATATTATTCAGTATTTAGTACAGTGTTGTGTTCAAAGTATAGCTAAAATACTCCTAAAGTCAAACCTTTTAGTGAAAAACATCTCACTTCACCTGACGTTATTCCAAGTACCCCATGCCAAGTGCTCAAGTACCCCCAGTGGTCCCCATACTCCTGGTTGGGAACCACTGGATCACACAAGGCGCCATAGCCACTTTCAGTGCACATAACATGCAGTAAAGCATCAAGAAACAAGTAAGTAATGCTATTTATCCATTCTTCACCATTGCTTTTATCCATACTGTAATCATTTCTTATTGCAGTTCAAGCGCCTGCTGGAGAATGTGTCTTGTTCTTGTCGTGTCTGTCTAAACTAAACAAATGAATGGCAAATCTAACATCTGAATTTGTGCATGAAGATAATAAACAGCACGGCAAGACAAGGGAAGCAAGGAGATTGTGCCTCCAGCGAGGAGTGTGCACGCTGCGCTTCCATCACTGGATTTTAATGCGCATTTTGAAGTTTCGCATTTGTAAGGAGTGATGGAAACACCAAATTTCGCATTTAAAACTCTTGATTCGCATAAAAAGATTATCTGCCGCATGAGGTGTTTTTTTATTTGTGCGCATAAGGGTAAATGCGCATTTTGGAAGATGGAAACAGGTTGTTCGCATAAAGTTTGACGTAGCGAATAAAAAGTACACGTGATTGTCTGTGTTAATTTCGTCGACTAAAATATTTAGTCAAAGTGATAATTTTGACGACTAAAATTGGACTAAAACTAAATTAAAAGTTTTTCATGAGACTAAAACTGTGACTAAAATGTCCAGATATTTTAGTCGACTGAAATCTGACTAAATAAAAATGAAAAGGAGAGACTAAAATCATCCAAACTTCTATTGACCGTCTGAAAGAGCCTCAGATCATGTAAATCCTCTGCCAAAGGAACAGCTCTGAGCTTTGTTCATGTAGAGCAGCTCCATGAAGCAGAGGACCTTGATTAAATATGATTATAATGAATATTATAAATGCAAAGTCGACTAAATTTGTCTTAAATTTAGTCGACTAAATTGACCTGCAATTTTAGTCGACTAAAACTAGACTAAAAATGAAGATATTTTTTTGACTAAATCTCGACTAAAATTGAATTACATTTTCGTCAAAAGACTAAAACTAAATTAAAATATGTTGTCAAAATTAACACTGGTGACTGTTGGCGTAGCCGACCTGTGGACAGGAGTGGACAGAAGTGAAGAGGAAAAGTAATCCATCAGTAGCAGGTCGTCTCTAGTCCAATAATATTTCCCAGATGCAGAGGCTCAAACATTGCTCTCTGCTGTAGCATTTATGCTAACAACAGTGTTTATGCTACAACAGAGCACTGTCTGCAACTATGGACCAAGTTAGCAACAAAAAACTTGCCCAGAGACGCAGACGCCGCCTGATCTTCATTAGAAAACGTAGTAAACTCACTCTGGGATAGTTTTTGTTTGTCCAGCCTTTACAAGTAGGGTGACCAGATTTACTTACTAAAAAAACTGGGACACTATTTGGGATTTAGTTGCATGGTCAACCAGGGAGCCATTTAATGACTGTTTTTCCCACGCTAAATGGTAAATCTGCTTGTTAGTGTGTTACACCATGCACCAATCACCATTAACATGATAGACTTTATATGTTTTATTGCTTTCTACTTGGTAATGGACATTTGCATGGCCCAAAGACATGAATTTTCAAGCGAAGTTTGTTACTGTGTGGTTCATATTGGCCAAAAACTGGGACACTTGGGACAGATCCAGTGTAAAACTGGGACAAATGAATGGTTTTGGAGGAATGTGTGGGGACATGGGACAGAGGACTCAAAACTGGGACTGTCCCGGGTAAACTGGGATGTCTGGTCACCCTATTTACAAGTCATGCGAGACTTCAGAGTAGTAGCAGCGAGTTAGTTAAGATACTTTTGCTTAGCTTTAGTGTGTAGGTCGCCTAAATTAACATGTATTCATGGCATTACGAGTAAAAACAAGCAGCTAATTCCAACATGGTAAATTCATTTGGCCAAAAATTAAACTAAAAAGCTCGTACTTCAAGTGACATCAAAAACATACAGTGCGCCCTCTGCTGGGTAAATGCTGCAATTGCCCCATGCAGCTGCCTGTTGTAACCAGGAAACCAACGCCACGATTCGCAAACACTCTTGGATGGAAACGTGTGAAAATTCGCTTTTGTTATACTCATTTATTATGCGAATTTTAGACAGATGCGCATTTTCTGTGATGGAAACACAATAGAAAGTACTTTTACAGAGTCACATATTGACAAAGTCAGAACAAGCGGAACAAAATATTCTTGCCCAAAGTTAGACATGAAAGACATTTCAATGCAGCAATGTTTGACACGTGATTTTCCCCAATTGGCCACGGCTGTTCTCCCACACCAACCACCTCATAATAAAATAAGTATTCAATATTTGACCTTCCAAGTACCACCAGGCCTAGATCAAGATCAAATCAGGTCCAAAAGGGGTTCAAAATAGATCTACATTGGACTAAATTGTCTCAAAACTGGGTGTAAACCATTTCTAAACCAGAAAAATCTCCCATGTAAACACAATTGCAGATTTCCCTATGAATAAGCAGTCATTGTTCTTCAATGAAAAATGACTGGTATCTTTGTGTGTCCGCCCACGCAACAGCAATAAAAGCAGCATGAAGCAGTCAACGTGAAGGCAAATGGAAATCTACCATCGTGTGGCCAATGGTGACAATGTCAAGGATAAGGGGTTGCGAAATTCACTGGAACTGAGAGCTCACATAATGGCTGCGATAATCACATCCTCTTTCCTCTGCTTTAAGTCCCGTCTCCATGGAGAATATAAAACCTGCCAAACCAAAATGCGATATGAAATGCGTGTGATTCTGACGTGAATCGGTGCGAAACCCGATTTTTTTTTAGATAAAACCGAATGGCAAACCCAGGCGCGTTATTTGTCAGATGGATTCCGCGAGTCGTCGGACAATATAGGCTTCTAGGTTCGCATCAAGGTGGAGGAGGGGGGATGGAGGAAGGGGATGGAGGAAGGGGAGAGACACGGGCAGACTGGCAGCGTGCCTCGCCTTCGAAGCATCATCAGCACACCGCCCAATAACACTTCCCCCTATTTCTCATACAAGCGCGCTATAACGGAGCGCAAACATACAGTGACTACGCAACCTATATACGCCTATACTACCTTTACGCACGGGCCAAGGCAGGTGTACACATCGGCCCTGGTTGCGGGGGAAACTCGGCAAAATGTGTCTAAAATTTCAAGTCCGGAGAGGTGCGATAGGGCTATGAAGACGCGCGCGCAGAACGAGGAAGAAGCAGGTAGTGATGTCTCTGACGGACAAAAGAGGGACAGTTAACGGAATAACACGCTCGTGCGGGAAATGGAAAGAGAGAAATGGCAAAGAAAAAAAAACGTTACACACGTGCGGTAGCTTCCTCCGTCGAGGGAGTGAATGGTGTTTTCGTTTCTTTTTAAAGGCGATGGTGAATGCATGATCAGAAAAACGTGCGCCTTACCTGCCGGAGTTGATGCGGTCTCGATTGGTTTTGTCCTTTTAGCGTCCCTTAAAAAGTGATGTCCCTTGTCCGTGCGTGTTCCTGTATTTCTCATATATGTATATTTTAATTTAGATATACATTTAATGTAGCGCTCGTGTTGCGTAGTCCGCCTCGTTCCGTGTCCGCGCGACAGACTGTTGGTTCCGCACGCGTCGCTCGCCTATTATAAGCTCGTCTCGTTGTGACCTTTGTATCAAGACGAGGGTTTGAGGAGAGGCATCAGCGGCAGTGGAAAATCACCGGCCTGCCTCTCGCGCTCTGGCACCCTCCTCTCCCTGTCTCTATCACCCCCCCATCCCCCTCCCCCTCTCAGCTCTGTCCTCCTCCTCCCTCTAAGCAACAGGAGAGCCGCGTGGAGGGAGGCGGCGTTCACGCAGCCACGCAGACGGTGGGAAACGGCAGCGTTAAGAGATGCGTTTGCGGTCTGTTGTGGTTGTAAAAACATGTTAAAGTGCCTATGAAAAAAAAAAAGATGATGTAGTAGTAGCAGTAGCAGTAGTAGTAGTAGTAGTAAGACAGACATGCAGACTCTTCCACTGATCCACTTTTGCATGTGCTTTTTGTTGAGGACTCATTGGTAAATTACCCTCATGCACATACATAGAATGGGTGGCACAGCGGTTAGTTACAGGTTCGATTCCCACCTGGTCAGTGCAGTTTGCCGGTTCTGGTTTCCCCTATCACTAAAAATATGTGCAACTGGCGAAGAATGATCTGTGTGCGTGAATGAATGGTTTTGGTCACCAATCATTCCCTGGGGTATTTTATTTATTTATTTAGATATTGGTTATATTAACCAACATATTGTTCAAAAACCGACCAATTGGTTGTTTTTTTCGTATTGGTTAGCCAAACAACCAATGAAAATGACACTTAGCAACCAAACAGTTGGGCTGTACACTGTTAGACAAAGGGGTACGCTAAAGGTACATGTATGTTCTTTAAAGTGCATATGACACATTAGACACATTTTTGCTAAAACACAGTTAACACGATTTTATTTTAGATTTTGCTAAAGATTATTCCCAGTTTTCTTTAGTTTGACCATTTTTGTGATGTTTATGTTTTCACTTCCTTATTGGACACCGACAGGAAGTGACATCGAAGAAGGTAAACAATTTTAAACTGTTGCCGTGCAACCATGTTAAGTCAATGGGAAATGAGTGAGTCAAACTGCTATGGAATGTTACCTTCTTTTATGTCACTTCCTGTCAGCAACTTAAAAATTCAAATAAAAATAACTTTTCTGCCCAACATTTCTTCATTAAAATTGCTGCTTCACTGAAACAAATGATAATTATGCAACTGATGTAATCCATCTAAATAAGTCATATTTTCAAGAGCATTAAAATCTGTCATATGCACTTCAAGGTACATACAAGTTACTGTATGTACCCTCGATGGGTCAAATTTGAGCTACAAGATACTGATATGTGTTTGGGCTTAAATGTGACCAATATTCTGGTTATATTGTTACAGTATATTAACCATTCTGTTTTTACGATGCAGTTTTGGGCGATTGCGTTTGTCAAGTCGCCGCACTAGGAGCACTGGCTGGACCGGCTGGTCAGCAAATCGGCTGGATACTGGAAGGAGAACTTTTGTTAAGCAAACTTCTTTGTGACATATAAACAGAAATAAAAAGGCGACGAGACTCTATGAGAAAACAATTCACACGCCCGAGACCACAACCACATGGCGTTTGAATAGGGACTGAGGTATTTTGTTTACAACTGCAGCTACAAACATTTCACAGAGAGCCATAACATCATGCAGGGGTTTATGGAGCTTCAATGTAGATGTTGCTCTCAGCAGGTGAGATGGAGCAGACGGGAGGAAACATGAGCAATAGTCGCCCCAAACAGCAACAGTGCGCTGGGCCGGTGTGAATCCACCTCACAGCTACTACAGGGCTGTAATATTATCAGACAGACAGATAAGAGACATGTATAGAGACATGCAAATGACAAACCGTGGAAAAGAACCCAATTCATTGCAGACTTTTAAAACCATCGTAGAGCACATGCTGATTCCTGTTGCTCTTTCTGTGATCATGCCTCTCTTAGCCACATTTCAGACTCGAGCGTCCCTCGCCAACCGGGAAATATGGCTCCAGATCTTTGCGCCTTGGACGGACAGGACGTTTTGACAATCTCCTCTGACGTTGGTCTGAGTCACTCGTGTGGAATCACTGACAGATTTCTGCTTGATGAACTCATTCACTGGTGGAGGGAGGGGGCCAAACCACAAAATTGATTTTAGAACAAGTGCTTGCAACAAAACGAAACAAAAACAAACAAACAAATAACATTAATGGCGTAATACTATCTTAAAGAGCAGGTATAATGTGTTTTGATAGAAAATACTGTTGATCAAATTAGATATGCTCCCTGGTCACATACGAGCTCGGTACCTAAGCCTCTCCTCGCAAACCTAACCTAATCCTAACCCAGAACAACCAGGAACAACCAGGAACAACCAGGAAGTCTGATTTGAATTTATTGACATTACCAACTGGACAAATATAACGTGAGCAACTGTACAAAGGTCAAAACTGATGTGTTAAATAAACACCAAGGACAATTATCACTCACACTGAAAGTTTCAAACATGAGAGAGAGAGAGAGAGAGAGAGAGAGAGAGAGAGAGAGAGAGAGAGAGAGAGAGAGAGAAAGGGAGAGAGAGAAAGGGAGAGAGAGAGAGAGAGAGAAAGAGAAAGAGAGAGAGAGAAAGAAAGGAGGGAGGGAGAGAGAGCGGGGGAGAGAGAGAGAGATAAAGGGAGGGAGAGAGAAAGAGGTGGAGAGAGAGAAAGAAAAAAAAAGGAGGGAGAGAGAGAGAGAGAGAAAGGTAGGGAGAGAGAGAAAGGAGGGAGAGAATAAGGAGGGAGAGAGAGAGAGAGAAAGAAAGGAGGGAGAGAATAAGGAGGGAGAGAGAGAGAGAGAGAAAGAAAGGAGGGAGAGAGAGAGAGAGAGAAATGGAGGAAGAGAAAGGGAGGGAGAGAAAGAAAGGGATGGAGAGAGAAAGAGAGAGAGAGAGAGGGAGAGGAAGGGGAGGGAGAGAGAGAAAGGGAGGGAGAGAGAGAAAGGGAGGGAGGGGGAGAGAGAGAGAGAGAAAGGGAGGGAGAGAATAAGGAGGGAGAGAGAGAGAGAGAAAGGGAGGAAGAGAAAGGGATGGAGAGAGAGAGGGAGAGAGAGAGAGAGAGAAAGGGAGGAAGAGAAAGGGAGGGAGAGAGATAGAAAGAAAGGAGGGAGAGAGAAAGAGGGGGAGAGAAAGAAAGGGATGGAGAGAGAAAGAGGGAGAGAGAATAAGGAGGGAGAGAGAGAGAGAGAGGGAGAGGAAGGGGAGGGAGAGAGAGAAAGGAGGGAGGAGAGAAGGAGGGAGGAGAGAGAGGGAGAGGAAGGGGAGAGAGAGGGAGAAAGAGGGAGGGGAGAGAAAGGAAGGAGAGAGAGGAGAGAGAGGGAGAGAAAGAGGGAGGAGAGAGAGAGAGAGAGGGAGAGGAAGGGGAGGAGAGAGGGAGAAAGAGGGAGGGGAGAGAGAAAGGAAGGAGAGAGAGGGAGAGAAAGAGGGAGAGGAAGGAGAGAGAGAGGTTGCCGACAATGTTGTGTTAAACTGCGACAATGAAAAAGCCAGCTGAAACTGTCCTGCTGTCTGGTCCTTGTTGAGCACGGAAGATTTCAAAATACGCTAGAACAAAATCCACTACTTTACCGTCATACTATTTTACTCTCCACTTTTCCCGGCTGACATTTAGGAATGCATTCATGTGCTTATTTCCTATCGGCTGCACCTGAAGATGTCAAACATTTCCCATATCACCTCGTACAATGGTTACACTCCCTGATGAAGGCCCCTAGCCGAAACGCGTTGGAGCACTTTTTTACCTTTTCTAGCCATGTGATTCAATAAAGGCTTTTTAATATTTCTAGATGAGTGCCTTGGCCATTTTTTTCCTTTTGTCACCTCATACAATATTTGATGTTCCAGGTATCATCAGGCCAAGAGTTCAAAATAGCTTTATGTTAGGGCTGGGCGATATTAACAAAAATGAATGACCCGGCTCTTTTGTATCACGCGAGGACAGACATTTGAATATGGCCAAAGCACACACTGGAGATAGAAGTCGTCTCGAAGATAAGGCTTTTATTGCCGTTGTTCCTGGTTACAAAGAAGTAGAACCACCTAGTGACTTCAGAGAGAGAGAAGAAGTGAAGTCCCGACCTCCTTTGACAGTTCCCTTTTATCCTCGGCGCCATTCAAAATCCTCAGATACGTAGCTTCTATGTCCTGATCCACCCCCTAACCTTTATGACGCGATAAGCTCAACTGTTTGGTCCCTATGCAGTTAGGAACTAAAGGTTTAGAGCTGTTTGCCCAATCCGACCGTCCTCACCCAGCAGCAGAAACACCAGGAAGTAACATCACTAAAACAAACTACATCGCCCACATAGTATTGGACTACAAAAAAGCTGTTTCAGACTTAACCTCCACACAGCCCTCATCAGAAAAATGATGGTGGTTCATCCTCAGAGAAAGATGCTGCATTAATGCTGCCTCCATGTTGTCTCGTAATTATGGTAAACACCGCTTGCCGAGGAGAAAATTGCACATGAACGCCGCCTCACCTTGTATTTCCCACTGGGAAACTGGGAGATAACTTTGATGCCCGAGTTCCCGAGATGAGATAAGCTTTGACCTTTCGACACAACAGAGAGCAGCGACGATACGATTGAATGCTTTTTAGCTGATTGTTATGAAGCCACAGACACAATGCATTAGCTATTTAGCTCATCAATTTTAATATCGTCTCTTTTTACACACTTATCGTCTTCTAAAACAAAACAAAAGTCAATCTTTATATGTTTTTTTTCCTCGATCAAAGCAGATACATAGCAACAGTAGTTCAGCAGTTTGTAGATGACTTTCTCACGTGAGTTTATATGTTTGTAGTTCACTGGTGTGTTATTAATGTTTTACTTTACTACGACATGAAAGCACAACATGCACTCGTACTTTCCACTTCCACGAATGGAAAGGATAATCTTTACCAAAGCACATGGAGGCAGTATTCCACACAGTGAGGTCCTGTTCCTCCACTTCACAATGAACGCAAACAGTTTTAAAGTTTCCACTAAATGAAAGCAAAAGCACAAACTGCCTTGGTTTAGGCCATTTACCGAGGCGGCTCTTTAAAACAGTGACACGTGACTGTGCTGTGGTGACTCTAACATTTATTTTGCCACTTGTATAAAGTTTGGCTTGTGCAGAATCTTTATTATTACTATTATTACTATTATTATCAAATGTGCGCCTGTCAATCAACAGTGGGTGCGCATGAATCACTCGAGGGTGGTAGGATTGGCGACGCAGTGGCTTATGGGATGGCACATACCGTAAATTCTCTAATATAGGCCGGGGTATTTATTTACTCAAGCGCATCGAGGACCAGGCCTTTATTGGAACCAGGCCAAAATTAGAGACAGGCCTTTATTTCTATTTGAGCAAAACGGACTACATGGAAATTGAGATGTGTGTCCATTTGTATGGTGTCAAATTAGGGTCTGCTTTAACGTAAACGTAAAAGAGGTATTGTAAACGTAGGTTGTCAGTATTGTAATCGTAAAGAGAAAACCGTAAATGTAACTCTAAACTCCATAAACGAAAAAAAAAAAAAGTAAACGTAAAACTTTCATTTACGCTTCTTCTTTTCATGCTTCACTTCACAAGTTACGTTTACAATTCACAAGCTACGGTTACGATACATTTTTTTTCTGACCCTTTTTTTAATGGGGGCGGGCTCAACGCTCATTGGCTGGAGTGACAGGATGTGACATCATCACTATGAGCTGAAATCAAACGCACACTACAGAGGCTGTGTCCGAATGTCCACCCTAGTCCCTAACCCCTCATTCACTACAAAGGCCCTATATAGGCACTATATAGTAGACTGTATACTATATAGTGTGTCGGAACTCCGAACCCCAGCAAAATGAGAGACTACTTCTACTATAAGTTCACTCAAATTGGGGAATAATGTATTTCTGCGATAAACACCGACTAAACTCAAAGGACAGTGGAACATTTATGGATAAATATGACTCAAATACGTTTTATTAAACATGGATTTCACATGAATGAACAAAACTCCCGGGATTATTGCCTTTTTGTCTGTAGTGTGCGTTTGATTTCAGCTCATAGTGATGACGTCACATCCTGTCACTCCAGCCAATGAGCGTTGAGCCCGCCCCCATTAAAAAAGGGTCAGAAAAAAATGTATCGTAACCGTAGCTTGTGAATTGTAAACGTAACTTGTGAAGTGAAGCATGAAAAGAAGGAGCGTAAATGAAAGTTTTACGTTTACAATATTTTTTTTTCTATTTATGATACTTTTTTCGTTTATGGAGTTTAGAGTTACATTTACAGTTTTCTCTTTAGGATTACAATACTGACAACCTACGTTTACAAAACCTCTTTTACGTTTATGTTAAAGCAGACCCTAATTTGACGCCATACATTTGAAGCTAAAATATTAGGTTCATTTATTAATTAACATTTCAAACACTCATCCAGCGGCTGGAACATTGACGCCTTTTATTTTGTAGGGACAACAGGAAGCGTTTCGCTGCTATTAGCGAAACTTTGACTTCAATGTCAGTGCAGATTTCTCTACTTTTGTTTTTACCACGGACTTGGGATTATTTGTTGTTATCTCGTGTAAAAGGCGAGTTTCGACGGAGCATTTGTGTTTGTGATTGATCATGAAACAGACCCACGCTGATCGGAGGAGTTAGAGGCGTGGGACTTACCTGCACCCGTCCGGTAATGGAATACAGGTCAGTATTAGAGAATTTACGGTAGCTCCTAATCGCCGGTGAGGAACCACCAGAGGTCCCTATGCTAAAGGAGGTATGATAGTTAGCATTGAAGCTCCTTTCCTACCTCCTTCCTAACTGACAGCACTATTCGGAGGCTTCTTGTCATGGCGGACGCTAACGCACATCCGTTTTAGCTTTAGACCTCTTACCTAGTTTACCTTAACCCTAGTTTTGCACTCCTCTGCGCAGAGAGGGTGAACCCATACCAATGAGTCAGTTGTCATGGCTACAGTATGTGTACATTATCTGTATTTCACGTTGCTGTATGTGCATAATGATTACGGTGATGACCATTGTCTATCAGCTAATCTCTCACTGACATGTTCTTTAGCGTGAAAGCAAAGCATCAGAAGCTTGTTCAGATTTAGTTCGGTCCGGACAAAGCGATATTTTTGAAAACCATCAGAAATATGCAATAATACAGTATGCACCTTCAGCTACATTGCTTTGTTATTCCAGACGATAACTGACAACAAAAGGGACAAAAAAACACTTTCCCCTTTATGTCCCAATTGTTTCTTAATTTTTCCCCCATTTTGTGAAATGCTTAAATATTTTTTTATCCAACCCCCACCCTATTTTTTCCACATTTCATAACATTGGTGATAATAATGACGTTGCATATCTTCCTAACAGCTACTTGCCGATCCATACACTCTAGGCAAGGCAAGTTTATTTGTAGAGCACAATTCACACACAAGGCAACTCAAAGTGCTTCACAGTTGCAGAAAATTACAAGAAAACAGATAAAATCAATCAATAAAACATCAACATAAAGTTAATCAATGACAGTAAAAGGCAAGAGTGCAGATAAAATACTTTCAGTTTTCATATGCACGGGTAAAAAGAGCTGTTTTCAGCCTGGATTTGAACATTGTCAGAGTTGAGGCCTGTCTCACATCCTCATGAAGACTGTTCCAGATTTTAGCTGCATGAAACTGAAACGCAGCCTCACCGTGTTTATTATTGACTCTGGGAACCACCAGGAGACCCCTCCCTGAAGTTCTCAGGGCCCGAGATGGTTCATACGGCTCTAACATGTCAGAGATGGACTTTGGTGCTAAACCATGAAAAGACTTGTACACAAGCAGAGCTGTTTTAAATTCTATTCTCTGAGTGACAGGAAGCCAGTGCAGAGACCGGAGCACTGGACTAATGTGGTCGTATTTCCTGGTTCTTGTCAGGACTCGAGCAGCAGCGTTCTGGATGTTCTGCAGCTCTAACAGCTCGTTTAGAAAGGCCAGTGAGCAGCCGTTACAGTAGTCTAACCTGCTGGAGACAAATGCATGGATGAGTCTCTCTAAGTCTGGTTTTGACACTATTCCTCTGATCTTAGCAATGTTTTTCAGATGGTAAAAAGCTGATGATGTTTTTGCTTTGATGTGGCTGTTTAAGTTCAGGTCTGAGTCCATGATTACTCCTAGATTTCTAACCTGATTTTTTGGTTTCAGAGCGAGAGACTCAAGGTGACTGATAACACTTTGTCTTTGTGTCTGTGGGACAAAGACAATGATCTCAGTTTTGTCTGAGTTTAGTTGGAGAAAGTTGTTTTGATCTGTTCGATGCAGTGACAGAGTGTATCTACAGGCCCATGTTCACCTACCCATGTAGATCTGAGTGTCATCTGCGTAGTTGTGGTACGACACATTGTTGCTGTTTATTAGCTGACCCAATGGAAGCATGTACAAGTTGAATAAGAGGGGTCCCAAGATTGACCCCTGGGGGACTCCACAGGTCATGGAAATTTTGTCTGACACACTGTTGCCAATTTCGACAAAGTACATCCTATCCTCGAGATAGGACTTGAACCAGTTTAGAGCAGTACCAGAGATTCCCACCCAGTTTTCTAACCTGTGAAGTAAGAGGTCATAAGTCCCATCACTAGCGCCAATACATAGAGATAACTCCACACAGAAAGGCCGCGTCCAGGTGGGAATCGAACCTTGAACCTTCTAGCTGTGAGCTATTTATATCTTTGAGTGCAGCCTATGAATAATAGTGTTGTGTTTATATTTTGTTCAGTGTGAGCAACCTTTACTTACGTTGGAGTAATATTTGAGTAGTGGTATCTGTACTTTTACTGAAGTGAAATCAAGTGCTTTGACACCACCAGGGGTACGAGGACCTAATCAACTGACGTCTCTGAAATATGTTGTTTGCATTTGGTTAATGTAAACATACATAGACAGAATGCGTTTACTTTATGAATTTGTTGGTGCTGGGCCTTTATAAGTCCACTGTCTTTGAGGAAAAGTGTTTGTTCAATTTCGTTGAAGTCACAGATCGAAAGTCAACAGAGCATGGCACATACAAGATAAGCAAGTTTTGGGCTTTTTACAGTTTAGCGCAGTGGCAGGAGCCCAGAAGATAAGCAGTCGCCTACAGACCAAAGGGAAGCCAATTCTGATAAATGCACTTGTTCCCAACCATTTTGGTCCCACGTACCCCTTGAGTCATTTATTTACACTCCCCAAGTACCCCACACATTGAGGATCCTGTATACTGAAGTGTTTCCTTGACTGTAAGCAATACAATTGAGTTAAGTGGTTGCATTTGCCTTTTTGCTTTCACTCAACTTATTTTTCAACCTCTTCAGGGTGCTGATTATACAAATGACAAGTTTTTGAATAAATAATAAAGTAATATTTTAACACATACAGAATTTTCACATATTTTACTTTTTGTAATTGTAATAATTTTCTGTATATTTTCTGTTTTTACAACATATTTGAGTTTAAAGAGACTAGATGCAAGTTGGTCATTTTATGCTCACTACTGCCACCTCAGGTCTTAAGCGTAACTGCAGTCTCTATATTAAGCTCGTGCATGACGCCACTTCGGACCCGAAGTAACAACTTTTTGAGTGACAGTGCAGGATTTTAGAGGCAGTTGAGGTGAACAGGTCTGGGCTCATTCTACACATTAGGACACTTGTGGAACGTGTAGGGGGAGGAAATACTTAGTTTAAACATTTTTAAACTCTGTATAGTCCCTTTAAGAATATGATATGACTCTTATATCCAGCGGAAGTATGGAAGTTCTGTCTGAAGCAGAATCTCCATGACTTCCTTCTTCACTTCTCGCTGGAACAAAGAGCATGTTGCATTTAGCGTCATGTTACTGTCACTCATGGTGTCTGACCTAAAGTCTAACTTAAGAAACTAAATTCACATTTACACTGAGAAGGTTGGAAGGGCGCCCCCTTGTGTCCAAGTGCGTCCAAATGCCGGGACCAAAACTGGCACCCTGAAGACGTTGACAAATAAGTTGTGTGAAAGCAAAAAGGCAAATGCAACCACTTAACTCAATTTTATTGCTTATATTCAAGGAAACACTTATTACAGTGTAGTTTGGAGTCGGGGTTATATTATGTCTTATGGATGGATTTTAGTTTGTAACATCTTCACTGTAACGTTTGTGAAAAATTGGCCCGAATTGTAGCATAAACACTCCTCAATGCTATGAGGTGTTCAAGTGTAAAAGCCCAATAGCAATAGACAACTTACTCGTGAGCATTTTGTCATTCGTTCTCTTTCAAATCAAGTTCCAAAGTTCAGACCACGATTCTCCAAAACAAATATCCGATTCAAATGAGATGCAAAAATGGAAAGGAAAGGAAAGGAAAGAACGCGGCCACGTTTACACAAATTTCTTTAGGTAAAGCAGACGTCGCATCAGGTCAGACTGCGCATTGGACACAGGTTTGCATATACCTCTGGAAGACCTTTGTTGTTGTTATTGTCCCATTATTATGACAGATTTTGATATCATATTTTGATATCTACTTAGTTTGATATTACGCCAATGAAGGGGAAACACATGAATATAATTTTCTGTGTGTTTTTTTGTGCAATTTTGAATAAATGTAACTGAGTAAACACAAGAGAGCGGCATATAAGCAGAGCAGTTGCAGCCATAGAAATAAAAAGGAGAAATAAAAAGGAGAAACGACCACTGATTAGCAAGTCATTTCACCATAAAAGGGCAAGTAAAGTGAGGTGTGAATGAGATTTGCATAAACATGAGGTGATAGGAAGGAGGAGGGGCTGCAGTTTTGTTTACTCATGTTTTATGTTTACTCAACAATCAAATGATGAACAATCAAATTAGTCTTAAAGTGCATATGACAGGGTTGAGTGGTTTTGATAATATGACTTATTTGTTGCAATAATTATCATTTTATTTCAGTGAAGCAGCAATTTTAATGAAGAAAATATTTTTTTAAGCTACTGACAGGGGTAAAGTTCCATACGTTTGTTAAGTGTGACATCACGCACAATAAAAAGTTACTTCCTGGTCCAAACTGTTCAGAGTTCCATAGATAAACACAGCAAAAAGCTCAACTTTGTCTGAATCTCCTGTTGAAATAACAACAGACAAATGTTGTTTACACATACAGGTGAAACTCGGAAAGTTAGAATATTGTTCAAAAGTTCATTTATTTCTGTAATTCAACTTAAAAAAAAGTTGAATTACAAACTATATCATATATCATATATTACTAAACTAATATAAGATATAGACTCATTACATGCAAAGTGACATATGTCAAGCCTTTGTTTGTTATAATTTTGATGATTATGGTTTACAGTCCACTTTCAAAATATAATATAATAATAGACGTTTCATTTGGGGTTTTTACAAGCTGAGCCATAATAATCAAAATTATAACAAATAAAGGCTATACGTATCTCACTTTGCATGTTGCGAGTCTTTCATATATTAGTTTCACAGTTTAAGTTGGATAACAGAAATGAATGCACTTTTTAATAATATTCAAATTTTACGAGTTTCACCTGTAATTAGAATACTATAGCTCACCATTTCTCCAGGCAAAATGAAGATTTTTTTTTCATTTAAATTAAGCCTTTGTTGTGTTGTTGGAAAATAATTGGATAATTGATGTTAGAAAAGTATTACAAAAGAAAATCCAGAGTAAATGTAACATTTCTGTGCGATCAGATGTTTAAAAAGAGACTTGCAGTCGGCTCAATAGCAGGTTAAAATCAGAAAAATCCCAATATAGTGAATTGGGCTAAAGTACCGTTGGACCCGGAAGTGGAGTGATGATGTCATCGCTCCACCTCGCTGTGCTTCTGTCAGTCTATGTTTAATGACTGGGCAATACATACTGTAGCTCTGACCACCCCATCATCAGTGAGGGGCTGGACCTTATTCCGGCCCGGGAGTTTTATGATTTAAACTGGTCCACTTGACCCTCATTTCTCTCATGTCATAGGGCATTTACTTTATAAGTAAGGGATAATGCACGACGAGGTGTCCATTATCAGAAATAACAGTTATTCTGATAATGGACACCTCGGAGTGCATTATCCCGCTTATACCATGGTCCGGCAAACTGAAACTGTTCATTGGGGCCTGTTTACTTATTTTTTAAGTCCTGGGCAGGAGTTATTTCCCTTTTTAATCAGTTTTACCTGAAACTAGTTCCATCTCAATTGTTTACCGTTAAGTGGAGTGATATAGAATGTGATTTAACTGTTTTTTAACTGGTGTACATTATCACTTTTTAATGGACACCTTCCAGCCAATCAGAATCGAGTATTCACCCAGACCATGGTATAAGTCAGAGTTTGTAGGATCGATCACAGCTGTTGACACTTTCTCTCTTCACTTGGGCTGAGACTCACCGCTGTGCTAGTGATTGAGTCTGGTGACCGTGGCATCATACTAGGGCTGAACGATAAATCTCATTTGCAATTTTATCGCGATATTACACAACACGATTTCGAAATCGCAGAGGCACGCGATTTCGGCCCATGCAGCTGATGGCCGCGGCCCATAGAAGTGAATGTAACGGCGAGCGACGCCCCCGACGTCCGCTCCGCGCTCCACCGCGTGCTTTTGTTTACTTCTCAGTCTACTTAAGGTGCGCGGTAGATCGTGGAAATACTGTGAACATATCAGCGTTTATAATGCAGCCACCGTGAAGGATTATTGCTTTTTCCTCCGTTAGCATTGTGTTAGCTGCAGCGCTAATCCCTCTGATGCACTGATCACAGAAACTCTCCTCCGGATTCACACGTCTGTGCCTCCACAGAGATGAAGGTGAGCCTGTGTCTTTGCAGCTCACTTTTGGAGGCTTATGTTTGGGAATGTTGTGGATAAAGATAAGAACTTATCTCACAACCACTGACTAATACACAAGAGCAAATAGCAAGAAATTATTTGGGCTATTTACAAAAAAAAAAAAAAAAAATCTGTATAAGCTTATGTCTCGGGTGGTTGAGAGCCTCAACACGCACCACTCCATGACGTCTATTGCTCTGCTCTCGGTGGGTTGTGGCCCGGGTTGGCAGAGGTCCTCACGTGTGTGCAGTGCCCGGCTCCAGATAAGCAGAGGAGAGCTAAATGTGGCCGTGCGACTGTAAGATTACCTTGCCTTGTGTTTACCCCTTTTTGTGGGAAATATATTCCACGCAAACAACCTTTTCCTCAATATTTAGGTGGACCTAATCGCTGCTGTTGTCTGGCTACAACAGCCTCCTTCTTTGTTTTTGCTTCATGTTTTAACCTCTGATCAACCGTGGAACTGAGTGAACATTGTGAACTTAAGTTAACTCAATCTGTGATGCACCAGAAAACTAAATGTGCACAAACTGTGCTGTAACTGAGAGCTAACGAGTACCAACTGATGTTAAACTAAAGTACGAAACGAAACATAGAAGTACAACATAGAAATAAGCGAAACAATTTGAAAGGAACATACTGCCTCTGTCCTTTGGGTAGAACCTGTGTGCCTTAAAATCAGAATCAGAATCAGAATAGGTTTTATTGCAGGAAGAACATCCTCTGCTGGGCCTTCTTGATGAGGGAGCTGATGGTCGGCTCCCATCTGGGGTCCTGGGTGATGGTGGTGCCCAGGAAACGGAAGGAGTCCATGATGGAGATGGGGGTGGGAGAGTCTGTCAGGGCGAGGGGTGACAGTGGGGCTGTGTCTTTCCTGAAGTCCATGATCATCTCCACTGTCTTCTGGGCGTTCAGCTCCAGGTTGTTGTGGCTGCACCAGGACGCCAGCCGTTCCACCTCTCTCCTGTAGGCGGACTCATCACCGTCCGAAATGAGCCCGAAAAAAGCTAATTTTTTCAGTTATAGTGTAACGATTGTAACGAAATCTGAACAAGCTCCTGACTCTTGCTTTGCTTACACGCTACAGAACAAGAAGATCATGTCCTGGATCCCAAGATGGCGCCAGCAGTGTGCATGGCAAAGCGTCTTACAGTAGCCTTAAGCCTGTTTTTTCTGATCCTGCAGTTTATTCTGTATGAAAATGTCTCAGCTCTGATTGTGTACGATCGACAGTCGCTTCTGAACTTTCGCAATCATTATGAATCGCTCTCGAAACTAACAATTGGTGAGGATCAGTCTTCAATTCCTCTCTTCCTCGCGGATGTGCCGGCTTACCTGCGGCGCGCACCAGAAGTCCCTCCCCGAAGAAGGAGACGCCGTGGTAAACGTGGTGGTGTTGTCATGAGAGTGAGGGCTAACCTACGGTCCCTCCGTGGACAGCATTCGGGATCAAATCGTGGCTATGTTCTTTCAAGCCCACATCTACTCCAGCTGGGCGGAGGATTCTTCCCATCGGTCCTGATACTGCCTCGCGGGCCCAGCTGAGCGCGCCTGTGGAGGTGTACTTCCCTCGCGCACCTCGCAATGCTGGTCGCGGTGTGGTCTTTGGGAATCTTCGTTCACTACCCCGGGCACAATCGGCACATAAGTCCCAGGATACTACACTACATCTGGCGCTGATAAATGCAAGATCGGTGGGAAATAAGACTTTTGTGCTAAATGACTTTTTCACAGCCAAATATCTGGATTTTATGCTGCTGACTGAGACATGGATTCCAGCCGGTGAGTCTATAGCCTTTTCAGAGCTTGTTCCTCCAGCTTGTTCTTTCTTCAGCAGTCCTCGGAAGACAGGCAATGATGGAGGACTAGCGACTGTCTTTAAAACTAACTTTAAGTGCCATATGGTTCGATAAAAACGTATGAGAGCTTTGAATCACAGCTTCTTGAAATCATACTAGATCCGCCCGTATAGATCCGCGCTTGTATATCGTCCTCCTAAATTCAATAAGGACTTTATTCGTGATTTTTCGGAGTTTGTGGCTGAAATAGCTGTGAAATGCAGCAGCTTTTTAGTTGTTGGTGATTTTAATATTCACGTGTGCTGTCCCTCGAAACCTTTGGTCCATGACTTTTTAAACACTCTGGATTCGTTTGGCCTTTCACAGCTGGTGAATTTTCCTACTCACGAAATGGGTCATATACTGGACCTGTATTGTATTGTGGCTTGAATGTGAATCTTGAAGAGATCTGTGATGCAGGCATATCGGATCATTTCCCTGTGCTTTTTACTCTCTCGTCGTCCTACTCCACAAACAAACCGCTTCTCCCTGCGCGTAAAGTACGTGCTTTAAACGCGTCCACACCGTCAATCTTTTCCACTGCTTTTGATGCGGCCAACATAAGCGACACAATTCTCTCAGCTGGAAGTATGGATATTACTGAACTTGTTATCATGTTTGACACTTTGTGCACAGACATTCTTGATTCTGTTGCTCCACTCAGACCTACAAGTAGGCGTGGGAAACCTGTAGAGCCTTGGCTGAATGACACCACTCGCGCGCTTGGATGTGACTGTCGTAAAGCTGAGAGAAAATATAAAAAAGACAATCTTCATGTCTCCCTGGGCTGAGAGAGTGCCTTTCTAAATATCAGAGTGCTGTGAAGACTGCAAAAGCTCAGCATCTGTCTAACATTGTGTCTAACAACAGTCACAAACCCCAGGTTCTTTTTAAGGTTTTGAATGGGATTCTTAATCCTTTAGAACCCACTGGCATTGTCCCATGTGCATCTCTGTGTGAAGATTTCTGTAAAAAAATCTTAAACTTACGGTCAACTTTGTCTACTCCAGCCACAGATCCTAGTGTTACATCTGTGTGCTCTGCAATCTTTTGTGATTTTGATTGTGTTCTTCTGTCTGATCTGTCTAAAATTGTTGACAGCTTAAAATCCTCAGTTTGTCCCCTAGACTGTATTCCAGCTGGACTTCTAAAAGCTACCTTTAATAGACCTTTTTCACACTTCCGCATTTTAAACTGGAAGTAACGCGCTACAACATCCGGTGGCTATAGTTTAGCATTAGACCTCGAAGAAAATGGCTCAGTTTTCGGTGCCGTTGCTTTGGTTCTGTTCCCGTTTGCTCTCGTGGGGCAAGAAAACAACTACCGTAAATTCTCTAATACTGGCCTGTATTCCATTACCGGCCGGGTCTCTAACAGTGGCCGGGTTCGTAGCTGGTGGAGGCAAATAAAAGCCGGTCTCTAAAACAGGCCGGGGCTATTATTAGAAACTATAGCGGTAGAAATATTTCCCATGTTAGGAATTTGTCTCATACGTGTAAACGATAACTCACATGCAGGATGTAAACAAACGGAAACCCAGGCCGAGAGAGGGAACGCTGTGGAGTGGAGCTGATCCAAGCGTAACTTTGAGACAGATTTAGCCACTTTTCAAACCTTCTGTGACTATTTTTGGAAACAGGGCAAGCAACAAATGTTGTGTGACCCTCCAGGGTTTTAATAAAGTCACCATCGCGTCATCAAAGCACATCCAGCGGCTCCGTGTGCAGGTAAGTCCCGCCTCAAAATAACTCCTCCGATCGCCACGAGCGTCTCGTCTTCTCTCGGGTCTGTTTTATGATCGATCACAAACACAAACGCTCTGTCTACACTCGCCTTTACACAAGGTAACAACAAATAATCCGGTCCGCGGTAAAAAAGAAAAAGAAAGAGAAACCTGGCATGACATTGATGTCAATGTTCCGCTAACAGCAGCGAAACGTTTCCTGTTGTCCCTACAAAATAAAAAGCGTCAATGTTTCAGCCGCTGGGAGAGTGTTTCCAATGTTAATTAATAAATTAACCTAATATTTTAGGTTCAAATGGACACAAATCTCGTTTTTATTCATTCTACTGGTCGTCCGTTTTGCGCAAATAGAAATAAAGGCATGTCTCTAATATTGGCCTGGTTCCAATAAAGGCCTGGTCCTCGATGTGCTTGAGTAAATAAAGGCCCCGGCCTATATTAGAGGATTTACGGTATACCTCTCTCTTATCACGCTTTTCCGACGGACTCGGACCAAAGGAGGCAGTGAATTGAAGCAGTTAGAGGGTCCAGACATCTGCATAAAGCTAGGGACTTTTGTATGCAGCCAGCACTTCACTAATCGCAGGGGGAGACTTCGGCTCAATCAACAACTCTTTCAACAATTCCACGGACACGAACACATCTCATGAAGGTACACTTGTTACTTATTTCATGTAATTTATCCCAAAAGCCTTAATTACCACCATCTCAGTGGCACAATCGTAGCTGATTCACAGTTGCTAATACTAGCCTTTTTTCCCCCTCTTTCATCTTAGAAATAATGAAATCTGTGTATTTATTAATCTACTGACATGTCTTTACTTAAAAAAAATTATATTGTACTATTGGTAATTAGATTGAAATAGACATGACAGTTCATTGATCTTAGACAAAACCTCACATTGGTCAGTTTTTTCACATAGTGCTTAAAGTTGTGATCATATAAACCTTAATTATGGTTTAAGCCGAAGTCATGTGGACAATTCCAAAAAGATTTTCCATCAAAGTAAAAGAATAAGAATATAGCTATAATAGTTATTAGTTGACATTAAACATTAAATTCCATGTTATTCCCTTTGTTTGTGTACAGATTATGCATTCAAAGACTGACTGAACGTGTCCATTGTGTGACCAGAGACACCTGCACCAATGGTTCATCTCTTTTCTTCAAAGTAGAAGCCAAAGTCGTGTGTCTGAAACATGAAGACTATCAGACTGCAGTAGACTTGTTTTTATCTGGGTTTAATTTTAACCCAAACATTGACTATAAATGAGTGAGTACAAATCTTCAACTGCTCACAAGAAGCCTCTGTACTAAAAAAACAACAGCATTTCCATTGAAGCCAACTATGAGAAGACTTGTACCAAAAACTCTGCCAGCTAAATGGAAGGACCCTGGCTCATAAACGCTGCTACAACACTGGGTTTGTCAAGAATGAAAAATATATCACAGTTTTAGAGGTGTTCAAGTTCAATTTCTCTGTGCATCTTTCTACTTAAATAATGCTACTGTAGTATACGTTTAACATTGAATTACATCCAGAACTTCATTTGAAATATTTAGATGAATGAGACTCTTTACAAATGTTTTATTAAAGAGTAACTAAACACCAAATCAAGTTTTTTTTTACTGATAAACTGTCTCAATGGGTGTCTCATAGTGTTGTCCACTGGTCCCTGACATTATTCTGACATTATAGCGCAAACATGTGTAAAATCCTAACTTTGGCCTGAAAACGAATGGGTTGCGCCCCCTTCAGGGTAAACTCTGCTACTAAATTAGAATTTCCTGATTGGCTGGAGAGTGTCCACGGCCTCCACAAAACGTCATAAGCCGCACCAGCTCCACACATCGTCATCAGGTGCTGCCCATTGTCCTGCCCCTGTACCTGTGGTATATAACCAAGTCCCTCCCATGTAGCTGTCTGCTGTGATTGTGCCAATGCAAAGGCCCACACACTCACCCCCCGCATGTCACCCCCAAACTTCAGAGACCGCCTCTTTCACGGCACTTTTTGACTTTTGTTTGTGGGTGGGGAAAGGCTTTGGCACGCCCGTTTAGGTACTCTTTAAGCTTTTCTTTTTTGCACAAATGTCATCCTGTATTTAAAAGTACGACTTCCATTTCTTCAACACTTGTCCACAGCCTTCACCACTTGCTGGTGTAGGTCTTCCCCATGTTCTTTGCATCTCTCCCAGCTCTTCATCGCTCGTCCTTCTGCTGTGGCCTCGCCTTCATGCTCTGCAACTCCATCTTAAAAGTCTGTTAAGAAAACATTTACAATGCAATTAAATCCTACACGACGACAATTGACACGTTTTTTCTAAATGTACTAAATAAACCTGAAGCAATAAAGCATTGTATTGGTTCTTCTGATACATCACCATGTTGTCACAACACTGTTATTGTCAGGCAGTGATAACAGAAGTACACAATTGGTTTCCTTAATAATTTTGATGCTGCTCAGTTATCAGATGAAAATCATGAGATTTGTTGTTGGGAGTTTTTAGTTTCTGATCAAAACTACTTTAAGCTTTTTATTTTGTTCCACCTTTGTCTACAAATAATAGTGCAACCAGCTTAAAAGATACTTTTAGATTAAACATTTCAGTTTGACAAAATACAGTAAACTGTACAGATATTTGCTTGAAATGTTGCAGAGTAAAAATAGTAAAAGCACATAAAAATTGCACTGTTACATTATTTTCACCACTGCAGTTAGATCATTGGTTAACAAAAATGTCACTGTGTGTAATTAAAGTACACATGGTAAATGTTGAGGTCTCAAATAATATTAAAACATATATATTTGATTGAATGGTGTCAATATGTGGTACCGGTGGTAACAGACTTACGATTTAGTGTTTAACATTGTGTTGCTCTCTCCACTTCTGCTCTTCAAAGTGACCCCAAATGCAAAAATACAAAACTGTTTTCAAACAGGGAAAAATATGCCTGCGGGTAGTAAACGGTGGAGGCGGCTCTGGATCTATACAGGTGCTAAAACTAAACCTCTAAACATGGTTGAGGACATACTTGAGTTATCTTTGTGATTCCTTCATTTAGGATAAATGTACAATTGACTGGAAGCAGGACTTTCACGGAATGGAGCAGCTAGTGACTTAGCACAGACTTTGTCATTATGCATAATTAGCCATGTGTTCTGTGGCTTAACTTCTTTTTATTTCTCTCAATACTGTCTCAAAAAAATGATAGTTACGTGAGTCACAGTGAGACAAAGATTTGGAGGTGATAGATTGAGGAACAGTATGTATTAAATGTCACGTAGCCTGAAGCTAACAGCCTTAGCCTTAGCAGCTGTTGACATGAGCAAAACAAGGGCTGAAAACAAGGCCTAAACATGAAATACACATCTGAACTAAAACTGCAAAACAGCTGTCAGACACTTACCAGTAGAACAATGAGTGAGCCATTACTTGAGGACATCTGTGGGTGTGCTGAGCAATTATATCGGCCCAACTCACTGACGCAGTTCAGGCTAGCTGTGTCCCTTTAGTCAGTCCAACACCAGCGCCTTTTATGTTGTTTCCAGGTACAAAACATGAATATAATTAGAGCCCATTCTCACAGCCTTCCCACCTAACTGTGACAGCGATTACCTCCGCATCAGCGAACGAAAAGTGGGCAAATTAAGCGACTTTGTTGAAAAAACAGATGCTATTTTTCCCTTAGACCCGCGAAGACAGGAAGTGACTGGGCGCTAGCACGCGCTACTTCCGGTTGTCGTGAAAAAGGTCTATTCTGTTGGACCTTGCATTGTACATTTGATAAATGTCTCTCTGATGTCAGGCTGTGTGCCTTCTGCTTTATCTAACTATAGGCCTATCTCGAAGCTGACATTTTTATCAAACATTTTAGAAAAAGTGGTGTATGCCCAGTTACAGTTGCACCTTAAATTGTTTGATATTGGTGAAAAATTCCAATCTGGATTTAAATCGTTACACAGCACTGAAACGGCTCTTTTGAAAGTTTTTAACGATCTTCTTTTAATAAGAGACTCCGGCAGCTCAGCTGTTCTTGTGCTGTTAGATTTAACTGCAGCCTTCGACACTGTCGACCACAAGATTTTAATTTCTCGTCTTGAGTCTTGTGTGGGATTACGAGGTACAGTGCTAAATTGGTTTAAATCATATTTGACAGATCAGTCTTTCATTGTGAATGTTGATTCTGGTGTGCCACAAGGATCAATTCTAGGACCAATTCTTTTTGCGTTGTATTTGCTGCCATTGGGTTCCATATTTAAAAAATATGGCATTCAATTTCATTGCTTTGCAGATGACGTGCAAATGTATCTTCCTCTCAATGTCAACTCACCAAACTTTTTGCATCAATGTCTTCAAGAAGTGAAGGACTGGATATCCTTTAATTTTCTAAATTTGAATGAGAACACAACAGAGATTGTTGTTTTTCGCGACCTCAGTCTCTGCAAAAGTGCCCTTGGGCCACTTGAGTCTCATTCTCAGTCCTGTGGCAAAGCTCTTGGTGTTTTTATTGATAGCTCATTTAAGCTGGAAAAGCAGCTAAACACAGTGGTTAGAGCTGGCTTTTTTTTAATCTTAGGCTTCTTGGGAAGGTGTAGCGCTACTTGCCCTCTAACCAATATGAAACAGTAGTTCATGCCCTTATAACCAGTCGCTTGGACTACTGTAATTCACTTTATTTTGGTCTGAACCAATCCTCGATTAAGCGCCTCCAGATGGTACAAAATGCAGCTGCACGACTGCTCTGAGGAACATCACGATATGACCACATCACTCCTGTGCTTGAATCTACTCACTGGCTACCTATTGTTTATAGAATAGATTTTAAAATCATCTTGTTTGTTTTTAAATGTCTAAATGGATTAGCCCCACCTTATTTGTCAGACTTGATATCCTTGCACAGTCCTGTCAGAGCTCTGAGGTCTGCTGAACATTGTCTTCTAGACATTCCCAGGTCTAAGTGTAAGAGCAGAGGAGACAGAGCCTTCGCTGTAGTTGGCCCTAAGTTGTGGAATTCTCTCCCTTTAGATATTAGAACTGCCACATCTTTAGATGTAAGTGCTCCTCACTTTTTTGCGCTGGCCTTCGGCACAAGCTGAGCTGAATACTTTTCTTATGCTTATTTTACTCTTCTATTTTGTATTAAATGTTGATTGTTTTATTTTTATGAACCTGTACAGCACTTTGGGGCAGTGTCTGCTGTTTGTAAATGTGCTTTATAAATAAATTTGACCTTTGACCTTTATGTCATTGAGATTAGCTGATAAAGAACGGTCAACACCATAATCATTCTGAACACAACGTGAAGTACAGATAAAGTACAAACACATAGACACAAACAACTGATTTACTGATAGGCAGTCACCCTCTCTGCGTAGAGAAGTGCAAGACTAGGATAAAAGGCAACTGTCAACGGAGGTCTGGACTTCATCTCTTCTCTCTCTCTGAAGTCACCAGCTGGTTATACTGCTTTGCAATAAAAGCCTTTTCTTTGAGACGACTTCTATCTCCAGTGTATGCTTTGGCCATATCCAAATAACGGTTCTCACGTGATACAAAAGAACCAAGTCCTTACAATTGGTGCCGAGACCAGGATATCTTTACGAGAAGAATTGCTAGAAGAATAGGGAAGATTGTTTAAATATTTATTGTAATTTTTTTTTTCTCATCAGAGCCTGGGATGAGACAACAGGGCGATCCCCTAATTGGACAGACCAAACATTTGCAGACGTGGGAGCCACAGCCTGAGGACGGGACCACTCAAAGGGGAAAGGCGCCACAGAACAAGGTAAGCAGAAAACCTTTTGTAAATTTCTGCCACGCTCTAGCGTGTTATTTGGGTGGCCTCGCCCTTAAGGTTTGGTACTTCCCTATTTTACATTTTGACATACACTGATCAAAGGGAAGAGAAAGTGGAAAAAATGTGTTTGCCGTTCCTTATTACAAGGACTCATATTTAGATCAGTAAAATCCGCAGGGGTCAGGGACCAATACATAAACTTGCGGCGGTCAGGGACCCGATCAGGGATCGAAAAAAAGCTGCAGGCCTGAGTTTTTTAATAAAAAATAAATCAATCAATCAAAATAAATAAATCAAAATAAATAAATCAAAATATAACTTAAAAAATACAATACCATCAAAAAATAAAAAGGAAAAACTTATAATAAGTAATAAAAATAATAATAATTGTGCTTGGTGCTGAACCAAGAGCCACAGGCAATTGCGTACTATACATCTGAACAGGGGACGGTGTAAATCAACAGGGGTATGTGCACATACTAAACGTAAATGGCTAACTGCACTATAGTGCTATCTGGAACGAGATCTCAGCCTGATGAGGCCCATGGATTGACAGCCCATGAGGTTCTCACAGGTCGAAAAATGCCATGTCCTCTGACTGTAGGGCCAAGCGCCAAAACAATGTTGTTGTAAGAGCAACAAGAGGAAATAAGTGAGTATATGAGGATATTAAACTCTGCTGTGAAGTTCTTATACAAAGGTACACAGGAAACCTTGTCGGGGAATCCTTGGACGTGGTCCTGGAGTAAATACAGGAAGGAGACCGTGTGATGAGAAGACAGAACAAGTGGAGGTGGGACAAACTTAAAAAAACATTGGACCATTACAAGTGGTAAGAGCCTCTTTATTTTGATTTTGTATTTTAATCTTTAGTGCTTATTTCATACTTGTTTTTCTTGTGGTGATGCACTTTCAGTTTAGGCTTTGTGGGTGCTGCTCATTGCAGGTTTGTTTAGGTCAAAAAGGAGGGTTTAATGGTGGTTTCTTGCTTATAGTAAAAAAGAAAAAAGAAAAGAAAAATCGCATTTTGATTAAACTGAGGAAGAAAGGGAACTGTATTTGTTATTAATTTAGTTAAAATAAAAAGATAATGCGTCTGTAACTTGTATTTCTCGTTAAAAGGGATTGACCATAAGAGAAATACATTTTTCGATTCTGGTAAGAATTGACAATAAATGTTTTGAATTTAATTGAATTAAAAAAGGCCATAGACAGACATTAATAAAAGTATAGAACACAAACCCCAAAATTACCAGGTGAGCCAATTAGAAAATAACAAAGTTAGACATGGGGCTGAGGGAGAGTAGGGTAACTTCCCCGGTTGTTCCCCTTGATTCTGTTACAGGTGTTGGTGAGATGTAGCCTGGCTAACGCCAGACTAAAATCACAAGTGATATTTAGTCTGGGGACCACCAATTCATTTTCTCGTAGGAGAGGTGTGGTTTACGATTGTTCATAGCCGTTTATTGGGCGCTACGAATGTCTCTCATGCGTCTGCACGTAGCCATAGCCAATCGTATCATGGTATCAGATGACGTATGACGTACCTGCTGTAAACTTTTGAGCTAAACTATTTAGAACACGTTCTAAAGCTTGATCGAAAGATGGCATCGCGTCTGCTGCTGTCATGTTGGATCCGTAAATATTTTTTTATTTTTTTATCCCTAAACAAACTACAAGCTTCCGTATGTCAAATAGCGCGTCATCGTCTTACCGTCCCTCCTCGTTCTGTGATTGGTGCCCAAATCCATGGAAAAATGTCGGCCATGGTCCCCAGGCTGTTGTGAAGTTCGAAAGATTCGAGCGCACACAGCAGTCTGGCGTTAGCCAGGCTAGGTGAGATGGAGATGGAGGTCGTGAGGCTGGAAACCTCGGACGTGATAGTTTAGGGTCTACATTACTGATATAATGTTGCTAAAGTTAATCACACATGTTAAAGCTGTGCTAGAAATAGTTATAGGTCTGCTTATCTAGATTATTGACAGGTACACAATGTTTAGTAATAAAAATAATACACTATGTGCTTTGCAAAAAAAAAAAAAAAACACGCTACATGCTGGCATTGAGTGGAACTGAACTGATAGGGGGGTCAGCATCACGTTAAAGCCACGCGTAGCTATGGAGGTGAAGGTGGAATGTCACTACACATTGGATCACACACAAGACAAGCTGAAATTTAGTTAGTTTAGATTTAAGGGCTAATATAGATTGCTTAGTTTTAGAACGTATTATTATACTTACTCTTAGTGAGTAAGTAACAGGGGGTCTGTAAGGATTTTAACAAATCTGAACAAGCTCCTGACTCTTGCTTTGCTTACACGCTACAGAACAGGAAGACCATGTCAGTGAGATTAGCTGATAAAGAACGGTCAACACCATAATCATTCTGAACATACTGTAACATGAAGTACAGATAAAGTACAAACACATAGACACAAACAACTGATTCACTGATAGGCAGTCACCCTCTCTGCATAGAGAAGTGCAAGACTAGGATAAAAGGGAACTGTCAACGGAGGTCTGGACTTCACTTCTTCTCTCTCTCTGAAGTCACCAGCTGGTTATACTGCTTTGTAACCAGGAACAACGGCAATAAAAGCCTTATCTTTGAGACGACTTCTATCTCCAGTGTGTGCTTTGGCCATATCCAAATAACTGTTCTCGCGTGATACAAAAGAACCAAGTCCTAACAATAGCCTACTGTTTAGTTTTTTTATTTTGTTAAAACACTGTACCCCTTGTAAAACCGGACAGACAAAAATGTTGCACTGACCAGTTGTTTCTTGGCTTGAAATGACTTCATTTCATTCTGGAAAAGAACTTTAATTTCAGTTTATGACCTAATCACGAATATGTGGCGTAAAGGAAAGAGATTGGTCGATAATATAATAATGCCCAAATATTTGTATTTGGTTACTTGCTGAAGTTTGGAGCCTGAGAGTGTGCAAATAGATAGGAGATCGATTCCACTGTTTTTAAACTGAAAAACGTCATCAGTTTGAAGGTCAGTTTACTTCACATTTGCTGCCTTGATACATTTGTAAACCCACCATTGACACTGCTGTCTGTCTGGACATGTAAGTAGGTATTTGTCACTGTACAATTGTGTAACGAAATTGCGTTCAGATGTTAGTCCTGAACCGCTGCGACTGAGCCCGCCACCACTGTGGGCCAACTCGACCAGCATGTTTTTGGAGGTCGGGGAAACTGGGGCACTGCCTTCAGTGCTCCTCTGAAATGGTGCAGCGCCTCCTGGGTTTATCCCCATTTCAGAGCATGGTGTCCTGCACTGGTCAGCTCCTCCACCTCCTCCTTCCTCTTCCTCCTACACAGCTCCCTCCGCTCCACTAATATAATCCATCTTATTCTCCATTGAATGAACATCAGCCAGAACAATAGCAGGGATAGAAGATTTGTGTGGCTCAGCTGCAAGTCTTGCCCGGATACCTCCTACCTACCTGTGTCCCTTTTTCTGTTTCCTGTAGCTCCTCTTGTGACGCGTCCGCTGTGCTGCAGGTGTGGGGGGCTCTAGGTGCCTCTTCAGTGTTTCAGAGGAATTGTGTAGGTCTCAAATGTCTTTAGCCCATAAGCTAACGTTAGCTGTTTGTTTACTTTCACAAACCTGGGTCCTTCATGGCCATTATGGACTCTCTGCTGTAAAAAACACAAAAAACACAGCAAAGATGTACAAAAGTATCCAGTAAAACAATGTGGAACACAAAAAGGCAAAAAAAAAAAAAAGCTGCTGTACCAAGAGAGAGGGAGGTTGCCTCTTGTTAATGCATCACCATGACGTCTCTGTGTATAGTGTTTATCCAGTTTAACCAATTTTACTACATCTTATGGTAACGCTTTAGAATACAGCCCGCGAGTTCCAGGTGTAAGTATGGGCAACAAGAAAGTAATTACACATATAAGTACAGGTACTCTTACGTGTAACAAGGGGGAACAATGTGTAACAAGGAAGTACAAAGTGTTACAAGGGGGAACAATGTGTAACTACATGTCAAGGTGTAGTAAAGGTATTCAAAGAGCAATTAATGGTGCTGAGCTGTCACATAGTTGTGGCAAAAGGGAATGTGGTATTATAAATAGTGCATTCAGGACAACAGTATTACTGTTGTGAAAGTGAAAACATGACTCCAGGCATTTTTATTGATTGTTGTTTATTTTTTGTAGTGAGACTCCGTTGCCTGTAACAAGCAGAAACAAGAGTGAACAGAGAAAGAATAAGCAGAACAAGTCTCCAAAAATTACAGCATAAGTACGTGTGATATGATGACACAGTGGTTAGCGCTTTTTCTTCACAGCTACAGTAGAAGGTCCCGGGTTCAATTCCTAAGTCAGACGGATCCTGTCTGAGCAGATGTGCATGTTTTTCCTGTGCCAACATAGGTTTCCTCACGTTTCCCCTAAAACTACAAACAATAGGTTGCACATCAACACAGAAAGGCTCCGTCTGACTTAGGAATGATAATTAAGCTTGATCATTTTTGGACACTTGTTCTTATTTTTCTCTGTTCACTCTTGTTTCTGCTTGTTACAGGCAACGGTGTCTCACTATAAAAAATAAATACCACAAAAAATATATTTAAAAAACCCACAATCAATAAAAATGCCTGGAGTTATGTCTTCACTTTCACAACAGTAATACTGTTGTCCTGCAACATTAAAGGGGGGTATTATGTAAAATCGACTTTTTCAAGCTTTATATCATGTTATTATGTCATTCCCTCATTAAACACATGCCTGGAGTGTTGCCTTGGCTCATTCACATATTTTTGAGTAATCAGTAAAAACTTAGACGGCAGCCATTTTAGGTGTAGCTATGCCTCAGTCCTCCTAGGAACGCCCCCACCTCCTGGAGACGCCTCTGGACCTTTTGTCACCAGCCAAGCCACCAACCACTGCTCCTCAGCTCAGCAGAGCCCCCTCCCCGCACAGTAGTGTTGTTTAGATGCCACAGCAGTGTGCTGAAGGGGGCGTGTCGGAAAGCTTCTTAAAGAGACAGAGGCCTATTTCAAGACGTTCAGTACAGCCATTTTGAGAGAGCAATTTTATTCGAGGCAGTTATTTTAATTTACAGCATTTACAGACCAACAGAAGGTTAGGTCATCATTGTAGTATGCTATAGACTGGTGCTATGTGATTGAAAAAAGCATAATACCCCCCCTTTAAAACATATACACAATACCACATTCCTTTTTGCCACAACTATGTGAAAGCTCAGCACCATTAATTGCTCCGTTTCATTCATACTGTATTGGCTTGGTGGTTTTGTTTGATTGTATGATGTCACTTTTGAAATGAAATAAATAAATAAATGAAAATGCATACCTTTACTACACCTTGACACGTAGTTACACGTACTACCTTGTTACACTCTGTACTTCCTTGTTACACGTTGTAGGAGTACCTGTACTTACATGTGTAATTACTTTCTTGTTAACCGTACTTACACCTGGAACTTGCGCGTTGTATTCTAAAGTGTTTTTATCCTTGTTTACTTTGTTTTGTTGAATGACCTTATAGAATATTGTGTTACTAGTTTATGCTTCAACTTGCGCAATTGCACCGGAAAAAAGGTTTGTAATTGTGTGAATGTACCTTCCCCCTGATAATGGCAACAAAGCCTATTGTGACTCTTACCACCACTGGCTTTGGAGTGAACGTCCCCGACCCTTATGTGTGGGTGTTATATGTCATGTGAAAGGCGCTGCACAAATTCCCTGAGTCAAACTGAATAGAGAGTGCTTCTTCTGCCACATGTCACAAAACCACAGGACCGCGATCAAAAGACCTGATGCACGGTTGAATTAAAGTTTATTCTGGAGTTTGACTTGGTTTCATCATGTTTTTTGTTCTTTAAATCCAATCCACGTTATTTGTTATAGTTGATAAGCCTTGAGCTCTGCTGCTAAACATGTTCTCAGCACTAGCACTTTACAAACAAGGCTGTACTCCCCAACATTATTAGTGTCTGCTTCTTTCCTGTAGGCGGGGACGGAGCAGACAGGAAACACGACAAGCATCTCAATAACTGACTTCCTGTAGAGGCGACTGTTTTCGCTTTTACTCAACGGTCTGGAGGAGGTTGCGTTTACTGCAGCATTGGAGCTAATGGCGCAGGCGCGGTTACAATCAAACTACACGTCACACGAGGGCCGAGTCTACAGTGAAGATCTCGCTCTTGTGCCCTTTTTAGGAACATGCTCCGTCACAGCGGGGTAGGAGGAGTCTGTAAATCCGACATGATTTCCCCCTCGAATGTAGTTATTATGACAAACAGGGAGGAGTGCACAGCAAATGTTCCAGTGTTAATGTGACACTGTTTGGTGTTTATATGAGTCCAACCTTCTCAGTGTTAATGTGAGTTGACTCTCTTCAGAGTTAGACTGAAGGATAGAGAATCTGACACCATGAGTGACAGAAACATGACGTTAAATAGAATGTGTTCTTTATTTCCAATAATAAGGCTGAGGCCTCATTGGACTTCAGTCTGTCCTAGACTGACAGGTAAAGAAGCAGGAACATTTGTCATTCAACAAACGTCTAGGACTTCAGCTGGAAGTACAAATTAAAAACTGAAAATCAAGCAATCATTAATAACAGTTAGATTAAAGGAAAGAATAAAACTGTATCTATTTATTTTTTTTAAAGCTCTTGAACTGTATCTGATGTAGGGTCCTGTGTGTCCCTGTTCCTCTGAGTCAGGGTGGACCACACAGAGCCGGTTTTTCCTATTCGCAAACTACGCAAGGTGCGTAGGGCCCCCGCAGCCGCAAGGGCCCCGCATCTCAGTCAAACTACGGTGTTTTTTCACTGTTTAATCAACGCGTTGTTATGGGACAGGCTCTGACAGCGCTCACTCACTCTCCGCCTACTTTGCCACATATAACACTAAAACGCAGCAGTCTGCTGAAGTGAATGAGCAGGAGAGACCTACCGCCTTCCCCCGTCACTCCCAAGGCGCGAGTGCTAGTGCTTCTCCCCTTTGCGCCCCCGCTCGTCTGTCTGTCTCCCGGTGCTCGCCTCCCTTCCTGCATGTCCCGTGTCCCGGGCACTGCTCTCTGTTTTCTCTGCGTGGACTCGGGACTGCATCGCCACACACTCATTTAAACTCTCTTCTTATTGTCTCTAGCGGAGGATCAGGACAGTAGTTTGAGTAAAGCCGAACACGTGGCCTTTTTGTCTTAAAGAGGAGTTGAATCCACACGGTTCTCATGAGCACAGTTACTACAGTAACTCTGGTTCTCTGAATGTGCACAGTCTAAAACGAGTTGGGCTACTCACAGGCTAATTCTCAGTGGTAAGACAGAAATAACCGTCAGGTGCAGGTTTCAGTTAGTTTTAAATCAGCGGTTCCCAAACTGTGGGTCAGGAACCAAAGGTGAGAGAATGGGACCATTTGCCATTTACCATTTTAAAAAGTGGGGTAAATAGACTAGTATAGTCCTGAATCCCAGTCTCACAGTGGCTTAGTGGTTAGCGGATCTCAAACAGAGGAGCAAGGCCCGAATTGAGGTCATTTTGTTCAACTTCTGCCCTGCTCTACTGCACAGTGGAACTGTTTTTGACCGAAAACAGGTTTGCTCTTCGTCGAATAGCCATGGGATGCGTAGGTACAGTAGGGCCCCCGTGTGGATTTTTGCTTAGGGCCCCAGAAGGGCCAGCACCGGCTCTGGGACCACAGCAGATGTGGACAGGACTGTGGTATCCACAGTTTTAATTTGGAGAAAGTAAAATAACCCTCGAGTGCAGTCTGCTGTAACATAGACCTGTGCACATCAGTCACAGGTCTATGACCACATAGACCTGTAGACTTGGTACTTGGATGGGAGACCGTTTAGGAAACACCAGGAAGTGAGTGCACGCCTCGCTTCCATCCGTCTACCCCAGGGCAGCTGTGGCTACAACAGGAGCTGACCACCAATGAGTATGGAGTGAATGAATAATGTGATGTAAAGCGTCTTTGAGCGTCTCTTCATTAGGCACATTATTGTTATTATGTAGTGCAGCATAAACGTGTCTTAGTTTGTGATTTGTGGAACATCGTGTCCTAAACATAGACCGTTAAAAAGAATAGACATCTCCTCCTCACTCCTCCCCGTTTACCACAATGACCACGTTCGAGGGGGAAATCATGGCGGATTTACAGACTCCTCCTCCCCAGCTCTGACGAAGCATGTTCCTAATAAGGGCATAAGGGCGGAATCTTCACTGTAGACTCGGCCCTTGCGTGACGTGTAGCTCGCGCAGCTCCAATGTTAACAGTCCGACCTCCGTTAAGTAGATTTTTTTTTTTTAATATTTCGAAAACCAGCCTGGTTTCTTTTTTTGTGAGTAACCCAGCGTTATCTCAGGAGGAATATGTAGCCATAGAAAGCGTTAAAATAATTGAAACCAGGCATTAAAGTTGTTTTTAACGTGTCTAAAGTCCAATGCTTTTCAATGGGGGCCTAGCGATGATATGGAGGTACTACAGCAATGACGGAGCAATGGCGGCCTCCAGTGTTGCGGTCATAAAGCAGAGCAGCTAGCGGCCATTGGTACTAATAATAATAATAATAATAATAATAATGCATCGGTTTTATATAGCGCTTTTCTGGACACTCAAAGACGCTTTACATTGCACTATTCATTCACTCCATACTTGATGGTGGTAAGCTACTATTGTAGCCACAGCTGCCCTGGGGTAGACTGACAGAAGCGAGGCTACCAGTTTGCGCCATCGGCCCCTCCGACCACCACCAACCACTCACTCACTACATTCGCTAGGCTTCCTGGTGTTACCAAACGGTCTCCCATCCAAGTACTAACCAGGCCCTTCCCTGCTTAGCTTCCAAGATCTGACGGGATTGGGCAGAGCAAAGGCGGTATGGCCACTACTAAAGGAATTGTGCTGCAGGGGCCAACACAGAATCAGAACACGTTTGGACTGGTTTGTGGACACAAGCCTTTAAAGCTTAGTATCCTGGAGACGGGTCACAAAGGGCCGTTTTCCATCCACAATAATGATATGTTTGTGTCCATTCAACAATTACGTTTTTCATTTACTGTTGACCGTCTCATTACAATCAAAGTCATAGGTTTGAGCTAATGCCATTGAAACCTTTAATAGCAGAAAATATTAAATAAAGAACCATGAATGTTAGGTCACAATGAATTTCTTTGTGGCTAACTCTCTTTTCTGAAAGAGTAGAGCAACCAGGCCAAGTTAATGCTGGAAATATCAGTTTACCTCCAGCCTAGCAGCCCCTGGGCCACGTATTAGTACAGTTTTATTAGGAAATGAAACACCAAACCAAGCAAAGGGATGCAGTTTGGCTTCTATACACTCATTATCAGAGATCGGACGCCTGCCTTGAGTTTAGGCCAGTTTACATTTCCACATATCCACTGTCTGACCAAAGAATAAGTCGCCACTGGACATACGTGCCTGTCATGATTTTCTGCAGTTGGTCAGGTCTAGGTTCAGCAACACTATGTGCCCAAAGAATGATTTCAGCCGACGACCTGAACATCCTGAATAACCCAGGTTACTGCATAAACGGTTTCCTCTCTCCCTGGTGGCACAGGCGTACTCCAGGAAGACGATGCCAGGAGTGAGCGGGTTCACTCTCACTACGTTTACATGTGAAGTCTGATCCAACTAGGCTAAAGATTGGACTCCAATCCGTTTTCCTCCAAAACCTGCCAAACCAGTCTTGGTCCAGTCACATGACGGCCACAGATCCGAACGTCCTTTGGCGGCAGCTCCCGGCCAGCAGGGGGCAGGGGGTTGATGGCTGTGCGCACCATTTCCGGGTCACCCTTGGCTGCTACGTTGTTGTTTTTTTAGCAAAGTTAGCCCCATTTAGTCCAAGGCGTTTTCTGACCTGCTGTTTTAGGGACAACTATGATGTCCTACGGATATTTAACCCCCACCCCATTTTCTCCAGTTTGGCTTTACCCAAATCTAAAAGGTTCTTGAAAAACGCGTCACAAAATAGCAACGCAAATGGGACAAAAACTAAGATGACAATGCGACAAAAAAGTGACGATGAGGTGGCAGAAATGTGTGACGAAAACAAAAAAGCCTCAAAAGAGAGACATACTTTTGAAGTACATTTTAAAGGGGTATTATGCTTTTTTCAATCACATAGCACCAGTCTATAGCATACTACAATGATGACGTAACCTTCTGTTGGTCTGTATATGCAGTAAATTAAAATAACTGCCTTGAATAAAATTGCTCTCTCAAAATGGCTGTACTGAACGTCTTGAAATAGGCCTCTGTCTCTTTAAGAAGCTTTCCGACACGCCCCCTTCAGCACACTGCTGTGGCATCTAAACAACACTACTGTGCGGGGAGGGGGCTCTGCTGAGCTGAGGAGCAGTGGTTGGTGGCTTGGCTGGTGACGAAAGGTCCAGAGGCGTCTCCAGGAGGTGGGGGCGTTCCTAGGAGGACTGAGGCATAGCTACACCTAAAATGGCTGCCGTCTAGGTTTTTACTGATTACTCAAAAATATGTGAATGAGCCAAGGCAACACTCCAGGCATGTGTTTAATGAGGGAATGACATAATAACATGATATAAAGCTTGAAAAAGTCGATTTTACATAATACCCCCTTTAACAGTTAAGGCGAGACACTCAGGTGAAAGTATTGATTTTTCACGCAGTGGTCGAAGTGGAGATTTTTATCTAGTTTCCTCCCTTTACATCTTAGTTTTTTTGGGTTTAGCACTCGGAACATTTGAAGACGCGCAACTCCCCTTCCTGGATACAATCTTAGTTTTTATGTCAGAGAATAAAAATGTCAAAACTTACCCCGTATGATGTTTATTTTATGAGGTTTTTGCCGCGAGTGAGGCGGAGGTAACCCGGAAGTAGCAGCTCCGCCTCTTTGAAAAGCCGTCTTTCACACGGGTATTCATTCACAAATATTGACAGATTTTACATCCACATGTGCTGCGAAGGGTCCCCGTGATGACGCTATAATCCAAATATGGTATTTTTCCTTCTGGGAGTCGAAAATACAGAAGAGCGGTGGACTCGGTACAAGACGTTCAGGGCTTGTTTTCTCTGAATGAGGATGAGGCTCCACTAGGGCAGCAGGTGAGCCCTCAGAGTCGCTTATACAGACTTCAAACTTTCCAGTCTTGGACTTAACAATATTTTAAGGTTTTTTTAGAAGGATTTTTAATATCTAATTCCAAGCCTGAATTATTCAGCTTTGAACCCCAAAAAAAACCCAAGGTGGAATTTGAGTTTTTAAGATTTTTTCACTTATGATTAGTTTATTGAAAAACTAAACAAAATATCCACAATCCCCTCTAAACAAATCTTAGTTACTTATAGGCCTTTAGAGCGCTGTGATGTCACCTGAAACCCAACAATTACCCCCTTTGATTGATTTTTTATTTCGAGCTACACAACACAGGCACAAAAGCCAGAAAAAATATAATAAAAGAAAAAATAAATAACATTCTAGCTCGAAAAGGAGTGGGAAGAAGACAAGCTTATTGACTCCCACCCCTGTTCATACACTTAAATAATAATAATGTGGTTGCAACAATAACACTGTTTAGTTCTTATTGTCTTACTAAACAATTAACAATTAAGTTGGTTACATATGTACAGATGCAACAATGCATTACATTGAGTCAACAGTAACATTCACAGTATGTTACATTAAGTGTATAATTTAGTTTCCTATACCTATTTTATTACCATGTTGGTATTACTGTTATTCACCATCATCATTACAGCCCATATAGCATTACTCTGTATCAAAGTGCTTGAATGATACATAATATACTCCACATTTATTCATGAAAGGTACAATAATCGCAGATTGATGCTCATGATAACAAGATTAATCTTAATAATGTGTATTAAAAAGGAGTCAGGGCTCTTCTTTTTTCTTTCCTGTGTCTGGACCTGCTGCCAGAGGGGTGCAGCCCCCGAGCAACAGGACCATCATTTATTAAGTGTCCTATACTGTGCTGTGATTTAACATCAATGACAGCTCGGATTCTTTTTGTGGTGGTTGTGGATGGGCCTCTTTATTTCTTTATATGAGGCCATGACTATGACTAATTCCACAAGTGCTATACCCCTTGCCACTATTATGTGAATACCTTTTCTAAAATCAATATTCATCCTCCGGCATTTACAATAAAAGCTTGTCATTTTACAGAATCTCATCTAAAGTCTGTCTCCGTCCGAGCGCGTTGCACCTGCGGCGGACCCACGTTGTCGCGGAGATCTTTGCTACGTGCCTCTCAGCGCTAATCCCATATTAGCGCGGGCAGAGATTAGCATGTCATCTGACCGCCAACCAGCAGGGGGAGGGGTGAGTCAGGGGGGGATTACGCACGCTGATAAACTCTCCGTGTAAACAGACGATTATAGGAGGACTGCTTCGCCGAAACGGACAAGGATTAATGTGTTTAATAATAATCAGCTGAAGAGTTCTGCCAGGATAGGTTGTTACATCAGAACTCATGGTAACTATGAGGTCATAATGCAGATGTTTTGATTTAGTCTATGGATTAAATTTGCAAATCCTGGGCCTGTCCACGTGAAACAAAACTTTTAATGGTTTATATGAACTAAAGTCAAATTGTTTTCTCATGAAGTCGTCCAAAGGTGGTGCCAATATTCACAAAGATGTGTGTTATATTAGTGATTTAAATAACTTTCAGACAAAAGATGAACATGGAAAGTTTGGAGACTTAATCCCTTACAAAATAATGATCAAGTTTTAATTTTTTTTTCTTCGATTTTCTGTTCAGAGACTTCTTTATGTCCCATCGCCGTCTAACTGACATTATGGCATCAGCGTATGTAGATGTGGTCAGTAACAAAGTACATTTAAATAAGTACTGCTCTTAAAGTCACTACATCTGATATGTTTTCTAGTAATAGAATTAAATTCACAGAAAGCTTTTGACACTATAGAGCATGAAATACTTTTAAACAAACTAAATAACAATGGGATCAGAGGGATTGCAAACAATTGACCTTTCGCAAAACCACGCCCCAAACCGGTAATTGTCCAATCAGACATCCTAGCAACCGTTACTATGAAGCTAGGTCCGTCATGCCGCAGATCTCCAATGCAAAACAATGGGACATACCAGCACTGAGCAGATGCACTTTTTTTTTACTGCTAACCACCAAAAGCCCACCAGACAAAGAAGAAGAAGCAAAATGGTGAAGCAATCTGCCTTTGGAGGATGTAAATCAGACACTAGGTACCACAAGAGTGTGTCAGGGAGAGTCCAGTTATTTCCCTTCCCAAAGTGAAAACACAACCTGAGCACTGCCTACAATGGATCAAACAATGTGGACGGCCTACGCCCAGCTAAATTTCTCCAAAATAAACAAGCAATTGTCTGCTCTAAGGTAAGGCAAGAGCCTATAGTTAGGCTAACACCTTAGCATGCTAACATCGTAGCTACTGACAGTCACATAATGTTACATAAACTGGCACTGGAGCTGTAACTTTAACTGCGGCGGTGAACTTTTACAAGCCTACAGTCTCACATGTTTTTGCCTCCCTTTTTGATAAAAGTACTGTGTATTTTTTTCACGGCCCTTATAACTGGCTGTAGCTGATTGTCATTGTGGCACCTGTAGGTTTAGCTAGCGTTAGCCAACTTTAGCGCACCGGAGAAATGCACGGAGAAATTTTCCTATTTTTAGAAATATTTAAAACCTAAGCGGGTGCTTACCGGGCAGTGCAAGAGCACGACTGGTCCACAAGGCTGTGCTGTTGCATTTAAGGTAGAGATCATAAGGTTTCTCTGATAGTTCTGGAGACCTGTCTGTTTGCTGTAGTCTCAATAGTCCTTTATCCTTCGTTGGATAGTTCTTGAATATATCCCTCCACTGCATACTGTAAGCCCTTTTGCCTCAATCTGGAGAATATCGTAGAGGTATTGCTCCAAAAAGGTCACTGACAGGCATGGCAATCTCTTGCGCTGCTCGTATAATTGTCGGGCGTAGCAACAGTAACTAAGGGGGCGGGGCTTTTGCGAAAGGTCAATTGGTTGAAGTCATACTTGACTGAAAGAAAGCAGTACGTACAAATTGATGAACATGTATCAGGACGAAGGAACATTGTATGCGGAGTCCCCCAGGGGTCAATATTAGGACCTAAATTGTTTTGTTGTATATAAATGATCTGTGTGAAGTCTCAACAAAGTTAAAATGTATATTATTTGCGGATGACAAAACAATTCTGGGCTCCAGCAAAGATCTACAACTGCTTGTCTCAGAGGTCACAACAGAATTATATAAATTCAAAGAATGGTTTAATAGAAATAAACTTTCGCTTAACATATCGAAAACAAAAATGATTTTATTTGGTAAACGGAATAGTGACGTTCAGATTCAAATCAATATTGACAATGCTTGAATTGAACAAGTAAAGGAATATACATTTCTGGGTGTGATCTTCAGTCATAAGTTTAGCTGGAGACCACAAATAGATAACATTCGTGGGAAAATTGCAAAAAATGTGGCCATAATGGGCAAGTGTAGATTTTTTCTGGACCACAAGGCTCTCTTTACCCTGTACTGTTCCTTAATCCTACCGTACATACATTATTGCTCAGGGGTCTGGGGAAATACCTTCAGTAGTCATTTACAGGTTTTATATAGACTACAAAAGAAGGCTATTAGAATTGTTCACAGCAAAGTGTTATATTGTATGAAAACATGAGATGTTGTATTACTGTATCTGGAATGTAAATTAATTTTGAATATGGGGGTCGGCACTTATAAGCTTTCTTGCTTCGGCCTACTCCTTTTGAGTTTTTTGTTTCTTTATTTATTTTCTGCACTGCAATCATGTTATTGTAAATAACCACTCAAAAAAATCCAATCAATCAATCAAATTTGCTTTGTCCTCCTTTAGTATAAAGTAAATTCAGACATTTGCACTACAGGTATATAAAACTGATGCATTGTTACCATTATCATTATTTGTGGGGAAAACACTGTAATTATAAAGCATTTGGAACAATTTTATGAAATTGCAGGTGAGTTTTCTTTGAATTTCGGAGAAAGTGACGAAAAGTGACCCTGCAATTGTTAAAACGTGCCGATAAACTCGTCCTTGTGAAGAATTTGCATTTGTGGCTTCTTCTTTCATTGTTTGCTATAACAAAAAAACAAATCAGGTAAGGCCTTTAAAGCTGTGGTGAGCAAAACATGTTCTTGTAGTAGAGTAAACCTCTTTTGGCACCATAGACATTACATTGTACACCTGATGATTGTAAAATAAAAAATGAATCATGTGCACTGTTGTGTGTTTAATTATAGCCCATTTTCCTCCAGCACAAGCCAGGAAGTCAGAGGCTAAATTAGCACAGTGTTAGTCTATGAACTGAAACGTGCTTCTAATGAACTCAAGTGAACAATCGGGATGAAGCTGAGAGATTTATCTCAACTACGTATGACTTTCACGCTTTGATTCAGGTAGTGCAGCTTTAACTAAAGATTTGAGGAGGTGTAGTGTACTTTACTTGCTATTGAATATTATATATACTGTATATATTTCTGTAAAGGCTCTTAAGTGCAAAAAAAAAGTTTTAAAAAAGGAGGAAGGTTTGTCCCCGATGCGTTTTCAAGGGGATTTTTGGACACCATTTTTGTGTTTTTAAAGCAGCATCGTGTCATTTATAGTCACCCTTGGTGTCTGACATAATGTGTGTATGTCACAATAGTGAAATATATTCAAGAACAGAGCTGTTTTTTGTAACTCTGCTCCACTTTTTCTCACGTACGCGGACAGTCAGCATAAGTATAGGCTGGTCCATTAGGCTGCTCAATGTGCACTGCACGATTTTGGCCGTCTGCGACGAGCGATCACTCGTCGTGGGGAGGACCTTAGGTCGTAGCTGAAAATCGCAGGTCTTAGATCGTACAGTGACACAGGGACAAAGATTTAAAATAGAACCGTCGTACGACCAAAGACGAGCTACGACTGACATCAGGCAGTGTCTGATATTTTGGAAGGCTCGTCGTAGAGTGAGCCTCCTCTCACTGCAGAGAGGATCTCTGTCAGTGTCCCGTCAACACGTCGCCAGAGTCACAAGCAACAGAGGCCGGGCACGAGCGGGTCCGACTCCGCATTTTACAGGACTTTCCTTGCACTTTCCTGAGGAAATAAACCCCACTAGCATGTGACGCTTGCCTCACCTAAACACATGCCGTCTGAAGCCTGAAACTGCTACGACAAAACTTCCATCACAGCTATATCTCTTTGAACAATCGCAAAGTGGAGACGAGAGCAGTTCACGATTTTACCATCTCCACGTCGTGCAATGTGACATCTAAAAATCGCACAGTGTACACTCGCCATAAGAGAATATATTTACTTTACTAGAGCTTAATTGGGTTCCTGTTGTGATAAAGTGGTCTGTGAATCGATCAATATGAAACTTCTCGACATTTTATTTGCTTTTAAACAGACACAAAAAGCAGGAGAGGATTAGTATTGTACCTGGCTTCACCATTCATTCGTACGGGGACAGAACGTTAAGTTTGAACTGGTCTGGGATTCGACGGCTGACAAAATATGCATTTGTAAGAACAGGCTCCGCTAAAGGCATCTCTATGAATTTGATCAATCAATCAATCAATCAATCAATCAATCTTTATTTATAGAGCGCTTTTCATACACAAGTGCATCACAAAGTGCTTTGACATTTAAAAAGACATTAAAACATTCTCGCCCGACAGACCCTCCCACCCTCAGTTATCACAATACACACGTACACCCCCTACCCTTTACTCTACGCTCACACTCACACACAGAATCAAGTACATAAGGCTGGGTACAGATGACCAAGGTGAGGAAACCCCATCAGAGGGGCCGTCCTCCCGGGAGCAGCAGACCGGCCGCGGCCAATCCAGGCACCGATACAAGGGTCCCATAGGAGGGGCGGCAGAGACACCACACCTCCACCTGGGCACCCACAGGACAGCACCCACACAGCCACAGCCAGTCACCGCTCCCGGGGCAGAGGGCTCCTTCAGAGGAAACACGGGAGATTCTAAAAATATATGAAGCAGTAAAAACATTGATTATAAAGTTTAAGAACAAAGTAAAAATCAGTCAGAAACTAGAAATAAATATCATTAAATATCAAGTTATCAAGGTTAATAAATAGATAAATAAATGGATGGCTTAAACCACCTGTTTGTATCGCTGTGGTGATTTCAGAGCAGCGACGTCATGAGCCTGAGACGTCCCGCTCCAACCAATAGTAACACGAGTCACGACTGTAGTGTAATAAATGCTTGTGTTTTATTATTTTTTACAGAGTGAAGTGTTGCACAGTATGGCTTTGACCACAGTTTTTCGGCTCGGGTGCTGTTTCAGCTTCTGAGTTTATCCTTGTTGGGCCTAATCCCCCTCACACACACACACACACACACACACACACACACACACACACACACACACACACACACACACACACACACACACACACACACACACACACAGCGGCAGCAGTGGATCTCGTTACTCCCATTCATTCATGCGTCATTTCATGTGAGGGTGAGTTACCCACGGCCCGCATCACTTTGTAACAGTCCCCGAGCCCGAGCGGCAACTTTACTTCGAAAAACTGACTGTAATAGTAGCTGAACTGGGAATACTTTAACTACTACACGCAGGCTTCTGTTTAGGGGTTATGCAGATGACGTTCCAGCATGGCAACAGATGAGTGTCAAACATGAGTCATTATTTGCTGTTCAGAATGAAAAAAAGCGCACGTGAATACCCTCCGTAAATCGATAATAAAGCTCAGGGACATTCCAATCGTTGCCATGGCAAATGTGGCGGCCATCTTACGATTGTCTTGTAAAAAGAGGCGCAGAAATGTCCATGAACCGATACTGAGGTGATTTCAGAGTCCGTCCGAGCGCCTGTTTAACGATAAGATTAGACTTTTGCATCAAAGTTATTGCACATGAGTACGTTTACAGTAGTGTTGTTCAGTCTGAAAGCAGTGGGGATGAAGGAGCTGCGGTAGCTACTTGCACTGAGGGTCTCCCACTGAAGGAGCCGCTCAGCTCCTCTACAGTCCCGTGCAGTGGGTGGGAGGTGTTGGCCATGATGGAGGTGAGCTTGGCTAACACCCTCCTGTCCCTCACCTCGTCCACAGGAACGCCCTACCACTACACCTGAGGGCCCCACAGTCTCTGGAGACCTTTAGAAGAGGACTTAAGACTTTTCTGTTCCCTTTTTAAATCCTTGTGTGCTTTTATTGTTGTTAGTTTTGTAGCACTTTGAGATTTTCATGTAAAGTGCATTACACATTAAAGGTATTATTATTATTATTATTATTATTATCATTATTATTATTACCACTGTGCATCTACTAAACTTCAGCAGACTTTGTGTCTACAGTGACATGTTCAAGAGGACGTTATCAGCCAGTTTAGCCCTAGCTCGATGTGCTTCAGTAGCGCTACCACAGCAGCCAGGGCCGCACGACTCGCGAAAAATATCAAACACATTTGAAAACCCTGCGATTTTCAGTCACACATGCATCATGAGCAGCTGATCACGGCTCGTAGCCCCCTGTACACAGCACGACAGAGACGCACGGAGAGGCTCAAAGATCGCACAACTTCAAAACAGTTGTGCGATCAAAATGTATGCCAAAATCGTGACTAAAATCGCACAGTGTAAGCCCAGATTTAAAGGGACTATACGGAGTTTAGCCCCTTAACGCCAGGTTCGATAATTAGTGCCAAACCTCTTCTTGCAAGACTGTGGCTAAAATAATGCATGTTTTCTCTTGATGCCTGTTTGCGCAGATCCATGCCGTACCTAAGAACCTTTTGCAAGCACTAGTTTCTCGTAGGACCGGTTAGAGAAGGAACCACATCCGGGTCACGGTAGCTACTTAGCAGAAATAGCATTTCTGCAAATCAAGGCTGCAACTTCGATGAAATCTTCAAATGTAAGGTGAGTTGTGCTAAAATAAAAATTATGGAGCTGCTCATCGTTTCATCTTTAGATTATTTATTGGAATGAACTTCGTGTGATGGATTTTTTGTTTTGTTATTTGACGATTTAGGTACGTCGCCAATTAGCGACGTCAGGCCATAATGGCAATAGCCATCTGGAGGCATGTGGCCACAGTGACCGCATTTTTGTATTTAGATCTATTACAGTGCTAAAACGTTTTTTAGAACATGCCATTCTTGTGAATTTCTATAATCATTGTAACAATAACATACAAGGATATATTAAAAAAATATATCCCTTATTTATGATAATTAGTAATGAAGCTTGAGCGCAAATTCAACCTGGAGACGTACCTACAGCCTTCACTCATCTTTCACAGCTGCTTCACCAGCATCCAATCACGGCCCCATCGCAAGCGCGCTTTCGCATCAGCAATCAGCGCATCGCTGACCCGCTCAGCCATTCACAGTCCAGGATCCCCTTTATAAGCTCCCCGGTCAATCACTTGGAGTTTCACAGCGTGCAGCGACCCTCCTCCGCCCCTCCTCCTCCCGGGCTTTGCCCGTCACATCTACGCCCATCGGGTCCCGTTATACCACCACCAGGTCCAGGCTCCGGGGGAAGATGCTGGCCATCATCATCAAACACCAGGCAGTCCGTATCGTTCGGCCATCTTCCACCGGGGTCTGAGCCCCAATCTCCCCAGTTTTCAGGTTGAAATACAAATGGTGACATGTCTATGTTATGTAGATACATTTTCTGCACGTTTCTAAAGTGCTATTTTTTCCTACATCAGGTGATGAAGCAGCAGCAGCAGCAGTGAGCTGCTGTATTTATGCCTGTTGTCGCTAATTAGCGACATACCTAAAACTATATCTGTACTATGTGTTGCAGATAAATTAACAATCTCCACTTAATTTAGCATCATCTTGAAAGCAAAAACACTGATAATATATATTTTTTTATAATTGGAAATAAATTCAGGCGTTAAGGGGTTGAAAATGTTAAACTTATGTATTTTCCTCCCCTACATGTTCCAGCATGTCCTAATGTGTAGAATGAGGCCAGACCTGCCTCTAAAATCCTGCACTGTCTCTCAAAATGTGTTACTTCGGGTCCGAAGTGCCGTCATGCACGAGCTTAATATAGAAACTGCAGTTACGCTTAAGACCTGAGGTGGCAGTAGGGAGTATAAAATGACCCACTTGCATCTAGTCCCTTTAAACACCTTTTATCGGTTACATCCATAAAGGTCTGAGTCTGGTTAATTGTGTTACAATGAGGATATTTCATGCATTTAAAAGTACCAAGCATGTTTGATCCTACACTCTGCTTAAGACCGTTTAGATCAAAACGGGTTCACTTAGTCATTTATGCTGGGTTTACACATAACGACGACAAGTCACGAATGCCACGAATCCACATTCGTGGGGGAGGATGACGAATGTGAGTGGAATTTGATGATTCGGGGTAGAGGTTTCACTCACTGCCACAAACTGTTGCGACCTGTTACTACGCGTTATGATTAATGGCACGAATTATTACGCACAGTCACAAACATGCGTCCCGCACTGCTGCGGGACGTGGCGCGCTCCTACGCCCTGCTGCGCACTGCGCGGTCTGTTGCGGGTCATTGGGAATTGTCGAGTTCTGTCAGAAATCTGTCAAGAATCTGGCGAATGTGGACAAACTGCCTGCCGCACACACCGGGTTGGAGGCGGAGCAGAGGCGTCTTGCTCCGCCGTGCTCTCACCTGACTCATTGGGCTCTTGCCAAATCGGGTTACACAAAAAGCAAAGACCAGCTGAGCGTCAGGCCTGTCCATATACTGTAGAATAGCAATAGTTTTTTCAGAGTCTATGGGACTGTCACAACAGTTCAACCCTAAACTATCCTGTCACTGTGTGACACGGGCAAACGCTGAATCTATCAAGACAAACAATAGTAATAAACACACGCGCTTTATGTCAAATGAGTCTGTGCAACAGCGGCACATTCAGCCTGACTTTACTCCACAGAATAAGCATAAAACACTACACTCACTGTGCACTTGATCTCCTGGGGATCTGTCGTAGAACTCTTCACCTCTTTATCCATGACTCTCACTCGTCTGGTCAATCTCCATTTGGAAAAAAAATAAAAAATCCAGGACAACAGGCCTGTCTCCACCTGCTGCGCTCATCGCCGCTTGTTTTACATGTCAGAAGTTGTAAATAAGTCTTAACCCTTATCCATGTCATAGCTACTGTAACCACGCGTTGTTGTTTGGGTCAGTGCGTATGGCATCGCGGGAGATGCATTCAGGGACAACTGAAGTGCGGCAAATCGGGACAAATATATAACAGTCGGGTTTTCCAGCGGGGCGGCAGGAACTGGCTCCCAAACATCAGGAGGAACGACTTCAGCTCCTGAGGAGCGGCAGCAGCAGGTGTGACTTTTCTTTGGCACAGTGCAGGTACGAACATTAACTTTTCGGCGTAGCATGTGTTTCTGTCAATTCTGAGCGTGAAAACAGTGATTCTGCACTACGAATGCTGTACGAATGCTCTCACGCTGAATTACGAAGCGCCACTACGCATCACAAAAGGACGTTGCGAACTCCACGAACAGAGGGTGAATCGTGACATTCGTGGAAGATTTTTTGACAGCCAAAAACTTTCTCCACGAACATCACGAATGTCACGAGCTGATGTGTTCTGTTAAGAATCCCTTTGAAATGCGTTAAGTCATGTCACGAACGTCACGAATGACGGAAAAATGCCATTCGTAACGCCTATGTGTAAACCCAGCATTAGATAAAGACTTTTCCCGTACTTCCTTGTGCTGCTCATACTTGTTTGGGGATTGGGTTCATCTTAATATGTTTGACTTTGTGTCGAATTCCCACGAATCGTCATCAGAATGAGCTGACTTTCATGCTCAGTCACAGTCCCGTCTACACACGCTCACACACACCACCTTCGTTCTTTCTTTTCCCCCAGCGCCCATTGCGTAACACGATCCGTCACCACGGAAACGGACCAACTCCTGTCTCCATGGTGATTATCTCTTTGGCAACAATCACCAAACTCAGATCCGTTTCAGAGCTGTCAACAACAGGGCGCCGTACTGTTTGATGCAAACTCTGTGCAGAATTTTAATGTTATCTTTGTGTGGATAGCTCTGTAAACCAATTAATGTCCTTGCATTTGACCCATCTTCAACCCGTCTGGAGGACGACACCTATTGAGCATGTTTTAGGTTGATGGCGGATACGTGACAGCAGTGGCAGTGGAAGCAGAACAGTGATTTATAAGTGGAAAGAAAAATAATGTAACAAAAACCTGATTTGTTAGTCGCTTATGAGGCTAGATTTAATGAAAGGGCTTAGATTTTTGTAATGGAATTGACCTTTCGCAAAACCACGCCCCAAACCGGTAATTGTCCAATCAGACATCCTAGCAACCGTTACTATTAAGCTAGGTCCATCATGCCGCAGATCTCCAATGCAAAACAATGGGACATACCAGCAATGAGCACTGAGCACATAGCCTGGAAAAATCACCGCTGTACCAGCGAGTGAGTCTGGTCACCGCTGCGTGAAATCCATTTCCCACAGCGGTACATACGCAAGCAAACAAGAAGCGGAGTAAACCAATCAGCGAAGGGCGGGCGTCTGCCATTGATGTGGTGTTATTAGCGGTTTTGCGTTAATATTTGCGCAGGATTATGAATCACGAAACTCACCTACTGTCGATGTGTTTTTGGTCATTTACCGCCGATTGGAGACACGCTTTCTCTCTTTCGTGAGCCGTTCGTAGATTGTTATTGAGGGGACTTCCGCGTCCCGTGAGTGACGCTGCTCGCTAACAACACGTCACGGCAAATAAACGAATCTGATTGCACGTGAACGGATTGATTTTGCGGAAGCCGCGAACGAGGGCTGGGTGACCAGACTGATCCCCCGCTGGATAAACAAAATACAGGGGGAAATCATTCTGGTCTCACCAGGCTACTGAGCACATGCACCTTTTTTTACTGCTAACCACCAAAACCCACCAGACAAAGAAGAAGAAGCAAAATGGTGAAGCAATCTGCCTATGGAGGATGTAAATCGGACACTAGGGACCACAAGAGTGTGTCAGGGAGAGTCCAGTTATTCCCCTTCCCAAAGCGAAAACACAACCTGAGCACTGCCTACAATGGATCAAACAATGTGGACGGCCTACGCCCAGCTAAATTTCTCCAAAATAAACAAGCAAATGTCTACTCTAAGGTAAGGCAAGAGCCTATAGCTAGGCTAACACCTTAGCATGCTAACATCGTAGCTACTGACAGTCACATAATGTTACACAAACTGGCACTGGAGCTGTAACTTTAACTGCAGCGGTGAACTTTTACAAGCCTACAGTCTGACGTATACGTGATATTTCTGGAGACTTGTCTGTATCTTTTGTGTCAATAGTTGTCCTTTATCCTTCGTTGGATAGTTTAATATCTTGAATATATCCCTCCACTGCATACTGTGACCCCTACATTAATGCATATAAAACAGTATTAATCATATTGAAATAGGGAATGGGTATAATCCAAGGGGGCGTGGCCAAACCGAGGGGGAAGAAAACCTCTCATGGGAATCACAATCTTTCTTTTTAGCTGATTATACACATATTTATCACACACCAATGAAGTCAAGCCAAAATCGGACCATATGTTTGTTCACAGAAAATTAGAAGCAAAGAGCGGCGCTTGTTAGCTCACGATAGCATGTAGCATTAAGCTAACGTCCTGGTTAGCATTGTCCGTTCTTTAAGTATTTATACGCTGTTGAACCACTTTGCTCCTCTCCATGTCGCTGTATCTTTATTTACAGAGGTGGGTAGTACTCAGTTACATTTACTCAAGGTTATGCACTTAACCAGTTATCTGCAAGCTAAGGGTAATGGTTAGAGTAAGCAATTATTTATATCCAAATCTCAAAGCTTTTTGACAGGAGAGCATATATGACAGTGTGATACCTCATTTGAAAGCCAAGAATCTGTGTGAGTGAAACAACTTAACATTACATTTGCCGTTCCTAACCCTAATCATAACCCTAACCCCCCTGATTAGTGGGGATGGCAAGTAACTTTTTGCAAGTAGTTTTTTCACACAGGGGCCATTATCAAATTATGGGCAATAACCTGTCCCTGCACTTCCCACCCCTGAAAATGAAATATTTTTAAAAATCAACAATGCAGTGAAACAAAAAAATATTAAATTGAGCGCCACATGATAAGAGACAGGTAATATCAGATCATATTTTTGCAGTTTTTACTTTTTATTCCACTTTGAATATCCAGAGTATGTTGAAACCCCATTTTCACACCTTTGTGCAGTTAAAAAGAATATTTCCACTATATCTATAAATATTGTTCTTGCCAATTCCAAACAAACAGAGAATAGACTTCAATAATCTGCAGATCTTATATGAAAAATCACAACTATTAATTGTGTCATTGGTGTTATCCATATTACTTTCCAGGATTTGTAAGGTTAAAAAAAGATGTGAAGAAATATTTTTCTGGCCTGATGAGACCAAGTTAAAGCCTAATCCTGGGAAATATAAAGAAGGACATATTGTCGTCACTAAGAACAAATAAGTAACTTTAAAATGTAACTTTACACTGTGGGTCATTTTGAAATGTCACTGGTGTTACGGCTGTTTGCATCAGATAGTAGAATTTCTCTGAGGAAAAAACAGGTTCACAGCTAAAACTACACAACTGTACTGTGATACACCACCTTTGATAGAAATACTTAAGAAAAGGGACAACTGATTGAAATTCGTCACTGGTGTTACAGCCCCACATTACATGAATGGAGGCTCTGATGCAAAGTCACTGGTGTTACACTTTTGTCATTGGTGTTATGAAAACATTGAGCTTAATTAAACATATAATTCTCCCTTATTTTAATAAAATACTGTTTCTAGACAAAATGACTATTGTTTAATTTCCTAAATGTAAAATTTTACACAATTGACAAAATGTTTTGTTGCCTTATGTTTGTCATTAAAGGGGGGGGGGGGGGGTATTATGTAAAATCGACTTTTTCAAGCTTTATATCATGGTATGTCATTCCCTCATTAAACACATGCCTGGAGTGTTGCCTTGGCTCGTTCACATATTTTTGAGTAATCAGTAAAAACTTAGACGGCAGCCATTTTAGGTGTAGCTATGCCTCAGTCCTCCTAGGAACGCCCCCACCTCCTGGAGACGCCTCTGGACCTTTCGTCACCAGCCAAGCCACCAACCACTGCTCCTCAGCTCAGCAGAGCCCCTCCCCGCACAGTAGTGTTGTTTAGATGCCACAGCAGTGTGCTGAAGGGGGCGTGTCGAAAAGCTTCCTAAAGAGACAGAGGCCTATTTCAAGACGTTCAGTACAGCCATTTTGAGAGAGCAATTTTATTCAAGGCAGTTATTTTAATTTACTGCATATACAGACCAACAGAAGGTTACGTCATCATTGTAGTATGCTATAGACTGGTGCTATGTGATTGAAAAAAGCATAATAATAATAGTTGGGAATAAAATAGTTGTAACGCCAATGACAAAAAACTTAAAATAAAAATCTTAAATGATAAAAAAATGAAAAATACTCAAGCCGTCCCTTATGACTGGTAGTAATGCTAAGAGGGTATTGAACATGTTCTTGTGATTTTTATATACAAATATTGCACTTCATTATTTTTATTTGTCGGGACAGAAAATGCCCATATTTGATAATGGCCCTGTAGTACTATTTACGTATACTATGAGGGATAATAAAAGTAAGTATATACTCTTTAAAAAAATAGTAACTCGTGCCTTTGTGAGTAAATCTTTAAGTGACAAATCTACACTTTGATTATATTTCATGGTGTTCCATTTGAAAATGTATGTCACCACTGAAACACGAACCAGACTTTAACGCTTGAACAGTTACTCACATTACTCTAGTAAAATGTTCTCATGGTACTTTTTACTTTTACTTGAGTAAATATTTTGGCAACTTTACCAACCTCTGTTTATTTAGCAGGAAAATATATTCATAATTCAGCATCGAGATTAAAAACCTTTTTCAAGGGAGCCCTGGCCAGGATGCAGTAAAAGTTTCACAGACTTACCGATAGTCTGTAGTTAAAACAGTCACAATTTAAAGAAGAACTAAGTAACTTGTTTACCTTAATAAATCCTTTTCGTAGTCCCTCTGGGAGTAATACAAGTGTTAATGGGATGATTGGGGGGTCTTTCATCTCCCCCCGGTGTCTCTGGCCAGAAAACCACACTTGCAACTTTCCCTAACGGGCAAAGCTATCTGCGGGCTAGCACCACTTTAGCAGTATTTACAGCCAAGTTTGAGTGAAAAAAATGATCTCCATTGTGTAATTGGATGAACAATATCCCTCTCTCCCTTTGTCTTTTCTGTCAGCGTAGTATTTACTCTCACGGTAATGCTTAAAGGGGCTAAGTGGAGTTTAGCAGTTTTGTACTCGCAATTGCCCCCTCAGGCCAAACTCGTAACTGCAGCCTCGATGATAAGCTCGTGCATGAGGCGCTCAGGCTTTACGAGCACCAGAAATAACAGTCCCGTCCTGGTCAATTTACACATTTGCAGGCGTGACTTCAACTGAGGTAAGAAACGTTACTGTTTTGTAAGATATTTAGACCAAATCAGTTTGAGTGAATATTTTCCAAGATGTGATACTTGAGCAAATGCAGCAAAGTGAATCGAGGGAAGAAGCCAAATAATACAGATAAACGAATGAATGACGTTTGAAGGAGAGAAAAGAAATACTCGTATACTTTGTTTGCATAAACGCAGACCTAATTGAAATAATAAAATAATTCCACTGGTAGAAATGCTACTAGGAAAAGCCAACATCGTCTCTTCAATTCCCTGGGCCCAAAGTTAGCGTAGCGAACTCGTAAACTATATTGTAAACGGCACATGTCCACTTTTTGTAGTCGTTTCACTACTTATAAATCCGGGAACAGTCATGCTTATTTTGCGGCCAAGAAAAGCTAACATTAGCAACATTATTTTTACCGTTGTAAATACAGCACCATTACCACTGTTACTACTCAAATGTTTTGTAGGTACAGCACAATTACTGTTATTACTGACACTGAAACTATTAGATCAACTCTTTTGGTAAAACTTCCAAATATGATTATTTTATGGCTTGTTTCAGTGAAGTTTGTACAACATGCACGGACAGTCGGACACCGCTGTTTTGAAGCATCAACTACACTTTTCCCCCACGTATTTAGTAATAATTTCTTACCTTTCAAGCAAAAATAAGCGGCGGGTCTTTTGACATTTTCCGATGTTTACTCTGGTTCTTTGCCTACGCCGATCAGACTCGACTTTCGCCTTTTTTGTCACACTCGAATAAACTCTTTGTTTCTTTGTTATTTAGGGTCTGGGCTGGAGTTTCGATGGTGCTTGAAGCCGGTCTCCTCTTATTCTCCGCTAAATCCATCCTTCTGAAGTTACCACTCGCGCTGCAGCGTCAGTATAGAGGAGATACAGCTAACGCTACAGCTAATGCTACAGCTAACGCTACAGCTAACGCTACAGCTAACGCTACAGCTAACGCTACAGCTAACGCTACAGCTAATGCTACAGCTAACGCTACAGCTAACGCTACAGCTGAGCGTGAACACGCGTGACGTTATTACTCATTACGCTGTTTGCTTGTTCGACCCGAGCATAGACTATTCAAGTGACTTTACAGGCATATAGAGGCAATCAAGGTGAAAAGGCCAGGGCTCATTCTACTCACCAGGGCATTGCTGGAGCATGTATGAGGAAGACATTTTAAATTTGTATATATTTATTTGTGGTTAAACTTATGTATAGTCCCTTTAATGAGTAAAAAACCGTAACAAGCTACGACACCTGCAGTGGCACTTCTGGCGTCTAGGGGCATGAGTTACATAGTTCTGCTTTAAGTGCTCTCAATCTGAAGGCATTAAGAGAAACAAGTTCAGTTCAGCCCTCATGGAACAGAGCGCAACAAATGATTGCACAAGCGCAAACAGTAAGAGTCAACACTTCAGCGTGTGATTAAATTACAGCACTGCAGGTTTGAATTTTTACCGAAACCCGACACCAAGCCATACCACGAGACTTTCTTATACTAAGTGGCTTGCTGTGAGTGAATTAAAAAAAACTTGGCCACTCCAGCACTGGCCAATATTATTGAATTAGTTGAGGTGACCCAGTTCTATTTTCTGTCCCAGTGTTGATTAGTTGCCACAAATCGGCACTTCCTTTGTCTTTGTGTAAAATGTCCAGTGTTCATTTGCACCCACAAGTCAACACTGCCCTGTTTCTGTGGGCGGCCTGACGTCTGCAGTCCTATGTAAACTATTACAAGCACAACTCATGGCGGCACACGTAGGAACCTCCAGAATAAGGTGAATAAAACCAACTGCGCTACTTGATTCTCAAAGTGAGGTACAGCATGCCTATATTGACTTACATTTAGTTTTCAAAATGGTGAGAGCCTAAACAAGTGTCAGTTCAGTATTGGATATTTGGAATCAATACCTGGTCCCATGTTTTTTTCTTTACAGGATCTCTGATATCCGATACCAGTATTGGATCAGAGCCTTTTCCACTAGTGATGTGACGTTCATGGTCGACCGGCTTTTTAAGGTGAGCGGTTCGAACAGAATTGTGAAGGGAGCAGGATCTCTTTTTCAGTCAATTTTACCCAGAACCAAGCGAAATGCACTAAACATGATTTGTCAGCCTCTTTTTATTAGTTGTGGCGCAAGATTTTATTCCCAAACATGTTTTCCAAGGCGTAAATATCAGTCCCATTTATTATTTATCAAAAAAGTGTACTTTTTATCGACCGTGTCTTTGATAATGTGAGATATCTGTCTGACGTTATTAAAATGAGCCTTTTGAACGGCTCTTTTAAATGAACAGATCTCAAACACTCGGCTCCCAGTAAAGAGCCGTATATCCGTAAACCGTAAATCACTAATCCAATGTCCCAGCCTCCTGGTGGACAGAGACTATCCCACTCCAGATTAAAATTCACTGTCATGGGCCAGTTGGTAAAGCACCTCAGAGAGGTGATTAAAAATGTCATATATCACATCTGAGAGTCAGGATGCAGATCACAGCCTATGCTTTCTTAGCTAGACATATGAAAAAAAAAAAAAAACAGACTGTGGAGTTGAAAAGATCAAATGAAAAGAATTCATCTTCCTTAGTTGCTTCGTGCGTAGCCCATTTTTGCAAGGAATGAGTTGCCTCTGCGTCTTTCTTCACCGACAAAGAAAACCACGATGCAAAAGTGCTTTCATCTGTGGCCAACTGTCCTCTTCACTTGTGGCACCTGTGCTGAGAGACACGTGGAGGAGAAACAAGGGATGCTTTGAAAACCGTAACAGGCAGAGTTTGATTAAGGTGCTGTCCAACGTGTCACAAATGCTTTTATTGAAGAAATGAAATGAAAGATCCGCTCGACTGTGTAGCTCCCAGGCTTTTTTAATGCTCACCAAGTGACGTTTTGGGCCTTAGCCCTTCTTCAGACAATAAAGAACAGCTCAAACACACCTGTGCATATATACAATGCTTGATTGCATGGGTCATGGGTCAGGGTGCGTCACATGACGCAAGACATGTCACATGATCTGAGTCCAGAAGAGAACATATACACGCACACAATGTTGCCAAGTTGGAGCACAGGAACCAAACCTTAACAGGTCCTTGTACAGGACAGATGTGTATTGGCTAATCTTAGCAAGGCATTGTAGAACAATTCATCATTTTGTGACAGAAAACTGCTGCACTGTTTACTCTGCACTGCACTGTATTTCATGTGCTGCATCTTTTGTACATAGTGAAAGTAAATTTGGCTAGTTTTCCTTACGGTCGGTCTACCTTATACCACATCCTTCATACAAGCCCAAACCTGTATTAGTCAATTCACATTTTGTCCACACATACACAGCAAATGTTCCAGTGTTAATGTGACACTGTTTGGTGTTTATATGAGTCCAACCTTCTCAGTGTTAATGTGAGTTGACTCTCTTCAGAGTTAGACTGAAGGACAGAGAATCTGACACCATGAGTGACAGTAACATGACGTTAAATAGAATGTGTTCTTTATTTCCAATAATAAGGCTGAGGCCTCATTGGACTTCAGTCTGTCCTAGACTGACAGGTAAAGAAGCTGGAACATGTGTCATTCAATGAACGTCTAGGACTTCAGCTGGAAGTACAAATTAAATTCAATCATTAATAACAGTTAGATTAAAGGAAAGAATAAAACCGTGTGTATGTGTGTATATATATATATAGACCTGAATATAATATATATATATATATATATATATAGACCTGAATATAATATATATAGATATATACATATATATAGATATATACATATACACGTATATATATATAGATATACACGTATGTATGTGTATGTATATATATATATATATATATTATATATATATATATATATATATATTAGAAGCTCTGGAACTGTATCTGATGTAGGGTCATGTGTGTCCCTGTTCCTCTGAGTCAGGATGGACCAAGACTGATGTGCACAGGTCTATGTTACAGCAGACTGCACTCCAGGGTTATTTTATTTTCTCCAAATTAAAACTGTGGATACTCCAGTCCTGTCCACATCTGCTGTGGTCCACCCTGACTCAGAGGAACAGGGACACACATGACCCTACATCAGATACAGTTCAAGAGCTTTAAAAAAAAAAAAAAAAAAAAAAATATGTATGTACACACACATATATATATATATATATATATATATATATATATATATACATATATATATACATATACATATATATATATACATATATATACATATATATACACAGTTTTATTCTTTCCTTTAATCTAACTGTAATTAATGATCGTTTGATTTTCAGTTTTTAATTTGTACTTCCAGCTGAAGTCCTAGACGTTCATTGAATGACACATTTTCCTGCTTCTTTACCTGTCAGTCTAGGACAGACTGAAGTCCAATGAGGCCTCAGCCTTATTATTGGAAATAAAGAACACATTCTATTTAACGTCATGTTACTGTCACTCATGGTGTCAGATTCTCTATCCTTCAGTCTAACTCTGAAGAGAGTCAACTCACATTAACACTGAGAAGGTTGGACTCATATAAACACCAAACAGTGTCACATTAACACTGGAACATTTGCTGTGTATCGAAGTAAAAGAAGCAAAGGTGTCATACTGTATCTTTCCACTGTTGCTTAAAGGAACAGGCCACTCTTTTTCCACCCCCTGGTGTCTCTGGCCAGAAAACCACATTTGCAACTTGACTGCCACCAGGTCGGAGGCACAATACACACTAATGGAATCACGAAGAAGAAGCTAACAGGCTAACGGGCAAAGCTAACTGCGGGCTAGCGCCACTTAAACAGTATTTACAGCCAAGTTTGAGTGAAAAAAAAATATTTCCATTGTGTAATTGGATGAACAATATCCCTCTGTCCCTTTGTCTTTTCTGTCAGCGTAGTATTTACTCTCACGGACAATTAATGAATTAAAAAAACGCAACATGCTACGACACCTGCAGTGGCGCTTATGGCCTCTAGGGGCCTGAGTTACTTAGTACTGCTTTAAATAAGGGAAACATGGAAGAGCTTGGTCGCTTCTAACTTCACCCCCGTTTGGGTCCATAGAGGATAGGCGGAGAGGCTAAATGCTAACAACATCTTTGGTCTTTTTGTGTGACTGAGTGCACGCGTAAAGACCAGACAGGTACGCATCAACTTGTCTAAGCTCAGGTAAGAACATATCTCAGTATGAAAAACAGTGGCCTGTTCCTTTAAGTATAAATAAGAGCTGACTGGTTAGTTTACCCCTCCTGGAACCGCCACCTTAACATGGTGGAGGGGTTTGAGCACCTGAATGATCCTGGAGCTCTGTTGTCGGGGGCTTTTTTGCCCCTGGTAGGGTCTCCCAGGGCAAACAGGTCCTAGGTGACGGGTCAGACAAAGAGCGGTTCAGAAGCCCCTTATGAGAGACCAACAGGCCCGGTTAGAACCATGAGGCCGTCCTTCTGTGGACCCACCACCTGCAGGAGGAGCCATAGGGCTGGAGCAATGTGACCAGACCACGACCCGGCAACGGAAAAGTGGCAGAAAATGGATGGATGGATGGTTAGTTTAGTTTTGAGGTCATAAAAAGCAGTAATCTGGGGAGGAGGCACACCTCACTCCATACTCCTCATGCTTGGCTAACCACAAGAAATGTCTTCTCATTCCGCAAAGGCCACTTCCTCGTCTCCCAAGTCCCAAGCAAAACTTCCGTGTTGTGTCATGTGCTAAACTGATTCCTGTCTTATGCTCATTGTAGTTGGTATGCACCGGGATAAAGCTCATAACTTACTTGTGCCCTGTTTTATTTTTTAGAAGATTTGTCTCTCTGCATATTGAAAATGTGTTAAAGAGGGGGTATTATGCTTTTTTCAATCACATAGCACCAGTCTATAGCATACTACAATGATGACGTAACCTTCTGTTGGTCTGTATATGCAGTAAATTAAAATAACTGCCTTGAATAAAATTGCTCTCTCAAAATGGCTGTACTGAACGTCTTGAAATAGGCCTCTGTCTCTTTAAGAAGCTTTCCGACACGCCCCCTTCAGCACACTGCTGTGGCATCTAAACAACACTACTGTGCGGGGAGGGGGCTCTGCTGAGCTGAGGAGCAGTGGTTGGTGGCTTGGCTGGTGACGAAAGGTCCAGAGGCGTCTCCAGGAGGTGGGGGCGTTCCTAGGAGGACTGAGGCATAGCTACACCTAAAATGGCTGCCGTCTAAGTTTTTACTGATTACTCAAAAATATGTGAATGAGCCAAGGCAACACTCCAGGCATGTGTTTAATGAGGGAATGACATAATAACATGATATAAAGCTTGAAAAAGTCGATTTTACATAACATAATACCCCCCTTTAAGGTGCGTACACACCTAACCGCACGGACCGCGCTGCTGCTTCTATGTGGTCGCTTGAAAGGCCTTGCAATCAGACGCTCACATGTGTTCACTTCAGGTGGAGCCACTGCTGCGCGATTCTGTAAAAACAATAAACAAAAAAAATACCTCTGCGCTTTTGCCTCTAAGCACTAAGATGTGAATCAAAACTGTTTCCTGATTCTTTGCTTGTAGTCTGTTAAAGGCCTGGTTTGCTGTTATTGGTTCGGAACAAATCCTCAAAAAGGAAATCCAACCTTTATGGAGCAGTACCTGACTTCATTTATCTCTATAGAATGCAACGACAACATATTTTTGGTCAGCTATAGCACAGAACTCAAACAATGGCAAGGCAAGTTTATTTGTAGAGCACAATTCCTCCACTGGTTTCTGGAGGGTTTGATCTTTAGACCAATCAGCGTCTCCTTAACCAGACTTATCCGAAGTCTCAGCCTCCACCTCATTAAACCCACTCATTCTTTTCTCCTTTGCACCAAATACTTTCAATCGGGTTAAAAGATCACCACATTCCTGCGACTGAGCAGCGTTTAACATACTGAGACGTTAACTCTTACTTAGACACAAGACACTTTTGAACAAGGCTTTTCTCCTGACTCTGAATCAGGCAACGAGCTGTGATGTGTAGCTGATCACTAGGAGCAAGTTATTTCCAGCTTGTTTTTGATTTACCAGTGTGTGGGTAATGTTACTTTTAAAATTAGCTTATGTTAGCTTGCTTCTCCTCTGGAAAAGTAGCGTGTTACGTTACTGCTAAAACTGTCAAAATGATAGCTTTAACTCACGATTAATCGAAAAAATAATTAATCGCATCTAGGGCTGCACGTTTTCAAGTTTTTCATTAACCGTTAACCGAGGAGGTTAGCGGTTAATACTCGGTTAAACATTAGTGTGCGCACTAACAAACCCCCCGCGCGCGCCGACCCTCCGTTACTTTATACTGACAGACGCAAAAGGGTTTTTCATTGTTAACACCTTTATTAAATGGCTGGAACACATTTAAAACAAATTTTATTTATAGAAATAAAATGTAGTGGTAATGACAGAGCAGTCGAAGTAGGTCACCGACTTGCGTTCACGTGGCCCTACAGTATTTTTATTTATCATTTAGAACGCTTTTTTTTTTTAAACATTGTGCAAAGAAACAATCATTCATGCATACAACAACAACAACAACAACACTTATCTCTCCACCACGTTTTAACAATAACGAGAAAGGCAAGTTTGTGCCTTTAGCTTACCTAGCTACCTCCTAAGTGATGCCCGGGTGTCGGCTGTTGAGATGATACAACAACGAAGTATATCTAAGCACTGCAATGCAATACTTGCTCCCACGCTGTGCTGTTTATGGCCCGATTCATATTGAAAAGTTAAACTAGCTAGCCATGCGCGATGGCGGCTTCTCGTGAACAAATGTTTGGGAGCGCTCTGGCGGTCTCTGGTGGTGCAAAATGTATTACACGTATTTTCAATGGCACGGCAAATTATACACGCCAGTTAACCGAGCAAAATGCTTTTACTCGGTTACACAATTTTTACGGTTAATCGGTTAATCATGGACACCCCTAATCGCATCATACTGTATATGTTTTGACCAAACACACTCCTGTTTCTTACCTGAAAGACAAAGCACTTGTATTAACTACAGTGAGGAAAATAAGTATTTGAACACCCTGCTATTTTGCAAGTTCTCCCACTTAGAAATCATGGAGGGGTCTGAAATTGTCATCGTAGGTGCATGTCCACTGTGAGAGACATAATCTAAAAAAAAAACAGAAATCACAATGTATGATTTTTTAACTATTTATTTGTATGATACAGCTGCAAATAAGTATTTGAACACCTGTCTATCAGCTAGAATTCTGACCCTCAAAGACCTGTTAGTCTGCCTTTAAAATGTCCACCTCCACTCCATTTATTATCCTACATTTAGATGCACCTGTTTGAGGTCTTTAGCTGCATAAAGACACCTGTCCACCCCATACAATCAGTAAGAATCCAACTACTAACATGGCCAAGACCAAAGAGCTGTCCAAAGACACTAGAGACAAAATTGTACACCTCCACAAGGTTGGAAAGGGCTACGGGGAAATTGCCAAGCAGCTTGGTGAAAAAAGGTCCACTGTTGGAGCAATCATTAGAAAATGGAAGAAGCTAAACATGACTGTCAATCTCCCTCGGACTGGGGCTCCATGCAAGAGCTCACCTCGTGGGGTCTCAATGATCCTAAGAAAGGTGAGAAATCAGCCCAGAACTACACGGGGGGAGCTGGTCAATGACCTGAAAAGAGCTGGGACCACCGTTTCCAAGGTTACTGTTGGTAATACACTAAGACGTCATGGTTTGAAATCATGCATGGCACGGAAGGTTCTCCTGCTTAAACCAGCACATGTCAAGGCCCGTCTTAAGTTTGCCAATGACCATTTGGATGATCCAGAGGAGTCATGGGAGAAAGTCATGTGGTCAGATGAGACCAAAATGGAACGTTTTGGTCATAATTCCACTAAACGTGCTTGGAGGAAGAAGAATGATGAGTACCATCCCAAGAACACCATCCCTACTGTGAAGCATGGGGGTGGTAGCATCATGCTTTGGGGGTGTTTTTCTCCACATGGGACAGGGCGACTGCACTGTATTAAGGAGAGGATGACCGGGGCCATGTATTGCGAGATTTTGGGGAACAACCTCCTTCCCTCAGTTAGAGCATTGAAGATGGGTCGAGGCTGGGTCTTCCAACATGACAATGACCCGAAGTACACAGCCAGGATAACCAAGGAGTGGCTCTGTAAGAAGCATATTCAAGGTTCTGGCCTGGCCTAGCCAGTCTCCAGACCTAAACCATTAGAGAATCTTTGGAGGGAGCTCAAACTCCGTGTTTCTCAGCGACAGCCCAGAAACCTGACTGATCTAGAGAAGATCTGTGTGGAGGAGTGGGCCAAAATCCCTCCTGCAGTGTGTGCAAACCTGGTGAAAAACTACAGGAAACGTTTGACCTCTGTAATTGCAAACAAAGGCTACTGTACCAAATATTAACATTGATTTTCTCAGGTGTTCAAATACTTATTTGCAGCTGTATCATACAAATAAATAGTTAAAAAATCATACATTGTGATTTCTGGATTTTTTTTTTTAGATTATGTCTCTCACAGTGGACATGCACCTACGATGACAATTTCAGACCCCTCCATGATTTCTAAGTGGGAGAACTTGCAAAATAGCAGGGTGTTCAAATACTTATTTTCCTCACTGTACATTATAATCCAGGGGTCTCTAACCTCACATGATGAGGTACTTTTCAGTAGCAAAAGCGACAGAGAGCTATTAATGCATCAGAGAGGCTTGTTTATTTCTGCTATTTCAACCAAAATGACTTTGTCCTTTTGTCCTCAACCTTGCACCTTATGAACCTAAATGATTGTAGATTCTGTTCAAAATGTTCAGCACCAAAGAAAATGCCTCTAAAATGTGATTAATGTAGAGCGAGAGCGACTGGTTGGAGATCCCCGTTATCAGCTGTTGGGCTTTTACCACAGAATTATGAAACTGTGAAAATGTGGTTAATGAAATGTGAGCAAATGTTTTAATTTTGAGTGTTTTATGTCAGACAAGTATGAACCTCATGAACTTCTTCTGGGCCTGTCCACATCAGTCCTGCTGCACCACGACTCAGAGGAACCGAGACAAACATGACTCTACATCAGATACAATTGATTGTTTTTCTTCATTTTCATTAAAAATAATGTATTTTCACTCTTGCACTTGTACTAGAATATACTTGAATTCCAATCTGTTATACTTCCATCAAGCAAGTACAAAGTTCTAAAACAGAAGCTCCATGACTTCCTTCTTCACCTGTCGGTCTGTGACTGAAGAGCAATGAGGCCTCAGCCTTTTTGTTCATAAATAACGATCACACTTGTAGCGCCATGTTTTAGCGTCATGTTTACTGTCACTCATGGTGTCTGACCTACAGTGTAACTCTGAAGCCAATCAAAGGTCAAAGTGGGAAACACCTCCAAAGGTGGTAGAGAATGACCGAGCCAAGATCCTGTGGGACTTGAGCTGACCGAATGTCTGAAGGCCCTGGATTAGCACGATCGCACAAATACAGGAGAGAAATCAGCCGCTAAAAGAACATTTGGGTCAAAGTGTTCTCCAGATGTCAGGTTGAGAAGGACTGTGTTTTTAATGTGTCATCTCCGGAAAAGCAAAAAGGTTTGGTCTTTTAAAGCCAAAGCCTGTGTTATGGTGCCAGGCAAACTACGCCTTGGTAAAGTGGGCGACATGAAGACCCTTCTCCATAAATCAGGGAGAGTTTGCATACATAAATTGTAAAGCGACTTTGAGCGTCTGGAAAAGCGCTATATAAGACTAATGCATTATTATTATTATTATTAGTAGATTAGAAGCTGAAAGGAACTGCTTCATAAAAGTACTTCTATAACTTTCTCAGTGTGACTTACTCCATCCCTCTCTTCCCTGTGCCAGTCTGCTCAAAGCCAGGTCAATCCCTTTGCCTTCACTTCATCTTCCTTTGACCAGCTCCAGGTGTTGCGTGACTAGTCTCTCTTCCTCTTTCCTAAGGGATGTCCATTTTCTCTGTTTGATTACGGCCAGTTGGGGACAGTTGTTTCGCCCTCCCCAGAGTCCTTTGTTTGAGACTTTTGTTCGGCCACCTAATCCTAAAAATCCTTCTCAGACATCCACTCACAAAAGAAATGGCTTTATGTTTATCTCTCCTGACCTCCACAGCTTAGTTTAGTTTAGTTTAGTTTATTTATTTGAGCAACAGATACATACAGGTAAAGTATACATATATTTTACAGAAATTATTCACAACATAAGAAGTATTAGTGCTGCTCAAAGGGAGTAGGAAGAAGTTAATAATAACTTATAAGGCCCTACCCCTCCTTTCAATAGACTTACACAACTTAAACTACTGTTCACGGCAAAAAACTACGTGCAGAAATATCAATTTGAAACTTCTGCTGACCATTACTGATATAAATATGAGAAAAAAAAATGTATTGCACATTTTCTCTCATTTTATGTTTATAAAAAAAAGGCATTTAGTGCATGAAAACAACCAAAATCACAGAAATGGAGGACACAGCTACGGTTTTGGGGCATTTTGAGTTGGACATAGAAAGTGTAGTCTCGAAGCTTTCCAATGACGTGTAACACATGGAAATCTGATCATATTTGGAGAACCTGTGAACAGTTGAAGCTAGGCACCCGGTGTAACAGGCCAAAAAGACAACTAGAGGAAGTTGGCGAGTAACAAAGGGATCTGGAATAGCGAGGCGTCGCTATAGAGATGCTCATAAGAGGAAAATCAGAATTAAACAAGGCACCTTAAACAAGGCACTTCTATTTATTTATTTGTATGGACTTTTATTGTACAGTATTTTACCCTTAAGCTTTTAATGTGGCATTGTTTGTTCTGTTTTTTTATATTGTGTCTTATTTTGTGTCTTTTTATGTGTTTGGCATATCACACTTTGAGCTCTTTGCACATTTTTTTCCAATGTGGTTGTTTAAACTGCAAATGGCCAATAAAATGAATCTGAATCTGAAATTAACCACCGCCTAGATTAAACCCGGGTATAGTTTGGCCTAGGCCAAACTATACCCGGGGGTATAAAATAGCCTAGGCTAGACTATACCCCTCTTGGCCAGAATATACCTGTCTAACTTTTCACAAATTGAACAGATGTTCAGATGTTATTATTATTGTTTATTGGTTTATTTGGAAGAGACAGTGCACGTTAATGAACAAGCCACACCGGATTGTAGTCTGGGGTTCAAAGTGGTTATTTAAAAACAATGTATTGGAAAATACACAGCACACTCGAATAGATGTCCAAAAGATCTAGTATTTATTTAACGTTTCGGCCTTAGCCTTCGTCAGATCTTTTTTATCTTATTCATTTGGATCACAAATAATAAGATAAAAATGATCTGACGAAGGCTAAGGCCGAAACGTTAAATAAATACTAGATCTTTTGGACATCTATTCGAGTGTGCTGTGTATTTTCCAATACATTTAATTTCTGCTCCAGCACATGCACCTCATGAGAAGAACTTGGTGTGCGTTTTTGTTTTTCTAGTTTTATTTAAAAAACAAAACAATCAATCAATCAATAAAAAATAAAACAAAATAACATAATATAGGCCTATAGCTATTAATATTGCATCACATGTCAACTTTGCATGCCTTGACACAACAACAGCCTGTACCTGCAGGAGCATGGATTTGAACTGCCAACCTTCCGGTTAAAGGACAACCCACTCTATCACCCTAAGATGCTGTATAATTATTGCTATATCACTTAACATAACTGTTATCATGGGGGTATAATCTGGCCTAGGGGGGGGTGTTACACCGGGACATATCTAAGCAGTGACTCTCTGCTGCGGGGAGTGACAATAGGGCTCATTTACATCTCATTTAGATGAGCCATACCCGCTCCCCCGTAAAGCTGTAAAGCACAGGGGGAGAAAAGAAAAATGTGCCATCAAAGAGAAAAAAAAGGTTTACAAACAGGTAATATATAAATAAATATCTCTTGCATAAATCCACTTCCCATAGAGCCTACCTCTACAGCAACTAGCAACATTATCCCAACACACACACATTTGACCAGAGGGAAAGAAGAACACACACACGGTCATTAGTGCCATGGACAATGACTATGTTTTATTATCCTTAACCTGCACACACAGAACCCATTGAACACACCATGTTAGCTTACAGCACAACAATGGCCTCATCAAAAAGCAAACAGACACGATGGCACAGCGGCCACAAGCGGAAAAAAAAACTTTCACTCACCCGTCTGAAGTAAGCTTTGCGTGCCTCTGCTCAGCAAACTCGTTCACTATTGTGACAAAATCCTGTTTCGTCGCTCAGTTATTTTCAATGTAGAGTTTGGCAAATCCGCGCTACATCCTTCTGTCTTAAAACACGCTCTGAAGGCGAGTTGTCTCGGGAAAGGTAATGGTCAGCAGGGAGCTGTGCGTGCTTACAGGGCATCATCAGTCACACTGGAAAAGTTAGGCTGGAAAAGTTCACTGGTTTCACGCAGAAATATGAACCTCTGCAGTAGTATTCAGCAGATATTCAGAGCATTAGCAGGAGCGGCCTCAGTCAGACAGACCTGGGGAAGCGTTGCATAATAATGAGCCACACACACACACAATGACACGCCTCCACGGCATGCGCTATTTCCCCGACTTTTTAAACCTAAGAATTCACGCTTTTAAATATACCAATACTGTTATCTAAAACATGGTGAGGCTTCTTCGTGATCTCGGCTAAAAGAATCTGCAAAAAAGAGAAAATCACCAATTTTCAAAAAATAATCTTCCCCGATTTGCGAGACAGTGTGTCCGATTTGTGTCCCTGGAATCCACGACTGGGCACTTAATTTCAGCGACAAAATCTAAATAATGGATTTAAACAGATTGGAATTGATTGTTTATATTTTGAATACCTTGTTTAGTTGTTACCTAATCCCCATCAAGTCAGAAAATGTGTTTAGAATTAGATCTTCAATGAAGGTGCTTGAGTCATCTTCTGTACTCAGTAGTTGAAGTCTCGAACGTTTCGCCTCTCATCCAAAAGGCTTCGTCAGCAACACTAAAGTCCCGCTCAGCACGCAGCTTAGATAAAGACCACGAGGAGGAGTTGGGGTTGGCCCGGCTCCTCCCCTCTAATCACAGCTACTCTCACCTGTGGGTAAACACCTTTGAACGACCTGCTCAACCGCAATATCGATCAGTCCTGTCCTATTCATGGCTGATTACTGCTAATTAGGCCTGAGCGCCATCAGGGCTGGCGAAGGCGCTCTTGTAATCGTATAGATTACAAGAGCTCCTCTCAAACATGCACTAACGCACTTCTCTCCTCGTGCACGTTCCATGCATGTGCACATGTATCAGAAAACGAGCATTGTAATTGGACGGTGCGCGTAGCGCACTCCCCCAAAGTGCGAACAAAACGAGCGCAAAGCGCTCCCCTCCTCTCAAACACTCACTAACACACTCTTCTTGTCGTGCACGACCCCTGCACATACATATATATAATGCAAAAATCAACATTGTAATTGTACAGAGCCCATAAAAGTCAATGGGCGACTGAGAACCCTCTACCATGAGGTAGGAATGCGCGAGCGCTTTCCGAAAATATATAGTTTCGTATGGAAATTTCTTTCTTTCTTTCTTTCTTTCTTTCTTTCTTTCTTTCTTTCTTTCTTTCTTTCGCCCGCCTCCCCCGCTCGCTGAATGGCAGGTTGTTTACGGATGGCAAAGGCCAGGCTAGGCCAGGATGAATGAGAGTGTGTTTGAGAGTGTGCAAAGGCTACAATCCGGTGTGGCTCTTTATACTTTTTGTCCCTACAAAGTCCTTGTCCTACAAAGTTATCACTATTTACTATTTAATTGTTTTTTTCCCCTTCACATTTCACATTTCCTGCATATTTTCACACCCTGAATGTTTCAAAGTGCTGAATGTAACAAGTAAATTTCTCCATTGTGAGATCAATAAATGCTACCTTATTTTGTCTTATTTTATTTCATTAACATGCACTGTCCCCTCCAAAATAAACCAATAGCTGATAATATTGGCAGTTTTGTCCAAGTTGAGTCAGCCACAGCATCTATAGCAAATCCTTTCCACCATTACCAGCTTTCTCCGACAGTCCAGCCATCATCCAATGTTTCAGTTCCATGCTGCATCCAAAACCATTAAATTGTAGCATCTAAGTACTAACACTAGCTCCTGATCCTTAACCTTTCATGGGGTCAACTGTTAGATCCCTATGCAGTTAGTGAACTAGAGCTTCAGCAGCATTTGCCCAATTCCACCGTCCTTACCCAGGGGAAGGGGAAATGACATCACTAACAGCTGTTCTTCTTCTTCTTTAAAGTTCAGTGCAAGCCAAACAAAAGCGCATACCGCCACCTACTGTATATTGTCCAACAACTACATAGTGTCCAAATAAAGACATTTAAGGCGGAAAAAAAAAGAAGAAACATCCAAATGATCCTTCACATTTCCCTTTATTTTATCTCAACAGCTGTTTCATAAAGCTACAGTATGCAAATTAGCTATGTGGCTTAAGTTTCTACTAAATGAAGCAAAAGCACAAACTGCTTCATTTAAGCCATTTACTGAGGAGGCTCTTTAAAATCATGTGACTGAGCTGCGGTGACTCTAACATGTATTTTGTCACTTTTATAAAGTTTGGCTTGTGCAGAATCTTTTTTTATTTTTATTATTTTTATTATTAAATCTGCACCTGTCAATCAACAGTGGTTGAGCATGAATCACTCGAGGGTGGGGGCGAGGGGGGTGGGGAGATTGGCGCAGTGGCTTATGGGATGGCACATAGCTCCTAATCGCCAGTGAGTTAGCATCAGAGGTCCCTATGCTAAAGTGGCTATGATAGTTAGCATCAGAGGTCCCTATGCTAAAGTGGCTATGATAGTTAGCATCAGAGGTCCCTATGCTAAAGTGGCTATGATAGTTAGCATACAGGCCACTTTCCCTAACTCCTTCCTAACTGACAGCCCAATTCGGACGCTTCTTATCATGGCGGACGCTGACGCACATCCGGTTTGGCGTAAGACCTCTTACCAATTTACTGGTTTCAGATGGAGCAACAGTCTTTAGCGCTTCCTCCTCTGGTTTTTGTCAATGCTTGTTTTGACAAACAATGCTGTTCTCTAATTGGTTAATTCACCTGTCAATCACACCAATCAACGTATCAGATTCCATTTACTGCCCCAGTCAGTGACTTTCCCTCTTGCCTTGGGCCAGTCACCTGTTGTCTTTTTGTTTGAGTGACTCATATCTTGTTGCGGGGAAATTTCCGGATGGCAAGATGTTTATGTAAATGATTCTTCCCACATGTATTAATGCTACACAGCTGTTGGCGACGTGACAGTGCGCAAACTGAAACCGATTGATTTCTGACTATGGAGAGTTCTTTTGTTAGAATGAACTCAAACGAATGGAGTTTAGGGCGTTTGTACGGCCTTTGTAATGCAATCTCTCAAATCAAAGGCAGTTTTCAGATTACAGTGGGCAGGGCAAAACACGGCTAAAAGGAATATCAACATAACAGTGTGACTAATATTTTCTCATTCTTTACTGACTAAAAGTAAACAAAGAGCTACAGGTAAAAAGAGTCCATGGAATCGATAGCTGGATATTTTCTTGATGTAGCTGCCATGAATTTAGGAAATAAAACCACATTCCTTTTCCGTGGCCAAGTCCTGACTGGCTTCCCACAACCTGATCTACCTGAATGTCTGGGAACTGTATACAAATAAACTGTTATTTGTTTCCACCTCAAGAAACCAAAATGAATTGTACATTTGCTGAAAGTCTGTATCTGCTGTAGCCCCGTGTCTACAAACTAACTCCTTGCACAAACCAAAAAAAACATGAACTATTTTTCTGTGAGCTCATCAGCGATCCTTTTAAAAGTTGTAGGGCTATAACTTCATAAGGACTTTTTCCAGACCATTGGTTGCGTTCATGTTCTAGAATTCTATTTCAGGTGGCGATGGTGCCAATACAACTCTAATATTTGACATTGATTGGATTCACAAACCTGCCATATAGTTCAGTAGAAAGTCCGTTCTACTGGCCAACATCACACACATGTTTTTCAATATTGTCACTTGGACTATACGTAGTTCATATGTGCTGGAGGAGAAGACTTTGAACTTTGTGGCAGCTTTTGTTTCATGTGAATTGATCCAGGAATTACAGAGAAATTAGCGCTAAAGTAAGAATAGAAATCTACATTTTGACAATTACCATTACCATGCGTTGTCGGCCTGTTGCACCTGGGATCGGCTGGGATCGTTGTGCTGCTTGTTGCCATCAGGTTGTCGCAAACTGCCCTGCTACTGGCTCCAATAACAAGAATGAAATTATGATACATACAGGGGTGGGAACTTATAAGTTTACTTCCTCCCACTCCTTTTCGAGTTTTCTGTACAGTGTTATATATAGAAGCATGTGGAAATGTCATAAACGCATGTCAAAAGTAATAAAAGTAGCACATGCTAATGGAAAAAAAAAAAGTATGTAATGTACATTGAACTCGGAATAAACAACCAATCAATCAAAACCATGGAATTCTTACCTGCCCACCACCTCAGTTTTAAACTATTCACCTTATTCCGCCCCGCCCACTTTTGCCTCTTTTTCTTTGTCTCGGCACTTCCGTTGTCCTGACACTTCCGGTCGAGCGCGAAGCCCGTTCATTTAAACTGGGAACGAACCAATGTTCATTTGCACCAAAAAGTCGACACTGCACCGTTTCTCTGCGCGGCCCAAAAAATCGTATTCGTTTTCGTGTAGTAACTGATTTTATCTGAAAAGGGGCGGGAACAATTCATGGCGCCCACTCGAACCTCCGGAACCTGCGTCAGTTCAAACCTCTTTGTTTGAACTTGTTATACAGTGTTCTACCCCAGGGCAGCTGTGGCTACAACAGTACTGTAGCTTACCACCACCAAGTATGGAGTGAATGAATAATGAGCTGTGAAGCGCTCTGGGTATCTTGAAAAAGCGCTATACAAATCCAAGAGATTATTATTCTACTTCTTTTTATGACATTCATCATGTCTTCTTCTGCCCTAGAGCACATGATGATGCAATAAGAGCGTGCACTGAGCCAGGGCACATTTGTTTTTAATAATGTTCTCTGCAATAAAAAAGAATGAATAAACATCATTACAGAGCTCAGTGATCTGTAAAGGGATTACAAAACTAGTATAATAGATACTACAAGTAAGGGATAATGCACGACTGGACTCCGCGGAGTCCAGTTATTTCTGATAATGGACACCTCGGAGTGCATTATCGCGCTTATACCATGGTCCGGCAAACTGAAACTGTTCATTGGGGCCTGTTTGCTTATTTTTTTAAGTCCTGGGCAGGAGTTATTTCACTTTTTAATCAGGTTTACCTGAAACTAGTTCCAGCTCAATTGTTTACCGTTACTATGGAAACAGCTGCAGTGGAGTGATATAGAACGTGATTTAACTGTTTTTTTAACTGGTGTACATTATCACTTTTTAATGGACACCTTCCAGCCAATCAGAATCGAGTATTCACCCAGACCATGGTATAAGTATATGGTATATTACTATTGTTATAAATGACTAATTTACACTTTTTAATTGACTACATTTTACAACTTTAAAGAGACTATACTTAAAAATGTGAAACTTAAGTATTTCCCCCCCCCCCCCCCCCTACATGTTCCAGCATGTCCTAATGTGTAGAATGAGCCCAGACCTGTTCACCACAACTGCCTCTAAAATCCTGCTATGTCACTTAATATAGAAGCTGCAGTTACGCATAAGACCTGAGGTGGCAGTAGTGAGCATAAAATGACCAACTTGCATCTAGTCTCTTTAAAGGGACTAGATGCAAGTTGGTCATTTTATACTACACGTTTATACTACACATTAGGACATTGCTGGAACATGTAGGGGAGGAAAATACATAATCTGACCATTTTTAAACTCTGTATAGTCACTTTAAGTTTTCTAAACACACTGTTCTGATCGGCGGTTGCTGCAGTTGGTCCGGTCGAGGTTCAGCGACACTGCGAGGGTCATTTACTGAGCGCTTGCTTATGTGCAAAACCAGACGCACATGCAAAATGCAAACGTGGATCAGCTGCAAAGTCAATTACGCTGTTTGTTTTGTTGTCATGCAGCATTCTCTTTAGTTGACTTCACTTTATTTGTCTCCCTTGGCAACACTGGATCCTATTTCATCGAGATTAAGGGCGGGTGCACAGCTTGTGTCTCTGTAAGGGAATTTGTCTTCTTGATCCATCCTCCAACGCGACTGCCTGACCATGAGAGAACAACAGAAAGGCCCACATGTTCAGGGCGGAATCTTGAAAAACTCATTTTTATTTGTACTCTTTTTGCATTATATGACTTCCTCCCACAGTCCACGTATAACGTTATGTAACCCGTGAAAAGGCCCCTGTGCTCTGTCATGTTTGTAACCGGATCCGATGCCGCGTTCAGAGACACTATGGTGCCTTGAGGTGATGCGTGTACCCATTCAATCACTGTCGTCAGGCCCGCTTTATGTGCACTCGCTCACCCGGGTGAATAAACACGCACGTACACTATAGGATAAGGTTTGTGCGTTATTCCGCTCAGCCACAAAGTCAAACTCTGTGTCGAGGCCTCGTTGATGCCTGGTATGTCCAATTTGAAATGCTATTCGAAGGTTAAACAGACCAGATCAATGCAGTGTCTATAAATGTCTTTGGTTTTTGGCCTTGTGTCCGTTTGGCCTTGTCCAGTGTAAAGACCTGGATTCAGATTCCTGCGCTTAACGCCATCCAGGCTATTTATACATCGCATTTATTCCACATCACCGAAAGCTGGCGATGTTTCCAAGAGGAAAATAACAGGAGGAAAAAAGATACTGCTATAACTTTAACCTGACCTGAACTGTCGACTGACTGAATCTTTTCTTAACTTATCGCTAACAACTCAATTTATAGCAGATGAAACTCTTTTCTTAAAAACATGACCTTTCCGTCAAAGCCTTGAACTCAATTTCAAAACTTTGCTCTTCCTTTGTCAGACTGAGGAGAGACACTGCAGGTAAATAAAGCAAAATAAAACATAGACATCAATTTGAAACTTTGCTGTAAATTATTGATTAAAATAAATGTATTTCAAGTTTTGTCATTTTATGAATAAATACCGCCAAAACTGACAAAATCTAAATAATGGATAGAGCCAGGTTTAAATTAATGGTTTTATTGTTGAAATATGAGTTACAAAGGTTTTGTTTCGTTTTTATTATATCGTGTATGTTTAAAAAAAAAGTGTATAAGTAAAAAAAAATCAGTAAATAATAAATACAAAAAAAAACAAATTTTGCCTTGTTTTTTAGTTTGAAGCTCAATTAATCAGACTAGGAATTATATGAACAAATCCCTCTGAGGGCAAGACTGGAAGGTTGAGAGCAGAAGTGGGCAAACTATGGCCAGGGGGCCATTTTTTTTAAATTGTTTTATTCCTATATACCGTTGAACTTATGTGCAGCACTTTGGAAAAGCTTGTTTATAAAATGTGCTATATAGTGGATTAGATTGAAATGCGGCCCACAAACATGACCAGGACACTAAGATATGAGCTAAAAAGAGTGAACAATACAATTGTTTACATTGACAAAGAAGGATGATGGGATCTATCTTCTTATTAGGGCTGAACGATATGGACAAAATTTCATATCTCGATATTCATGCCAGATATCTCGATATCGATACGATATAACTATGGGTTAGGTGAAAACTAAGCATTTTTCAGAAAAATAAAATCATGATACAAAAGACTGCAGTTTTATTGATAAAAATCAATAATAATAACGATATATTTTCTTTTGCAATATTCATATCTTGAATGTTCATATCTCGATATCGATACGATAACGATATATCTTTCAGCCCTACTTCTTATACACCTACACGTCAGTAAATATAATCCCGCTGTTGTTCTATGTCAACTGTTGTCGTCTTACCATATTGCACTTTTTTTAAATCTTATTTCTTTTAATATTCTTTATGCATGCCCCTATAGCCTTATAATTAAAAGTGTTATAGCTTATTTTGATCTAACTTGTGTGTTATGTGTTTTATGTTGCACGCCTGCACCATGAAAAAATCCTAGTTTGTGAACCTGCTCTCAAACAATGGCAATAAAAAAACTATTCTGATTGTGATGGCTTTTACGGCTCTTTACTGGGAGCCGAGTCTTTGGGATCTATTCATTTCAAAGAGCCGTTCAAAAGACTGGTTCTTTTTAATATAACATTTTAATATCGCCAGCCAGATAACACAATATCTAAGACACGATCGATTAAAGGCACTTAAAAAAATGTATGTTAATGTTATTTACGCTTTGAAAAATGTGTTTGTGAATAAAATCTTGCGCCGCAACTGATAAAAAGGCTGCAACTCTCTGCAACTCTATCATGTTTAGTGCATTTAGCTTTCACTTCACTTTTCACTTCCTCGTCACCATTGCATCATGGGGTTCCCCAAGGCTCAGTTTTAGGTCCACCCTTGTTTGTAACTTGCATTCTTCCCCTCGGCAAACTCCTCCTGCTCACAGTCAAGGCACTCCATACCTGTCTGACCTGCTTCACCCTTACACTCCGTCCCGTTCCCTCCGCTCATCGTCTGCTGGTCTCCTCTCCATCCCCACAGTACGAGTGGTCACTATGGAGGCCAGAGCATTCAGCTACTCTGCCCCAAAGCTCTGGAACACTTTACCACAGCCCCTCCGTCAACTGGACTCTTTACTTACTTTTAAATCCCAACTCAAGACCTACCTTTTCAAATCTGCTCATGCAATGTGATTTTATTACTGATTTTACATTTTGTATTTTTGTGTTCTTAATTGTGAGGTGTCCTTGGGTGACATGAAAGGCGCCATTAAAAAAAACTAAATATTTAGTTCAAAAAGCTTCCACTTGTGTCGCCTGCTCTGTTTTTGGGCTTATTCTCGTGGTCGTTCAGGGGCGTTCTGGGTCAAATTGACAGGAAATAAGATCCGGCGCTTTTCAAAATTGAGATCCGTTTGAACCGTTCACCTTAAAGAGCCGTTCAAAAGAGCCGGTCAATCATGAACATCGCATCACTACCATTGGTTGTTTTCAGGTTCTAGAATGTGACGATGTCGCAGTACCCAGTGAGGGGCAGGAGCCAGTTTTCCTACTAACTCCATTACACTTTTACTAGTCGTATCTAAAAAAATATCATTAATATCAGTCTCTGGGTTGATGATCTCTCTGTAAAAGACCAAAGATTTCCTCAAAAACAAAATGATTGTACCTCTAATATTATAGGCCTTGAACACTGTGATGTCACCTGAAACCCAGCAATAGATACAGACGGCATCTCTGGAATCGCCCATATATGGTCATGTTTGAAAACAATTTGGAGAAAAATCTAAACGTTCTCTAATTCAAAAACGACTTTAACAAATGCAGAATTATTGATATAGTTTTCTATCCAATAAAGATGGGATAAGCAAAGTGATTCAACAGCCCATAAATAACGGAGAATGCTAACATGATGCTTCATGTTAGCGTCGTGCTAATGCTACGACTGCCGTTTTTCCTCTTACTACTGAACAATCTGCTGTGAATAAACATCTATATGGACCCGATTTAGACTTGACTTTATTTGTATGTGATAAATAAGGTTAATGTTCCATCAGAAAATTGCTAAAAAGAGTGAAAAATTGTGTTTCCCAAAAGATTCTGTTTTCCCCCTCGGCGAGGCCACGCCCCCTTCTATGACGCGATGCCGTCTGTATCTGTTAACTGCATTACACTTTCACAAGTCATATTGAGAAAGAAAATGTTTGAATTACAGAAATGATCATTAATATCATTGACTGGGTCCATGATCTTCCTGTCCAAAAACCTCCTCAAAATCAAAATAATTTACCAGCCCCCCACCTGTATAAATATTATAGGCCTTTAGAACGCCGTGATGTCACCTGAAACCCAGCAATTCTGTTGCTTTTTCAAAATATATATTAAAATGCATATGACACATTAGACAGAATGTTTGCTAAAACATAGTTAACACAATTATATTTAAGATTTTGTTGGAAAAAAGAGGGTTCTTTAGTTTGACATGTTTATAGTTTCACTTCCTGTTTGGTCATTGACAGGAAGTGACATTGATTGAGGCAACAAGTTCAAACTGTTTCCGTGCCAACCATGTTATGTGAATGGGAAATGAGCAATGGGCGAGGAAAGCCCTTCCTCTATCCTCATGGCAGGGAGCTGACATTGCTGTAGTACCACCCCCTGGTGGCCAGGGGCAACTCCAAAAGACACTTTTTGGAGTGTCTGGAGACTAATGGGACTTCAGACCTCCCTAGAACGGCTAAAAATCGCTATGACTCATGTGACAACGCTGAGCTGGGTGACACATTTTTAACCACGCTGGTTTTTGTACGTCGGCACTAAACAGTGGAAGCCTTTTCAGTTCATTGACACTCCAGCTCTGGAGCTTTGTGGAGGCTCCACCCACTTCCTGCCTTTTGCCTTTTTAAGGAACAGGCTGCGTAGGAGGAGACAGAGCAGCCATGTGCAAAGAATGGGGCAGAATTGAACACCGGCTATCTCTTATATATTATACGAGTCAAACTGCTATCTCTATGTCTGCCACTTCCTGTTAGCAGCTTAAAATTTCAACTAAAAATAACATTTACATTATTGTGCTGCTTCACTGAAATAAATGATAATTAAAGCCGCAAGCGGCATCGAACGGCCCTCACGGGCCGTGCCTCCTTTAGCGCCTACATTGCCGCGCCATGACCCTACCGAGGGCGCTAATGTGGCCACACTACATTTTATTGCCCTGATGTGCCATAAATCTTTGTCAGTAAACAAGCAAACTACATTTTTAGCCTCTCCATGTGAATAATGGCTGGAACCTGCAGAGGGCGCTAGCGCGCCCCAAATATTTTTTATTTCACAAGCAGCATCGGATGGCCCTGACGGGCCGTACTTCCATGACCACTGTCCACAAGCTCCTTACAGAGGGCGCTAACGTGCTGTAAGTGTGTATAATGTGAGATTTATGTGTCAGTCCCATTAGGATAACATGGGGGGCCTCGGTCGTCTCCATGGCAACACCGTACAAAATACGGTATGGTTCCCATTGGCTTTTTTGACCGGGATGCCATCAACTATTTTGTGCCGAATTTTATCCATTTCCGAGAAACTAATTTTTTCCGATAATGCATTTTTTGTTCTCAGCCTAGAGGGGGCGCTGTCACGCCCAATGTCATTTTTTCACATTTGTTGTGTCCGGGGGTGAAAGGTCAATAAAATGTATATTTCCGATTTTTAATCGGAGTTTGTTTGTGCGAATGGGAGCAATTTGTAGTTTACGATAAGTCGCAAAATTCTTCGTAAAGATTGCGGCTTCGCCGCACACAAACCGTAAAACTTTGCCAAAAAATGTGGATAACTTTTGATGTCCCACATCTCGAGATGAGCTGGAGCGATTTGGGGCTCATTTGGTCAAACGCCCTAGGAGGAGTTCGTTAAAATGCGACGTCAGCGAAAACGCTGACTCAGCATTTTCCCACCTTCCTATAAAAATGGCGGACTTCCGGTTTGTCAGGGGGCGTGGCCACAATAATATTTTTGTTTGTCGTCACATGACGAATGTCTGTACCGAATCCCGTTGCTCTACGGCAAAGTTGACGTTGGCCCCTCCTCCATAGACGCAATGTATTTTCACTTTTGTAGGTGGCGCTGTCGCGCCATTTTTTATTTCCCCAATACGAAACACAAATTTAAATTAATTTTTCACCGGACCTGAATTTTGGGTAAAGTTTGGTGAGTTTTCGACTATGTTCAGGGGGTCAAATTGCTGCTCAAAGAGCAGAAGAAAGAAAGAAGAAAGAAAGAAAGAAAGAATATAATAATAATATTTCTTGCAAAAACAATATAGTCGCTTTCGCGACGACAACATATTATACATTTTTGGAAAGCTCTCAACCACCCCCACGCAGCCGTGTGGGTCCGAGGTTCCTTATGTCAGTTGGCCATATACCCCCATTCATTTTCATGCAATTATAAGTATACAGGGCCCACACCAGAGGCAGTCACTGTTTTACACGGTGAGTTTACGGTTGACATGGGGACAGCGCTTGGCGCTGTTTTCGTGCGCTCCGCGCACCTAGGTACAGTGCGCTACACGCACTGCGTTGCGATTACAATAGGCCCTTGCGACGGCAGGCCGCTCGGGCCTAATTATTACTTAAAACAGTTGTTACACCCTCTAAATAAGTCATATTTACAAAAGCATTTAAACCTGACATATGCTTAAGTGGTTATTTGAGAATTGTACACAACAAACTGCTTCCTGGTAAATTAAAAAATCCAGTGTGGCCCTTGGATTAAAAAAAAAGTTTGCCCAGAGATAGATGACTTAGAGAGTGGGAGCTAAAATGTAGATGAGGAGAGCACAAAGAAAAACCCCAATTTGAGAAAACGTCCTTAAGTTTTCAAACGTCTGCCCATGCACCTCTATATTTGTCCCGTCTTTAGCCACGGCTGTGTCCCTGAAAGGAAATGACCATATTTGGATAATCTCAGTTTGAGTCAGGTGGAGCTTTATTTACTCACTCTTGTTACAGGCGACAATCACAATTTGCAAGAAAAAAGTAATTATCCAGGGACAAGGACACAGTAACAATCAACTGCCAACCTCGATCTAACCACTGGGTAAAAATATACACAAATGCTTCAAGATCATGTAATACATTCAGTTTGTTACGGCATCGCCAGTGAAAAATAAAGCGGTTGTGAGTGAAGTTTCATCATATAAGGAAGGGTAACGTGTTCCTAAATCATGTACACTTTCCCGCGCGTCAGTCCACAGACAGTGGGTCGGATTCGTAATGCGACTGAGGTTAATTGCGTTCACGTTTAAGAGGCGGCCTGCGTGACATTCACTTAAATCCATAATCCGAATGGCCTCTCCTAATAAACTCATCAAGGTAAGTGCACAATTAGTCCTACCAGCAATCAAGAAATACAAAATTAACATGAAATAGTACTGTCAAATGATAAGTCCTCGGGAAGTGGGATTTGCAGGGTCAGTCTACTGTGCGTGTAACTAAAAATAAGTGAAATGTTCTTGACGTAAGAATGGTTAACCTTGATCTGAGTTGGCAAGTGAAGTAACCTGCCAATGGAACAAGTCTTTGCGCTCTTAAAATGAGAGAAAACCCATCTTTCTGCACGAAAAAAAAGGGTCACTTTTAACCTCTTGTTGAAGTTCAATTGAAACCTCATTTTATGTGAAATTAGTAGGGCTGGGTGCCGTTTGAATAAGTCTGTTAATACAGTCATTGGCTTGTTGCATGTTGTGGCTACGCTAGTTCCTCTGACCTGAAGTTGTGAGTGCTAGCACTTCCTGTCCATAGCAATTTCCATTAACATCTTATCCCCCACCTGAACCAAGCACGTTTACTCCAGTCGAGAAGATTTTCATTTGTGTAAAGCCGAACTGGAGAAAATGTGCTTGGTTAAGGCGGGGTTTAAGAGGTTAAGATTAGCTTATAACCCGCTCGCATAAGCTTATTTTTTCATGATTCTGTAGTGGACAGTGAGTTCCTGGTAGATGACTTACAACTTCCTGTAGGATGTAAATATTTCAGTGGAGGAGATGCCTGTGTTTATCAAGACTGTGAAAGAGTTTGTCTTGAAGCTAAAGGCTAAGATTCATTTAATGCGTTATAAAAATAGAAATAGTGCCGCAAATGTTTACCAATCTGCATCAACTCTTGCCTATAGTTTTAATGTTATATAGTTATTCATTATTTTTTATAGTTTTTATTGCATGTTAGCCTTTAGCTTCAAGACAAACTATCTGACCTTTATAAACACAGGCGTCTCCTCCACTGAACTATTTACATCCTACATCAAGTTTCTAACACGCAGTAAGTGATCCTCTACCAGGAACTCACTGTCCACCTTTTTTCGAGCGGGTCTGAGCGAATCTCCATAGGAAATGATTACGGACAGGAAGTGCTGGTGCTCACAACTTAAGGTCAGGGGCACTAGCATAGCCATATAATGCAACAAGCCAATTGGTTCATTGGTTGATGTCACCTGTGGTGCCATTCGCTATCAGTCGAGAATGTGGAGGCACTGGTGTAGCTGTCTTTTTAAAGGGACTGTGTAATGTTTTGTATTTTGGTGTTGTTTATGATGTCACTCTGTCTCTTTGGACCTTGAGTCCGTAATAAAGTTGAATTGAATTGAATAACAAGTGAATTTCTCCATTGTGAGATCAATAAAGAGTTATCTGATCTTCAGGGAAGTGCGGTTTGTTGCTGGTGAGGCACATGCTATTGACTCCAGTATAAAGTACAGCGGTCCCTCACTATAACGCGGTTCACCTTTCGCTGCCTCGCTCTTTCGCAGATTTATTTTTAGCACAATTGTGTATGCTTTTTTACAGCATATGAACGCCATATGCGCATTGTGTTCTGCGTCCTGATTGGCTAGTCGCAGAGTGAGCCTGTCCCGTCAACACATCAGCGCACACACTACACAGCTCAGAGTCACAGCAGCACAGGCCGGGCATGAGCGGGTCCGAGTCCGCATTTACTTTCTCTGAACTTTTCCGTGAAAATAAACACCGCTAGCATGTGGCGCTCGCCTGAGCTAAAACACTCGCCTTCTAAAGCCTGAAACTACAACGATAAATCTTTGGTCGTAGCTACGATTGTCTCTCAGTTTGAACAATCGTACAGCGGAGACGAGAGCAGCTCACGATGTTTCCATCCCCACGTCTGTAGTGTGACAGTGACACAAGGGAGAACCCGTGTGAACTAGTGACAAAAGTGTATAAAGTGTGTGGTGCCTTAAAACATATATAATAATTGTACAAAATAAAGCTGACTGATTCGCGGATTTCGTTTATTGTGGGTTATTTTTAGAACATAACCCCCGCGATAAACGAGGGACCACTGTAAACAAAACTGCAGGAAAAATGCAACTTGCTGTCTCTGGTATCCTCTTACTTTGAAATAGCATTCAATAGCAACACATTTAAACATAAAATACATTCTCACAATACTGCAAATAAAAATTAAAAGACAGTCATTCTGGTCCCTTTGCAGAAAAACAGCCCCAAAGCCTGATGTTTCCACCCCCATGCTTCACAGTAGGTATGGTGTTCTTTCTTTCTCCTCCAAACACGACCAGTTGAGTTTTAACCAAAAAGTTCCATTTTGGTTTGATCTGACCATATGACATTCTCCCAGTCCTCTTCCGGATCATCCAGATGCTCTCTAGCAAACTTCAGACGGGCCCGGACATGTCCTGGCTTAAGCAGGGGGACACGTCTGGCACTGCAGGAATTGAGTCCCTGGCGGCGTAGTGTGTTACTGACGGTAGCCTTTGTTACTTTGGTCCCAGCTCTCTGCAGGTCATTCACTAGGTCCCCCGTGTGGTTCTGGGATGTTTGCTCACCGTTCTTGTGATCATTTTGACCCCACGGGGTGAGATCTTGCGTGGAGCCCCAGATCGAGGGAGATTATCAGTGGTCTTGTATGTCTTCCATTTTCTAATAATTGCTCCCACAGTTGATTTCTTCACACCAAGCTGCTTACCGATTGTAGATTCAGTCCTCCAGCCTGGTGCAGGTCTACAGTTTTGTTTCTGGTGTCTTTGGACAGCTCTTTGGTCTTGACCATAGTGGAGTTTGGAGTGTGACTGTTTGAGGTTGTGGACAAGTGTCTTTTATACTGATAACAAGTTCAAACAGGGGCCATTAATACAGGTAACGAGTGGAGGACAGAGGAGCCTCTTAAAGAAGAAGTTAGAGGTTACAGAAATCTTGCTTGTTTGTTATTGACCAAATACTTATTTTTCCACCATAATTTGCAAATAAATTCATTAAAAATCAGACAATGTGATTTTCTGGATTTTTTTTCCTCATTTTGTCTCTCATAGTTGAGGTTTACCTATGATGAAAATTACAGGCCTCTCTCATCTTTTTAAGTGGGAGAACTTGCACAATTGTTGGCTGACTAAATACTTTTTTTCCTCACTATATGTGGTAGGACTCAATGACCGAGCAGAGGTGAGAGCAACTGCGATCTGTCAGAGCCCTGCCAAATACTGCAGGACACTGTGGGGAGTGGGATCATGGAGCGGCGCAACATCACATTCCCATAGCGCTGCGATATCACAAAGCAATACGAGTGAGGGAAAGCAAACCAGATCTAAAGACAGTCAAGTGTTAGAAACAGACAATGAACTTCTGTTTGTGACGTCCCTGTACTATTAACACATTGTTATTTTAAAGTCAGAGTGCCTCGGATCACCTCCTTCTTTTAATGCAGACAATGATAAGAAGCCGCCATGATAAGAAGCGTCCGAATAGTGCTGTCCGTGAGGAAGGAGGCAGGGAAAGGTGCCTCGATGCAAACTATCATAGCCACTTTAGCATAGGGACCCCTGGTGGTACTTCAACCCATTAAGCCACTGCGCCGCCAAAACCCCATCCCATTGAATGTTTGACCAGAGCATGTTTCATTTCTGTGATGAAGCTGGACTGTATCTGTTGAAGGTAAATCTGAAACATCATCATCGTCTGTTTTCTGTGTGGCTTCATATCGTTATTGTGGTTCATGTTTGAGTCATTAAAGTCAGTGGATTGTGCAAATGCAGCTGAAGCTCTAGTTCCTAACTGTACAGGGATCTAACAGTTGACCTTATCGCGTGACAAGGTTTAGGAGCTTGGATCAGGACATAGGAGCTACGTATTTGAGGAATTCAGACACAACCGTAAAAGACGCCTATTCCCTGCCCTGAGTCGACCTGTGGAGATGTGCAGAAGCAGGGCAAAAAGCACCAAGCTTTAAATGTCACTATTACGCTGCCCACACTGTTAAAGGGGGGGTATTATGTAAAATCGACTTTTTCAAGCTTTATATCATGTTATTATGTCATTCCCTCATTAAACACATGCCTGGAGTGTTGCCTTGGCTCATTCACATATTTTTGAGTAATCAGTAAAAACTTAGACGGCAGCCATTTTAGGTGTAGCTATGCCTCAGTCCTCCTAGGAACGCCCCCACCTCCTGGAGACGCCTCTGGACCTTTCGTCACCAGCCAAGCCACCAACCACTGCTCCTCAGCTCAGCAGAGCCCCCTCCCCGCACAGTAGTGTTGTTTAGATGCCACAGCAGTGTGCTGAAGGGGGCGTGTCGGAAAGCTTCTTAAAGAGACAGAGGCCTATTTCAAGACGTTCAGTACAGCCATTTTGAGAGAGCAATTTTATTCAAGGCAGTTATTTTAATTTACTGCATATACAGACCAACAGAAGGTTACGTCATCATTGTAGTATGCTATAGACTGGTGCTATGTGATTGAAAAAAGCATAATACCCCCTGTTTAAACTATGCATCACAGTAACACCTGACTTTGTTATACAAATGTGTCCAGCCGTGGAATCCAGGGACACAACTCCGTTTTGGGGCATTTTGAGAGAGACATAGCTTGAGAAAGTGTTGTCTCCAAGCTTTCCAATGATGTGTAACACATGGAAATCTGATCATATTTGGAGAAGTTGTGGCAAATTGAAGTTAACAACTCCAAAAAGCCCAAAGGGCACAAAAAGGCATCTGAAGTTTGGGGCTGTTCTCACCTCTTTCTGCAGCTCGAGTGACAATAGGGCTCATTTACATCTCATTTAGATAAGCCATACTCGCTCCCCCCGTAAAGCTGAGAAGCACAGGGGGAGAAAAGGCAAAAAGCAGGTAATATATAAATAAATATCTCTTCCCATAGAGCCTACCTCTACAGCAACTAGCAACACAATGACAACTAGCAACATTAACCCAACACACACACATTTGACCAGAGGGAAAGAAGAACGCACACACGGTCATTAGTGCCATGGACAATGACTACATTATATTATCCTTAACCTGCACACACAGAACCCACTGAACACACAACGTTAGCTTACAGCACAACAATGGCCTCATCAAAAAGCAAATAGACACGATGGCACAGCGGCCACAAGAGAAAAAAATAAACTTTCACTCACCCGTCTGAAGGAAGCTTTGCGTGCCTCTGCTCAGCAAACTCGTTCACTATTGTGGTAAATCCATTTTCGTCGCTCAGTTCTTTTCAAGGGTGCATACCTATGTTCCCCGGGTCCTATGTTCCCCGGGTCCTATGTTCCCCGGGTGCAATTTTTTTTAATCCGTAGGTGAGTTGGTACTTCAACCAATCACAAGTCATGAGAGTGAAATGTCATACATACAGTATATCAAGCAGCTTAACCCTGACCCTGCCCTAGCCACTAACCTTAAGGATAGTGGGCTGGTGCCTAATCTTAATCAATAGAAGTGGGGGAACATAGGTACCGGGGAACATAGGGCTGACCCCCTTTTCATTGTAGAGTTTGGCAAATCCGCGCTACATCCTTCTGTCTTAAAACACGCTCTGAAGGCGAGTTGTCTCGGGAAAGGTAATGGTCAGCAGGGAGCTGTGCATGCTTACAGGGCATCATCAGTCACACTGGAAAAGTTAGGCTGGAAAAGTTCACTGGTTTCACGCAGAAATACAAACCTCTGCAGTAGTATCCCAGGGTTAGCAGCAGGGCAGCGGCCTCTAACAGTAACACATGGGGAAGCGTTGCATAGTCATGAAGCCACACAGACACATGACACGCTCCCACGGCGTGCGCTATTTCTCTGATAAAACAAGACTTTTTCAACCTGAAAACTGATCGACAATAGGCGTATGTATTTTTGCGTGGCATTTGTTTGCTAAAGCATGTGTCAACAACGCAAACCAAAGCAGCGGTGCCTCCTCCTCCCCAGTATGTAGACAAAGTCACACCCCTACTGCGCTCTCCGAAATCTCCCAAATCAAGGCGGTTTGAACCTAAAAGTTTACGCTTTTAAATATACCAATACTGCTAGATTAAACATGGAGAGGCTTCTGCGTGACTTCAACTGAACGATTCTGCAAAAAAAGCGAAAATCAGCCATTTTCAAAAAATTAGCTTGTTTCTTTTGCGAGAAAGTGAGTCTGCCGACTTGTGTCCCTGGAAACCACAGCGGGTCACATACGTGGGTCACATACGCGGGTCACGTACGCGGGTCACGTACGCGGGTCACATACGCGGGTCACGTACGCGGGTCACATACGCGGGTCACATACGCGGGTCACATACGCGCATATACCAAAGTTCACCCATTCAAGAATAAAGACAAACGTTTTATGTTTGAGCCGCATCCTTTGATAAACTCCTCGCTGGCTCTCGTTGTGTGATTGATTGACAGCGGCTTCATCCAATGAGATGCGTTAACGTCACCCTCGGCGCTAGCGGACCCTGGGGACATTTAAACCCAGGCTTCTGATTGGCTGCAGGGTTGCCATATTCGCCTAATGTTTTACATGGAGCACAGTCTGCAGACGGGAATCTGAGGCTACAGCAGACACAGCTCTGCTGCTCGGAAACAACGGGCAAAAGAATCTGACGGGATGACAATATGTTATAATAAAACATAGAGAAAATAATATGTTGAGCTATTTTAAATAATATTAGGATTTATAATAAAAATTAATTTGGGTTATAGCATGGTCTGGGTGAATACTCGTTTCTGATTGGCTGGAGGGTGTAGGTTAAGTAGGGATAATGCCCGACTAACCGTCCAACGCTTAACGTTACATTACGTGGTACAAAGTATCATTTCAGAAGGCCAGTGCACTCCTTACCGCTTCTGTGTGTCCAGAGGATGATGCAATATTTTGTTTCAAAGAATTAAAGTCCACAGGATATAGCGTTGAGCCAGCGCAATAATTTAGAGCCGTCATCAGGCAATTTGACCGGAACGTCTTTACAGGTGCAGAGTATTCACCCAGACTAGGGCTGAAAGATATATCGTTATCGTATCGATATCGAGATATGAACATTCAAAAATATTAAAATCGAAAAAGCAAGATATAAACGATATAGATTTTCATCAATAAAACTGCAGTCTTTTGTATTATGATTTTATTTTTCTGAAAAATGCTTGGTTTTCACCTAACCCATAGTTATATCGTATTGTATCGATATCGAGATATCTGGCATGAATATCGAGATATGAAATGTTGTCCATATCGTTCAGCCCTCACCCAGACATCATCTCACTTCCCTTCATGTCGCTCTGGCCACGTTGCTTGGCACCGGAGATATTAAATAGCTCAGCTGCGCGATTTTAACTCTAAAACACATTAAAGTATTAATAATTGATTTAATATTTCTTTCTTGCGTAAGTGACCGTGGTATAAGCGGGATAATGCCCTTCGAGGTGTCAATTATCAGAAATAAATGGATGATGTTGAGGACTTCGCGTCGGACGGTTTCTTCCGCAAAGTCCATTATGCTTTACTTATTGTACAGTTGTTTAAGCCAGCAGAGAAGACATGCCACTGATAAAAGCATTGCTGAAAGCAAAATGATAAGACCATTTCCTGTAATAATCATAATAATAATAATAATAATAATGCATTGGTTTTATATAGCGCTTTTCTGGACACTCAAAGATGCTTTACATTGCACTATTCATTCACTCCATACTTGGTGGTAGTAAGTTATTATTGTAGCCACAGCTGCCCTGGGGTAGACTGACAGAAGCGAGGCAACCAGTCTGCGCCATCGGTCCCTCTGACCACCTCCAACCACTCAATCACTCACTACATTCACTAGACTTCCTGTTGTTACTAAACGGTCTCCCATCCAAGTACCGACCAGGCCCTTCCCTGCTTAGCTTCCAAGGTCTGACAGGATTGGGCCGAGCAAAGGCGGTATGGCCACAATGTAGTTTGCAATGTGGTCCGCTCAGACTGTCCCGACAGTAAGAGGTCATTGTTAACTCCCTCACCTCGCTATGATTTAATTCAAGTGAGAGTCAGAACTCTCTGTGAGGAGTTTCCATCGTCCTCCTGTGTTTTTTAGTAGTAGCAGATCATTGATTGTCCTCGTGAGGCATCTCATTTGCTGTGAGAAACACAAAGACAACATTCTCCACTGCTGCTGCTGTAGTCGACATCATTTTAGACGAGTCTAGTCTGTTAAAGCTCTAGTCACTAGTCCTCGGCTGCTTCCTTACGCTCAGCACGTGGATTTGGAGTGGAACCCAGGTAAATGTTCTAGTAATACGGTGGTTTCCTAAGTGGGGGACACTGAAGTGAGGGTCACAAGAATACAGTGTCTAAACTAATTAAACCAGATTTGAAATGTTTTGCTCCTTAAATTATTATAAATGCTTATTACATTTTACAGAAGGGGGTCCCGAGGTGTTGGCTGAGTGATTTTGGGGGTCGCTGCCTGAAAAGTTTGGGAACCCCTGTACTAATGAATTATTTTAATTCCCTCTGCACCCTGTTTGCTTGTTATGTATTAGGGGTGGGAACCTCTGGGTCTTCACGATTCAATACAATCCGCGATACATGGCTTAACGATAACGCTAATCTCACGATACGCCGATACTGCGATAGATATATTGCACACAAATAACGTGCTTTTTTTCTTTTTTTTACCTGTTTCTGTGTGAATAAATGATCCCTGACATACACAGTGAATATGGGTCTATAGATCTGTCAGAGGCATCACTTCATTTACATTTAAATAAACTAGAAACCACAATCCTATTTCAAAAGGAATACATCAATCCCAAACTAGTCTTATTTATAATTATACAAAGTATAATTAAAAGTCATTTATTTGTGTGTGTGTTTGGTCCAAGTGCTGAAAGGGGGGTATTATGTATAATCGACTTTTTCAAGCTTTATATCATGTTATTATGTCATTCCCTCATTAAACACATGCCTGGAGTGTTGCCTTGGCTCATTCACATATTTTTGAGTAATCAGTAAAAACTTAGACGGCAGCCATTTTAAGTGTAGCTATGCCTCAGTCCTCCTAGGAACGCCCCCACCTCCTGGAGACGCCTCTGGACCTTTCGTCACCAGCCAAGCCACCAACCACTGCTCCTCAGCTCAGCAGAGCCCCTCCCCGCACAGTAGTGTTGTTTAGATGCCACAGCAGTGTGCTGAAGGGGGCGTGTCGGAAAGCTTCTTAAAGAGACAGAGGCCTATTTCAAGACGTTCAGTACAGCCATTTTGAGAGAGCAATTTTATTCAAGGCAGTTATTTTAATTTACTGCATATACAGACCAACAGAAGGTTACATCATCATTGTAGTATGCTATAGACTGGTGCTATGTGATTGAAAAAAGCATAATACCCCTCTTTAAAATTGTAGTGCTGCCCTCTGCTGGCCTCTATTGACTGTGAAAACAGTGGAGCACTGCTGCCTCATTAATATGCATGACGTCGCTCATTAATATGCATGACGTCATATAAAGTATCGATATTATTATTATTTATAAAATAAAAATCGTATCGTCCCGCAAAATATCGCGATATATCGGAAAATCGATATATTGTCACAATCCTATGATATATCCCTAATCACTTTCAGGAAAACATTGTGAATAAGAATCTATTATTAATGTTTTTGAAATAAATAGATTTGTTAAAACAGTAAGTAACCGCACGATTACGCAGCAGAACTGTCAGTGTATTGTGTTTTTCTGTGTTTACGCTGCGCCATTGTTGGAGCTCGGCCCCCTGGGTGTATTCACGGCGTCTGCTTGTGATGCGGCGTTAAGTTACCGGCGTGTTCGCTGACAGGGAGACAGGGAAAGCGATCGTTCTGCTGTCTGGACCTCATGAATAAGACAGCACAGCGCGGTTTCGCAGTGGCAGCGTCAGGTGTAGAGTTGTGCCCGGCAGGTGAAAGTACGACGAGTCTGATACCGCCGTGAAATATTCACAAAGAACACACTGAGGACAGAGGATTAAGTGGGTCAAGGGAGGAGAAACAAAGGCAGAAATAATTGGAACGGTCATGCTTTTTACTGGCAAAATGTAGCTGTGGGTAAAAGGGTCGCGTTCTCTTGACATCAAAACATTCTGAAGAGCCCATGGTTTAACTCTGAGGGGCACACAGCTCTCTTTGATGGCGGCTCAAAAGGCAGGTGTTTGGACCTGCTGGCCAGTAGCTCTGTATTTTATCTCTGTAGTTTTTAGACCTAAATTATGGCATCAAATTTAGGGTCTGCTTTAAAGTAAACATAAAAGAGGTATTGTAGGTTGTAAGCATTGTATTTACTATTATTATTTATTTATTTATTTTTCTATTTGAGTAGAAAACATTCTGCTCACAAGGAGTGGGCTGAAGCAAGAAGCTTACGAGCGCCTGCCCCCAAACTCAATGCAATAAAAAATAATAATAATAATTCACAATAGTACAAAAGACATAGTACAAAAGGAACAAAACAACAACAAAGAAATGGATTATATACACTTGCAGCATCCGATCATGGTCGAAATGTCCATTTTCAAGATGGCATTTACATTAAGGAAGACAGATAATCCTTTCCTTACCATCGTTGGTATTGTTCATTCTCCTTACATTTTTGTTACAGACCTTTGAACATCACCATTTATTTTTTTATTTGCTGATTAAGTCCCTGAAGTTCTGTCTAATGCAAAACTTGCATAACTTCCTTCTCCACCTGTCGGTCTGTGACGAGCTGAAGTGCAATGAGGCCTCAGTGTCTTTACTGGAAATAAAGAACACATTCTGTTTAACATCATGTTACTGTCACTCATGGTGTCTGATTGTCTAACCTGAAGTTTTACTCTGAAGAGAATCAACTCACAGTTACTCTGTGAAGAGTAGGACCATATACAATCTGAACAGAGTCAAATTTACTCTAGAACATTTACTGTGCAGAAATGGATCGTCATGTTTACATACTGTATATTCCTTTTTTTGCACAAATGACTTAACTATATTGTGTCTACCTTGTACTTTCTGTGCCATTGCCTGAAATAAATGGAAAAAATGAAAAAATTATAATACTTCGCTGAAACTCATGTACTGCATACATTCCCCAAAAAGAATTAATACTAATTACGAATGATAAGCTACATAAAGAAACCGTAATCAGTCGCATGCACGACCCCCACAGCATGCACGCATACACACAACGTGCCCGTTTATGAATTAACATTATCCTATTGTAATTACATTATAATTATAAAGAGAAAACTGCAAATATAACTCTAAAATCATGAAAAAAAAAACCTGCTTCTTTTCATGCCTCACTTCACAAGTTACATTTATGATTCACAAGCTACGGTTACGATACATTTATTTCTGACCCTTTTTTAATGGGGGCGGGCTCAACTCTCATTGGCTGGAGTGACAGGATGTTACATCATCACTCTAAGCTACAGACTCTCGGACAAAAAGGCAGTATTCCAAGCCGTTCTCTTCATTCATGTGAAATCCATGTGTAATAAAACGTATCCGACTCATATTTGTCCATAAATATTCCACTGTCTTTTGAGTTTGGTTGGTCTTTATCACAGAAATACATTATTCCCAGATTCTAGTGAACTTCTAGTAGACGCAGTGCACTCCTTCTGCTGGCGTTCGGACACCGGGCTGAACCTACTTTCTGCCTTTGTAACTAACGCCGTTGTTTCAGCTGCTCCTGATCCTTTTGTGATGATAGTTGAACTTCACATAAAACGTCTGTAAAAGTGCCTAACATGTCGATCTGTCTCATAAAATAAATGTTTGTGAGAATAAATTAATTCTGATTGAAAAAATAAATAGTTTAATTGCAGCTTAGTGATGACGTAACCTGTCACTCCAGCCAATGGGCATTGAACACCCCCCGCCCATTAAAAAATGTATCGTAACAGTAACTTGTGAAGTGAAGTGACTCCATAATGTCTCACTATAGACTTCAGGGGAAGACAACATGAGCAGAAAGCCGGGGCGTCATTCACAGCGAAGAGGGTCAAACTGTTGAGCATGATTAAGACTTCCGTGTTTGACGACAAACTGAAATTTGATGCAAACACAGATGTTATCGCTAAGAAAGGACAGCAGAGTCAGTTCTGCTGCGCAAACTTCACTTGGCCTCGGTGAAAGGGTGAAAGGAGTTTGCTAAAGCTCCTATAGAAAGTCTTCTCACGTTCTCGGTCATCTGTTGGTTTGGTCGTCTATGTGAGAGAGAAAAACGACCTGAAAAGGCTTTGTTAATGTGTGTTACAGACAGAGGTCAAAGGAAAACTGCTCCGATCATAGACCTTCATCAGAGGCACATCTTCATATTACAGTTTAACGCCCTCAGGTCGGCGTTATTAACATTTTCAACATCATGTATCCTATCCATGAGTCGATTTTTAATTCAAATGAAGGCTTTCCATTTGGTCTCTTTGGGATAATGCAAAGTCTGTGTTCTGTTGTGTATGTTTGTCACGGTCACTGCAAAGAGTTTTCCGTCATGGAAAACTGACATGAAGTTTAGCATCTTTGCTGTCAACGCATTTTAAGTTGTTTCTCCTATGGTGTCCGAAAGTGGTGACGTTATTGAAGAATATACTTGATACTAATCTCTCACAGACAACAATCAGGCCACACTTTTAGAAATATCTTTCAAAACACAACATTTCCCATAGAGTTGCATGGCCTTATTTCAATATTTGGCCCTGAATGAATTGAAAAAGCAGTTACATTGAAGTTAAAGTGACCTACATATAATGTGCAAAAGAAAAACATTCAGGAGCTAAATAGCGAGTGCGAGCTGGAAAACAGCAGAGATAATGATGATAATGATAATAATGATAACGGCTTAGCCTTGTATTGCGCTTTTCAAGCCAGTGCTGCCAAGTTTCTCAAAGTGCCACACTGTAGTCATTATTCATTCATACTCAGTGGTGGCAAGCTTCTATTGTAGCCACAGCTGCCCATTGACAGACAGAAGCGAGGCTGCCAATCTGCACCATTGGCCCCTCCGACCCCCACCAACCAGTGTTGGGGGAAACAAGTTACAAGAACATTTAAATGAACAAAATCATGCCAAATCCAGTTGGACACTGGTGTTTAAGATCTGCAGTTGTGTGTAGTTAATGTCCTCAAACCAAAACACAAGAGAACGGGGAAAGTGAAGGAAAAGGAAATCTCTGACTGCACTTTTGCTCGGTGGCATTATTACTATTATCAGTTTATATTTTGCCAAAAGTAACTCAAAGTAGTGTAACTCAACTACATTTTTAAACAGTAACATGTTATACAATTTTTAGAGCTGTAACTACTAATGTAGACTATATTACAATTATTAAGTCACTTGCCCAACACTGTCACTCACTCACTCACTCACTCACTCACTCACTCACTCATATTTTCATTCATCCTGGCCTATTGTACATGTTTTTAGTGGCAGGGGAAACCAGAGTACCCAGAGGAAACCCACACAGAGACGAGGAGAACATGTAAACTCCACAGTAAAGCCTCCACCGGCCGGGTTGAAGCCGGGACCTTGTAGTTGTGAAGCACAAGTGCTAACCACTACGCCACTGTGCCGCCCTGAGTCTGGTATGTGTGAATGCTGAGTGAGCAAAATGTGAGTAAATCACTGCTAATGATCCACATTGGCACGTGCTTCTAGTTTTACACATGAGTAAACAGTTGGTAAATGACCCGTAAGTGCTTAGATACAGGTCTAAGTCCAATTCAGCTTTATTTAATAATAAGCCACAGCAATACCAATGGTACGAAAGCAAGAAAAACTATGGCAACAAGAGTAGGAGAAGATCCAGAGAGAATGGCCAAACGTTAGGACAAATACAGGCAAGTTACACTTGAACAGGTTTTGGTTAGCGGTGGTTTTCGTAGTAAAATAAGCACCTTTTTGCTTCTCTCTCGTGTGAGAGAAAACACAAGGGAGTGAGCTGCTGTTTTATAGATGGAAACCACTGTTCAGATGTTTGAGGCGTCACTAAAGCAGAAAATATTAGTGTCAAAGTCACTGTTCTGCTTGATTACACAAAGCTCGTTTTCTCAGCTTTTTTGTCAAAAAACAGCATTTGGGTGATTTCACGTATTTTCTACGGACGATTACTAAAGAACGGAAAGCGGTACAAACAAACTGTTTTTGTAGATGAAAGAAGAGAGTCTAATCTTTGTTTTGGTGGGTTTGGTGTTGAGGTTTGGTTTGGTGTTGGGTTTGGTTTGGTGTTGGGGTTTGGTGTTTGGTGTGACCTAGAACTCAATTTTCTGTGGGTCTTGAAAAAAATCCTGAAAAACCTCTGGCAGTGGGGAGCTCTCTGATTTGAAAATGGCTGGCAGTCAATGAGTTAAATGACCCTCTGTAATTTAATTATTGTTAAAAGAGCTTCCAACTGATCAAGATCACAAAACAATACACCTACTGTCTCATGTAAAGCGCTTTGTGACCATGTCAGTGAAAGGTGCTATATAAATAAAGTTCTTCTTCTTCTATTGTGCAGGTATAGCTTAAAACTATACTTCATATCAACTACCTTTCTTCTTATTGCTTTACTGACACATCCCTGAGATCATGAAATAATCAAAAAATAAGGTTAAGAATAAGGTGTTATATGTATGTTGTAGGTGGTATATGGAGTCGCACTAAAGAAGAGACTTGGAAGTAAAAACAAATAGTACAAATAACTCCCACAAAGTTATTCCAGTCAAAGTATCTTGGTAAATGTGACTAATTTTACCCACCTCAGCTGGAACTGGAATGCCAGAGAGAGTTGATGTGCCTGTCCTGCTGCTCTGTGTGTGCACATAACCCTTTGACACAACCGCTCCAAAATCCACACTATCATTTGATATTGTCCTCACAGCAGGACGGACAGCGGGGAGACCGACTCACAGTCGGTCTGCCCGCACCAAAGTGCTTTGTGTGAAGCACTTTAGTTAACATATGTGCTATATAAATACATTTGATTTGATTTGATCTGGAGAGTCCATTCATGCCATTCTCATCATTGTTTCAGAGCGGGCTGAGTGGCCTTTCTGCTCCTGTAGTCACTCACGTAGCTAAACCCACCCTCAGATTCTAGTTTACAGAACCACATTAATGTCCTTCATTTGTGATATACGGGTCAGATTTTGTTTTTGACCAACCCAGTCCATGTCTCAATTTACCGACATGACCCATTACTTTGGAGAAATTACACTTATATTTGCATCTAATGTCCTGCTGAGGATGGACTAATCAGGAAACAGAGGACAAACTGTCACGAGCCTTTATTTTTACCATTTAAAGTGGACATATCATGCAAAATGGTTTAAACCATGTTTTAACGTTGTTCCCTCATCGAAGACAGACCTGGAGTCGTATTTCACAACATTTACACAGTTTTGACTAGCAACTAAACAGATGCTATTTAGTAAACTGAAAACTGCAGCTAACCCAGCAGCAAAAACAAGCTCCACACTTACAGCCTCACAGAACAACATCCCCTCACCTGCCCACGCAACACACAAACATCTGCAAACACACAAACATCTGCAAACACACAAACATCTGCAACGGAGACGCAAAAAAGTGGATTGTTTGTAGAATGTCAGAAGCAGACAGCGAGAGTTAGCTTGTCTTCAGAGCCTCACAAAGCCACGACTTACGGAGCGAAGCGCTAACAACTTACTATGTTCATAAAGAAATACTTGTAAACAGCGCATTTTAAGTATAAAAGACGATCAAGATTACAATTCACAGTTAGAAGTCAAGCTAATCCACAGCTGCAGGCTAAACAATAATCATCCACATGGTCCAAATAGCGATGATAGTTTTCCTCTTCGAAGGTAAACTTTTCATCCCTGTGCGCGTGTCCTGTTCCTCGCCTATTTCTCTTTTGCCCATTAGACGAGTTAGACTTTTTAGCTGATTTTACTCTTATAATCACCAGGTCCTCTCCTCTTGCTGCCACATGTGCCATCCTGGGCTTCCTGTTTGTTTGGGCCCTGTGTTTCCCTGAGATTGACCTAGCAGGCGCTGCAGCATTGCGCCGTCCATTTTTCCCCCCACAATGCGACAGGATTGGCCAATTCTCCTGCCTGTTAAAGGGATATTTCAGGATTTTTGACATAGGGCCTCATTTCCTAGTTATCCAGAGTGTTGTTGATGTCTGGAGATATTTTTCCTTAAATTCATGCAGTTCTTATATTTGAAGAGTCTAGTGGCGCTAGGCTAGGGCTAGGCTAAAGCATTTCTATGGTATCAGTTAGCCTGCATTAAAAACAGTCTGACCCACTCCACAGTGCACCTGAGGTAAATCACTTATAACACCAGACTAACCATATAAATGTCTGTGTCGATAATTGTAACCATTTTGCATTTAAAATAACTTATATTTGATTTCAGCTTCGTGGCTGTAAGCTAACGCAGCGGCGGAGTGATCTGCGAGAAAATAGTCCCTCAAAATGCGGTAATTCATGTGATACAAGGTCAGTTATATTTCTCCTGTTTGGGAGACAAATACCTCGAACACCAAAACTGACCAGGCCCTTCCCTGCTTAGCTTCCAAGGTCTGACGGGATCAGGCAGAGCAAAGGCCCCGATATTGTAACATTAGACATTTGTGGGAAAACACTGTGTCTAATTATAAAGCATTTGTATCAATCTTTAAAACTTGCTAGTTTTGCTAGTTTTCTTGCATTTCTGTGAAAGTGACCCTGAAAAGTGATAAACTTGTCCCTGTGAAGAATTTTTTTTTCTTTGTCTTTTTAGTGGTTTCCTTTTTCATTGTTTGTAATAATAAAAGTCAGGGCCTTTAATGTCTCTGTGCATTGTCCCTTAAAGATTAAAGTAAGTAAAGTATAAACATAACCCATATGTACAAACTTAACACATATAGTATGTAACCCTTAAAACTATACTGTATATAACTATCCTGATATTTCCAAAGAATACACTCAGACATGATATAAGAGAAATCATTCTTAAGAGACAAGAGAGTTTGAATGAATAAAATGTTGAGTCATTTCCATCTGTCAACATGAAGCTTGTGTGTCACTTACATTTTTGCTCATGGGGGAAAGTGAAGCCAAATGTTTTACTTAACTAAAACTTCAGATGCGTCGTTATAATACTGGAGTGCAGTATGAAAAAGTGCCTCAAACCTTGAGTAACCCGTGATCAGGAGAAGTGGCCGATCATTTGACAAAACTGTTTTAGGCCAACTTAGTAAAGAAATTAGTATCTCTATCTATAATCTATAATAATTAAACATTGTGACATAACTAATTGCAAAAACTACAAAGCCAAACAGTGACTCTGACTTGCCAAGTAAAACAAAACAAACGCTGTGGTATTTGCTCAAACTCGCTCAGAACGCCTTTTTTTTGCATCGCCCGTATGTAGGTCAAATCTCAGAGCAGTGACTGACCTGCACAGCTCACGTCACCTGCGCGCCTGCTGCAAAGGATTATGGGAGAGTGGCAGAAAAGAGGTCACCAAAAATACACAGAAGACTCGAACATCCCACAGCTAGAGTGATATAGAAGTGCCTTTTTTTTTTTTTTGTTGAAAAATGTCAAACAAGCGGCGTCTCGTGCATGGAGCCAATTACCACAATGGGCCCTCGCGATTAGACTGGAATCATCAGACACCACAGGCATTCAGAGCTATAGATAGACTCGATAATGAGACCGCCATGTGACCAATACGGGAAACTCAGCATTTCTGTGGCAAAACACGCGTTAATGCGTTTTACAGATTTGGACTCGATCGATGTTTTGAAGTCTGCAAGTCTGAATATTAGAAAGACCATGATTTGAAGGAGACAATTCCTGTAATATCGACTTTTTTGAGATTCGATCTATGTTATAATGTTATTATATGGTATTCCGGTTTCCCCTACCACTAAAACATAGAGACCGGGGCTATTTGTCACACTTTTTTTTTCTTCATCAACAGAAAATCTCACAAGAGTCAGACCTGCATGAAATTAAAGCTTGAACCCTTGACTTAAAGTAGAGCTCTCTTCCTTTTTTCTGTCATATTGCAATTCTTAATTATTACCCGTCAAACACAACAAAATCGACTGTGACAATGTGCCCGGGCTGGTTGTCACAATTGTTTTTAATGGAGTTTTTTTATGTTAACTTGAAATTTGATTTCACCAATGAAAGGTGAAATGCCAGTGATAACCAAACGTGAGATTCCCCTTAAAAAGTCTTGATATTCTTTGTTGTACGTGGGTAAAATATCATTCTCCTCGAAGCTTCGAAAACACAATGCGGCCAGCTCGAATACCAAAATCAACTCCGTCAAAAGAAGTGACACGTTTCATGATTCAAAGGTATCAAAAAGCCTTTGGTCAGTAATGCAGAAGAGTAGCACAAGTTTCACCTCTTTTCAAACAGTTACATTGGTTTGTCCCTCAAAGGCACCAGTTATATTGTTCTGTTCTATGAAAGGGGTTTGATGGAAAAATGGACTTGGGCCAAAAAACAACAGTAAACATACGCTTAAGGAGCCCATTATATAAAGTACTTAGTGGATTATATGTCACTGCCCATGGCATATGAGGCTTACACATACAGTGCCTCTCGAAAGTACTAATACACCGTCAACCTTTGCACATTTTTCATGTTTACAACCATAAACATAAAGATTTTATTTTGATTTTTTTACTGAAAGTTCACACATAAGTAACAGACAACTGTGAAGTGAAAGCAAAATGATACATGATTCTGTTATTTTTCAAAAAATAGAAAACCGAAAAGTGGGGCGTGCATAAGTATTCATACAGCATGACTTAATACTTTGACTACAATAACAGCAGCAAGTCTTCTGGGGTATGACTCTACAAGGTTTGCACATCTAGAGACTGACATTTTAGCCCATTCCTCTTTACAAAACAACTCAAGCTCTGTCAAATTAGAAGGAGAGTAAGTAAGTAAGTGCTTCATTGTCATTGTACAAGTGTACAATGAAATAGTGTTCAGGTGTTAGTCCTGAGCTGCTGCGGCTGAGCCGCGCTGCCACTGTGTCAACCTGACCCGCATGACCTTGGAGGTCGGGGAAACTGTAGCACTCGGAAGAAACCTGGCTGGCTGCCCTCTGTCTCCCCTGATCCTCTGAAATGGTGCCGCGCCTGCTGGGTTTGTCCCTGTTTCAGAGCGTGGTGTCCTGCACTGGTCACCTCCACTTCCTCCCTCCGCTTCAGCAACTTTGCTCAACTCTATGCAAAGAAGATGTGTTGCACTGCATGAGGCAAATGGTGGTCACACCAGATACTGACTGGTTCTGAGTCCCCAGACCCCCAATAAAGCAAAAAACTGCACATTTCAGGGTGGCCTTTTATTGTGGGCAGTATAAGGTACACCTGTGCACTAATCATGATGTCAGATCAGCATCTTGATGTGGCACACCTGTGAGGTGGGATGGATTATCTCAGCAAAGCAGAAGTGCTCACTATCACACATTTAGACTGCTCTGTGAACAATGTTTGAGAGAAATGGTAATATTGTGTATCTGGAATGAATTTTAGATCTTTAAGTCCATCTCATGAAAAATGGGAGCAGAAACAAAGGTGTTGCGTTTATATTTTTGTTGAGTGTACTTGAGCCACTACTGTTCACAAAGCGGACACATAACAGTGTAGAGCAGTGGTTCACAAAGTGGGGAAGCGGCACATAATATATTTTTAAAAACTATAACAATTAATTTGATGTATTTTTGATTGAAAATAGTATGTTTATGGTTAAATTAAGCTCTGAAATGATTATATATGCTAATTATATTTTACAGTGGGGGATCCTGAGTTTTTTTGGTCTACTGATTTGGCGGGTTGCAGCCCAAAAAGCTTGGAAACCCCAGGTATAGAGCAAACTGTGACCCAAACTGGATAGAAAATAAGTAAAACATTATACGTACAAAAAGGGGATGGAACTGTCCTTACGGTGAAACAAAACAACATACTCTGAGTCTGAACATCACCAAATCAAAGCAGATTATAATGTAGTGTTCACGTGTGGTGTGGCTTTAAGCTCTAATCATCAGTTAGATATATCTTATATTGTTAGTATCTTGTACAGTGTCTTATTATGTTTAGCTTAGATCAAGGTTGGCCAAACTGTGACAGCGGTTCATCTCATGATCGTAAAGTTGGGGGTTGAAATACCGGCTCCTGCAGGTGCACGTTGTCGTTGTGTCCACTTCACCCACGTGCCTACAGTGCACTAGTGTATGAATGAAAGAGTGAATGGGTGAGTGGTTCTTTGCTGTAAAGCGCTTTAAAGCAGTACTAAGTAACGTGTTTACCTTAAGAAATCCTTTCCGTAGTCCCTCTGGGGTAATACAAGTGTTAATGGGATGATTGGAGGGTCTTTCATCTCCCCCCGGTGTCTCTGGCCAGAAAACCATGCTTGCAACTTGACTGCCACCGGGGCAGAGCAAGCAATACACACTAATAGAATCACGGAGAAGAAGCTAACAGGCTAACGGGCAAAGCTAACTGCGGGCTAGCGCCACTTTAAACAGTATTTACAGCCAAGTTTGAGTGAAAAAAATCATTTCCATTGTATAACTGGATGTACAATATCCCTCTCTCGCCTTTTCTGTCAGCGTAGTATTTACTCTCCAAGACATTTAATAAGTTAAAAAATCGTAACTTGCTAAGACACCTGCAGTTGAGCTTATGGCCTCTGGGGGCAAGAGTTACTTAGTACTGCTTTAAGTGCTTAATGTAAGTGGGAAAGCGCTGTATAAGTTGAGACCATTCACCAAAGTGAAGCCCTCAGACCAAATGTAGGTGGCCTTAAGGCTTCTTGTTGAAATGGGACACATCGCTACACAATTGTGACCTCAAAAATAAACATTTTATTTCGGGAAAGAGCAGTTACGTGGCCTTCCACATCGTATACACTTCAATATGCGGCCCTCAATTAAAAAAGTTTGGACACCCTTGGCATAGATGAACACATTTTAATAAATGTCAAGCATGACGTTAAGTGCTTTCAAATGGAATATTTTAGAGTAATTTTCCGCACATTGGTGAAATCTGCAAATACATTTTCGTCAATCTAAAAAAGACCAGTGTTGCATGTGGGCTGTCTCTATAGGTTCATACTGATTGAGCTTTGCAGTGAAGCGTGTGGAACATTTATTTGTTTGTCTAGACACAGATTTGCATGATTTACACACAAGCTGACCTTGTTTACCAAGTACAATATAGCTTTAGTTAGTTTCAGGAGCATTTCAGGAGCTCTGCTTTGGAAAATACTAAATCCAAGAATGAGTAGATCAATCACTCTAACAACACTTATAGATAAGGCTTTTGGAAGCCGCGAAGGAGCATGTTTTCATAAGGTCACTGCCGGTTGTTTTGGTTCATATTAAAATCGTAAAACAAATGAAGGAAAAGCAAATCCTGAACATGAGATGAAACCACAGACAAATCGGGTTTGCACATCCTTGTGTTTAGCTGGCTGACTCATTTTGTTTAGATGCAAATGGAGCAATGGCTACAACAAAGTGGACACTAAATCAACAGCAAAAACTTGTAAAAGGATTATAGACGACACATTTGTTTTAAATGTGAGCAAAAATATCAGTGCTGCATCAGCATCGGTCTTAGATAAACCCCCTAGTAGATATATTTCTATGATTGAAACCTTTACCATAATAATACATGTTTAACTATAGGCTATTTAAGAGATTAAAAAAAATCAAATTAAATTACTTAAAATATCGGCCAATATATCAACTATTGGCCAACCCCTTTCATATCAGTATTGGACCCCAGAAATTGGTCGGGCCCTATAAGCTTCTGCACTGTTAAGTGTTGCAGTGTTCACTAAGTTCAATCAATCATTTTTTATGGCCCAATATCACAACAGGAGTTGCCTCACAGGGCTGCGCCAAATATTAAAGCTATGAAGCAAAACAATAAACAAGACAAAGTTCAGGCAAATGAAGTAATGTCCAAATAAGCGTCAGCAGCAGGTGGTGACGAGTCGCGTGGGTGTCCCCTGTCCTTATACTCTCCGGCATGGCGAGGAAAAACTAAAAAAACCCGATGGGAAATGTAGTACACTGTAGATCAGCGGTGCCCAAAGTGGGGCCCCCCAGAGAGTAACTTAGTTTTACTTAGTAGTTTTGCGTCGCATATGGTAATACCAACTCTATCCCATTCATTCTCATTGGTAAATATGGATGCAGTACATTTTCTTTCCACCAGCGTCAAATTGGGGGCGCTGTTTCACTCCTTTCGCAAAGTTAAGGAAACACTGTTGTGGTGTCTCGGTGTTTATCACAGAGCGTTGTAGCGTCAACTTTCACAGTTTTCCAACTTTTATTGCAAAGGTTGTTGACATCAACTGGTACGTGTTAAAATGGACTTATAAAGAATTGATACTGAACAGACATTTTAAAAATGATCTAATGTGGCATTTTCTTTGAGTTAACAAATGAATGAGGTAAAGTAGGTTCTGTAGATACAGGTGTTGTTGTTTGCATTTTGCACTATATTGCTGCATATGTGGATTTTTTCGACTAAAACTTGGCTTTTGCCATAGTTAACATTTGTTTTAATGTAGCATGTTATTTGCACATAGAATCAAATGCAAATGTACTGTATAAGCTACCGAAAAATAAAACAAAGTAACTATTATTATTTGCAGTTATAGGTGTTTCACGCTTGACATCGCCGTGTTTGGCCCACGAGCCACAGGCACTTTTTCATTTTGGCCCTCGGAGACAAAAAGTTTGGGCACCCCTGCTGTAGATGAAGGGAGAGTGTGACAACTGTGCAAAGCCTTCTCCAGCACATTCCAAAGATTCTCAATGGGGTTAAGATCTGGACTCTGTGGTGGCCAATTCATGCTGCCTGAACCACCACCCTTCCACACCATGAGTCCGATGAATCCTGGCTTTGTCATCTTGGGAGGATGATACAGGAAATACGTCCACATTAGTCCAGTGCTCCTGTCACTGCTCTGGCTTCCTGTCGCTCAGAGAATAGACTTTAAAACAGCTCTGCTTGTGTACAAGTCTCTTCATGGTTTAGCACCAAAGTCCATCTCTGACATGTTAGAGCCGTATGAACCACCTCGGGCCCTGAGGGAGGGGTCTCCTGGTGGTTTGTAGAGTCACCACTAAACATGGTGAGGCTGCGTTTCAGTTTCATGGGGCAAAGGTGTAGAACAGTCTCTGTGAGGACGTGACTGTTGATGGAAATAAGTTTTCTTGTCACCGGTTTTAATCCTGGGTGTTGAGGTAACAGAAACACTGATGTGTGTTTTTGTAAAAGTCTCAGAGCTTCTGTAGCTCCAGTTTACAACACATGAAGCTAATCCTCCATGATGACTGACTGTTTACATCTGCACTCGACATGCGGGGAGGGGGCTCTGCTGAGCTGAGGAGCAGTGGTTGGTGGCTTGGCTGGTGACAAAGGTCCAGAGGCATCTCCAGGAGGTGGGGGCGTTCCTAGGAGGACTGAGGCATAGCTACACCTAAAATGGCTGCCGTCTAAGTTTTTAAAGATAACTCAAACATACATGAAACATACATGAGCCAAGGCAACACTCCAGGCATGTGTTTAATGAGGGAATGACATAATAACATGATGTAAAGCTTGAAAAAGTCGATTTTACATAAAACCCCCCTTTAAATATATCATTTTAATACATACATATTTGTATTTTATATATTTTTATGAATTGTATCGATTGATTTGTTATACTGCTTTTTATTGTGTTTTTGTGTTTTCGGTGTTGCTGTGAGGCACTTTGAGTTGCCTTGTGCATGAAATGTGCTGTATGAATACATTTGCCTTGCTGGAATAACCTGGTCATTCCGGATGTTCAGGCAATCAGCTAATTTCATTCTTTGAGCAAATAATGTAGCTGAACTTAGAGCTTCCAGCGCCATCTTGACTGTTTTGAATAAGGGATGGCAGCGAGAAATCACATCAGCCTCGTCAAAGCTGTGCCAGGCTTTTCCAGGAACTTCACGAGGGTTCGCTTGGAGCATTACTCAAACGTCTGCAAATGAAACAAAACACCAGTCCAAGTATGATTTTGATGAGAGAAAACGATAAACCCATGTGACAAGCATGTGGCCTTCGTTGGACCCTGACCGTTTACTACAAAATGTTTGCTCAACCAGAAAAATCCCCTGCAGCTCTTAAGAGTCTAAACATGCTGTTCACCTAAATGGTTGTGGTTTGGCGTTAACGACATTAATCTAATTTTCAGTTGTTTACGGTAAAGCCCCTTGGATATTCCTCAGTTGGTTTTCGCGCTAATTGCCCCAAATTCCCCTGCAATTATGGTCAGTTAAAAGTTGCTACTGCGGCTTGAGTGAACAGAGCTCTTCCTCAGAGAGAGAGGCGAAAACAAATCCGTTCTGAAGCATGTGATTCAACAAATTCCAGTCTTTAGCTGTAACTGTTTCAACTTTACTGCCTGTGTCCGATTCATTACTGAGAAAATACCGTCAGGGCACACGAGCAGTTGGCAGGGGGTATTATTTCAGAAGAAAGGGAATAGTGTTTCAATATAATTTTGAAAGAAACGTTCATTTTGATATTTAGATACCTGTAAAAGATTTGATTCTGAGAGAAGCTGTTAACTTTGTTTTTTTAATTATCATTTTGAACCATGGGCGTTACTTCCTTAAGGACTGGTGTGGACATGTCCCTAAACCAACTTTGGCCTGGCAGGGACAGAAACCACTATTATATCCTCTTAAATGGATATTTCAGGATTTCTGACATTGGGCCTCATGTCCTAGTTATCCAGAGTGTTGTTGATGTCTGGAGATATTTTTTTCTTAAATTCATGCAGTTCTTATATTTGAAGAGTCTAGTGGCGCTAGGCTAATGCTAGGCTAAAGCATTTCTATGGTAACCGCTAGCCTGCATTAAAAACAGTCTGACCCACTCCACAGTGCACCTGAGGTAAATCACTTATAACACCAGACTAACCATATAAATGTCTGTGTCGATAGAAGAATTTTTGAAATATAACTGACCTTGTATCACATGAATTACCGCATTTTGAGGGACTATTTTCTCGCAGATCACTCCGCCGCTGCGTTAGCTTACAGCCACGAAAATGCAAAATGGTTAAAATGATTCTATTAACACAGACATTTATATGGTTAGTCTGGTGTTATAAGTGATTTACCTCAGGTGTGGAGTGGGTCAGACTGTTTTTAATGCAGGCTAACTGATACCATAGAAATGCTTTAGCCTTGCTCTAGCCTAGCGCCACTAGACTCTTCAAATATAAGAACTGCATGAATTTGAGAAAAAAATATCTCCAGACATCAACAACACTCTGGATAACTAGGAAATGAGGCCCTATGTCAAAAATTCTGAAATATCCCTTTAAGCCCTGGGTTTTATTATTTTGTCTCAGATCGTTTGGTGCCTATTTGAGCCCCATGTGCACTCTCAAACACACTCTCATTCATCCTCGCCTATTGTACATGTTTTTTTTTGTGGTAGAGGAAACAGGAGTACCCGGAGGAAACCAACCTAGACACAGGGAGAACATACAAACTCCAAACTGAAAGGCCCCGTCTCTGGTGGGACTTGAACCCGGACCTTCTAGCTGTGAAGCACGAGCGCTAACAAGTACAAGTACAAGTACACTTGTATTGCACTTTTCAAGGCTTTTCAAGTTTCTTAAAGCGCTGCATTGTAGTCATTATGTATTCACTATTCGATAGTGGTCAGCTGCAATTGTACACTGAAACAAATGATCTTTACTTGAAAAAAATCCAGGAAACCAATTGCCTTTAAAAAGTCAAGTTAATGTGGCTAATCATTTCAAGTGTTGGGAACTCACTCATTTCTAAACAGTAAAAGAACACAATGTATTTAGTGTCGTGTTACTGTCACTCATGGTGTGTGGCCTAAAGTGAACTCTGAAGAGGGCCGTGGATTCATTTTAAGTTGTGAAAACTTGAACAGAGTAATTGAAATATACTGAAAGATTAGCCACATTGTTTGACTTTTTCGAGGCAATCGGTTCCTGGATTGTTTTCAAGTAAAGAACATTTCATTTCTTACATTGCACTAGTGAAGGTAGCTGATTGATGAGACACAACACTGATTATATCCAAGGAAGCACAACTATTACTTTTTTCAGTGTGGCTACAGCTGTTCTGGGGTAAAGCGACAGAAGGGAGTTTGCCAATCTGTGCCATCGGCCCCTCAGACCAACACCACTCACACTCTCATTCATTCAGGCCGATTGTATTGTATTTTTGAGGTATAGGGGAAACCGGAGTACCGGTCCGGCCAGGGATCGAACGCAGGACCTTCTAAAGCGCTAACCGCTGCGCCACCGGGCCACCCACGTCACAGAAGGTTTGATTACACATCGTTCTGATTTAAAGTTTTATCATAAAATGCGGCTAAACATTTGAGAGAAGCCTATTTCAATTCTCTGTTCTGTATGAAGTTCACATCACAACAAACCTTAAATGACAAACATGTCCCTCCATGTCCTGATGACACTGTGGCGGCTAATTTCCACCCGCTGCGTGAATAACCGAGCGAGCGTTCGAAGGAAAATATGCAAGGTTACACAAAGGTGAAAGCACGCGTGAGTCTAGACCCAGAGGCAGCAGGTGGCGTGGTCAACACATCCGCTCGAGTGAAGCTTCAATACTGTACCTGTCCAGTGGCGTTAGCCTCACACCGCGGGGGCGAGCTCTGAGGCTTTGTCCACCACTGGTACAGTCTGCTACACAACAATGCCAACGTCCCTAATGCCGCAGTTATTAACCGCAGAGCTGCACGTCAGAGGAGAGGGTAAACATGTTTTGGCGAAGTGCGGGAAGTTCGTTACGGGCAGGATATTGTGGGTTGGTCTAAGACGGCTGTGTGTGAAAAACAGAGATAACATCAGTGAGTTTCAGTCCGTAATCCTATATGTCCTTCAACCACACATCAACAGCACATTTCTACAGTTTACATTTTTTTTTTACTTTTCTTATCGTGTTATATTGTTGTGTTTTTTGTCGTTTTGTATTATTGCACTGTGTACCTGTACAGCACTTTGGGGCAGTGATGACTGTTTTGTAAATGTGCTTTATAAATAAACTTGACCTTGGCAGAGATGAGCTTATAAGCACGATTCACAACTTTACAGGAGCAAAAATGTTTAACAAAGAGCCTGCTATACCTACAATAGATCACTAAGAGGGCGTTCAAAATCAAATCAAGCTGTTTTATAAAGCTCAGGCTAATGCACCACACATCAAAACAATCAAACAAATAACCAGAGACGGGTAGAGACGCCAAACAATTACTCAAGTAAAAGTAAAAAGTACTTGGAGAAAATGTTACTTGAGTACTGTGAGTAACTGAGTCCCTGTCTGAGCAAAATAGTAGGGCTGCAACTAACGATTACTGTATTTTGGTAATCGATTAATCTAATTAATTAATCGCTTGGCTATGAGACGTGTAAGAAAATTAAATTACATTTTTAATTTTATTTGATCACTTATCTCTTAGTGCTAACTCTGCTTTCTGATTGGATGTACAAAACACGACATGCCCTAACTTTAAAAACGAAGTAGGTTTTTAATCGGGGGTGCTGAGGGCATGGGCGCCGTAAGGGGGTGGAAGGTTAGGATGATTCTAAGGGCCCAGGCTGAAGAAGGGCCCACAAGAGCAGACCCTTTTTATTTTTAAATGTGCTAGGGCCTCTCATGCACTCAATGTGTGTATTTGGGCAATTTTGACTAGCAAACGGGAAATATTTATTGGGTTAAATCTTATCTGTAAAAAATGTAGGGGGCCCAGAAATGTTTGTTTCCATAGGGCCCAGAATTTCTGGCGGCGCCCCTGGCTGAGGGTGAAGATTTACCCTAAAAAAAATGCTTGCCTGCAATGTGCAAACTATCCACCAGGGGATGCTGCAGCACCCTCAGCACCCTGGGTTCCCACAACCTTATTTTCATGTCATTTTTGCTCTGTTTGAGTCCTGTCTCTACTAGATCGATAACTTAAATAGTTGTCAACTATTTCAATAATCAATTAGTTGTCGATTAATCGATTAGTTGTTTCAGCCCTACAAAACAGTCTGATTTATTTTCAATGACGGCATAAATTGTGTGAAACAAAACATATAATCATGGGGAATTCGTGATATTTACAAAGAAAATTCCAAGGAAATGGCATGAAAATACAGGAAAACAACATGAACACACACGAGACGTCTATATTACAGATCAAAATGAGGCATTCGCTGTTTATGCTACTCACAGTGGGAATTATTTATTTTTACTCAAGTCAGAGTACAGATACGTCATTATAATTTGACTCAAGTTGAAGTAAAAAGTACTGTATGATAAAACTACTCTCAGAAGAACAATTATTTCAAAAGGTTACTTGAGTAAATGTAATGTATCCGCCTCTGCAAAAAACTAATGTCATGTCTGAGCAAATGTAATATGAACGCTTTACAAAGATGCAGAGCACTAAGGTTCGCTGAAAGACAAAGAAGCTTTTATTCCACTAATGTCTGCCAGCTCCTCTCAGTCTGTTGAACAGTTCATGTCTAGACTGAAAACTTCACCCTGGCCTTGAATACTAGCTAGTTGAGTGTATCTTGGTCTGCTATCTTTTATTTTTTATTTTATCTCTATGTGACGTATTGTTATTGTGAAGCACTTTGGTCAACTCAAGTTGTCTTAAATGTATCCTTGGTTTGGCCCTCCTGGAACCGCCACCTTGACGTGGTGGAGGGGTTTGAGCGCCTGAATGATCCTGGGGGCTCTGTTATTGGGGGCTTCGTGTCCCTGGTAGGGTCTCCCATGACAAACAGGTCCTAGGTGACGGGTCAGACAAAGAGCGGTTCAGAAGCCCCTTATGAGAGACCAACAGGCCCAGTTATAATCGTGAGGCCGTCCTTCTGTGGACCCACCACCTGCAGGAGGAGCCATAGGGGCTGCCCCCGGCAACGGACAAGTGGAAGAAAATGGATGGATGGATGGATGGATGGATGGATGGATGGTATCCTTGGTTTGTTGCATTTTGACTTGGTGCCGATGTGCCAGACGATTGATACTAACATGACGTGAACAGAGTGAGGCCATGTCAGACGTGATTGATGGAAAATAATTCAAGAATGTAACTATCGCTTAATGTTAATGGCCTGGGTTTGAGTGAGGTGCTGTATGCACATTTCCTTATCACCCAAAGCCAGTTTTTAGGCCCGTTTGACAAGAAGATGACGACATCATTCATCCAATCAGAGGACATTAGTCGCTGCAGTGAAATAACATAGCAGCCTAAGGTGAACTGGAAATGGTGCACATAACCATCATCCCGGCCCACCCCGAAGTTGTGCTATACAAACTTAAATAAACTATACACTTGAATTTAATGGGAAAAAAGTTGGTTCAGGGAATATCTCACTGAAATCCAGAATCGCTGTCAAGAGACTCCTGGTCCCACATCGATCCTATTGGGCATTATTTTCGGTGGTAAAGGAAACCAAACAATAGTGAGGCATGTTTAGAAACTAGAAGGTCTTGGCTTTCAAATGAGGTATCACACTGGCACATAGGCTGTAAACTCTCCAGTCAAAACACCTTGAGATTTGGATATGCATAATTGCTAACCCTAAACCCAACCCTAAGATGGCAGATAACAGGTTAACCGATACCAAGAGTCTTTCTGAAAAGTGGCTGCTGTGAGTGAAACAAGTGAATGGCTCTTTTCTCCATAGTGAGATCAATAGTTTTATATTTTCTTGCAAACAGGATGTTGTATATGAATTATTATAACCATTAATAAACTGTAAAGGAAAAGTATTAAACAAGAATCACTGGACTTTTCTATACTAAATATCATTGGCGCCAAGACAGGCTATTACGCTGCCTTTACAACTCACATAAAGTGATCTGATCATTACAAACATGTTAGATTTGAGGTTTTTCTTACTAAAATTACTAAAACTCCAGCAGTGACTATTTTATTTGATTACTTTAGGTGATTCAATCATAATTTCTGCCCCGGCTTTAATTAGTTGTCGTTAGCATTACCATGCTTAGATTAAAAGTAACTCAGCAATTCAATTATCCTGGTTTTAAGCTTCAAAATGAGGTACAGTCCATATTCACTGAGATTTAGTTGGTGAAAGTTTTTAAGACATTGAGAGCCAACAATTTTGGATATCGTATTTTTTTCCAGTATCGGCTCCGATATCAGTTTTGGATCTGAGCATCCCGAGGAAACCTGTGCAGACACGAGGGGACCGTGCAAACTCCTCTCAGACTGTTACACCCTGGCTCTGGTAGTGCAACATAAAGGAGAACGAAACCAAATCTAGGGGTTTAAAAAAAAACAAGGACGGGGTTAGGTGGATGGATCTGTGCAGCTGCTGTCTGGCTGCCAGGCAGGTGAGAGGGAGGAGGCGTGGATTTGAAGGCGCCAGGTTCTGGGCAGGCTACAAGACCTGGAACTGGAGCAGAGTTTTTTTACATTTCCACATAACACCCACCCTGCCCGGGAATAACAAGATGTGTTCTTATTGTGAGGAGAGAGCACCACCGTGCCACCCAATAAAGTAGTCCTTAAAGGAACAGGCCACAGTTTTTAAATACAGAGATATGTTCTTACCTGAGCTTAGACAAGCTGATGGGTACCTGCCTGGTCTTTACGCGTGCGCTCAGTCACGCAAAAATACCGCAGATATTGTTAGCATGTAGCATCTCCTCCTCTCCTCTATGGGACCAAATGGGGGTTAGAAGTTAGAAGCAACCAAGCTCTTCCACATTTCCCCTATTTAAATACAGTTACGTGAGTAGTTACATGATCAAAGTATAGTCACTCAAAATTAAAACATGTCGATTTTCTAAGCGGATAAAAAGGGGTGCTATATTGTAGGGCGTAGTAACACCTGGAGTACTTCGACATCCGCGCAGTTAAGTCAAAGTGCTCTTAAGATATTACTGCCCCTTTTAATACCCCTTTTTTTAGAAAATCGATTTTATGTGACTATACTTGGATTGTGTAAATACAAACCATATTTAAATAGGGGAAATGTGGAAGAGCTTGGTCGCTTCTAACTTCACCCCCATTAGGCCCCATAGAGGAGAGGAGGAGAGGCTACATGCTAACAACATCTTCGATCTGTTTGTGTGACTGAGCGCACGCGTAAAGACCAGACAGGTACGCATCAACTCGTCTAAGCTCAGGTAAGAACATATCTCAGTATTTAAAACGGTGGCCTGTTCCTTTAAAGGGAGGGACGGTTTTATCACTTAGATTAATCTGACATACTCTTCTATGTCTGTTACCCTTTTTTGCTTAGCAATATATAGCCACAAAGTTTTAATGCCACTGCAAGGCTTTCCCCCCTCACTTTCCTTGATCCTCTCGCGAGCCGTACCCTCAGTATTCAGCTTTTGGCACAACATAGTTAACCAGAAAAGAGTGGTCTTGAAAACTCCCAATTTCAAAGATTCTCAGGACCCAGGTGCGATGATGTAACTGCGGCCTTACATAAGACCCTCATGTCGGAAGAGCTTGATGAATGTTTACAAAACCAAGCCAATCATGCATGAGCTCCGGACAGATGGGGCATGCAAATGACTTCTGTATGCAAATCCTGCAGCCGGCGCAGGTTAGGACAATGGAGTCTGAATCTGAGTGCAGGTGTATACCAGGCACGCGTTTATGAACCATAATCAAAGAAGCCATACAGCAGTTTTCACTCAATAAATAGAATAAAAGCTTTCTCTCCTAAGACCTGACTCATAAGTTTGCTAGGAGAAGGACATAACCAACTAGTGTCCAAGGAGATGTCCCCGCTTTTCTTTAACATGAAACCAAACATACGTTTTTCAACATGCTTGGCCCTTTTCCAGATGCTGTATTTTCATAATCCACTGCAAAAGTTATCATCTTCAGTGTTTACCAGTCCGTTTCCGTGCACAACCCACGCGGCATGTGTCCATTTACCCTTGGTTTGTTGCATTTTGACTTGCCAGACCAGGCTCAATCAGCGCTCATTTTGGGCCTGTGCTTCCCTTTGGGCCAAAGCAAGCCGCGCTGATACCAACGAGACGTGAACAGAGTGAGGCCTCTGATTTACCAGAGGAAAGACAAGACAGCCTTTTAAAACAGTCATGTCAGATGTGGTTGATGGAAACAATTCAAGAATGTAAATGCTTAATGTTCATGGCCTGGGTTTGAGCGAGGCACTGTATGCACATTTTCTTAATACCCTGCACTTATTACACCAGATTGACAAGATCATTCATCATTCATCAGAGGACATTATTGTGTAACCTATACTCTTGAGGTTACACAATCTCATAGACTATAGACTATCCTGAAGGCAAGTCTGTAGCTACTGAAACTACTGTGAAGCGCAGTGTTGGCAGGAAGCCACGTCTCCTTCATACACCCTAAAAACAGAATGGTTAATATAACCAGAATATTGGTCATATTTAACCAACCAATATGAATTGGTCATTTTGACCAATATATTGATTAATATTATAGAGCCCTATAGACCCTTTAATTTTTTGTAAACATGAAATGTATTTCGTAGACGTGCTTCGACGCGCTTGGAAACGTAAGCAAAACCGTCCGCGCGTATGGAGCTTAGCAAATGCCAGCGGATGAGGAAACACGTGCGTCAAAGCCAGGGAGAACAGCGCTGTACACAAGCAGGGATGCCGCGCCCACTGCTTCATGCACTCAAGTAATCCAATCTACACGTGCATTCATTTACGCCTTGTTAAAGTTAATTTGCACAAGCATTCATAACATTTATATAGTTTGGCTCGCCTTGTTTTATATAACATCTCTTGAGAACATTTGAATGACTCACGGGCGGATAAGTACGTTTGAATGACTCATCAGCGTTCGCAGCTTGTCAACTGGAATTACAGGAATATATATGTTGATGTACAGTGGGCTCAGAAGCAGCAGATCTCCTTCATAAAGTGGATCAAGTTGTTGATTTTGAATGTTAGTCCACTCCTCTTCAGTGGCTATAGGAAGTTGCTGCTTACTGGTAGTACTGTATACTGGTAGTACCAAGCTTAAGCCCAAAAAGGGTACATATCAGTATCTTGTGGCTCAAATTTGACCCATCGAGGGTATATAACTAGAAATTGTACCTTAAAGAACATAAATGTACCCTTGGCGTACCCCTTTTTCTAACAGTGTACAGCCCAACTGTTTGGTTGTGAAGTGTAATTTTGGTTGCCAATGAAATTGTTTTTTTGAAAAAACAACCAATTGGTCGTTTTTTAAACAATATATTGGTTAATGTAACCAATATCTGTTCAACCAACTAATATGGTTGTTTTTCTAACCAATCCATTTTTAGGGTGTACTCTCAATTACCAATTTCATTGGTTGTTTGGCTAACCAATGAAATTGGTTCTCCCAAAACCAACAGATTGGTCAGTTTTATTGGTTAATATTACCAATATATTGGTTAAACTGACCAATATCGGCTTAACCAACTAAATTGGTAGTAACCAATCCTTTTTTAGGGTGTGGATCAAGTTGTTGTTATGGACAACAAACACAGCCCATTGCGCATGTTTGGGATGCTCTGAATCGCCGTATACAGTACTACCAGGAAGCAGCAACTTCCTATAGCCACTGAAGAGGAGTGGACTAACATTCAAAATCAACAACTTGATCCACTTTATGAAGGAGATCTGCTGCTTCTGAGCCCACTGTACATCAACATATATATTCCTGTAATTCCAGTTGACAAGCTGCGAACGCTGATGAGTCATTCAAACGTACTCAAGAGATGTTATGTATAACAAGGCGAGCCAAACTATAAGAATGTTATGAATGCTTGTGCAAATTAACTTTAATCATGGGAGTGGCTGTGCATACATGGCCTGTATCCAAATGGCCTACAGCAGTGGTTCCCAAAGTGGGGTCCGGGGCCCCCTGGGGGTCCTCAGAGGCATTACAGGGGGGCCCCAAAGCCTGTCTGCATTACAAGTACATTGGATAATATTCCGTTTGAGAGGGAAAATATTTTAATTTGGACAGATGTACCACTCAAACCCCGTATTTAGCTACAGTCAATGCTAGATGTTGCTTTTTATGTAATTTTAGCTGTAAATAATAACAAATTCCATTGAATAGAGTAAATGATTATGATTTGGGGGGCCCTGAGCAATTTTTGGATCGGTAAGGGGGCCGCGATGTCCCGGACTTTGGGAATGGCTGGCCTACAGCTAATGATCCAACAGTTTTTTTGTTTTTAATCTTTCTTTTTCAGCTTTCCCAATGCACTTTTCATTTATCCATTGTCGCATTTATTTGACCTTTATTTATGCAGGAAAGTCCCACAGAGATTATGAACATTTAACATTTCAGGTTTTGTAAATTAGTTAATTTACTTATTTGGTGTATTGCACAATTAAAGGTGCCCAGCCCACACAAAAAGAACAGTAGGCAGACATCCACATAGAGTACATTAAGCAAAGAGTGTCCTCTTACATTGAAGACAAATGCTTTAGCGTACCATCGACCATTGATGCTCTTTGTAACCATTACAGTTTTGCTTTGATTGTGATTCATTGCGCAGCCTGAATAAACAATAAAGGATTGGTAAAGTTGATCATTTCTGGATTTATTCTGAGCATGGTCCACACGGTGTGAGGTATTTGTAAAATGGTAATGATCTTAGTGTATGTATATAGTGCTTTTCTACCTTCATTAGGCTTTACAGCAATTGGAACCAGTCACCCATTCACACTCTCATTCATACACAAGTGTACGCAAACACTGGGGACAAGGTGGGTGAAGTGTCTTGCCCAAGGACACAAGGACAGTGTGCATCTTCAGGAGCTGGGATTCGAACCCATGACCTTCATGAGACGACCCGCTCTACCAACTGCGCCGCTGTCGTGGAATCACATGGACAATTCTTTTTCTCACATCTTCAAGATAAACCTTGAATATTTATTTAATCTATTATTTGTTGATGTGACTAGACTGTACCTTGTGAACAAAACATTGAGAGGTCAATTATTAGCAAATTATAATTTAAGTGATGCTTTAAGAAGCTTGGCTAACTGGCGTGCGTTAAAACTGTTTATTATACGGCTCTTCACAACGCAAGTAGGACGCTCCATCGACTTGAATGTGATTTTCCAATGTTCTACCGGTCATTATTTTCTGATAGAGGACGTCTAAAAAAATAATGACCGCTGTCAATGGCAACGGCGTTCGTGCTTGTAATACAAGTCTTTCATATCACTCCACAGTAGTAGTAGCGGACACCTCTGTCCCCGTCCCTGCGAGAGAAGTTGGGGGAATCGCTTGTGAAGTTAACGGTGAATCTCTGGGTAAGTTGAAAGTCGGACTCCCGTTAACTTCACGAGTGATTCCCCAACTTCTCTTGCAGGGACGGGGACAGAGATAGTGTCCGCTACTACTACTCGCGGAGTGATATGAAAGACCTGACAAGTACAAACTCCGTTGCCATTGGCAGCGGTCATTATTTTTTTCAGAGGTCCTCTATCAGAAAATGACTGGTAGAACGTTGGAAAATCACATTCAAGTCAATGGAGCGTTCTACTTGCATTGTGAAGGGCCATATAATAAACAGTTTTAATACACTTCGTGAAAGAACATGTTCTTGCCTCCACGCCGTGCATTAAAACTGTATAATGCACGGCTCCTCGTTGTTTAGTCCTTACTGAAAGGACTGTCACATTCATGTCCTATAACTCCGGGACCCCGTAGAAGGACAATAAAGACAATAAAGGTTAAAGAGGGGGTATTATGCTTTTTTCAATCACATAGCACCAGTCTATAGCATACTACAATGATGACGTAACCTTCTGTTGGTCTGTATATGCAGTAAATTAAAATAACTGCCTTGAATAAAATTGCTCTCTCAAAATGGCTTTTTTTCGATTTTACATAATACCCCCCCCTTTAATGGAGTTGTGCGAGCACAGAATGCTGGCTCAGATGGTAGAGTGGGTCGTCTCCTGACCAGAAGGCTCGCCGGGGTCAACTCCCGGTAAGTACTGACTGCTGTTTACACAATTTATCAGCCTCGCCTGTGTTTGAATATAGTGAATACATTAGTGAATGGTGGTGGACGGAGATTTAGCTTCACTTCCATCAGTGCAAGAGTTGCCAGTCAAAGTAAGTTGAAGTAAATGACGACTATGTGTGGTGCTTTTTGAAGCTTTGTCAATAGGGCTGCACACAGTCTTTATCTTTTTTTTTGCAAATTCAGCCAAAAAATATGCTGAATTTATAAATGTGTAAAAGTTCTAATGATACAATACAGTTATAACAACTTACTTCAAAATCACGCAGCCCTACAGCCCTAGTTCGTGACATCACACATTTCCTTAATATTGCACAGTACTTTTTTGTTTTATTTGTATTTCCACAAACTCTGCACTCTTGAGTCTTCAAATCGAACTGCGTATCGTGAATAAAGTGTGCGCTCACTTTTTGCATCGTGTGTTCGGTGACTGACAAATGTTTTCCAAAGACCGAGTGAGTAACTTTGGGGAACTGTTCCAAGGTTTTGACAACAACAAAAAAAAGAGTGATGTTTTCGAGGATTTAGTTCAATCAAATGGCGCTAATTGAGACCAACTGTAATCCCCAGCAAATCATTTTCAGATTAAATGCCACCATACGCCCATACTTGCTCTCAACACTAAACCATACAATGCAATAACTCAGATGTTTGGTCTTATAAGGAGCCCTGACTGCCTGCACTTGTGTCTGTTTTCACTCACTGTGGTCAGATTTTGGCCCCCCCGCTCACCGTCTACATCATAAAATAAACATGTTATATACGACTACTGCCAAGACTCCCGGCCCACAGCTGAGCACCAGAAAGAAAGCGCTTTTATGGGACCTTCACCGCTTGTATCATTAGATTACACTGACGCTAATGTCACGCCACTCGTAATGTTTTTCACCTTGCTCTAGACTCCAGCTGGCAGCCTGAGGTTCTTGTATGTTTTTATTGGCCCCTAATATGGTTTGGCATCATATAACGGTCGCGACATTTCAGCATTTGACTCGAGACTATTGTGTAACAGTTGGCTTCGGGCGACTAATTCCCTTTTCCCCTCCAATTGTTCGCTTGCTTTGGCAGAGAAGACGTGACGACGCATTGATCTGTTTTCTCGTCCGCTTCGCATTGCAAGGTAATTGTGCACAAATGGGAAGGATTTAAAGGAGCTGTATCATGCTATTTTAGCCACTGCAAAGTAAAGTATAGGCATTTATATGATATATTGTACCTCTATCACTATGGAGTACTCATTTTTGAGAGAAATATAAGTATTTCCTGGGGGTATTTTTCAAATCCGGAAGACAAGACGCTTTGATTCATTTAACTCCGCCCCTCTCTCCGCTCATTCCACATTTACAGTATTATAAATATAAATATCGCTGCAAAAAGTGAAGTTACTGCACATAATGCAGTTATAAGTAGTTGACGTGTGCAACACAGCTTCATAAATGGCTAACACACACGCTAACACACATGCTAACACGCGTTTTGATTGACTCACCGCTCAGCCTGGCCTCCCCATCATCGGGTGTTTACGTTATGGGATCGCGTTGGTTATTAAAGTTAATCCACTTTGATTCTGGCCAAGGTTCACCAAGCATCCATCAGGTTGGTTGATATAGTCGCTGAATCCCGGAAAGAAATTCCAACTTCTGGCGAGTGCACTCTTCTTTAGGAAGGTTGACTAGTCCTCTCGGAGCCAAACCATGGATCTAATAGAGCCAAACGCGCATCCGTGACATTATCGTTGGGTAAGAAAAAAGAACAGGCGTGTCCAGAGTAGGTTAGAAAGAGCTCCACTTCTGTTCGGATCCTCCGGGGTGCGTTTGTTTACTCTCCCGGGACAGCACAGACGCGTCGGAGACTTACTTTTTTGTTTTTCTTTCTTTCTTTCTTTCTTTCTTTCAACAAAAATAATGAAAAAGCTGTTTTATAAATTAAAACCTGGCCGTAAGGCATTACATTACAGACGTCTAGCACTTCTGTTCCTTTGTGACGACACAACAGAACAACTCGTTTACCAGGAGAGGGCGGAGCAGCTGCTCAGAGAGCAGGATTCAGGAGGATTACTTAGAACTGCGTGAATGAAGCCAAAAACCATAAATTGGCCGACTGGACTGGGTTGATTGAGCAGAGAGGACACTTTGCATCGTTTTCTGAAGCTTTTCTCGCTCATGCACTCAAATGTAAAACGGAACAAGTTAAAGCATGGTTCCCAAATGAACGTTCACGCAATTCGGGACCCCCACTTTAAAAAGTTTTTTTTGTGCTTAAAATACACTGCCTGACTGAGACAAAAGTGCTGGAAGGCCTTTAGCTTTGATTACTGTTTCAATAAGCGTTTTTGCCTTTGTCTGCGAACTGCATTTGTAGTTTCTGTGTTCCACATTGTTTCACTGTAAACTTTTGTACATCTTTGCTGTGTTTTTGTGAGGTTCAGTGGATTTCTTACTGCAGGGAGTCCATACTTGCCAAGAAGGACCGAGCTTTTAAAAAAGTAAACAAACAGCTAACGTTAGCTTATGAGCTGAAGACATTTGAGACCTACAAATTCCTTCTTCTGAAACACTGAAGAGGCACCAAGAGCCCCACACACCTGCAGCACAGTGGAGGCGGCACAAGAGGAGCTACAGGGAACAAAAAGCTGGGGAGGGAGCTGCGCAGGAGGAGGTGGGAGAGGTGACCAGTGCAGGACACCACGCTCTGAAACTTGGACAAACCCAGGAGGCGCCGCATCATTTCAGAAGATCACTGAAGGCAGTAGTCTGGTTTCCCCGACCTGCAAAAACATGCTGGTCAGTTTGGCCCACAGAGGCAGCGCTCGCAGGACTAACCCAACACCTGGACGCAATTTCGTTGCACAATCGTACAATGACAAATAAAGCACTTTACTTTACTTAATGTAAAAAAATCCAGATGTATTGATGATCAAAATCAGTCAAGATCAGGTTAGTCCAAACAATGGTCTTTCCAGTGGCGACCTATGGAAGTGAGAGCTGGACTATAAAACAGGCAGACAGAAAGAGAATAGAAGCTTTTGAAATGTGGACGTGGACGAGGCTTCTACGTATTCCATGGACAGCGAAGAAAACAAACCAATGGGTCCTGAAAGAAATCCAAGTGAAAATATCTCTGATGAACATAATAGAGAGGGACAGACTGTCTTTCTTTGGACACGTGATCAGAGCAGACGATAGTTTGGAGAAAGCCATCATGCAAGGGTCCATGGAGGGAAAGAGAGACAGAGGAAGACCGAAAACGAGATGGCTGGACAATGTGCTGGAAAAACTGGGAATGACTCTGAAGAACTGTCTCATTACGGCAAGAGACAGGATGAGATGGAGATGCCTAGTCGATTTGGTCACCAGGGGTCGGAGCTGACCTGATGGATGAAGAAGAAGAAGACCTGACCAACCCCGCTGTATCCAACCTGGAAGTTATTTTTAAAGAGGGGGTATTATGCTTTTTTTATTTTTTTTATTTATTTATTTATTTGACAGGGACGTTGCACAACAAATGTGTTGTACAGACCAGAGATAGCTACAAGCTAATTTTCATCTGTAGTCCCTGGGCAGAGGCAAAGTGACAGCAGGTTTATACAGTGGCCAATACGCATTCTTACTTAAGTCCATTCACAGTATAAAATATAAAATACAGATAAAACTCCAGCAAAAGGATCACCTCAACAAACATTCAGATGCAATATTTACACTTGCTATTACAAATATCTACAGTTTATAAAAAAGATTCATTTCAATAGCACCAGTCTATAGCATAGCACCAGTCTATAGCATACTACAATGATGACGTAACCTTCTGTTGGTCTGTATATGCAGTAAATTAAAATAACTGCCTTGAATAAAATTGCTCTCTCAAAATGGCTGTACTGAACGTCTTGAAATAGGCCTCTGTCTCTTTAAGAAGCTTTCCGACACGCCCCCTTCAGCACACTGCTGTGGCATCTAAACAACACTACTGTGCGGGGAGGGGGCTCTGCTGAGCTGAGGAGCAGTGGTTGGTGGCTTGGCTGGTGACAAAAGGTCCAGAGGCGTCTCCAGGAGGTGGGGGCGTTCCTACCCAGATAGCAAAATGACATTGTTTCAACATTGATTTAGGGTCAGATGGTTGACTTTTGGTTGAGGTTGAAAAAGAATGTTGATTCAACGCTTTATTACGGGTTTCAGATCAATAATTTAAAAAATAATGTTGAATCAACAGTTTTTTACAGATATAAATTCAACCATTGAAAGGTTAACGTTGAAACAACAGTTTTTTACAGATATAAATTCAACCATTGAAAGGTTAACGTTGAAACAACAGTTTTTACAGATATAAATTCAACCATTGAAAGGCTAACGTTGAATCAACAGTTTTTACAGATATAAATTCAACCATTGAAAGGTTAACGTTGAAACAACAGTTTTTTACAGATATAAATTCAACCATTGAAAGGCTAACGTTGAATCAACAGTTTTTTACAGATATAAATTCAACCAGTGAAAGGCTAACGTTGAATCAACAGTTTTTACAGATATAAATTCAACCATTGAAAGGCTAACGTTGAAACAACAGTTTTTTACAGATATAAATTCAACCATTGAAAGGCTAACGTTGAAACAACAGTTTTTTACAGATATAAATTCAACCATTGAAAGGCTAACGTTAAATCAACAGTTTTTTACAGATATAAATTCAACCATTGAAAGGCTAATGTTGAATCAACAGTTTTTTACAGACATAAAGTCAACCTTTGAAAGTGTAACGGTGAATCAATGTTGTTTCGACGTAGGGGTGAAAAGCCCGGGAAATTTGAACTAATTTCACGAGCGCCCTCCTCCTTACATTTTCGCATCTCGGCAGACACAGAGGAGACGGAGAAAGACAAAACTGGTAAGTGCTCATACATTTTTAAAGTTTAATTGTCATCTTGGTTGTGATCAGTAAACTAAATGGCCACCGCACACTGTAGGCTATTTATTTGTCATTTGTTTATTATGAGCTGATAGGCTATGCCAAGCTAACGTTACTAGCCTTAACTGTTTGCCACCAAAGAAAGCTTACATGTTCCACACATCCCAGTAACATAACGGGACATGATTCATGATTAATTCACGATCCCATAACCTGATAATAATATCAATAGTAAGTCAATACATTTGTTTGATCTTGCCCCACAATGTAGCCGTTACTTTAGTTTGGATTCAGTTGGTAATTTTATGTAGGCTAACTGTAGGATTGTGAAGCACTTTGACTTGCCTTGTGAATGAACTGTTCTACACAAATAATACATTTGCCTTTAGTCAAGACTATAACTTATCCGACGGTTTAATGGGTGAATCATTACTTTAGTATTAAGGTGCTGACATGGTTAATAAAAGAGCAAACAGAGACAGTAACACAAATAAACAAATGATCCCCTAAATGTTTAGTTGCTCCAATTATTTTATTATCAACCATGATTACTAAACACTACCATTTTTATTTATTTATTGTAGGTGCAGCTGCTGAGGAAAGCTCCCAGGAACCAAAGAAATTGTCAAAAGGTAATCAACATCTGCATCTGCTCGACCGTCTCCCATCATCTCCTGATGCTGTTTGCCAGTGGAACTAAACACAAACCTTTTTCGGCATTCTAATAATTTTTCCCACTGTCCATATTTTGCCATTTTATCAACTGTAATTTGCACTTTTGTGTCTAAACCCTTGGATTTTAGATTTTTGGATTGTTATAATACTATTTAAAAAATGTTTTATAGATGACATTTTGCTGCGAAAGGAATAAAGTTATTTGCAATTAACATTTATGACTGAATATTGATTGTAACAACTGATTTACAAACATTTTATACACGCTACAATTACCTGGATTAGCCTTCAGTATGATGGCCCTGTCAATTGTACTTTTATGAAACAAAGCTTTGTACAGTGGTAACATCTTGATAGCAACAAATTGAGGGAATTCACTGCACAAAAATTATACATTCTTTACTCAATGTTGTGGAGATAACTGTTTTATACATCTCATACAGAAATAAATATTAAGTAATGAGTGTACCATTTTTTTCTGGTGTTATTTGGTCACAAACTCAATCTCCTGCCTTTCCTCCATGTCTCATGCTCTTCTGTTCCAAATGCTTTTAGTTTGTTTGATTTAATTTACTGCACATTCTTCACGGAGGCACTGGTTATGGGTTATACTATATTTATGGAAGCAAAGGCTGAAAAGGTTTTGGCCTCTGCACTATTAGGTCGTAATATCTGTCTTAGGACTGCAGGAGGCACTGTCACGCTAAAGGCACCAAAATAACGATTTAAATGGGGCATGCGCTGTAAAGTTTCGTAATGTAAATACCGTGGTAAACTTCGATAAAGTGGTGATTCTGAGTGCTATATGAATGTATAATGTACACAAACAGGAGGAAGTGGATTGTATGCCTCAGATTCATAGTTTGGACAGGTTATGCCTGTGGAAATGACTCGATGACCGCGGTGAATGCTGTTTAGAGGCTGATTTATGTGGTGACGCGGTAAGTAGCGCCAATAATCAAAATACCGTTTAAAAAAGGTTGAATATAGGTATATTTCTATAGTTTAATCAATGTTGAATCCATGTTTAAAAAACATTTGAATTTCGACATCTATTCAACTCCTAATCAATGTTATTTGCATGACATTGATTCCATGTCAGAAAAGATCAAAAATCAACGTTGTGTTCGACATCTATCATATCGAGCGCTTTCAATCGCAGTTCAACGTCATTTTTCAACATCTATTCAATCACAGGCCATAACACTATTTCAATGTTGAAACAATGTCCTTTTGCTATCTGGGTAGGAGGACTGAGGCATAGCTAAACCTAAAATGGCTGCCGTCTAAGTTTTTACTGATTACTCAAAAATATGTGAATGAGCCAAGGCAACACTCCAGGCATGTGTTTAATGAGGGAATGACATAATAACATGATATAAAGCTTGAAAAAGTCGATTTTACATAATACCCCCCTTTAAGAAAATATTTCCTATAGCTGCCAGTAGAAGGAGCCCCAGTCATGATTTTCACCAGCTCTTTCGCCTGCATTTCATTACCATTTCATTCTAAATACTTCACTCTTTGTCTTTTTTGTATTTTAATTTGAGCCCTGCTGTGCTAACGAGGATCCCATCAATAAACATGAACATGTTTACAGATATGTTTGTGATAATAGCACTTACAGTTTTACTAAGGTAGATGTAAAAGGTATTATGTGATTAAAAAATACTCCCAAGAAGTACTGTTACTTCTAAAATGTAAATGTAATATTTTAACATGGCCTGAAAACTGTAAACAGAACACGTCATGTTTTATTGTGGGCCATATCACATGAGAAAGCAGCACATTCACTTTTACAGAACAAACATTTCCACTGTGCGAGAGAGAGAGTGAGAGAGACAGAGAGGATTTATCTGCTCACGTGCAGATACAGCACACACTGGCCATTATTATGTAACAGATCACAGACTTATACAGTGAATGTCTGACATGTAAAGCACCCGGGGAGAATAAACCCACGCTGTCAGAAAAGGATGATGTGTTCGTGTTCACAGAGGGTCAACTGTAACGCGTTTCCCATAAACTAACATCTCAGCGCTGAGGGCCGGGGATAATGTTTGGAAATGGAAGGCTCACGTGGGATCGGGTTTTACTGTGGGGGGAGAAGGGCCAAAGACTATTTAACATGTTAATATAGTCATGCAGCTGCCATTTCAGTGACTTAAGGACTTATTTCAGACTTAACAGGTTCTAGACTTTGATTATTGTCGTGAAAAATGTTGATCATTATTTGCTTGTCGTTACATCCCCACACCTGCCATATGAATGTCTTTACAGCACAAAATCGTCACCACTTTTTAATACCTTTAAGAAAACGTTAAGTGAACTTATTCCATTAGTGCTGACGGACAAGATGTTGAATTCCATGCCAGCTTTTGTTTTGTGTAGATAGGCTGATGAATTGCAGATATATTATGCTGTAAATCAGCTCAAAACAAGAGCATTTTAGAGGAAATGTCTTCTATATTTGAGAGACTCTTTACGGGAGGGGGGAGGAGTGGGAGGGGTCTGGGTTTGTGATTGACAGGCCTGAGTAATCTGACTTCGACGCAGCGCTACTCGTAAACAAAGTCCAGATGGAGGTCCGACAGCGAGCTAACTTGTTTAGCAACATGTTCCACTGGGACAACAGCTCTCTACACAGGAGAGAGGCATCGTGGTCATAGACTGTTAAAAAGAAAAGACAACTCCTCCTCACTCCTCCCCGTTTACCATAATGACCACGTTCGAGGGGGAAATCATGGCGGATTTACAGACTCCTCCTCCCCAGCTCTGACGAAGCATGTTCCTAATAAGGGCATAAGGGCGGGATCTTCACTGTAGACTCGGCCCTTGCGTGACGTGTAGCTCGTGCAGCTCCAACGCTAACAGTCCGACCCTCATTAGTACGAGATTTCTGGTTTCTTTTTTTGTGACTAACCCAGCGTTATCTCAGGAGGAATATGTAGCCGTAGAAAGTGTTTAAAAAATAGAAACCAGGCGTTAAAGTGTTTTTTTAACGTGTCTAAAGTCCAATGCTTTTCAATGGGAGACTAGCGGCTATATGGAGGTACTACAGCAATGGCGGCCTCCAGTGTTGTGGTCATAAAACACACAGCGGCCTTGTACCTGAGACTGCTCTGAGACGCTGGGTTATTTTATTAACAGTGATTCCTCTGTAAAAGCTAGCTGTTTAGCATTGAGCTAATGTGGCGCTATAGCTAGCATCGCAGCTGAGGGACTGAACGTACTGAGCGGCCCAGACAAAGCTGACTGACTGCTTTCAGAATTTACCGATCTACTTTGGATGTAGACTTATTGATGTAAGCATGGGAGGTGTAGCTCAGTGTCCCCTGCAGAGAATGTGTGAGGTATTATAAAGTTTTTACTTTTTTCTTTCACAGTAAAGTGCACAAAACATATCACGTAAAAGCACTGTCTTCAAAATAAATATTATTGTGCAGGAACACTGCTGTCCTTGTGAAATAGGGTTCAGTTTGCCATTGTGGGCCCAAAGAGTCAGTTCTCCCCCAAAACACGCATTTCTGATACATAAAGAGCCACAGGTCATTTCTATTACAATATTTTGTGAATGAAATGTAACACTTACACTAAACCACCGCTAAATGATGATGATTAAAGTCTTACTATTTATATGCATATGCTTATTTAGTTGAATATTTTAATGTAGATTTTATATTTTGGTGCCTGTTTACTTTTTTTTTTTTTTTGTTAATCTTACCAGGACTGTCCTAGACTTGTTCTTGATTAGACCAGAAGTAAAACATGTCCAAAACAAACCAGACAATCAGCTCACATTTCACTTGAGCCGCATGTGACTCCTAAACCAAAAGGTTAGGTTGCACGTGCCTTGGCTTGAGGCAGAATAAAACATGCATAAAATATATCTGAATAGACCTTTGCCACTTGTAGACGTTGTGTCTATTTCATTTTGTAGGTCTGAAATGAATCAGGTCTTACATGTTGTGACTAGACTCCACAGACTCCCTTTATCTGCATAGATGAATGCAATGAACAAATGAAGTATTAATTAATACGGTCACACCATGAAATATGAAAAGTGAAACTTGACCGTTTAGAGAACTAGAAAGCACTGAGTTTAATTTCTTAGTGTGACTCATTCATTCAGTAAACTTTGATACATGTGACTCTTATGTTCCCAATGAACATTTAGCTGCTTTGTTTAGCTTTACATAAATAATGTCATCATGATCTCATGAGATAAGAACATCTGAGCCGTCATCAAGCTGTCCGAGTGTGGAGGAGCTGTTGGTGAAGAGTTTCTGATGCTGCACTAGTTCATGTCAGTCACTGGATCAAACTGGAGGATGTGGAATCTGATCCGTCTGCAGTTATGCAGCCAGTCTGAAAAATATCATTTGAATACATTTAATAAGATACAAAAGCAAAAGCTTCTACATTGTTCTTGACTCTTGTGTAGCTTTTTACATGCTGTACTTCTTGGAGTACTTTTATAACATTGTACTTTTATTTATTTATTTTACCTCTGCATGAGTAATTTATTTTACAGTAACAGTACTCTTATTTGTACTCTTACTTGAGCTTTTGCAAACAGTACACAGGGCTTATCTCAGGTATCTGTAGACAACTGTTATCCTACTCTAAGTTATGCATACATACAAACACGTGAAGACAAACCGTCTGCACAGCCTGTGAACCTATGAGGTTCATATTATTTACGGACGCTAACTCAACCACTAAACATAATCAGAGGTTTTCTCTCAGTTACTCAGTAGGCCTACTCAAGTAGTATTTTCACTAAGCACTTTTATACTTCAACTTTTTTTTTTTTTTACTTTGACTTGAATACATTCGGTTATGTTACTCCAACATGACAAATATTTGATTTCAACAAGAACTGTTTCTCACCTGCTCCTGCAGCTCCTCAGACACAGACACTCTCTTCACAGAATCAGAACGAGGCTGTCAGTGTGGTCTGCAAAAGCATCAAAGAAGATCCATTTAATCCCAGGTTATGTGTACTAGCTACATCTGTTAGCCTCTTTCTACAGTCTACAACAAACTTTTTGAAAGGTTTTCTTCAGTAGCAATATTACACAATTCATGGCAATCGTGTTTTGAGAATGTATAACATCTAAATATAGTTAGGTAATTGTTTTACCTACTGTCAAATAATGCCGTTAGCTGCAGCTGTGTGGAGCTCCGGGAGCTGCATCACAGCTGGGTCTGGTCCACATTCAGGCTCGAACAAATAAAGTCCATTTGGAGAAAGAAATCCATCATAAAACGTTAGTTGCTGTAGTACTGCCATATAGCCGCTAGTCCCCCATTGGAATGCATTGAACTTTAGACACGTTAAAAAACACTTTAATGCCCGGTGCCTAATTGTTTGGAACTGTCTACAGTTAGATATTCCTCCTGTGATTACGCTGGGTTAGACACAATCAGAGGCACCGGGCTGGTTATCGTAGGAAACATTTTAGAAATCTCCTAATTAATGAGGGTCGGACTGTTAGCATTGGAGCTGCGTGAGCTACACGTCACGCAAGGGCCGAGTCTACAGTGAAGATCCCGCCCTTATGTCCTTATTAGGAACATGCTTCGTCAGAGCAGGGGAGGAGGAGCCTGTAAATCCGCCATGATTTCCCCCTCGAACGTGGTCATTGTGGTAAACGGGGAGGAGTGAGGAATGACGGTCTATTATTAATATGTCTATGGTTGCAACCCCCACCTGCAATGACAGCGCCAGTGTCTACGCTGTATCAAAGAACTACTGCAAAAACAGTGGGAAAATGAGGCTAAAACGCTAACGAGGCTGCGCTCACGTCTTAAGGCGCTTTTATACTTCAGCGGCAGCTCCGTGTTTACGTGCTGGACGCACGTGGGAGCCAATCAGGGAGTTCGCGACAGCTGCACCTGCCGCACAAGGTGACTCCACGGCAAGTGCTGCAGAACGCAAGTGCCGTGATTGGTTGATCTTTTCGCAAAACAAGGAAACACACAACAAACTCCTTCAGTCTCCCTCTTTGAAGTTATTTTTCATGAGACGTCAGCGTTTAACCATCAATAAAACACAACAATTTCGTTCTTTTGTTACAAATAGCACTTTTAAGTGATTGCTTCTTAAATGAAGGAGCAGGAGACCCACCGAAATGGGGAGTTCTTATAGCTGTTGAGGTATGGTGCACTTTTTTGTTGTCAACAAGGCCAATGATATATAATATAATATGATATATAAATAAAGATCTTCTTCTTCTTCTAATGATGGCCTATGATGAAAAGTGCATCATACCTACTGTGAAATATGGAGGTGTTTCGCTGATGCCAGTGGCTCCAGCAGAATAAAGTGAAGGTCCCGTTAGTTCCATCTCTGTCTCCTGACTTCAATATCATTGAACCACTGTGGGGAGAGCTCAAACATGCTGTTCATGCAAGACAGCCCAGGAACTTACAGGAACTGGAGGCTTTTTGCCAAAAAGAATGGGCCGCTTTACCAACAGAAAAAAATAAAAGAACCTCATTCACAACTAGGTATAAAAGACTCCAAACTGTTGTTGATGTTAAAGGGGGAATACGCAATATAAAAAACTGGAGTCTGTAAACTTTTGATCAGGGTCATTTTGGTACTTTCCTTTTCATTATGATTTCAAAAAAAGTAAAATGTTCTTGAAATAGTTGAAAAAGGTACTAAATCTGCCAGTGGAACAAGCATTATTATACACCTGAAATAAGATGCTGTTTCTTATTTTATGTGTTATTCCACTGTCAAATTTGTATCCTCTCGTGAAAATTACTCAAATATTCTGAAGTATAACTTATCAAGATATCTCTCTAATGCAGTGTAGCTTCTCCTCTCAGGCTAATAGTTGTTATAATCCGGACCATGACCATTTTTTCCATGACCATAAAACCCATGTTAGATAGAACTTATCTGATTGATATTTATCCATAACTACTGAACGGTCATAATGAGCTGTTTGTTTGAATCGCCCACTGAATGACAGAAATAGAAATAGCGAGTGAGGGGTTCGGTGTCTTGGTGGACATTCCAACCCAGCCTTTATTGCAGCGTTTTCAAAGTTTGCGCAACTTCTTGGCCCAATCCTTTCAACTTGTGTCACTGAACTCTTGCGTAACACGACTTTATCGCCGTGTCTCTCCCCATCGGCTTCTTCTAAACGAGATATTTCTCCAATTATCGTAAAGCATCCGACCCAGATTCCCGCCTGCGCTTCTCTTCGGACGCGTGGTTAAGACGCCCAAAGCTGAAAATCCGTTGGCTCGCTCGGCATGACGGTGAGAAAAGTGCTAGAGCTAAATAAGTGCGGCCACATCACAGGCACAGTAAAAGTGATCTCAGTGTGAACCAATGTCAAGGATTACAGTACAGTCACGAGGGGAACACACAGGCAGCACTGTCTGTCAGAACAGTTCAAGTTATATAATGCTCAGAATTTCTATAGGGTAGTAGTAGTAGTGATTAAGTCCTTTTTTTGGGTTTTGGGCTAGGGCTGCAGAATATATCTCCAAATTGTTATTGCAAGGTTAGCTGCCGCAATACTCATATCACAAGAAGCCACCAAATACAGTATCTCAAATTCACTGAGGTCTATGGATGGCAACTTAAAAATGTGCAGAAGTTCAGTTTTAGTCAGGATTTTCCTCCTGTTAGTGTTAAAGTGGACATGTGATGCATGAAAATAGACTTAAAACCCTTATTTTGGTTCAACAGCTTTGATATTTTACATTTCATAATTTGAAAATATGTCTCTGCAAGAATGAAATGGTAACAATGAAATGCAGGCCAAAGAAGCTGGTGAAAATCTTGACTGGGGCTCCTCCTGCTGGCAGATATAGGAATAATGTTCTTGAAAAAATAAAAAAAAATTCCAGGGACACGCCGTGTCTTTAAATGTTTAAACTTTCACCTTTGAAACATTGTAGTTCATTTCGAAGGCCATATCCTTGTAATGCACTCTTCACCCTTTGACAATATCATACCAGAAACCAAGGACATGGCCCCATAACAGCAGCAACTAAGGTTATGAATAATATCGTACTATATTTTAAATGTGCTATAAACTTTTACCTTGACCTTGTTCTTGCTCTAGCACTTTATTGATTGCTTTTTATTGACTTGTCAAAGGCCTTTGATCGGTAGATCATTGTATTTTGTTAAAATGTCTCCATGTCGTTGGCTTTGATTCAAAGGCAAGAAATTGGTTTGTAAATGATCTCACCGATCGAGCTCAAGGCTACCAGTCTTTTTACAACCTAAAACATAATTCCATTCATTTATAGAGTGCAAAAATGCTGAGCTGCTCACAAATACTTGCCAGTGCAGTCACATCACTCCAGTGCTGTGCTCCCTACACTGGCTCCCAGTACATGCGAGGGTTCATTTTCAACTCTTAATGTTTGTTTATAAATCAATTCATGGACTTGCACCTTCCTGTTTGTGTGAACTGTTTGTGCACATCAGCCCAGTAGAGCGTTGCACTCTGCAGGACAACACCGGCTGGAGATCCCCAGGACCAATCGCAATCGGGTGATCGTTCTTTTAGAGGGGCTGGTCCTCGGCACTCTGCCTGCTGACTTACGAGCCATCACTAAGCTGACACTGTTTAAAGCAGTACTAAGTAACTTGTGTACCCTAGAGGCCATAAGCGCCACTGCAGGTGTCGTAGAACGTTGCAATTGTGGTTTTCTGGCCAGAGACACCAGGGGGGGGGGATGTCTCTGCTAATTGCACGTGTGTATTTTATATGTTTATATGAACTTATGGAAAGCACTTTGGTTCAGCAGGTGCTGTTGTAAAGCTCTAAATAAAGGTTGATTGATTTGTTTGGATTTGATTGATTTATTGACACCCTTTTTTTCATGAATGGATGCGTGGTTCCTTGTAAAGCGTATGATAAAAAAAAAAGTGCTATATAAATTGAGACCATTTACCAACATTTAGAGGTAAAAACTTCACACTTTTCCTATAAATTACTGGCACGAATATAAAACAGAAACACATGCATGATTTTCGTTCATTTAATATTTCCATATCAAATTAAGACAATATGCGCAAAAATACAATAAATGCCTGAATGTCTAAATTATAAAGTCAAGTAAAAATTCTGGATTTATTTTGTTCACATTTTAGATGCAAAGCTTTTGGGAAAGCAAAGAGATTTTGGATCTTTAGTCTTGAAAACACTAAAATGTCTAAATTCCCCAAGTAAATCAAGTCAGGAATAAGATCTAACGAATCTTACTGAAAAAAATATCTTTCAGAACAGTTAAAACGGCAATAATTGTGTTCACTCTGTATCTTTTTCCAGATCACTGCCGCCCCCTGGTGGACTTTCAATGCAAGTACAACTGTTACAGAAGCAACTGTACGCTGTTGATATAAAAGCATTGGACACAGACACTTGGAATGTTTCTTTTACATTCATTTGATTTGTTTATAAGTGTCACAATTCAAAAATATCTATGTTGGACAAAGTGAAAATCAAGTCCAGTTAGTTGTGTCCAAACTCACTCTAAAATGACTTCAGTCAAATAAAAATGTTTTTTCTTTTTAATTCTCAAGAGTATGGAAGTACAAAGATTAATAAGTGAGTGAATCTGTGGGTCTAAGTTTTCTGAAGATGCTCTTCAAGGATCAAGGTACAAAAAAAGAGAAAGGAGGCGCTTTGAGTTGCCCTGACTTTATATTAAAAGTCTCTAGTTTTAGACTGAGATAAATTACAGACACTTTCTCAGAGTAACGTAAGGAATGTTTCGTATGTAGGGCTGGAACAAACTCATCGATGAATCAACAACTAATGTATTACTCACAGCCCTTCCTGAAGTCAAAGATCCCATGGTGCCCAATCATATGCATCAACTCTTTCCAAAGAATAATGATTTTCCTCATTAATTTCTCTTAATTTTACAAAACAAACCAAATACTTACAGGTGCTCGTCTTATACAATTAGAATATCATAAAAGTGCATTCACTTCTGTTATTCAACTTAAACTGTGAAACTAATATATGACAGACTCATTACATGCAAAGTGAGACATGTTTAGCCTTTATTTGTTATCGTTTTGATTATTATGGCTGTTTGTAAAAAACCCAAATAAATAATCTCATGAAATAAGATTTTTAAAATGGACTGTAAGCCATAATCATCAAAATTATAACAAAGAAAGGCTTGACATGTCACTTTGCATGTAACGAGTCTATACCAGATTAGTTTCACATTGTAGTTGAATTACAGAAATAAATTAGCTTTTTCATGATATTCTAATGATATGACGAGCACCTGTATATTATAACATTACATACCCATAAAGTTCATTTCAAACTCATTCATATCAGTCACTTTAGCTTAATGTGGGATAAAGTTGGAACAATGCAGTTTTCATGTTACTTGCAGCCCTATGTTGTAGTACAAGGTTTGAATTTGGGATTTTAGTTTTATATTGAAGACGGCACCAAACGAAATACTAAAGATCAGTGAATCACTTTCTAAATAATCACAAGCGCCCATGATGTCGGGAGGTGGTCGGAGAAAAGCACAATCGCTCTATTTAACATTTTTTATTCAACTTGACCAAAAGCAGAAAAAGAACATTTCACTCTCACTGCGAGCATGATTCAGTCCCACATCCCCAACATGCAACAGAATCTTCATATAAAAACAATGATACAAAAAAAACTAAACTTCCGTCTCCCTATTGTCCACTTAAAGGTACAAACAAAATGTTTTTCTGTGGTTGTTAAACATATTAAGCTTTTGCATGGTACTAAAACAGAAGTGCCCAAATGGATGAAACACAAAACATGGTCTTAACCTATTTCCGTCTCTAAGCGTGATTGGTCTATCCGACTCGAAGGGGCGGGGCAACCAGGACCACGCCGTCTCCTCGCACAAACAGCATCGGGATGTTTCTCTTGGTCGACTGAAAAACAAAAAGGAGACTTTGGATGGATCTGAAATCCTCAAATTGGAAGTGTGTTGGCAGTGATGAAGGCTATGTATCTGCTGTTAGTGAGGAAGGAAGCTGTCGTAGCTCCTTTAGTACAGAGACTTCGAGAGGTTAGTGTGAAGGAGAACTTGGTGAGTTTAATAACAGGAGTAGAAAAGCACTGCTTCCAATATCCATCTGATTTCACCACCGTTGCCCAGCCGGTAACACAAGGCCAAACACAGGGCTCCTAATGCTGCGACAGGGAGATGTTTTTGAAAGAAAAACATCTTGTTTTTCTTGTTTTTCGCTGGATGCTTTATAATGTCACTACAACAGCTTTTAGTCTGTTGCCTTTATATTATCATTAAATTAAAATCATACAGCCCACGATGTAGTTTTGTAGCTTATGAGAGCAGATGGTACATGGTTCATTCAGCAGCTAATCTACTAGCTGCTAATGCTAACGTTAATGTGTGTTGTAAAACGGAGAGAGTCATTAATTAGGCCTAATGCTGAACAGGTTTGATGAGTTTGAATAATTACCGATTAAAGACGTTATAAAGAGCATAATACACGGCCACCAGGGGAGCTGTTTCCTCAGTAATGAGCTCTGGCATGGCCATAACAGATGCTAGTCATCGATAAACTCGCTCATATAAAGTGTCCACAAATAATTAAAAATCTTCCAATCGTCTGACAGTAACTTGATGTGTCCGTAATCAAGAACAGACATTGTCCTGTAGTTCTGACACTGGTTTGGAATATTTTATCCTCCGAATGAGAAATAGTCCCTTTTCACATACACACTAATGCAATTTTTAACTCTCGATTCCCCCAAAAGGGGGCGTTGCCCAGTAAAAGTTCCCGGATGTAGCTCTCATCTATAGCAACAGTCGGCAACACGTCATAAAAGGGGGCGCGGCCTCGTCGTTTTCTGGCAGAATATAAACTTTCTTATCACACACAAATAAAGTCAAGTCTAAATCGGGTCCATATGGATGTTTTTCCAGCAAATTGTTCAATAGAAGCAAAAAAAAACAGCAGTCATAGCTCGCGTTAGCATGTCTTTGTATCTTTATTGGGTCGAAAACTACATTCATAATTCAGCATTTGTTAAACTAGTTTTGGAGTAATTATAGAAAGCTTAGATTTTTCTTTCTTTGTTTTCCCCCAAAACTGCTTCAAACTGGCCATATATGGGCGATTCCAGAGATGGCGTCGGTATTTTTTTTAGAACGTTGTGGCGTCGGCAAAAACCTGCTCGACCAGGAACTCCCGACCGGAGATTATCTTGTTGGCGAGAAAGGGCTCGAATTTGCATAAACAAAGCACAGCAACATCAGCTCGGCTTTGCTAATCTATTACAATCACAACTTCAGAACGAGCTTTAACCTTCTGCTCTTGTGCCAAAAATGAAGGAAGACAAAAGAACATGACTATTACAACTATTTAGAGATTCTTCTGGTTATTCGATTGGTTCGAAACCTTTGACTAGCAGAGGTTTAAACTCTGCCCCATGCCTTTATTTATGCTTAAAACCTTTATGTCAGCTCTGTCTCACAATAAAATGTTAGTTGCTAGGTTACAATTGTGTAGAATCATTACATTTAAACAAAATGGAGCCTCTCTGGTGATGTGTACCGATTCAGCAAGAAGGCCGAGGGCCACCAAAATTTGGTCTGAGGGCCACATTTGGCTGCACTTTGGACTAGCAGTGTGGCAATATATCGATTTTCCGATATATCGCGATATTTTGCGGGACGATACGATACCAATACTTTTTATTCCGATCGACATTTTGATGACGTCATATTAAAGAGCAACGTCATGCATACTAATGAGGCAACAGGGCTCTACTGTTTTCACAGTCAATAGAGGCCAACAATGATCAAGAATTCAGTCAGACCAGCAGGGGGCAGCACTACAGTTTTAAGCACTTGGACCAAACACTGTCACACAAATTAATTACTTTTAATGATAGTTTTTATAATTATAAAGAAGATTAATTTGGGGTTGATTTATTCCTTTTTAAATAGGACTGTAGTTTCTTGTTTATTTAAGGCGAGACACGGCAGGTGAAAGTATTGATTTTTCACACAGTGGTCGAAGTGGAGATTTTTATCTATTTTCCTCCCTTTACATCTTAGTTTTCATGTCAGAGTATAAAAATGACAAAACTCACCCCGCATGATGCTTATTTTTTGATGATTTGTCCGCTTGCGAGGCGGCGGTAACCCGGAAGTAGCAGCTGCGGCGCGTCGAAAGACCGCTCTCATGCGGGTATTCATTCACAAATATTGACAGACTTTACATCCACATGTGCTGCGAAGGGATCCTGATGACGCTATCGCCCAAATATGGTATTTTTCCTTCTGGGAGACGCCTAGTGCGGAAGAGCCAAAAGAAAGTTCCGCGCATGCGTACTCGCTACAAAACTTCAGAGCTCATTTTCTCTGAATGAGAGAAGGCCCCACTCGGGCAGCGGGTGAGCCCTCAGAGTCGCTCATACAGACTCCAAACTTTACAGTCTTGGACTTAACAATATTTTGAAGGTTTTTTCAGAGGGATTTTTTAATATCTAATTCCTAGCCTGATTTATTCAGCTTTGAACCCAAAAAAACAGGCGGAATTTGAGTTTTTACAGATTTTTCACTTATGATTAGTTAATTGAAAAACTAAACAGTATATCCAAAATCCCCTCTGAAAAAATCTTAGTTACTAATATGTCAATAAAATAAAACCATAAATTTTAATCTGGCTCAATCCATTATTTTTATTTCGTTGCCCAAAATATAGCCAATTTTGGCAATTTTTATGAACAAAATGTCTTATTTTTATATGAAAACATAAAATGACAGAAAAAATGCAATACATTTTTTTCTCATATTTATATCAGTGATGTTCAGCAAAAGTTTCAAATTGATATCTCTACATTTATTTTTTTCCCCTATTCACCTGCAATGTCTCGCCTTAAATGTAAATGAAGTCACTGACAGATCTATGACCCATTTTCAGTGAGTAAGTCAGGGATCATTTATAAAAGTGTTACAAAGCACATGAAAAGAAATGTAAATGATGAATAATATGTAGTATGTTAAAATAAAGGTTAAAAGTAGTTTTTTTTTTATCGTGATGTATTATAGGTTATTTTTGTGCAATATATTGATTATCGCAGTATTGGCGTATCGTGAGATAATAGTTATCGTTAAGCCATGTATCGCGTATCGAATCGTGAGGTTCCCACCCCTACTTTGGACACCCCTGGATTGGTTGAAGGAAGGGCATATTTAAATAACAGAAGACAGCCTCAAATTTTCTTCTGTTTATAAAAATTCCTTTAAGTCAGGAAGCTGAACCTTCTCCCTTCCCTCTGCTTCCAACTCCATCCTCTCTCCAACTTTCTATATTTTCTTCATATTATCACTTTCTTTCAATATGCTCAAAAATGTGTAGTATTACAGGTCAAATTATTCTTTGAATGGACAATAATGGGCTCAAAACCGGATCACAAGCTTCTGCAGATTCGGCAGTCTTTCTCATTTTGTGGAATATACAAATACACATATTTCGTTTCGTATTATTATTTATTTTTTTCGTTTTGTTTTTTTTAAACACGCGTCGTATAGAACCGCTGCAGCGGGCAATTTGACTGCGGGGAGGGGGGTTTAAAATGCAGCGGCCCTAGTGTTAAGCTCAGTGGCGCAAGAAGGGCATACACAATATATGCCTTGCATGGGGCGCCGAAAGGACGGGGCGCCAATTAGTGATGTATCGGTCACGAACGATCCGGCTCTATTGAGTCTTTACAGTGAACGATATGAACGGGTTTGCGGAGGTGAAGTATTTTTTTTATTCCTCTTTGGGGAAGAGGCGTCACTTTAGTTGTGCTTATTTTGCAAAACAAAAGTCACTGCTGGAGTGGAGCAGAGAGGAGTGTAGGATTGGCAGGATTTGTGAAAGCACGACCGAAATGGCGCCCGAACGCTCCCAGCGCCAGCACTGTCCTGGGCCATAGGAGAGAAAAAGGCGCGCAGGGTCCGTGAGTGACGAGGCGGCTACAGGAGCCCCGTCATTCACATCCTGTTCACTCAGCTCCACTCCACTCTGCAGCGACATCCCCGCACACTGCCTCCTCCTCAGTCCGCCCCGGTCATCTCCACCCCCCACGAGGAGCTCAAAGTGAACACAAGGCAACACGTTTGAGAAATGAAAGTCCTAATGAAATAATAAACACGGTTACAGAGGAGATCGCGTTGAAGCAAAACACCTTTCACTTAAGTTTTTTTCTCCCCTCTTGCGCGAGGGAGAGAGAGGGGCAGAGGAAAAGTTAAACACTGCATGGTGCAAAGTGTGAGATTACCAGACGAGCTTTTCCTCAGCTTTGATCAGGTCATTTGATACGTCCATGGTGAGAATCCTCAGATTATTTATCTGTCAAGGAAAACCTCGCTGTTTGGTTATAGTTCAAAGCGACGGCGACTAAAGTGGTACATTTTTAAACTTGCTTGTACTGTGGCGCAAGTCCGCTGGTGCACGTCTGCGTGAACGAGCGCGAAATGACACGTGCACAAATAGGAGGGCGAGGTTTTCTCATCGTTAATAAGAAATGAAAAGGAGTGATGTCTTTTTCTTATGTTTATCATCATTTTTCTTTTAAGTGTACCTTGTATAATTCCTCGTACGTCTCCTCGTCGATCTCCACTGTGGTGACCGTCTCCTCCACGTCTCCCAGGATCATGTTCAGATGCTGATCATAGGCCTGTAGCACAACAAAAACACCATCGATTTATATGGCATTGTGTTTCATATCTTAAAGATCTAAAGTATCTAAAGAGGGCGTTTGGAGTGACAGTATGAAGTCGAGTCTAATCACCAACTTTTGTTTAGCACCACCGAGTGTGGAGTAAAATAACAAAATTGCCTCCTATGAAACGTTTGGGCGACTTGTATCATATGAAAAGAGCTCTACAATCCAATCCACTTTATTTGTAGAGCACATTTCAGGCGAGACACTGCGGGTAAATAGGGAATTTTTTTCTTTTTTAAGAGACATCAATTTGAAACTTTTGTTGAACAGTACTGATATAAATATGAGAAAAAAATGTATTGAAAGTTTTGTCATTTTATGTTTTCATATAAAAATAAGGCATTTTGTGCATTAAAATGCCCATTTTTTTTAGCGATGAAATCTAAATAATGGACAGATTTAAATGTATGTTTTATTTTATTGATATAAGTTTTTGAATAAGCTAATCATAAGTGAGAAAATCTGTAAAAACTCATGGCTAGGAATTAGACATTAAAAAATCCCTCAGAAAAAATCTTTTAAATGTTGTTAAAGGGATATTTCAGGATTTTTGACATTGGATAACTAGGAAATGAGGCCCAGACTGTTGTTGAGGTCTGGAGATATTTTTTTTCTTAAATTCATGCAGTTCTTATATTTGAAGAGTCTAGTGGCGCTAGGCTAGGGCAAGGCTAAAGCATTTCTATGGTAACAGCTAGCCTGCATTAAAAACAGTCAGACCCACTCCACAGTGCACCTGAGGTAAATCACTTATAACACCAGACTAACCATATAAATGTCTGTGTTAAGAGAACATTTCTTTTAAATATAACTGACCTTGCATCACATGAATTATCACATTATGAGGGACTATTCTCTCGCAGATCACTCCGCCGCTGCGTTAGCTTACAGCCACGAAGCTGATGCTGCTCAAATATAAGTTATTTTAAATGCAAAATGGTTAAAGTTATTCTATCGACACAGACATTACCATAGAAATGCGCTAGCCTAGCACTAGCCTAGTGCCACTAAACTCTTCAAGTATAAGGACTGCATGAATTACAAAAAAAAACAAAAATATCTGCAGAAATCAACAACACTCTGGATAACTAGGAAATGAGGCCCTATGCCAGAAATCCCGAAATATCCCTTTAAGCCCAAGACTGGAAAGTTTGGAGTCTGAGCAAAAGCCTAATTTACAGAAACCCAGCACTGAAGTTTTGTAACCTGTGCGCACACGCGGCACATTTCTCTGCTCTTCTGTACCGGGTCGTCTCGCAGAAGGAAAAATACCATATTTGGATTCTAGCGTCATCGCGGGCCCCTTCGCAGGACACGTGGATGTAAAAACTATATTTGTGAATGAATACCCGTGGGAAAGGCAACTGTGTGATGCGGACGTTGTAGCCACTTCCGTGAACGACAACCACTTCGACCACTGCGTGATAATTCAATACATCCCCCTGCCGTGTCTCGTTTTAATGTGTTAAGGAAACAAACGTGTCAGGCATCTGTGCAAACTGTGCTGCCTCATCGCTCCTACACAGAGAACTACAGCCCTCTTAGAAACAGGACGTACGTGCAGCCTCCCTCTCAGCTCGCGGTCGTTCCTCATTTTGACGTAGATCCGTTCGTCCAAACTCAGCCGGATCAGATCCAACGGCTCCTCCACCGTGTTCGTGGTCGGCTGCTGCAAAACGAGTACAGTCAGTTACGACATGAATACATTTGTGACGGCTTGTGTCATAGTTGGTTTCAGCTTAGACCCGTTTTTTACGTCACAGTCACTGATTACTATGACAACGGACAGCGCCATTTTAGCGTGGTGTCCCGTTGCCTGACATAGCCATGGATAAATCAAGAATTACCCTACATTTGGCATGGAAAACAACATGACAAATGGCCGAAATCAGGTATGACATTGTGCAGTCTGACATAGCAACACGTAGCAACCATTTAAGCACAACAGAAAGCAACAGGCCGCAGCAGCATCGCTTGTAACTTCATGTTTTGAGAGGAATTTCCATTTAAGCAGTGATTAAAAACAAGAGAAATTACCGTATTACCTCCCGAGCGGCAGGGACAGATCAGATAAACATCATGACACCGTTTTCCTTCAGCCACAAGCTAAACTTTTCTAAACACACTGCGCTCTGACAAAGCAAAAGCACTTCACATGTCAAAGATCTTTACACAGTACGAGCGCTCACTATGTCACTAATAATTTACCGAAACTTTACCAAAAATGTCTAATACAGAGTGAGCACTCACTCTTCCACAAACGTTTGATTTCCTCCGGTGCAGCTGGAGTAAACTTAATAACAACAGTACGTGAGCTCAGGCTCTGGGTCTGTCGCTAAAGGTAAATAGCCTATATCTTTCTTGTTATCACTGCGGTGTTGTGCTTTTCTCTTTGTCTAAAAGCTCTAGTTTCTTATTCAGTCATGGTTCAGTCCTGATTTGTAACCGGTGTAGTCTACGTCCTGGTTTAGTCCTCAGACCTGCCGCAGACCGCGGCTCTGCCTAAGTTTAGTTAGTTATAGCTTTGCTTCGCCTAGTAGCGAAAATTGGCACCGCTTTCCATGCCAGATGTAAGGTTTTTCATGATTGATCCACGATATGTCAGGCAACTGGGACACCACGCTAAAATGGCGCTGTCCGTTGTCATGGTAATCACGTGACTGTGACGTACACGCCGTCTTCGAGAATGTACGTGCGCACGTGTCGGTGCATTGACAAGTCGATGGCCGTTATCATGGGACAAGTTAATTGAACAGCTGCTCGTAAGACGTGGCTGATGGTGCGGGGATGTGTGAACACGGACTGAACTAACTTTGTGTAAGTGCAGTTGGAACTAGAGCCGACCTACAAGGCGCTCTAACACGTGTGACAACGGCCTAAATCTACATGTAAACAAGACTAGAACTTCCTTAAACCCACCTTTTACAGGGAGCTGGTTTACTGGCCAGTTTATAAGTGCCCTAAGGCAGTGGTTCCCAACAAGGGGGGCGCCTGGGATTGCAGGGGGGGCCCAGAGCTTTGCCATAATAATGGCATAAATGTTGTCATAAATTATACTATTTGAGAAAAATAAATGGTCTAAAATCATCAAATATTACTGAGTAAGGACTACAGGTGCATTAAACACTCCAATTTCAGTTTATTTGTTTGAAATCAATAATTAGCAATTATTTTCATGTTTTGATACATTTGTGGGGACACCAGTTTGGACTGGGGGGGGGGGGGGGGGGGGGGGGGGGGGCATTAATCAGTATTTGCACTAAAAAGTTAAAGCTAGGGTACTTGACTTGTTGTAAAGTAAATAGTTGTTTTTACCACCACAGTGTGTTGTAAACACAGCAAAACAAAAAATAGACCTTGTTGCACGGTCTTCACCTATTTTGTTTTATTGAGTGATGGAAGATAGAAATAGAATTTCTTTTGGGGTTGGTCACCGCTCAAAGCTGTACACGTGCATGAAACGTGCATATATTATAAACAATTTGCATGAACAATTTGGACATGCTGGAGGGATATGAGAGCTAGAAACGAGTGTGGGCCAAATAAAAATAAATAAATACTATACGCCACGACTGCATCATTTGAACTAAAATATTTGCCTGAAATATAAGAAACTAATGGAATTATGTCCACATTTCAGATTTGGACTGGAAAAGGATGAGAAATTTAGGGGAAACAATTTCAGAATTGTTATGGTGGATTTTAGGTTGGTTTCTATTCAGGATATGAACTTCTAAAGCGAATGTGTATCTTTAAGTGCGATATCATTTGCTGGTTTCTTCGTACTATTTGGTATTTGAACACCGTGGTCATAATGAAACGCAGTGGTATTTAACTTAATTCAGGTCTTAATCTCTGCGCAAACCATTCAACATTTAACCGCTTAAATACCGTGCAGAAAACATTAATTTTGAAAAAGAAAGCAGCGAGCTAACCGGGTAGTCACACCGGCTGGCTATGGCTTTTGTTCACGTTCCCACACAAAAGAGATCAGCTATCAGAGGCTACAATTAATGTTTCGTAAAAGATCTACATATGTTTTATATCCGGCTATTTTCAAACGTGTTTTAAGAAAGAAAGCGTGAGAAGAAAGAGCGTGTAGCTGCACAAACCTGCTCCACTTCGTCCGCCATGCTGTTTGAGTCTGCGTCAGTGCGTGGTGCGCGTTCTCCCGACGTGCCACCGCCGACTGCGTCATCGAGGGACGTACTGCGCGTGGGTTTCCAGATCCGCGGACATCACGCGTTTTATGGTTCAGTTGCTTTATTATTTGTAGGATTCAGTTAATCGGAAGGGTCTCAATTTGCAAATCGTACAGACAGTAAAAAAGAAAAAAACATAAAAAATAAATTAAGATTAAGATGAGTAAATAAGAGAGATTTCTTAATAATAAACCAGTGGAGATTTGACAATGATTGTTCATGGTAACCTCTTAACCCCCGCCTGAACCGAGCACATTTTCTCCAGTTCGGCTTTACCCAAATCTAAAAGCTTCTCAACTGGAGCTTACAGCCTATTGGCCAGTGTAACGTCTCATTTGAACGCTAAGACCTACAAAACTGATCAAAACTGATATTTTTCCTCGCGTAGCTGTCACTTTTTAAAAACTTTTTTTTAATCATCAATCTTCTGTCACTTTTTTGTTGTGTTTTGTTGTGTTTTAGACACATTTGGTCACTTTTTCATTGCTTTTTTTTGTCAAGCTATTGTTACATTTATGTCACTTTTTGTTGCTCTTTCTTTGCTTTTTTGTCGATCTTTTGTTGTTTTTGTGTCACTTTTTATTTTATTTTTTTTGTCGCGTTTTAATCCTATTTTTGTTACTTTTGTTGTTGTTTTTGTCACTGTTTTGTTGCTCTTTTGTTGCTTTTAATCACTTGTCATCGTTTTTTGTTTGCTTTTTTTAGACGCATTTTGGTCACATTTTTGTCCTGTTTATATCGCAGTTTTGACGTTTTTTTTTTTTTTTTTCAAGAAGCATTTAGATGTGGGTAAAGCCTAACTGGAGAAAATACGCTCAGGTACGGCAGGGGTTAAAGTTTTGGATGCTTTAGAGTTATATTTATCTGTATGGACCAGCAGCTAACAGAGTTGTTTCGCGGGTCTCCAACGTTGCCTTGCGCCTGAAACAACAACACGACGGATCTCAATGGTAACGGATCGTAAACACGCTCCAACTCTTCCGTGTTGACTCCACCTCTGCGAACCTGTTCTGGAAAGCATTAGTTCAGCGGTTCAAATATCAGCTTTCTCTCAACTCTGGCGTAATTTAATCACTTCCGCTGATGTGGGAGAAGCGCTTGAGTAACATCCGTTCCGAAAGAGAAAAGCGTCACACCTGGCAACCCGTCGCTAAAAAGGTCAGTACAACGCCGCTCTCTCCTCCTTTTTCCCAGAGCTTTCCACGTCAGATACGGGGTGAGATCCGTCTGTTATTATAGCAATGGTAAAATAACAGTTTATTCTTGTACATTTTTTCCAGGCAGCTGCTAAAAATGTGCACAAAACCGCGCGATTAGCTTTGACAAAGTCGCTCAGTTGCACTCGTGTCACCGTCGTTGTAAATTATCAAGTGAATTCTGACAGCAGCATGTCTTATGGCGGAGATATCCACAGATGCACAGTTTGGTAAAGTTTGTACCTTGTTTTAAAGCTCTCGGTGACTTAATTCATGTTTTACTTTTATTATTCGTGGGTTAGCATAAAGGTGAGATTAATTTAGCATCTTTGTTCAGTAGTGACTGAAATGGAGAATCTGCAGCGCATTATTCCTCAAGTGTGCGCGAAAATGTATGAAAACTGTATTTAAAAACGTGTTGACAATGTTTTGATTAGATTAGACATAACTTTATTTATACCAAAGGAGATAAAAAAGGAAGGACATACACTTCACTCGACCTTCCCTTAACCTTTTCATTGACTGCATGTACTTCAGGGTTCGAATTACAAAGTGGCTTTCGGGGGAGCCCTATTTTCCGATCCTCCCTGACTAACTTTAACGCTTTTGGTGCGTGTGAGAAGTTCAAGTGTTGACGTAAACGTAGTAATTTCAGTGCAGCGCCGCCACGCATGGATGGTCACAGCAGGAGACACAGCATTGCATTTATTAGCGGAGACAGATGTTCGGAAATAGAAAAAAAAACATCATCATTTATTTCAGGAACCTTAATGTACAGAAAATCAAAATCTATATGCGACACAAAAAATGGACAGTGTTTTAGAGCTCCCCCTAAAAGTCTCAAAGTAGGCTTTCAGGGGAGCCCAGGTCCCCTTAGCTCCCCCGTAATTCGAACACTGATGTACTTGATGAATTGTAGCTTTCTTTGCTGTGGCAGAGAATAAATAAAATGAAATGGAGGAAAACCAAAAATATTTATGATGTTATACCTGGTTTGGGAATGAGGAAAATGTTCAGTTCGGTTTTTATCTTCCAAAAAAAAAAAAAATTCCAATTTGTCAATGTTTAACCCCTTAACCCCCGCCTTTGTTAACCGAGCACATTTTCTCCAGTTCGACTTTAATCAAACCTAAAAGCTGAGACGTGAATGGGGCTGAAAACGCAGCAAAAAAAAGCATCAAAAGAGCAACAAAATACAACAAAACAGACAAAACAATACTGGTTACAAAGTGGCTTAAAGGGATATTTCAGTATTTTTGACATTGGGCCTCATTTCCTAGTTATCCAGAGTGTTGTTGTCTGGAGATATTTTTTTCTTAAATTCATGCAGTTCTTATATTTGAAGAGTCTAGTGGCGCTAGGCTAGGGCAAGGCTAAAGCATTTCTATGGTATCAGTTAGCCTGCATTAAAAACAGTCTGACCCACTCCACAGTGCACCTGAGGTAAATCACTTATAACACCAGACTAACCATATAAATGTCTGAGTTAATAGAATAACTTTAACCATTTTGCATTTAAAATAACTTATATTTGAGCAGCAGCAGCTTCGTGGCTGTAAGCTAACGCAGCTGCGGAGTGATCTGCGAGAAAATAGTCCCTCAAAATGCGATAATTCGTGTGATACAAGGTCAGTTATATTTCAAACATTATTCTATTAACACAGACATTTATATGGTTAGTCTGGTGTTATAAGTGATTTGCCTCAGGTGCACTGTGGAGTGGGTCAGACTGTTTTTAATGCAGGCTAACTGATACCATAGAAATGCTTTAGCCTTGCCCTAGCCTAGCGCCACTAGACTCTTCAAATATAAGAACTGCATGAATTTAAGAAAAAAATATCTCCAGACATAAACACCACTCTGGATAACTAGGAAATGAGGCCCTATGTCAAAAATCCTGAAATATCCCTTTAAGAATAACTAAGTCAATGTTTTGAAGTGGTCATCGCCAAGTCCTGATCTCAATCCAATTGAAAATGTATGGGCAGAGCTGAAAAGGCATAGGCATGCAAGGTGGCCTACGAATGTGTCTCAGTTACACCAGTTCTGTTTGGAGGAATGGACCAAAACTACTGTGAGAAGCTTGTGGAAGGAAATCCAAAACGTTTGACCTAAAATATACAGTTTAAAGGCAATGCTACCAAACGTGTTCTGTGTTCTTCTTATGGGTTAATATAAGTAATGTATTTGGATTTGAATATGTACAAGCAATATTCCGTTTATGTTGTGATCCATTGTTTTCAGCATGTGCCTTGTGTGTGGTGTTGGTGTGGTCCAGTTGTCAGTACTGGGCTGACGTCTGACACGGAGGCAGATCACTGCGGGACAAACCCATTCCTCTCTCTGCTCCGTCTGTGGCTCCGAGAGGAAGAGACCCCCGCTACAAACAATACGAACTTTAAAGTCATGTTTACACAATACAGGTCTGCTGAGGGCGTTTTCCGTGTTCTGTCACTTTAAGAATCCTGTTTGACCTGATAAGTACGTTAAACATTAACGGCAGGGGAAGTAATATTAGATACAACAGTTATACGACTGGCTCCTGTTTGTTTCCGGAAATTAATTCACAGGGTTTCCACGGGGCAGTAGATTCAAAGTCAGTAAATGAATTGTGCCAAAATTAAGCCTTAAAGGAATAGGCCACCGTTTTTCCATACTGAGATATGTTCTTACCTTAGCTTAGACGAGTTCATCTGTACCTGTCTGGTCTCCACGTGTGCCTTCTGTAACATAAACACAGCACAGACGGCGTTAGCATTTAGCCTCTCTCTTCTCCTCTATAGCTCCAAACGAGGTGAAGATAGAAGCTACCAAACTCTTCCATGTACGTTTTACATATCTCAGTATGTAAAAACGGTGGCCTATTCCTTTAAATGACATTAAAAGCATAAAAGCTACTATACCTGATTTTTTTTTTTTTTTATTCTTTTTTTTTTGTAGTGGAGCATTTGTTTTGTCCTCCTTCAGTATTATTGCAAACTCAGACATTTGTCAGAAAAACCCTGTGCATCTAATTATAAAGCATCTGTATCCACTGTGTGAACTTGCAGGCGAGTTTTCTAGCATTTCTGTGAAAGAACCCCTGAACGTGACCCTGCAATAGAGCTGGGCGATTTTTTTGTATTTCTTTTTATTTATTTATTTTAAATAAAAAACTCGATTTACGATTCGATGTCCCCCCCCCCCCCCCCCCATTTAAAACAAAATAACTGTGAACTATAATTGTATTTAAAAAAAATGTATTGTATTTAAAGTGAACCAACATAAATAAAATTGCAAAGGCAAACCCTTTATCTAACTAAAAAGTCACTATGCAGTTTGCATCCAAATTATTTATACTGTATTTGGATTAAGCTAATAAAACAACAAAAATCCTGAGGTAACTGAGGCACATTTGTACAGCAGGACCTTATTCCTCTAAGCAGAGGGCAGAGAGCTAAAACATTTTAAAAAAAAAACTACCAGCTCTATTTTTAAATCAAATCGATTTTTTTCCCCCCAGCCCTACCCGGCAACTTGTGAAACATCCCAATAAACCAGGGGTGTCCAAACTATTTCCATGGAGGGCCGCATATTGAAGTGTATGTGGTGTGGAGCGCTCAATGCAGTGAAAACTTCAACTGAGAGCATTCAGCGGGGTTTTTACGTCATGTCCCACATCTTCATTTGAGCTTGGAACCTTAAAACCAGCTCTTTTCCACAATAGAAGAGGTATGATTGTGTAGAACTATGAAACTTGTCGTACAAATACCATCTCTCGTGATGTGTGCCAATTCAACAAGAGGCCTGAGAGCCACCGAAAATGGGTCAGGTGGCCGCATTTGGCCCCTGGCCGCACTCCGGACACCCCTGCACTAAACTCGTCTCTGTTTAGAATTGGGAGGCTACAAACATGTTAGGAAAGTTAGAAATGAGTTTGGATGACAACTAACATTTTCATTTAGTGGATTTCTCTTTCATTGTTTGTAATAAAAAATATATATATCAGGTATAGGGCCTTTAAAAGGGATTCAAACTGGCATTAAACCTACATTTAATGGAAAATTGTGACATTAAGCGTTTTCATCCTCATTTGTTGCTATTTTAAGTGTTTTTTTTTCAAGAAGCTCTTAGATTTGGGTAAGATCGAACTGGAGAAAATGTGCTTGGAGTTTTTTTTGGAGTGTAGGGCTTCGATGAATCTTTGCATTGTCATCTCAGATTATCATCAGGGAGTGTAGCTCATCGACAGTAGTGAGTTTTATGATTGATAGTTTTTGTGCAGTATTTTGATGTCGATTGAGCCTGTTGACGTAAAAGTTCTTAACCCTAAAACCCTTCTTGTCGTTATAACCAGTTCCTTTGGTGCGTTTGCTTGCAGTGCCTCCTTTGACCACCAGATGGAGCCAGGCGCCAGCTATGGAGGTCACAGTGAAGGTGAAGAGCAGCAGAAGTCATCAATTATCCCCCTGTTGGAATGGAGGTCACCTTAGCATCCAGACCACATTAGGCCTAATGCACCAACGCTACCGGTAAAACAAACTGTCCTCTGAACTGTACATTGAGAAATAAAAGTTGGTTCTGGCACACTGTATTGTCGTTTTTGAGGATCGCTTATATTGATGCGCTGTAGATTTCTCACTATAGTCGCTGTAATCTAGTAGGGTGACCACCTGAGCCTCTTCTCAGCCATCTTTGTCTCCCTGCCCCATCAATTGAGATATCATAATGTCCCACTTTAACTTGTACTCCATCAAGTCAGAATTTCTTAATGATTTCCAAATGTAAAATTGGCGTTTTTGTTCACATAAAAGCATTTGGACACCACGGTCTGTTACATATATTTACCAGTAGTTACCGAGCGGCTAACAGTTGTTTTTCACCGGACTTCTCCACTTTTTATACGAATTTTAGCTAATGTTATGGATGGACAACGTTGCTTTGCGTGAGAAGCATGCTGACTGTTCACAAACAAGAAAAGGGTCTATTCTATTGTGTGTTCTGTCCTTTTGTGAGCTTTGGGATAAAACAGGAAATAAAACGCTTCAAAGCTGGTCTTTCTCTCATCTTTTCAAGTTTAAATGTCTTATGCCTGTCACTCCATGCCCCACTATTTACATAACTTGAAAGCCACACCACCAATACGTTTGTTGTGGTGGCGTCACAGCTCTACTTCCAGGTCCGCAGATGTGCGAGAAACTACAAAAAACTCTTTAAAGAGGGGGTATTATGCTTTGTTCAATCACATAGCACCAGTCTATAGCATACTACAATGATGACGTAACCTTCTGTTGGTCTGTATATGCAGTAAATTAAAATAACTGCCTTGAATCAAATTGCTCTCTCAAAATGGCTGTACTGAACGTCTTGAAATAGGCCTCTGTCTCTTTAAGAAGCTTTCCGACACGCCCCCTTCAGCACACTGCTGTGGCATCTAAACAACACTACTGTGCAGGGAGGGGGCTCTGCTGAGCTGAGGAGCAGTGGTTGGTGGCTTGGCTGGCGACAAAAGGTCCAGAGGCGTCTCCAGGAGGTGGGGGTGTTCCTAGGAGGACTGAGGCATAGCTACACCTAAAATGGCTGCCGTCTAAGTTTTTACTGATTACTCAAAAATAAGTGAATGAGCCAAGGCAACACTCCAGGCATGTGTTTAATGAGGGAATGACATAATAACATGATATAAAGCTTGAAAAAGTCGATTTTACATAATACCCCCCTTTAATATCACAATCAATATATCTGAGACTCAACAGAGAGTTACTGAACATACTTATTTATCAGGCCCATTAGCCAAAAATGCTGTACCTAGTGCTAAAAAAGTAATATTTACCAAAATCGCTACATCCGGGTTAGCAGGGAAAAATGCTAACGGCGTAGCAGCTCCGCTAAACCCGGAAGTAGCGACTTTAGTAAATATTACTTTTTTAGCAGTAGGTGCGGCATTTTTGGCTAATGGGCCTGATAAATAAGTATGTTCAGTAACTCTCCGTTGAGTTTCAGAAATATTGATGGTGTTTTTTAGAGTTTTTTTAAATGTTTTTTTCTTGCATATTTCCCGTATGCTAGGACCCGGAAGCGGAAGTCGTGACGTCACACTTAACAAAACTGCGTTTCCATCAAACAAAATGCAAATGCGACCTTATGCATGTTTCCATTAAAGCATTCTAGCAAATATTTAGATTATAACTATAGCAATGGAGACTGGAGAGCAATGTACATTAAATGTTCTCGGACAAATGGTAATTTGACTTTCACCACAGGCGTTTACTTTAATACAGGCCCTGGTTGCTCACCCACTGGAGTGTCGAGTGTTGCCATATCCACGGGAAAGGGAGATCAGAAACTGCACGCAAAACCTTTGGCTGCAAAATGTTCAAATAACTGAGATGACATTTGACATGCGCAAAACACTATTGGGCCCATACAAACACGGACGTCTTCAGGATTTTTGGTGAGACTTTCGGTGTCAGCAAGGCCATACAGCTAGGGTTGCCACCTATGTCTGACAGAAAACCTGGACATTTCGGCAACCCAATCAACCATTTTGCTTACAAGCAGTGGCGCCCTTCACACCTAACCCAAGACAAAAATGACCCTTCTAAAGCGAAATTGGACATAACCTTGTGATGCAGCTATATTGGTTTTGCTTTAAGTATTTACTTTGTGGTTAATGTCCAGTGGTGGAAAGAGGACAGAAAATGTGTACTTACGTAAAAGTACAATTACATGGCTGACATTTTACTCAATTACAAGTACAAGAGTGAAGTATTAGAAACTTCACTCTTCATTCAACTGCTCTAAATTGTTTATCTCTAACAAGAATATCATTGCACAGATTAATTAAAAAATACATACTGTAGAATGAGGTGAAAATGCGTTGTTATATTGAGATGCTAATGTTACTCACGTGGGGAGAGCTAGCTCCTGTAAACTCCTCCATATATGTTCTGTGCCTGATTACTGACGCATATGTGTCCTAGTGTTTGTAAGACCGTCTCCTCGCGTTTTCGATAGTACAGTCTCTCTTTCCCCGCGGTAAAAACAAACAGAGCCACGCTGAGTCATAGAAGCGGACGCACGTGCGCACGGCCAAAGAGCGAGGGGAGGAGGCGGGGACGTGCGCCAGAACAGCCAATGTCAGCCTCGCTCTCTTTGAGCTCTGGCCAATCAGAGCAGGGAGCTGCTCTGTGTGGGGCGGTCAGCGGAGAAGAGAGAGAGACGGTGGAGGACTGCGCTGTAGTAGTGTCCCGGGAGAATATTTTATTTCCCCGGGACAGACCATTAAAAAGAAGGACAATCAGGTAAAACCGGGACAGGTGGCAACACTACATACAGCATAAAAGGATGAATACTGTCCCTCTCGAACAAATACTGGGATTATGTCAACCGTAAACCAAACCTTTCCCGGGAGGAAGAGGCCTTCAACGTGCGCCACTTTAGCACAGAAATGTCCCAATATTAGTAATGACGGTAGAGATAGAGTGGATTAAATAGAAAATACTTTCTCCGTCAGGCCACAGGGAGGCAGCGGTGCGGCGTCTGTCATAATGTGCTAAACTTCTGATTCTCAAACTGGTGGTGCTGGGCGTCTCAGGGTCATCTGTTATTTAGGACTTTACTCATTCTAATTAGAATGTATTTCTTTTTTTATAGGTATGCATTTTTAGTTAGGTTAACCATGTCTAAGGGGTTATATCCACAATCCCCCTCTATTTATATAGCAATTTTACATCTACATTAGGCACTCAGTGTGTGGCATTATGTCATTAAATTAAATATGCAAAAAATAAGGCCTTAAAAGTCATTAAAAAGCATTATATAAACTTGCAAAAGGTTTTAGAAAATGATGTGTTCATTTTACACAAAGTTTGCAGAATTTTGTCGAATCTACTGGCTGCTTGGGTGGTTAGCATGGGGCTTTCCAACCCAGTATAGGACAGGATAGGATGCGTGCGTAACCATAGAGACAGTTCAATCAGCAGTGAAAACCTACCAGAAACCCTAAAAACAATAGGTCCTGGAGCGTCTTATAAGACAGGCCACCGGGATGGTATAAAGGCGCTACGCTACCCACCCAAGAAGCCAATGGGTCTCTGAGGCGTCAAATACGCACTAATATCAACTGTATTTTTGACATAAAAAGTTGCATAATGCACCTTTAAAGTGCATATGACACAGACACCATTTTTGCAAACACATAGTTAATATAATTATATTTAAGATTTTGCTGAAAATTGTACCCAGCTTTCTTTAGTTTGACTATTTAACCATATAAATTGATGTTTATAATTTAGTTTCACTTCCTTATTGGACACCGACAGGAAGTGACATAGATGAAGGCAAACAGTTTTAAACTGTTGCCGTGCAACCATGTTAAAGGAACAGGCCACCGTTTTTACATACTGAGATATGTTCTTACCTTAGCTTAGACGAGTTCATTTGTACCTGTCTGGTCTTCACGTGTGCCTTCTGTAACGTAAACACAGCACAGACGGCGTTAGCATTTAGCCTCTCTCTTCTCCTCTATAGCTCCAAACGAGGTGAAGATAGAAGCTACCAAACTCTTCCACGTTTTCCCTATTTAAATATGGTTACGTGAAGTGTTACACTACAAAGTATAATAGTTCGACATCCGCGCAGTGATATCTTCACTTTACTGTGCGGATGCCGAATTACTCCTGGTATTATTACGCCTTACAATATAGTTCCCCTTTTTATCCGCTTAGAAAATCCATGTTGTTTAATTTTGTGTAATTATACTTTATAGTATAACACTTCACGTAACCATATTTAAATAGGGAAACGTGGAAGAGTTTGGTAGCTTCTAGCTTCACCTCGTTTGGAGCTATAGAGGAGAAGAGAGAGGCTAAATGCTAACGCTGTCTGTGCTGTGTTTACGTTACAGAAGGCACACGTGAAGACCAGACAGGTACAAATGAACTCGTCTAAGCTAAGGTAAGAACATATCTCAGTATGTAAAAACGGTGGCCTATTCCTTTAAGTCAGTGGGAAATGAGTCAAACTGCTCTGGAACTTTATCTCTGTCCATGTGACTTCCTGTCAGCAGCTTAAAAAGCGCTGCTTCACTAAAATAAAATGATATTTATGGAACTGATGAACTTGCAACTGATGCCATCCTTCTAAATAAGTCATATTTTCAAAAGTATTAAAACTTGTGAAATGCACTTTAAAGAATGTAGGATTTCTATCTATAATGGATATGGCACTGTCATGTATGTAATCATATCTAATCAAGGCCCTCTGCTTCATGTTTGTTCTCCACGTGGACAAAGCACAGACCTGTTCCTTTGGCTGTGAATTTAAATGATATGAGGCTCTTTCAAACTGTCTTCGGAAGTGTTGATGATTTTACTCTCTTCTTTTTTAGTCGACGAAAATATTTGGACATTTTAGTCATAGTTTTAGTCTCATAGACAACTTTTAATTCAGTTTTAGCCAAATTTTAGTCTGCAAAAATATTGTGGATGATGAAATTAACTCTGGTGGAGCCTTGTCTGGTCGTAGGGTCAGGTCAGAAGAGAAGAGAATGAGCAAGTGAAATGGTAAAACATATTTACAAATGTCTGAGAAAGGACTACAGGTGCTGAAAACTCTCCCATTTCTATGTGTTGTATTCACTCGATCTGACGCCAACAGGCAATGGAAAACAATTCAAGAACCACTGCTTTAGAGAAACACTATCCATTTGTAATCCTGCGTTTTTTAGGGGCCTCTCACTCATACTATAAATGTGCAAACTCATCAAAGCTGAATCTGATTTGCACCGTACCGTCACCTCGGGAGAGCTGTGTTCCTCCATGAGATGTCTGCATGAAATTAGCCTTCAGCCTGACAGAGTGATTGATGCCACATAATTAAGGCTATAGTTTTGAAGGACGGGCAGGAGGACACTGCAGCAACTCTTACTATACTGTACTGGCGGCGTAGGGGACATTATGGGATATTTCAGAAAGTGATTTGATACAGAAAAGTGCGAGCATGAAAGATTCAAGTCTGTAAGTCAGATTATCTGCCAGGAACTTGTACATTTGAAACTATATATTTGATTGAACAAGTCTAACTGACTTCCCATTGGAAAAGAATGGGAAGTAGGCCAGCCGTCACGTGTAAGTTAACGATTGATGTCACGCCAATAAGCCGAATGCCCATCTCGACTGTGCATGCGTGGGTCAATCAGGCTCCTTATTTCGGCCCAAACAAACCACACCGCCATTGAAATGTGTGAGTGAGTTCAGGTAGCGGAGCGTGAACACTGAAGTATATTGAGCCATAACCGTGAACTATAAGGCTTACGGGCACTGGTTTACAGACTATAAGTCTCAAGTGACATTTCTTGCAAATATTTAAGTTGTCAATCTCTTAAAGCGAGGGAAAAGTCAGGGCGGCTCCGTAAGCAGGAGCGGACCATCGCGGACAGGGGAACGACAGGACCTGGGATCAGCCCGACACAGACACCCTCACTTTTTAAATCATTTGAATTCGTCTTGTAATCACAGGGAAAAGTTCCAAAACGGTGTTGATGTTAAATATAGTGGGTACATTTCCATCTGTCAAATTAACGACCGATTAGCTCTGTTGTACCATCAGATCACTCGTAAAAAAATAAAAAATAAAGTACATTTAGAGGCAGAGCCTCTGGTCACAATTAAGAAAAAGATTTCGTCTACTGTCCACCTCCTCCTTATTGACAAAAAAGAGAGGGATTCTATGTTTTTATTTCTCATTTCAGTTTAAATGTTGTGAATATCGGCGACATGAGGCCACAGTTTCAGACCCTGGACTTTGTCCAACAGTTGCCTTCAAGGGTCACAAATGCTAATATTGTAACAGGCTCCATGGCGACGACAAAAACGCTTTAAATCATCAACTTTCCAGCGGTTAAAACGCTCCAAATCAGAGCTTTCTTCGTTGCTTTACGCTAACTATCATTATTGTTTAGCCAAAAGACATTCCATTACCCATAATGCAACGGGCGAGCCGAGATGGGCATTCGGCTTATTGTAATGTTGATTTATGCACATAGACATTTTACGTGATGGAAGGTTGTTTTGTTTTGGGTCTCAAGACAATTACCCAATCAGAAAGTGGAATGAACACACGTATAGGCCTTTACCACTGGCAGTTCCTACCCATCACAGTGCCAAGTCTACCCGTGTCGTCGAGTGTCTCCAACGGCCAGACCAGGGTCAAACCGGATCAGCCAGGTACACGTTTTGGGACTGAGCCCAGTCCTAAATGAAGGCAGTTTGTGCTTTCGCTTTTATTTAGAAGAAACTGAAGCTACATGGCTCATTTTCATAGATTGCGCAGCGGAGGAGCAGATCTCACTGTGTGTTAATGCGGCATCTTTCTCTGACGACGAACCAAAGGACACGTGATGAAGCTGTAGCTGTGGAAGGGTTTTTACCATCGTCTGTTTTCAGTGTGGCTTCATATCGTTATTGTGGTTCATGTTTGAGTCATTAAAGCCAGTAACTGCAGCGCACTCAAACACACTCTCATTCATCCAGGCCTATTGTACATGTTTTTAGTGGTAGGGGAAACGAGCGATACCGTACCGCCCAGTAAGTAAAAATAGAAGTATGAAAATCCTGAATTGATATAATTAAAATATAAGTTCATTATTAACTCTACAGGGGGGGAAAAATGTGTCAGTTATCTGATGTAGGTCATGTGTGTCCCAGTTCCTCTGAGTCGCGGTGAGTCACGGTTGACCATGACAGATGTGGACAGGACTGTGGTAGATCTACTTTTTAGGAGAAAACCACTTGACTCAATTTTATTGCTTACAGTCAAGGAAACGTATGGATGTAATGCTCCTCAATGCTACGGGTGAGTCCATGTTTACACCACAGTTCAAATCTGTCTGGGTTCAGCGCTGTTGTTAAAGGAATAGGCCACCGTTCTTACACACTGAGATATGTTCTTACCTTAGTGTGCCAGAAAAGCAGCAATAACCCAACAAAAAAGTGACAGAAGAGCAACAAAAACACGTAAAAAGGACTTCGTGTGACATCATGACCGTTTGTTTGAATCCTTAGCTCCGGGGAAAGACCCAACAATTAGCCAAAATGGACGACATTTCTCGCTCAGAATCGTCGTGAAAGACCATTAATGATGTGTGAGGCTCGAAGACAGGCTGAAAACAAAGCCAAGGGCGCTAAAAAAAACCGCGATCTTTCCAAATATCAGGTCGTGTGCGAGCATGAGGACAAGATGGCGCTCATGCTAGCAGAGATGCTAAACCTTCAGCCCCCCACCATCCCATGGAAAAATAAACTGAAAGAAGTATATCACGTGGAGCAAATAACAGCAAGAAACTGACCTGTTTATGGACAAACGGTCTTCATTTGTAAATTATATTTTAAGTTGATATATTCCTCCTGCCTAGGGTGACCAGATTTCTGACTAAAAAAACTGGGACACTATTTGGGATTTAGTTGCATGGTCAACCAGGGAGCCATCCCACGCTAAAGGGTAAATATGCTTGTTAATGTCTTACACCATGCACCAATCAGCATTAACATGATAGACTTGATATTTTTTATTGGTTTCTACTTGGTAATAGACATTTGCGTGGCCAAAGACATGCATTTTCAAGCGAAGTTTGTACTTTGTGGATCATATTGGCCAAAAACTGGGACACTTGGAACAGATACTGTGTAAAACTGGGACAAATGAATGGTTTTGGAGGAATGTGTGGGGACATGGGACAGAGGACTCAAAACTGGGACTGTCCTGGGTAAACTGGGACATCTGGTCACCCTACTTCTGCCTGTACAAACCCTGTAATTGTTCTAGTGTATTTGACCTTTAGTTACTTTTGCGAATGGGTTTCTCTCTCTCTCATCTTCGCCTCCAGTGGCCGGAGATCCGCGTTAATGAACAAAAAGTCATTCCAGTATCAAATTATTTCGACCCACAGCCGAATGATGTTCCGCTTTTTATAGGAAATAAAAAGGGACAAATTCAGCTAAATATACAACTCAGCATTTTGACAACTTCTGCCAAAAAAAAAAAAAAACTGCTGCTGCGTCGACAGAATGAAAGTAAGAGGCTCCGAAAAAATATACAGCCTGCATTAGAGTTTTGTTTACAGTGAATTTACACACATCCGATGCTTGACCTTTTGCTGCAGACACAACTTCCTTAAAGAAGAATATAGAATGACCAGCTTCAACTCAGAAGACGGCGAACTGAAGAAAATGTAAATACCGAGGCATAACTTTTGCATAGTTGAAAGTGGATGCAAAACTCTTAATTTTGTTGTACAAGGTCTTTTTACCTGACCATCATTATTTGGACCAGTGGTTTCCAACCTTTTCCCTAGAAGACCCCAGCTCGACTTTAGCTTTACCTTTTAATACCTATATACATTTTTTATTTGTCTGGGACAGTAGATATTAATAGCACATGGGACTCGTGCATGTGAACACACCACTCCGGATTGTAGCCCTGGGCTAGTTTCCATCCGTCGTCCCCCAGTCGGGGAAACCGGAGGAGACCTACGCAGACACAGGGACAACATGCAAACCGCTGTGCCACCGCAAACAAGTGCTCTGAAAGTTTCACTCATCTGCCCACCACTTCAGTACTTTATTTTAGTGTAACAACGCCACGACTTTCACCCATAGACCGTTAAAGGTCAAGGTCAAGGTCAAGTTTATTTATAAAGCACATTTAAAACAACATTGCTGCCCAAAGTGCTGTACACAAAAATACATATATATAAAATACACTATTTAAAAAATAAAAAAAAGTATAAAGATGCAGAAAAACAAAATACAACACAAACAAATGCCAGCAAAAAGTCCTGCTCAGTTTTGGTTAAAAGACTTTGCAAACAAGTGGGTCTTCAACATAGACTTAAAAATGTCTAAAGACTGTGCTGCCCTAATATTTAAGGGAAGACCATTCCAAAGCGTCGGAGCCGCGACGGCAAAAGCCCGGTCTCCTCTGGTCGACATTCGTGACCTTGGTACGTCTAACAGAAATTTGTTAGCTGACCTCAATGTTCTGTTCGGAGTATGAACAGTCAGAAGCTCAGAAAGGTACGGAGGAGCCATCCCATTCAAACACTTAAACACCAACAACAACATTTTAAACTGAATTCTGTGTTTTACAGGGAGCCAATGTAAAGAGGTTATATGTTCAAACTTTTTGGTTCCAGTGAGCAGACGCGCTGCAGCGTTCTGTACCAACTGCAGGCGATGGATCGAGCTTTGGTCTAGCCCACAATACAACGAGTTACAGTAATCCAAGCGGCATGTTATAAAGGCATGAATCACACGCTCCAGATCTGAATGTGGTAAATACGGCTTAATTTTACTCAAAAGACGCAGTTGGTAAAAACTTGACTTTACGACTGAACTTATTTGCTTGTCCAACTTAAAAGATCCATCTAGGACCACGCCAAGGCTCCTGGCTGACTGGTGACAGTAGCCTTTTAGTGGGCCAAGAACAGAAGGATCGGACAAATTTCCAAATACGACAATTTCCGTTTTAGATTCATTACGTTTTAGAAAATTCTGGGCCATCCAGTCCTTTACATCCTGAATACAATGTAACAGAGCTTGGATGCTGTCTGAACCTGGTTTCAATGGCAGATAGACTTGCAGGTCATCTGCAAAACAATGGAAGGGAATCTTATGTTCCCTTCCATTGTCTATTAAAAATAATAGACAACTCCTCCTCACTCCTCCCCGTTTACCACAATGACCACGTTCGAGGGGAAATCATGGCGGATTTACAGACTCCTCCTCCCCAGCTCTGACGAAGCATGTTCCTAATAAGGGCATAAGGGTTCGGGATCTTCACTGTAGACTCGGCCCTTGCGTGACATGTAGCTCGTGCAGCTCCAATGCTAACAGTCCAGCCCTCATTAGTTCGAGATTTCAAAAAATGTTCTTTCGAAAACCAGCCTGGTTTATTTAATTGTGACTAAGCCAGCGTTATCTCAGGAGGAATATGTAGCCGTAGAAAGTGTTTAAAAAATAGACACCAGGCGTTAAAGTTGTTTTTAACGTGTCTAAAGTCCAATGCTTTTCAATGGGAGACTAGCGGCTATATGGAGGTACTACAGCAATGGCGGAGCTATTGCTGTAGTATTGCTGTAGTTTAGACACTTCAGATAGAGCCTGAAGTCCATTCACTAAGTGAAGATCGAGGTAAAATTTTCACCGCTGAGGACCCCCTTGAAAACGAGATGATGCATGTTAGAGGGTAACATTAAATCACTATTTATCATACTGGGTCAAGCTGTACAGTCGTACTATCTCTGTCATAGCCTTGACTGTGGTGCTCAGGCGCCCACTGAATGATTTGCTTGCGTATTAGTATGACGCTCTTCGACGGTATTTATCCCTCTTCTGTGGAAGCATAGACAGACTTGAATGGTATGACTAGCGCAATGTCTCGAGTTCATGTTTCCGGGTCCCGTACCGATGGTAAATGAACTTCTCCTGTATAAGACATCCTGGCTGCTGCCTATTCTTCATCTCATCCTCTCGAACACCATTGTTAATTCTCTAACAATGCATCTCATGGGGTTGATCCTCCAATAAAAATATGTCCATGAATAAATAAATATAATGCACAGTAGACTGACTTGTTCATTTGCACCAACAAGTCAACACTGCACTGTTCCTGTGCGTGGCCTGAAAACGGCTTTGTGTCGACCATGTTCCCCAGGCTTTCCCAGGAAGAATACTTTTTAAAGTTTAATATTTAACAGTTTAGTGTGAGGCAGAGCTGACATTGACGTTCAGTGCCTAAATAAAAGTTGAGGTTGACCGTTTGAAACTTTTGTGACTGCACTGACCATCCACTGGCTGTGGCCTCTTCAGTTCATTTGCATAAAAACAAGCTCAGTTGTTCTGGGATGGTGCAATCTGAACTTCTCTTCCCTATAAATATCAACTGAAACTCTCGATGTATCCAACTGCACTGGAAGAAACCTCAAGGAACTGCAGACAGTGTAAGTGCTCCTCATGACACGCTCCAGAAAATAATTATACAGCCAAAGACAAAACTGAATATCTAGAGTAGAAATGTTCATCTTAAGACAATCGTTTTATTCCTAATATTTTTTGTATTATCTTTATGTTACATGTAAATTAGACGTAAACTAAAAACTTTACAATTAGAAAAGATTATAAAAGCCAAGTAAATATAACTTATGGGCTCATCATTATTGAGGAAAAGATTTGAACAGTTACTTGTGTTTATACGTTTTGTTGTTGTTGAATTACCTGTAATATGAACCATTTGCACTTTGGAACTTTTACTCGCTTTATTTGTTTTGTTTCTGAGCTGTAGAAAGTGGATTGGAAAAGTGCATGACATTGTTTTGTTTCCATTGAATTAGATGTTCTTCTTCTTGACGAATGTTCTGCTCATGGGCTTCCTGCTGCACGGTGAGTGTTTGTCAATCACTTCTACTAGGTACAGTATGTGGACAACATTTTCAAACTCAATAAAAAGGCAAATGGCTTAAAGGGATATTTCGGGATTTTTGACATTGGGCCTCATTTCCTAGTTATCCAGAGTGTTGTTGATGTCTGTAGATATTTTTTCTTAAATTCATGCAGTTCTTATATTTGAAGAGTCTAGTGGTGCTAGGCTAGGGCAAGGCTAAAGCATTTCTATGGTATCAGTTAGCCTGCATTAAAAACAGTCTGACCCACTCCACAGTGCACCTGAGGTGAATCACATATAACACCAGACTAACCATATAAATGTCTGTGTTAATAGAATAATGTTTGAAATATAACTGACCTTGTATCACATGAATTACCGCATTTTGAGGGACTATTTTCTCGCAGATCACTCCGCCGCTGCGTTAGCTTACAGCCACGAAGCTGCTCAAATATAAGTTATTTTAAATGTAAAATGGTTAAAATGATTCTATTAACACAGACATTTATATGGTTAGTCTGGTGTTATAAGTGATTTACCTCAGGTGCACTGTGGAGTGGGTCAGACTGTTTTTAATGCAGGCTAACTGATACCATAGAAATGCTTTAGCCTTGCCCTAGCTTAGCGCCACTAGATTCTTCAAATATAAGAACTGCATGAATTTAAGAAAAATATCTCCAGAGAAGGCCGTCCTTCCGTGGACCCACCACCTGCAGAAGGAGCCATGGGGGCTGGTGCAATGTGATTTGGGCAGCTCTGGCGGCTGCCCCCACGACCCGGCAACGGACAAGTGGAAGAAAATGGATGGATGGATGGATGGATGGATCTCCAGAGAACAAGACTCTGGATAACTAGGAAATGAGGCCCTATGTCAAAAATCACAAAATATCCCATACAAAATATGTATACGTTCAGTATGAAGAAAGTTACAGCGGTTTCTAGTTCAAAATCAGCATCCATCTTTTGTCCCACCCATTCCATTGAAACGAATGGAGATCAGTGTGACCTAAAAAGAGAAATGACCAGAACTTTTTAAATATTCAAGATTTCGTAATCAAAATTTCAGTAAAGATTGATTTCACATATTTCTATTGATTGCAAGTGTTAAAACATAATTTTATATTGTAGCTCCTTTAGTTCATTTAAACATTGGAGTTTGGTTTAAATAGGCTATTTTCAGTTGTGTCAGTGGGTACAGCAAACAACACTAACGGTAGTGGACAGAAAGTGGGGAACAAAAGTGGAGCTGAGCAACTGAATGGTGCTGGCACTCACGCCTCATTTACACCGCATACGTTACGTCCACGGTCCGTTTTACGTACGTCAAATCACGCATTCTAGTTTACACAGGGTCCGTACGTCTTTAATCGGTCATGTAATAATGTTGCCTTTTAGTTTAATCACATGTAAATCAGTAATGACACCTTACTTTGTGACTTTAAAATGCAATATAAGAGCTTACATTCATTTCCTGCATTTTAACTGCATTTATTAGGGAATGTTTAGTGTTTATGCGTTTACCTGCGCCTCAAGAAACATCACATGGAGCCACCATTGGTCTGTGTCCACTCCTCCTCTTCTCTCATCATCCGCTCATATGTCCTCATCTTTCCCCCTCGGTTTTCTGCTTGTCTGTTGTCCTCTGGTCCTCCTCTCCTGGCCTCTGTACACCTCCGATCATCACCATCGTTACATCCAACGTCTGAAGCAAACGTGCTCTAGGTCCTCGTTGTTTCCCCGGAGTTTCCCCGGAGGTTCAGATCATAGTCCGTGTGTGAGAGAAAAAGAAAGGCGGTCCGTGCGATGGGTCTCGGCGCAGTCACGGTGCAGAGACCCGGCTTTAGCTTATTTTCGGTTGAATATCTTCAGAAGAGACGAGACGCGAGTCACGGACAAAACTTTTTCCATGAGATGTTGTTATGTTGTTCTGAAGTGGTGTTACGCTGTTTATTGTCCCACCGAAACACGGAGAAGCAGTTCCGCCTTGACGTTAATGTTATAACTAGGCCATTATCCGGTGTTTTTCCCTTTTGTCGAGCACATGGCTCATTATGCAGCATAAAAAAACTACTGCGCTGTAGAAAAAAGCCTTTGATGATGCTCCGGCGTCCGTCAAAAATAGAATCGATGCGTATTCCTGCCGCAGAGCCGTAGACGTAACGGACACCTGACGGACAGGTGTAAACCACCTGATTGATTTACTTCATTCCTATTGTTAAGGCAGACGTACGTAAAACGGACCGTGGACGTAACGTATGCGGGGTAAATGAGGCGTAAGGTTTATCTCTTCCACACGTGCATTGCAGGAGTAACACAAACGAAGGGGAGGTAGAAAGTTCACAAAACTTTGAGAAGCAGACAACAACAAGACACTGTTCATGTCCACCTCCTTCTCCACAGTGTCCACAGTATTTGAAAGGTGTTTATTCAATTCTTGCGTATTGAAGTAAAACATTTTCATTTGCTACTGCGGTAGTAAATGAAGACCGATTCTCTCAAATTCTACACGAGACTGAAGACAATTATCCTGACTACGTGACTAGTAACCTACTGTGGGAATGGCCGTATAATTTCAGCCAAACAGGCCATTTGCTGTCCCGCTCTAAAAATGATCAGGGCAAAACCCGGTCACAGATCTCGGGGACAAAAATGGCAACTCCATTTTAGAAACCTCCACATACCTAGTTCTACTCTTCATTTTCCCGTACATATCATTTCATTTTTCACACAGGAGCCCGCTGCGATGAGTTCAGCGTCGCTCTGCCCGATGAGATGGAGGTTTGGCGCGGCTCCTGCCTGACCATCCCCTGCTCCTTCACCGTGCAGGACCAGTACAGGGACAATCTGAAGGGTCAGTGCGCAGCCGTGTGGGAGACGACCGACTACTATCCAAAGACTGTGGCATTTACCAGAGCGACGAACGGAAACTTAACCCAGAACAACTGCACCACAACCGTCCATGACATCACCGAGCAGCAGGCGGGAAAAGTCTTCGTCAGAGTGCAGTGCGACAATGCCCTGAAATGGACGTTCAAAGACAAGAGTTTGAACATAAAAGTGAAAGGCAAGTGCATTTTGTTATTCTACAAACTTATTCTAGGCAAGGCAAGGCAACTATTTATACCGCGCATTTGGTACACAAGGCAACTCAGTGCGCCTAGGGGCTTTCTAAATCAGTGGTTCTCAATTCCTCATTTCCGAAATACGTGTTAGGTCACTTTGCGCATGCGCAGCAAGCAGGGGCATGCAGGGACTTCATTTCGAACTGGGAGTTTTATTACTTAAACCGAGAAGTTGGGACATGTTTGGGAGAGGTGTAAATGAGCCAGAACTGTATAAATATTTGCGTGACAGGGAATCACAGTCTAAAAGCATCTCAGTTTATCATATTGGGTCATGCTGCTCTGTAATACAGTCATGATTCCATAATAAATAAATAAATAGATTGGCTAAACGCAACACATTTGCTAATGCTAACACAGCGAGCTAACGTCCACAGCAGCTTATAAATAACATAGACCGTTAAAAAGAATAGACAACTCCTCCTCACTCCTCCCCGTTTACCATAATGACCACGTTCGAGAGGGAAATCATGGCAGATTTACAGACTCCTCCTCCCCAGCTCTGACGAAGCATGTTCCTAAAAAGGGCATAAGGGCGGGATTTTCACTGTCTAAAGTCCAATGCTTTTCAATGAGGGCCTAGCGGCTGTATGGAGGTACTACAGCAATGGCGGAGCAATGGCGGCCTCCAGTGTTGCGGTCATAAAGCAGAGCAGCCAGCACCCATTGATAAATACACTCACTGAAGAGGGTCTTTGACAGCACTAACTGAAATCACCACTCGTAGTATAGGTGGAGATGTGTAGGCCTATTGTATTAATTGACTCTGTGCATAACTTCAAATCATAACAACAAGAAGTGACTTCCTGTTTCGATCCAGCACACCAAAGTAAAAGCACCATCTTATTCATTGGTTCATAAGTTCAACTTTCTTTCTGCCTAACTATTAACAGACAAAACACTTAAAATGTGTGTATTCAATTATATTCTTGTAATGTTGCAAGTACCTGCTAAACTAATCAATGAGACGAGCTGTGTGCACAGAGTCAATTATGAATATTTTAGCAATAATAAAATCACAACATACAACTTTGAATCTTATGTGGATACTAACAGAGCAAGAAAATAACTTTATGAAACATAACGCACACAAGGGAAAGGAGAAAGATGAAGAAGTGAAGTGGTTGCTATGTGGAGTGAGTCATGGTTGCTATGTGGAGTGAGTCATGGTTGCTATGTGGAGGGAGTCATGGTTGCTATGTGGAGTGTTGGTTGTTAGGTGACAATAAGTTTACAAAGCATAACTGTAAATGTATCATATGCTGCGTTCATGTGGACTGGGGAACTCGTTTTCTCGAGATGTGAAGTCATTGTTCCCAGATTTTGATGACACCAAATAAAAACGGTCTATTTTTTACTGATTAACTGAGGTAACCATTTAAGCTTTCCATGGCAGCTCAAACTTATGCATTATGTACATAAAGTAGTATTTTCCTCCTACCAAATCTAAACAAAAGGGGCTGTGGGCAGGCCCAGTTAAAAAGGTTGTGAATTTGCACCCTTTTGAAACTCTGATTCCCCCTCGGTAAGTTAGTTCTGGAGACGGCGCTGTCTGTGGTTCTACCCCAAAGACATTTTTGAAGAAATTGACAATATTACATTTATGACTCCCCTTGAACTCCCTACCTCCCCTGCACGCCTGTGCTTCCACCCCCGCCCCGCACCAGGGGTCTGAGAGAACTTCAATTTTGATTTAAATCAGTGAATTTGATGTAAGGTTTTTATGTTACTGTTGTGCAATCAGATTTGGCCTCCGGGCTTAAAGCTTAATATTGTTATTGTAAAGTGTTACCACAAAACTTCCATCATTATGTAATAAGTTATTGCAAAATGAGACAATTATTAGACAATGTGTGACATTATTGCCCAATCTATTTTTTTACAAAATGAAGTGAAACTGGACTTGCATAATGTCATGTTGCTACAAAAAGAAGCTTCAGAGGTTTGCAGCAGATACTTGTATCTTGCTGATTTTATTTTTATTTGCTGAGTCATCAGGGCCTGACATCTGTTAGGATTTGGTTCTTTTGTATCACGCGAGAACAGTTATTTGGATATGGCCAAAGCATACACTGGAGATAGAAGTCGTCTCAAAGAAAAGGCTTTTATTGCCGTTGTTCCTGGTTACAAAGCAGTATAACCAGCTGGTGACTTCAGAGAGAGAGAAGAGATGAAGTCCAGACCTCCGTTGACAGTTGCCTTTTATCCTAGTCTTGCACTTCTCTACGCAGAGAGGGTGACTGCCTATCAGTGAATCAGTTGTTTGTGTCTATGTGTTTGTACTTTATCTGTACTTCACATTATGTTCAGAATGATTATGGTGTTGACCGTTCTTTATCAGCTAATCTCACTGACATGGTCTTCCTGTTCTGTAGCGTGTAAGCAAAGCAAGAGTCAGGAGCTTGTTCAGATTTCGTTACAGTCCTTACAATCCCCCTGTTACTTACTCATATAAGAGTAAGTATAATAATAAGTTCTAAAATTAAGCTAACTATATTAGCCCTTAAATCTAAACTAAGTACATTTCAGCTTGTCTTGTGTGTGATCCATTGTGTAGTGACATTCCACCTTCACCTCCATAGCTACGCGTGGCTTTAACGTGATGCTGACCCCCCTTTCAGTTCAGTTCCAGTCAATGCCAGCATGTAGTGTGTTTTTTTGCAAAGCACATAGTGTATTATTTTATTACTAAACATTGTGTGCCTGTCAATAATCTAGATAAGCAGACCTATAACTATTTCTAGCACAGTGTTAACATGTGATTAACTTTAGCAACATTGTGTATCAGTAATGTAGACCCTAAACTATCACGTCCGAGGTTTCCAGCCTCAGCATCTCCATCTCCATCTCACCAACACCTGTAACAGAATCAAGGGGAACAACTGGGAAAGTTACCCTACTCTCCCTCAGCCCATGTCTAACTTTGTTATTTTCTAATTGGCTCACCTGGTAATTTTTGGGTTTGTGTCCTATACTTTTATTAATGTCTGTCTATGGCCTTTTTTAATTCAATTCAATTCAAAACATTTATTGTCAATTCTTACCAGAATCGAAAAATGTATTTCTCTTATGGTCAATCCCTTTTAACAGAAATACGAGTTAAAGACGCGTTATCTTTTTATTTTAACTAAATTAATAACAAATACAGTTCCCTTTCTTCCAAAGTGTAATCCAAATGCGATTTTTTTTTCTTTTTTTTTTTTACTATAAGCAAGAAACCACCATTAAACCCTCCTTTTTGACCTAAACAAACCTGCAATGAGCAGCACCCACAAAGCCTAAACTGAAAGTGCATCACCACAAGAAAAACAAGTATGAAATAAGCACTAAAGATTAAAATACAAAATCAAAATAAAGAGGCTCTTACCACTTGCAATGGTCCAATGTTTTTTTAAGTTTGTCCCACCTCCACTTGTTCTGTCTTCTCATCACCCGGTCTCCTTCCTGTATTTACTCCAGGACCACGTCCAAGGGTTCCCCGACAAGGTTTCCTGTGCACCTTTGTATAAGAACTTCACAGCAGAGTTTAATATCCTCATATACTCACTTATTTCCTCTTATTGCTCTTACAACAACATTGTGTCGGCGCTTGGCCCTACAGTCAGAGGACATGGCATTTTTCGACCTGTGAGAACCTCATGGGCTGTTAATCCATGGGCCTCAACATGGTGAGATCCAATGGCCGCTGGCTGCTCTGCTTTGCGACGACGACACTGGAGGCCACCATTGCGCCGCCATTGCTGTAGTACCGCCATATAGCCGCTAGTCTCCCATTGGAATCCATTGCACTTTAGACACGTTAAAAACTACTTTAATGCCCGGTGCCTAATTTTTTGGAACTGTCTACAGCTAGATATTCCTCCTGTGATTACACTGGTTAGACACAATCAGAGGCACTGGGCTGGTTATGGTAGGATAAATTTTACAAATCTCGTACTTAATGAGGGTCGGACTGTTAGCATTGGAGCTGCACGAGCTACACGTCACGCAAGGGCCGAGTCTACAGTGAAGATCCCGCCCTTATGCCCATATTAGGAACATGCTTCGTCAGAGCTGGGGAGGAGGAGTCTGTAAATCCGCCATGAATTCCCCCTCGAACGTGGTCATTATGGTAAACGGGGAGGAGTGAGGAGGTCTATTCTTTGTACAGTCTATGCTGAGATCTCATTCCAGATAGCACTATAGTGCAGTTAGCCATTTACGTTTAGTATGTGCACATACCCCTGTTGATTTACACCGTCCCCCGTTCAGATTTATAGTACGCAATTGCCTGTGGCTCTTGGTTCAGCACCAAGCACAATAATTAATTTTTTATGACTTATTATAATTTTTCCTTTTATTTTTTTTTATGTTATTGTATTTTTATGTTTTATTTGTATTTTTTATTTATTTTATTTTATTTTTTATTTTATTTTATTAAAACACTCATGCCTGTGGCTTTTTACGGTCCCTGACCGCCGCAAGTGTATATAGTGGTCCCTGACCCCTGCGGATTTAACTTATGATTCCTTGTAATAAGGAACTGCAAACAAATTTGTTCCACTTTCTCTTGCCTTTGATCAGTGTATGTCGAAATGTAAAATAGGGAAGTACCAAACCTTAAGAGCGAGGCCACCCAAATATAGGGAAATAACATGCTACAGCGTGGCAGAAATTTACAAAAGGTTTTCTGCTTACCTTGTTCTGTGGCGCCTTTCCCCTTTGAGTGGTCCCGTCCTCAGGCTGTGGCTCCCACGTCTGCAAATGTTTGGTCTGTCCAATTAGGGAATCACCCTGTTGTCTCATCCCAGGCTCTGATGAGAAAAAAAAAATTAGAATAAATATTTAAACAATAATAACAGCGATCCTCTCTACTCTTCTTCCAATTCTTCTCGCGAAGATATCCTGGTCTCGGCACCAATTGTAAGGACTTGGTTCTTTTGTATCACGCGAGAACAGTTATTTGGATATGGCCAAAGCATACACTGGAGATAGAAGTCGTCTCAAAGAAAAGGCTTTTATCGCTGTTGTTCCTGGTTACAAAGCAGTATAACCAGCTGGTGACTTCAGAGAGAGAGAAGAAGTGAAGTCCAGACCTCCGTTGACAGTTGCCTTTAATCCTAGTCTTGCACTTCTCTATGCAGAGAGGGTGACTGCCTACCAGTGAATCAGTTGTTTGTGTCTATGTGTTTGTACCTTATCTGTACTTCACGTTATGTTCAGAATGATTATGGTGTTGACCGTTGTCTATCAGCTAATCTCACTGACATGGTCTTCTTGTTCTGTAGCGTGTGAGCAAAGCAAGAGTCAGGAGCTTGTTCAGATTTGTTACAATCCTTACACATCAACACAAGCTTTTTTATTAGGAAAAATGTAAAAACAAACTATTTTGTGGCTGTAAAATCATTAAGTAATATTAAGTTAGAAACGAGTGTTGTGACCAGTGAGCAAAAGTCAAGCCCTGATTATGAGTTTCATTGTTTGCCGGCCCGGTGGCACAGCGGTTAACGCTTGTGCTTCATGGAAGAAGGTTCCGGGTTTCCACCGTAGCTTACCACCACCGTGTGTGGAGCAAATGAAGCACAAATCCCCTAAAACTGTGTGAAGCGCTTTTGGGTGACTTGTGCCATGTGAAAAGCGCATGTGGCAGTCTAGGGGTTTGTGCATATTTTGAAAGAAAATGCAAAATAAATGCTTTTCCTCTTATTCAGAAACAAAACAAATATTTAAATGTAAGTAGATTCTTCATCGTCAGAACACCGAGGGCCGACCTTCCCTATTGTTTCCCTAAAAGTAAAGCACCACTTTTCAAATTAATGGCACTACACTGGCATCATGAATAATAATAATAATAATAATAATAATAATGCATTAGTCTTATATAGCGCTTTTCCAGACGCTCAAAGTCGCTTTACAATTTGGTGCATTATTCATTCACTCCATACTCGGTGATGATAAGCGAGGCAACCAGTCTGCGCACATCAGCCACCACCACCAACCACTCACTCACTCACTACATTCGCTAGGCTTCCTGGTGTTACTGAACGGTCTCCCATCCAAGTACTAACCAGGCCCTACCCTGCTTAGCTTCCAAGGTCTGACGGGATTGGGCATCGCAAAGGCGGTATGGCCACATGACCTCATGGAATGCTTAGTCAGGGAATATTAAAGTAATTGACAATAGTTTCAGACAAGATATTTCTCAAAATAATCTTGGGGGACAGAAGTTCTTAGCCTGGCATCCAGAATGATACCCCTCTGTATATACAGATATCAGTCTGGGGAGGGTGCTCGAGCTGGAGCACGAGCCCGTGCAATCAGATTTGTTTATTTGCGGTCACGTGTTGTTCACGTGCAGCGACACTCTGGATGCGGAAGTCCCTCAATAACAATCTACGGGTGGCACCTGGGAGAGCCAAGAGTTTTTATTTAATAAGTGGTAAATAACCAAAAACACATCGGCATCGGCAGTGAGTTCCATGATTCATAATCCTGCTTGAATATTAACGCAAAACCACTAATAACACAGCAGACTGCCCTTTCCTGATTGGTTTACTCCGCTTCCTGTTTGCTTGCGTATGTTCCGATGTAGAAATCAAGTCGATGCGGAGTCTTACCAGAGTCTGGATTTTTCCAGGCAAAGAAGTACTATGTTGGAGGGCCCGATTTGGCCCCCAGACCTGACGTTGCCTACCCCTGACTTAAGGCCCGCCCACCGCAGCCCCGTCCGCTTGACGCAAACCAGAATCGTTCGAACTTCTGCGTATCTCCTCTGCCTTCACGTTGTTATGTCTGTTTTAAACATCTTTTTTAACCTCTTAACATCCCCCGTCCCGCCCGTGGGCTCAAAATAAATAAAAATTCGGTCCGGGCAGTTGGACGCACTTGGACACTAGGGAGCGCCCTTCCAACCTTCTCAGTGTAAATGTGAATTGAATTGCTTCAGAGTTAGACTTTAGGTCAGACACCATGAGTGACAGTAACATGACGCTAAATAGTGAGCTCTTTATTGTCTGTAAAAAAGCTGAGGCTTCATTGCTCTTCAGTCACAGACTGAGAAGTGAAGAAGAAAGTCCTGGAAATTCTGTTTTAGACAGAACGTGAGAGTTCTGCTGGATATAAGAGTCATATCTTATTCTGAAACTCCAAAATATAGTAAAAACAAAAACTATACAAAAAATAATATTTCTGATCAAAAAAAGTAAAAATCTAATGTGAAAATCCTGAAATTATATCATTAAAAATATTAGTTAATTATTAATTACTCTCATTTTACAAAAAAAACAAAACATGACAATTATATCTGATGGAGAGTCATGTGTGTCCCGGTTCCTCTGAGTCATGGTGGGTGATGGTGGACCATGACAGATGTGGACAGGACTGTGGTAGATCTACTTTTACTTTGGTGAAAATAGTTACTATAGTAACTGTTGAAGAAATGAACCTCATGAGCTTCTTCTGTAACATCTGTCCACATTAGTCCTGCTGCACCACGACTCAGAGGAACTGGAACAAACATGACTCTACAGCAGATAGAAGTGACTGGATTTCTTTTTCTTTATTTTTATTAGAAATAATGGATTTTCACACTTGCACTAGTGATTAAGATATACTTGATATTCAATCTTTCATTCTGCAGAAATATGAAATAACTGTCTCACGCAGAAGCTCCATGATATACTTTCTTCACCTGTCGGGCTAAAGAGCATGAGGCCTCAGCCTTTTTGTTTATAATAAATATCACACTTGTAGTGTCATGTTTTAGCTTCATGTTTCTGTCACTCACGGTGTCAGACCTACAGTGTGACTCTGAAGCCAATCAAATCACAGAGACTCAGAGTGGGTTGGGCTCAAATGTGACCAAACGCCAAGATCCAAGCTCTGAGACAAAAACAATTATTTCAGCGCTTTAACAGGTTAATAACATACAGTAAAAAGTGAAAACACAAAAGCACTAAATCAGGAACATTATATTCATGAAAAATAACTTCAAAGAGTGAGACTGAAGGAGTTTGTTGTGTGTTTCCTTGTTTTGCAAAAGGATCAACCAATCACGGCACTTGCGTTCTGCAGCACTTGAGTCACCTTGTGCGGCAGGTGCACGTCAGCAGCTGTCGCGGACTCCCTGATTGGCTCCAGCATGTAAACGTGGAGCTGCCGCTGAAGTATAAACAGTCTTTAAGCCTCGGTCACAACCGGCCGTACGACGTTTTGGTCGTGCGATTTCTGGCGATTCCCAAATCGCTGCATTTATTTTTTGTTGGTGGAGAACATAGCTGTGGTGTTCAGATCACCGCGCACCCAACGTGCGTCACACGGATCTGCACGACCAACCTGCAGTAAACGCACTGAGCGTGGGTTCATGCGGCTTCGTATGAAGTATGAAGAACTGCACACGATCTGTACGTCGTGTGCACCAACGCCGTGCGTTATCTCAGAGATTACCGGGCAATTTGGAGGGAACAGCCTTTATATTTGGCCCTGGGATACAGAGAAGGCGCATGTTTGGGCAGTATGATACACTTTTCCAGGAGCTGGAGAGAGAAAGCCACAGTGACATGTCTTACATTCAGATAGATCCAAAAAAAACTTTGGTGAAGCTGCTGCGCGTCACACTAGCATAACGCCTTTCTCTCTCCTCCCTCTCTGACACCTGTTCTCTCCTCGCCATCCCTCTTCCCCTCGGCATATTGCAAAACTTTGTACTTTGTACCTGGTCAGAGGCAGCTGTGAAGCTTTATACATCAGAGTTTTCGTGCGGTAGACGTACTCTCGCCGAACGGGCAACTCACGAACGACTTACGTGACATGTATAGAGGACGCACGAGATATCTGAGCGTGCGTTGGCCGCACTATTGGTGCGCGTGTGGCACACGACACATATACGAAGTCTGCAAGTGCGGCATACGAAAAACGTTTTGTACAAAACGTACGAAAGACATACGCCTGCCGTACAGACGACGCACGCAGACGTACGGCGTTCTTGTAACCTGAAAAAAACGTAAGCGCCCGTAGAGTTTGTTTGACATGTCAAAGAACCTCTGCGGCGGGTCTGCGGTCAGTCTGCGGCTCCAAAATAAGCACGTCACACGCGCGCTCTCCGTGCGTTTTACTTGGGTTTGTGCACGTAGACCGGCAGTAGAAGCCCGTACGGCCGGTTGTGACCATAGCTTAAGGGACAGTCCTAACCATTCAAGGATGTACTAAGTTTAATGATCAATAATTTGTCCCTTCTTGCAGAGGCTCCACCCGCACCGGCCCTGGCCCCGCCCACTCTGAGTGTGACGGAGGGTCAGTCCGTGAGCCTGCAGTGCTCCACCCGTGTGCCCTGTCCGTCTGTCCCTCCCGCTCTGACGTGGAGCTCTGTCCTGGGGCCCATTGAGGAGACTCTGCAGCAGCAGCAGGACGGGACCTTTGTCAAAGTGTCCACTCTGAACTTCACTGCCGCTCCCTCTCACCACGACAGGGACATCTCGTGCTCCGCCGCCTACAACAGAGGCTCAGACTCCGTGCCACAAGTCAGTGCACCGCTGAGGCCTTCTGTCAAATGTAAGTCACAAGTAGGAATTTGTATAATGGAAAGTACATCATTGTAAAAGTTTATAATGGTCTCTTTCACAATGTGAGCCCCATGAATCCTGGCATTGTCATCTTAGAATACGCCCGTGCCATCAGAGAAGAAGAAATCCACTGTGAATGAGTTTGGACCACATCTAAGCTCCCTGTAAACATTATATGAATATAAAATGTTTTTTTTACAGATCAACCGAGAAACACAGCAGTGTCACTGAGGTGCAGCAGTGATGCCAACCCGGCTGCAGAGCAGTACCGCTGGTATAAAGCTGACGGAGGAGCTCAAACTCTGATTGGAAACTCGTCCGTTCTCGACATTAAAGTCTCTGAAAACGTCAGTCATATTTTCTGTGAAGCTCAAAATGAACTTGGCATTGGTCGCTCTGTTGTCACGCAGCTGAACGAACACTGTAAGTAATTTTTCCCTCTATTTAAATATCTACAAACTATTTGTTGTCGAGACACAAGTGAAGAAGGTGTGATTTTAATTTAGTGTCATCTCACAAAATGTTTTTAATCTGCTCCAGTCACATCCTTACCTTTACTCGCTCTGTGGGACCCTGTGAATGTAAATGATAGGGGAGATCTTATTGTCCAAATGGAAATGACGTGGGGGCGCTTTGCATATAGTATAAAGTTTTATTTAATATTCTCATATGGTAAGAAGGAGGTTTTTGTGTGTCTTATGTAAACGGTTGATATTTTAAACATTTTAGACATATTTTAAGATTTTGCATGAATTTTATTCTTAAAGGGTGTGGTTTAGTGTAACAGCTCCTGGGCTATAGCGTTTTGTGCATTACATGTATTTTAAATGGTCTATTTGCAAAGTTTCTTGGTAAAGATGTTTGTCTTCCCGTGGGAGATCGATGACATAATTCTGATTTAGGCTTTGAGCATCTAATCATAAAATATGTAAGGAAAATAATTATTAAAAAAAAGAGTTAGATAAATATTAAAGAGGGGGTATTATGCTTTTTTCAATCACATAGCACCAGTCTATAGCATACTACAATGATGACGTAACCTTCTGTTGGTCTGTATATGCAGTAAATTAAAATAACTGCCTTGAATAAAATTGCTCTCTCAAAATGGCTGTACTGAACATCTTGAAATAGGCCTCTGTCTCTTTAAGAAGCTTTCCGACACGCCCCCTTCAGCACACTGCTGTGGCATCTAGGCAAGGCAAGGCAAGGCAAGTTTATTTGTAGAGCACAATTCATACACAAGGCAATTCAAAGTGCTTCACAGTTGCAGAAAAAATTACAAGAAAACAGTTCAAATCAATCAATAAAACAACAACACAAAGTTAATCAATTACAGTAAAAGGCAAGAGTGCAGATAAAATACTTTCAGTTTTCATATGCACGGGTAAAAAGAGCTGTTTTCAGCCTGGATTTGAACATTGTCAGAGTTGAGGCCTGTCTCACATCCTCATGAAGACTGTTCCAGATTTTAGCTGCATGAAACTGAAACGCAGCCTCACCGTGTTTATTATTGACTCTGGGAACCACCAGGAGACCCCTCCCTGAGGTTCTCAGGGCCCGAGATGGTTCATACGGCTCTAACATGTCAGAGATGTACTTTGGTGCTAAACCATGAAAAGACTTGTACACAAGCAGAGCTGTTTTAAATTCTATTCTCTGAGTGACAGGAAGCCAGTGCAGAGACCGGAGCACTGGACTAATGTGGTCGTATTTCCTGGTTTTTGTCAGGACTCGAGCAGCAGCGTTCTGGATGTACTGCAGCTCTAACAGCTCGTTTAGAAAGGCCAGTGAGCAGCCGTTACAGTAGTCTAACCTGCTGGAGACAAATGCATGGATGAGTCTCTCTAAGTCTGGTTTTGACACTATTCCTCTGATCTTAGCAATGTTCTTCAGATGGTAAAAAGCTGATGATGTTATTGCTTTGATGTGGCTGTTTAAGTTCAGGTCTGAGTCCATGATTACTCCTAGATTTCTAACCTGATTTTTTGGTTTTAGAGCGAGAGACTCAAGGTGACTGATAACACTTTGTCTTTGTGTCTGTGGGCCAAAGACAATGATCTCAGTTTTGTCTGAATTTAGTTGGAGAAAGTTGTTTTGCATCCACAAATTGATCTGTTCGATGCAGTGACAGAGTGTATCTACAGGCCCATGTTCACCTGCCGTCAGTGACACGTAGATCTGAGTGTCATCTGCGTAGTTGTGGTACGACACATTGTTGCTGTTTATTAGCTGACCCAATGGAAGCATGTACAGGTTGAATAAGAGGGGTCCCAAGATTGACCCCTGGGGGACTCCACAGGTCATGGCAATTTTGTCTGAGACACAGTTGCCAATTTCGACAAAGTACGTCCTATCCTCGAGATAGGACTTGAACCAGTTTAGAGCAGTACCAGAGATTCCCACCCAGTTTTCTAACCTGTGAAGTAAGATCCAACAAACAACAACACTGTGCGGGGAGGGGGCTCTGCTGAGCTGAGGAGCAGTGGTTGGTGGCTTGGCTGGTGACAAAAGGTCCAGAGGCGTCTCCAGGAGGTGGGGGCGTTCCTAGGAGGACTGAGGCATAGCTACACCTAAAATGGCTGCCGTCTAAGTTTTTACTAATTACTCAAAAATATGTGAATGAGCCAAGGCAACACTCCAGGCATGTGTTTAATGAGGGAATGACATAATAACATGATATAAAGCTTGAAAAAGTCGATTTTACATAATACCCCCCCTTTAAGAAATCCCTCAGAAAACAACTAGATATCAGTCAAGTCCAAGACTGGATAATATAGTGTTTGGTACAACACAAAACGGAAGTTTGTTAGTTTTATTTTTTAATTTCCCATATAAATCTGAAGAAAAACACTGAATTGAATTGTATGTTAAAAGAGCAATATACGCCAAACCTCAACAGTGGTACAAATAAAACAGTTTTCCTTGCTATGTCTCTCCTTTAATATCTTCCATGGTTACAGCCTCTGCTCGGATCCTGCCCTCTTCAAGCTGCACTGGAGACTCGTCACAGATGAGCTGTGTGTGTGAGGCCGAGGGGAACCCGTCTCCTCAGATGCACTGGCGTTTTTCAGGAATATCTACAAATATCTCCATCACCAACGAGGCCCTGAACGACATGTCCGTGAGGAGCGTCATCACTGTTAAAGAGCCCCAGTGGAGAGATCCCGTCTCTTTGGTCTGTCACAGCAGCAACACTTGGGGGTCGGACACACAAACGTTTACTGTTCCTGCGTTTCAGCGGCGAGGTGAGTCTGCACAGGGGAGTTTGCAGTATTAGATTAGAATAGCCTTCATTTCAGACATCAAGGGCTCTGAAAAAATGATGTACCAGTTTTACCCCAGACCCAGTAATGTCATCTGCATATTAACCTAAGCATGTCAAGATATTTTTGTTAGGAAAGTATTCTGTTGCTCTGACTCTAGCAACTTCTGGACACGCTCTGTTATTTCTGCCACAGAATATAACAGATTAAACACAAGACAGACATGAGATTTTAACCTTCTCGGAACCGGGGGAGAGAGACTAACAGACTATTCGCCCGTCTCTGTACAATTCCCAACGATCCAGATTTTTCACAAGGCTTTATTGAAAAATAAGCACACCCACTCTTTCCAACACAACACAAGGTTACATTACATCACAAGGTCATAATGATTGACTCAAAACCAGCCTCCCCTCAGTCAGGGTAATACAACGTTAACGCCCCTGCCTCCTGAGAGGGGGAATGTAATGATTTACCCTTCTTTCCTGGACCAAGGATAAGGGGGGTCACAAAGAGGGTGTGACTGGTCATAAAACGGTGAAGCAAGTTTTATTACCTCCCTTGTTCAAAACCCAAACTGAGATAAGCAACCAGGTCTTCCTCGTATCGTTTACCCATGGACATCTGGCTTGGCTTTTGCATTAAGTCACAGTTCATTGCACAATAAATTGACTGTCACACATTTCAACCAACATTAACTTGCATTCACTCAAGATAAATGTACATTCATGTTAACTTTATATACAGAATTCTTTAACAATTTTATACCAAATTTCATAATCATGTCATAATCACCGTAGTCCTTTAAGACTATTCATATTTACTAAAGTTTATTTTCTCTCAGGCCAGAGTAGTTTTCACGTCAGTTTCCTCAGAGTGGGGAAAATACTATGAAGTTGCTTTTTTGTTTTTGTTTTGGTCGGGACAGTGCATGTAAACACGCCACACCGGATTGTACCACAAAGGAGTGCATCTCATAAACGGAATTCCGCTCATTTTGTTTATATTTGTAATTAAATGATATAATGTGCTCCTTACCATGTTGTTTAATGTCGTTTACAGGTCGACCTACAAACACCAGAGTGACTGTGAGCCCCTCTGGTCCAGTGGCTGAACACACTGACGTCACACTGACGTGCAGCAGTGAGGCCAACCCGGCTGTAGAGCTCTACGGCTGGTACAAAGACGATGGAGGAGCTCACGCTTTCATCGTAAACTCCTCCTTCGCTGTTTTAAACATAAAGGCCTCTAAAGATACTACAGCGTTTTTCTGTCAAAGTCAGAACGAACTTGGAACTGATGTTTCTGCAGTCACCCGCCTTAATGTCCAATGTAGGTATTGAGAAGATCTATTTATTGGATTTATTGGTTTATTTGGTTGGGACATGGGACTCACGCAACACGGGATTGTAGCCATGGGCTAATTTGCATGAATTGTCCCCCAGTCGCACTCTCAAACTCACTCTCATTCATTCTGGCCTATTGTACATGTTTTTAACAGTAGGGGAAACCGGAGGTACACTCAAAAAAATAACTCTTTGAATGAACGTAAAAAAATCATGGAAAGTATTTCCACATGATTAAATGGCTTTCTTTCAGCATTAAACAATTGTGTTCGTCCAATGTGATGCACTTGAGTAGGTTCAACGCCATATATTAGGGTTGATTGAACTTATTTACTAGGTTTGGGTCAGACACCGTGAGTGACAGTAACATGACGCTAAATAGTGAGCCCTTTATTTTCACTAAAAAGGCAAAGGCCTCAATGCTCTTCAGTCACAGACTGAGAAGTGAAGAAGGAAGTCATGGAGCTTCTGCTTTAGTCAGAACTTTCATACTTCTGTGTGACGTAAGAATGAACGATTGAATTTCAAGTATTCCTTTGTGATGTATGTGTGGAAAATTCTGTATATATTTTATATGACTTTATTATTCTCATTCTTAAAACAAACACCTTGTCACTTGTATCTGCTGTAGAGTAAAGTCTGTCCCAGTTCCTGAGTCGTGGTGCAGCAGGACTGTTACAGAAGAAGCTCATAAGGTTCTTCTCTTCAACAGTTACTATAGTAAGTACTTTCTTCAAAGTCAAAGTAGATCTACCACAGTCCTGTCCACATCTGTCATGGTCCACCATGACCCACCGTGACTCAGAGGAACCGGGACACACATGACTCCACATCAGATACAAATGACAAGTGTTTTTTTTTTTTTTTTTTTTAAAGAATGAGAGTAATTAATAATTAGTTAATACGTAATATTCTAATCATATAAATTCAGGATATTTTAACCTTTATATGTATGGATCAGGTGTGCGCTCTTTGTAATTGTAGCAATAATTGTCCATATATTTTGTGATTTTACTACATATTTAAGTATGTAACATGTTTGAGTCAAAATATGACTGAACTTCTATATGCAGCAGAAGTTTGAAGTTCTGTCTAAAGCAGAATCTCCATGACTTCCTTCTTCACCTGTCGGTCTGTGACAGACTGAAGTACATGTTCTCTGGCTTTTTGTTGAAAATAAAGGCCACATTGTATTTAGCCTCATATTATTGTCACTCATGGTGTCTGACTTAAAGTCTAACTCTGAAGAAAGTCAAATCACGTTTCCACTGACAAAGTTGGAAGGGCGCCCCCTTGTGTCCAATTGCGTCCAACTGCCCGGACCTAACTGGCACCCGATCAATCCTAATATTTTGCGTTGAACCTACTCAAGTGCATCACGTTGGACTAACACAATTGTTTAATGCTGAAAGAAAGCCATTTTATCATGTGGAAATACTTTCCATGATTTTTTTACGTTCATTCAAAGAGTTATTTCTGATTTCATTCCTCCCATCATGATTTAATCATGTTCATCTTGGAAACGTGAAATTATTGCTTCCATAATACATGTTACAATTTAGTTAATGTAACAGCCCCCTAGTTTACTTATTTTGAGTGTAACCTACGCAGACATAGGGAGAACATGCCAACTCCACAGAAAGGCTCCGTCCGACCAGGGATCGATCAATCAATCAATCAGTTGTTTTGCATTGCCCAATATCACAGCAGGAATTGCCTCACTGGGCTGCACCAAACATTAAAACAATGAAACAAACAATGCGATGTCCAAGCAAATGTAATGTCAAGGCAAATATAATGTCTGACAATAATGTCCAAATAAGCCTGTTGGAAAAAAGAGAAACCTCGGGGAGAACCTCAGAAGGACAGATCCACTCCCATGGACGGACAGGCTGTAGATAGACCCAGGGCTGATGGGAGTCTCTCTGCAGACGGGGCCAAGACCGCGGAAGAACGTCCAGTCTTTGTTGGACAGGGGTTCCTCCGCGGATAGGGCTGAAGACTACAATACTAACGTCCAGTCATCCTGGATTGAACCTGGAACCGTCTAGCTGTGAAGCACAAACCTTAACTGCTGCGCCACCGCTTAACGATTCAAAAAGACTGCTTTACCGGGCAGGTTTATAGGTCATATCTTTAATGCCTAGAGCAGGTACGGGCAAACTAGCCAACGCATATCAGGCTTGACCATGTTTTGGGGGCTGCATTTGGCCTCAGTTTTCCCCGCCCGATTAGTTTAGTAAGCTGTAAGGAGCAAACCTCTCAACGTTTGGGTCTGTTTACTTATTAATCTTTCATGTTTATGTTGAATATTATAGAGGAAAAAACATCATTAAATATAATGTTTACTCTGATAATACCTTAAAGGGACTATACTGAGTTTAAAAATGTTAATATTATGTATTTTCCTCCCCCTACATGTCCTAATGTGTAGAATGAGCCCAGACCTGTTCACCACAACTGCCTCTAAAATCCTGCATTGTCACTCAAAAAGTCATGCACGAGCTTATTATAGAGACTGCAGTTACACGTAAGACCTGAGGTGGCAGTAGTGAGTATAAAATGACCAACTTGCATCTAGTCTCTTTAATCTACTACAGTATAATTACCTTTACTCACCTCTCTTCTACACTGTAAAATGTGAAGTAGTGTCTGAAGCTCCGTTGGCGCAATTGTGTGCAGCCGCACTTCTGTCGGTCTGTCCGACATCTCTATCTCTCCTCCACTTCGCCTTGTGTTTCTCCCGCGGCCGTACGTAATCGTGAAACTCTCTGCCAACCTCCCGCCCATCTCCTGCTCCGTAGCAAAGCTCACCCCTCCTCTACAAATCGGCAAGAGGTAAAATCATCCACCAGAGCGACGCCGCAACAAACAATGAGCTGCGGCGACTTCTTATACTAACATCGGTGTTCGACAGTAAACTGAGTGTGTAGCAGAGAATTTTCTTTAGATCAACTAACAAACGTAATAATGATGAAGATGTATTTGGATGTTACTGAATACCCCACAAAAGCATAATGTCCACAGCCTTTAATGCCACAGACTTGGGATGAAAGAAATGGAAACATCTAATTTTCCCCGTTCACAGATCAGCCCCAAAGCACCACAGTCTCAGTGACACCTCGTGGCCCAGTGGATGAACATAGTAATGTGACTGTAACCTGCAGCAGTGAAGCTAACCCGGCTGTACAGCACTACCGCTGGTATAAAGCTGACGGAGGAGCTCTCTCTCTGATCGGAAACTCTGCTGTGCTCAACTTCCGAGCCTCCAAAGACTCTTCTCAGATTTTCTGTGAGGCTCTGAATGATGTTGGGACGGATCGCTCTGCTGTCACTCAGCTGCTCATCAACTGTAGGTTTGACTATTTACTATTATCTATTTGGAGTCAGAGCTAAATGCTCATCGTCAAACCTGTTCATTTCATCTGTTGAAGATCGACCAAGAAACACCAGAGTGACAGTTCAGCCACAAACCTCAGTGAGAGAACACAGTCATGTGTCTCTGACGTGCAGCAGTGACGCCAGCCCCGCTGTACAGCACTACCGCTGGTATAAAGACGATGGAGGAGCTCTGACTGTCATCGGAAACTCTGCTGTTTTAACCATGAACGCCTCTAAAGACACCACTGCTGTTTTCTGTGAAGCTCAGAATGATCTTGGAACTGACAACTCTACGGTCACTCGGCTTGATGTCCAATGTGAGTATTTAATTATTTTTCATGCAAAGAGGAAGAGGGTGTATTCGTTAAATGAGAAGTGAAGGATTTCTACAAAATCATCTTTTTTGAGCTTTGACACATTTCAATGTTGTTTTCTCATCAAAAAGACGCCTTAAGTTGTGCTTAGAGTTGTTCGCATTTGTTGACAAATCTTTGAATCTCTTGTTGCCGCGCCTGCCTTGGTTTTTCAAACCTCTCTCCTCCACTTACGCCTTGTGCTTCTCCCACGGACGTACGTAATCGAGAAACTCTCTGCCAACCTCCCACCCATCTCCTGCTCCGTAGCAATGCTCACTCTTCCTCTGCAAATCAGCAAGAGGCAAAATCATCCACCAGAGCTTCGCCACGACAAAGTAATGAGCTGCGGCGAGTTCTGATACTAGCATCAATGTTCGACAGTGAACCGGAGTGTATCTGTCAGGGCTGGACAGGCAGCAGTGTGTGTTTTGTTGTTGAAGCGAGGTGACCGGGGTCTGAAAGAGACAGAGACCATTTGTTTTAGATCAACTGACAAACGTAACAATGATCAGGATGTATTTGGATGGTAAAAGCATAATGACCACAGCCTTTAATGCCACAGACTTGGGATGAGAGAAATGGAAACATCTAATTTTCCCCGTTCACAGATCAGCCCCAAAGCACCACAGTCTCAGTGACGCCTCGTGGCCCAGTGGATGAACATAGTAATGTGACTGTAACCTGCAGCAGTGAAGCTAACCCGGCTGTACAGCACTACCGCTGGTATAAAGCTGACGGAGGAGCTCTCTCTCTGATCGGAAACTCTGCTGTGCTCAACTTCCGAGCCTCCAAAGACTCTTCTCAGATTTACTGTGAGGCTCTGAATGATGTTGGGACGGATCGCTCTGCTGTCACTCAGCTGCTCATCAACTGTAGGTGTTACTATTGTTTAGTGTTTAATATTATTTGGAGTCAGAGCTAAATGCTCATCGTCGAACCTGTTCATTTCATTTGTTGAAGATCGACCAAGAAACACCAGAGTGACAGTTCAGCCACAAACCTCAGTGAGAGAACACAGTCATGTGTCTCTGACGTGCAGCAGTGACGCCAGCCCCGCTGTACAGCACTACCGCTGGTATAAAGACGATGGAGGAGCTCTGACTGTCATCGGAAACTCTGCTGTTTTAACCATGAACGCCTCTAAAGACACCACTGCTGTTTTCTGTGAAGCTCAGAATGATCTGGGAACTGACAATTCAACTTTTATCCAGCTTGATGTCCAGTGTATGTGTTTGTATTTCCTCGTAATTGTTCAGAAACAATGCCAGTTTAAATCTGATTTAATGCTTTTAAATGACATTTAAGGCCTTGATTTTTGCACAATTCAGTCAATGACTTTTAAAGTGCATATGACACATTAGATACATTTTGCTAAAACATAGTTAACACAATTCACTTTTCGCTAAAGCCCCACCCATTTAGTTATTGTTGCTACGTCCGTCAAACTTTCTGTTGCCGCTGCTTCAGTGACTCGTGTTAGTGACTCTTATTGGAGCAAAATATTTGCACGATATCCTCCAGATCGAGGCAAAAGGATTTACAATATGCAGCAGAGGGATATATTCAAGATATGAAACTATTTAACAAAGGGTAAAGCACAACTATTGAGAGTAAAGCACATGTCTCAAGCGAAATCAGAGAAACCTCATGATCTCTTTCTTAAATGCAGCCCCACATGTTTGTGGACCAGTCCTGCTCTTGCAGCCCGGTAAGCACTCTCTTATTTTTGTAGTATTGCTAAAAATATAAGCATTGCTTCGGTTCTCTAAAGTTAGCTAACGCTAGCTAAACCTACAGGTGACACAGTATTATAGGCTGCAGCCAGTTATCAGGACCGTGACAAAATGGACAGTATTTTTTTCATCATAAAGGGAGACAAAAAAAACGTGAGACTGCAGGCCTGTAAAAATTCACCGCCGCAGTTAGTTACTGCTCCAGTTTGTGTAATGTTATGTGACTGTCAGTATAAATTAGCTAGATGTTAGCATGCTAAGGTGTTAGCCTAGCCTTACCTTAGAGCAGACGTATGCTTGATTATTTACAAGACATTTAGCTGGGCGTAGGCCGTCCACATTGTTTGATCCATTGTTGACAGTGCTCCAGTTGTCTTTTCGCTTTGGAAAAGGAAAGAACTCTACTCCCCCAGACTTACTCCTGTGGTACCTATTGTCAGAGTTACATACTCCAGAGGCAGATGGCTTCACCATTTTGCTTCTTCTTCTTTGTCTGGTAGGGTTTTTGGTGGTTAGCAGTAAACAATGAGTGCATCTGCTCAGTGGTCAGTGCTGGTATGTGCCATTGTGTTTGCAGTGGACGTCTGCGGCTTCACGGACCTACTTTCATAGTAACGGTTGCTAGGATATGTGATTGGACAATTACCGGTTTGGGCTTTTGCGGAAAAAATATATATACTAATTTTTCTCTAGTTTGACCATTTTTGTGATGTTTATAGTTTCACTTCCTTATTGGACTCCGACAGGAAGTGACATAGATAGAGGCAAACAATTTTAAACTGTTGCCATGCCGACCGTGTTTTGTCAATGGAAAATGAGTCAAACTGCTCTGAAACTTTACCTATTTATGTCACTTCCTGTCAGTAGCTTAAAACATTTCAAGATTAAATGGCTGCTTCACTGGAATAAAATGATAATAAATGTTATTCATCTAAATAAGTCATATTTTCAAAAGCATTCAAACCTGTCATATGCACTTATGCGGCACGGTAGTACAGTGGTTAGTGCTTGTGCTTCACAGCTAGAAGGTCCGGGTTCGATTCCCACCCAGGCCGGGGCCTTTCTGTGTGGAGTTTGCCTGTTCTCCCCGTGTCTGCGTAGGTTTCCTCCGGGTACTCCGGTTTCCCCTACCACTAAAAACATGTACAATAGGCCAGGATGTATGAGAGTGTGTTTGAGAGTGCGCATGGGGGACGACGGATGGAAATTAGCCCAAGGCTACAATCCGGTGTGGCTTGTTCATTAACTTGCACTGTCCCTACCAAATAAACCAATAAACTAAACTAAACACTTTCATGCTTTTTAATGTCCCGTGTATCGTCCCAGCCATTATATGAGCAGTTTAACTGGCCTGGCTTTCTGTTTGTTTTCCCCTTCCCCAAAAAATATCTCACGCAAAAACGACAAACATTTGAGTGCCCTGATTTCAGCATCTATTGTTTTTTCTATTGAGCTAAATGCTCATCGTCAAAACCTGTTTGTTTCATTTGTTGAAGATCGACCAAGAAACACCAGAGTGACAGTTCAGCCACAAACCTCAGTGAGAGAACACAGTCATGTGTCTCTGTCGTGCAGCAGTGACGCCAGCCCCGCTGTACAGCACTACCGCTGGTATAAAGACGATGGAGGAGCTCTGACTGTCATCGGAAACTCTGCTGTTTTAACCATGAACGCCTCTAAAGACACCACGGCTGTTTTCTGTGAAGCTCAGAATGATCTGGGAACTGACAATTCAACTTTTATCCAGCTTGATGTTCAGTGTATGTGTTTCTTTCCCCTATATTTCCTAAATTTTGCTGTTGCTTTTGTTTTTAGTTTATCCATCTTCTAAAGTGAAGTTCTCACAAGCATAATCCTCTGTGTTTCAGTCTCATTCCCATCAGTGTTGTTTTTGTCAAAAAGACGATAGCATAGCAATGACGAGCTAACAACAGCTCTTTTGTGACTGAAACATAGCAAGAGGTTTATGAGTTTACGTTAATGAAACGAGACGAAAATGGGAGAAAGTGGTGCGTCAGATCGTTCGCAGAGAGGGAGAACACACCCGCTACACATGACCGCTCACGTGGGCTCACATGCTGCAGGCTGTGCCCCTCTCTCCCTCTTGCGCTACAATCTGCGGCAATAGCACCATAGTCTGAGCGCGACTGACAGCGATGTCACAGGGACTTTATCTTTTCTCAGGACAGTATTTTCCCCAATTTAATACTGTTGAAAGCATTTACTATCACATTTAGAAATTACTAAAATGGGACTTAAATTTAAAGTATTTTCGTCCAAAAGACTAAAACTTAGAGGTCTGCCATAAACAACACTGATTCACATTCATATCAGTCATTGTATCTTTATTTACATGCAATTTTCCGTTCTTTATGTTTTGCAGATTCACCTCGAAACACCACTATTTCAAGGCTTTCCTTTGGAGCTGTAGTTGAGAATGATGACGTTACGCTGACGTGCAGCAGTGATGCCAGTCCAGCTGCGCGGCTCTATCGCTGGTATAAAGCTGATGCAGAAACTGACACTCACATCCGAGACTCGGCTGTTTTAACCATGAAAGCCTCTAAAGACACCACTCAGATTTTTTGCGAGGCTCTAAATGATCTTGGAACCGATCGCTCTGCTGTCACTCACCTTGATGTGCGATGTAAGTAACATTTATCTTTGGCTCTTCTGAACATTTGTCTTCCACAGCACACGTGATGCAAAAAGGTCATCAATTTGTATTTCTAAGCAATTTGTGAATTGGGCGACGGTGGCACAGTAGGTAGAGTGGGTCGTCTCGTGATTGGAAGGTCCTGGGTTCGAATCCCAGCTCCTGCAAATGCACACTGTCGTTGTGTCCTTGGGCAAGACACTTCACCCGACTTGCCTCCAGTGTCTGCGTACATTGGTGTGTGAATGTGAGTGTAATGGGTGACTGGTTCCTTACATTTCCAATGACATCACGCATAGTTCCGGCGGCCATTTTGAGCACCAAAGTAGAATTATGCAGTACTACAACATGTAACAATATCTCAACTCAGGATGAAAATGAAAGACAACTGACTGACAGAGGCATTTTTATGTCCTCGTAATCATTGCTCATGACGATAACAGTTAAAACACGGAACCAGAGACGCACGTTTATGTGACATAACCAGCATATTCTGTGGCACAGACGTAGCAGCTCTGTCTGTCGAGCTACAGCAGGATTTACTAAAGATCTGCTTCACTCCTGAGACTAAATTAACCTCCTAACATCCCCCGTCCCGCCCGTGGGCTCAAAATAAATAAAAATTTGGTCCGGGCAGTTGGACGCACTTGGACACTAGGGAGCGCCCTTCCAACCTTCTCAGTGTATGTGAATTGAATTTCTTCAGAGTTAGACTTTAGGTCAGACACCATGAGTGACAGTAACATGACGCTAAATAGTGAGCTCTTTATTGTCTGTAATAAAGCTGAGGCCTCGTTTCTCTTCAGTCACAGACTGGGAAGTGAAGAAGAAAGTCATGGAGATTCTGCTTTAGACAGAACTTCAGACTTCTCCTGGATATGAGAGTCATATCTTATTCTGAAACTCAAAAATATAGCAAAAACAAAATATATGCAAAAAATTGTATTTCTGATCAAAAAAAGTACAAATCCAAATGTGAAAATCCTGAAATTATATCATTAAAAATATTAGTTAATTATTAATTACTATAATTTTACATAAACAAAACAAAACATGACAATTATATCTGATGGAGTGTCATGTGTGTCCCAGTTCTTCTGAGTCACGGTGGGTCATGGTGGACCATGACAGATGTGGACAGGACTGTGGTAGATCTACTTTTACTTTGGAGAAAACAGGTACTATAGTAACTGTGTTGAAGAAATGAACCTCATGAACCTCTTCTTCTGTAACATCTGTCCACATCAGTCCTGCTGCACCACGACTCAGAGGAACTGGGACAAACATGACTCTACAGCAGATACAAATGACAAGGGTTTGTTTTTGTAGAATGAGAGTCATTAATAATTAACTGACATTTTAATCACACAAATTCAGGATTTTCACATCTATTACTAAGGAATACTTGAATTTCAAACTTTTATTGTTACATCCAGCAGAAGTGTAATGTTCTAAATGAGAATCTCCATGACTTCCTTCTTCACTTCTCAGTCTGTGACTGAAGAGCAATGAGGCTTCAGCCTTTTTACTGAAAATAAAGGGTCACTATTTAGCGTCATGTTACTGTCACTCACGGTGTCTGACCTACAGTGTGACTCTGAAGCCAATCAAATCACAGAGACTCAGAGTGGGTTGGGCTCAAATGTGACCAAACGCCAAGATCCAAGCTCGGAGACTAAAACAATTATTTCAGCGCTTTAACAGGTTAACTCATCAAAGAGGAAACAGAAAACCTTTCTGTGATTTTTAAAGTTTGTCATGTCGACAGAGTCTCAGTCTGAGTCAGTGTTTAAGCTGCTCAAGACGTTAGCATGCTACTGGTTAGCAACTGTCATCAACCAACTGTCATGGCTTCAACACAATAAACACATGTGTGTCTCACATCTATGAACACTGAGGAAATACTACAGTAACAGCTCAGCTCTGAGCTCTGTCACATGTTGTATCCAAGGCTAGATGTTTGTGGTTCAGGGCTTTCCCTTGGAGAGGTCAGAGCTGAGCTGTTAAAGCTAAATGCTAACTGGTAGCATGCTAACATCTTGAGCAGCTTAAACACTGACTCACTGGTTTCTTCACATAAACGTGCGTCTCTGGGGCCGTGTTTTTACTGTTATCTTCATGAGCAATGATTACGAGGACATAAAAATGTCACTGTAAATCAGTTGTCTTTCATTTTCATCCTGAGTTGAGATATTGTTACATGCTGTAGTACTGCATAATTCTACTTCTGTATTCAAAATGGCCGCCATAACAACAAAAGTCACATGACTGAAAAGCATGTATAAGTTGAGTCCATTTACCATGAATTCATTTTTTTTCCCTTCATAATCCACAGATCATCCAAGAAACACCCGAGTGACAGTGAGTCCTTCTGGTCCAGTGTTAGAGCATCACATTGTCACGTTGGAGTGCAGCAGCGATGCCAACCCCGTCGTACAGCGCTACAGCTGGCACCACGCTGACGGAGGAACTTTGATCGGAAACTCGGCTCTGTTGAAGATGAACGCCTCCAAAAACATCGCAGATATTTTCTGTCGAGCCCAAAATGATCTCGGGACTGATGACTCCTCCAATATTCCCCTGGATGTGCAGTGTACGTATAGTTTCAGTGTGTAGCGGCCGAGGCAGTCGCTGAACAGCTACATTAACTCAATTTTGTGAAGTAACTCAGGTGGAGGTGTGGTGTCTCTGCCACGCCTCCTCTGGGCTCTCAGTGCCCTGTAGCTGCTCATCTCCATGGAGCTGCTGCTACCTTACTTTGTCTACACGTAGACAAACTTAGGACATTTTTTTCCTCTTCCACATACATTACTTCAGGGGTCTCCAACCTTTTTTACCCGGCAAACTACTTTTACACAACAAGAACATTGGAGAGCTATTTATGCTTCAAAAACACTTGTGTAAAATGCGACTTAGGTGGACTTCACCCTGGAAAATTAGTAGCCAAGATAGTACTTCAAAGAAAATGACTTGAGTTTAGTCCTTATACTTTACAATATTGACCCAGCTGTTTGCAGATTGTGTTCAGAACAAACAGAAAATCCATCTATAATTTGAGTTATCATGCATATAGAGATGTAGGAAGTCTTTGGCGAGCTACTGGTAAGAGATCCCTGCATTACTTTGATAACCTTCTGCAAAAGTAGCGCAGTCCCTATAGCTGCTGTTGTAGGAGCACATTATTTACCGCTGGTATCGTGTTTGTTTGCAACAGTGTGGCTTTACCTTCTCCGTATTTTATATATTTCTAATCTTGACTCGTTCAACTCCAGTCTCGCCTCGGATCCAGCGCTCCTCCAACTGCACTGAAGATGACGAGAGGATCCGCTGCTCGTGTGAGGCCGAGGGGAACCCCGTGCCCGTGGTCCAGTGGCATTTGCCCGGAATATCCTCAAACCACTCCATCAGCAGCGAGCCCCTGAGTGTCAGCGCCGTGAGGAGCGTCATCACCGTCAGCAAACCGCTCTCCAGTGATCTGTTCACGCTGCTCTGTCACAGCAGCAACTCTTTGGGGACGCGCCAACAGCTGCTTTACGCACAAGCCTTTCAACAAGAACATATTGGCTCAGGCACTGTATTTCCATGCTCATTTTAAAAAAAACATACGTGTATATAAATGAGATGATTGCAATTAACTGTTGTTTTTGTGTTATTTGTTTAGAGGCTGGAGCTGGAGTTGCCATTACTCTCCTCATAGCCTTCGTCTTCATTCTGCTCGCGCTGGTGGCTGTTCTGCTGTATGTTGTCAGGTAAGTAGCTCTTCTCTCATGCACACCCTTTCATTCGTCCAAGAGTTTTCCATCAACTCTACCGCCATGTTCCCAAGTAATTTATAGTCTACACAGTAAATGCTCCAGTGTTAATTTGACACTGTTTGGTGTCTATATAGTTCACACCTTCTCAGTGTAAATGTGAATGACACTCTTCAGTGTTAACTACAGGTCAGACACCGTGAGTGACAGAAACATGACGCTAAATATAATATGCTCTTTGTTTTCAGTAAAAAGGCTGAGGCCTCATTGCTCTTCAGTCACAGAGCGACAGGTGAAGAAGGAAGTCATGGAGATTCTGTTTTTGACAGAACTTCAGACTCCTGATGGAAATACAAATTAAGTACTGAAACTTAATTTGTTTATTTAAATCAAGTATTGGAGGGAAATAAAAAATCTTAAAATTTCATGTGTTTTGGTTTATATATATTTATAAAACACATTCACGTCTATCCAGTGTAGTAGGTCATGTGTGTCCCAGTTCCTCTGAGTCATGGTGGACAGGACTGTGGTAGATCTACTTTTACTTTGGAGAAAACAGTTACTATAGTAACTGTTGAAGAAATGAACCTCATGAGCTTCTCTAACATCTGTCCACATCTGTCCTGCTGCACCATGACTCAGAGGAACTGGGTCAAACATGACTCTACAGCAGATACAGATGACAAGGGTTTGTTTATTTAATGTATTATACACAATATAATAAAAAGTTTCACCTCTTAAACTCGTTACTACTTAGTTTTTCGTCTTACTTCTTATTTCCATCAGGAGTCTGAAGTTCTGTCTAAAGCAGAATCTCCATGACTTCCTTCTTCACCTGTCGCTCTGTGACTGAAGAGCAATGAGGCCTCAGGCTTTTTACTGGAAACAAAGAGCACACTGTATTTAGCGTCATGTTACTGTCACTCATGGTGTCTGACCTGTAGTTAACACTGAAGACTGTCATTCACATTTACACTGAGAAGGTGTTGTAACGCCCTTCCACCGCAGGTACCGGGAGATCACCAGGACCAAGAATGAGACCATGAGGATTAAGTTGTTTTTAGGGGTTTTATTACAAAAAGGAAGTATAGCTGATAGAAGCTTGATGGCATTTGTTTTGCATACGGGGGGAGAGTCCACTGTTGGTAGTTCACAAGGGTTACTGCATGTTCTTGCCAGGGGTCCAGGCTGCGTCGGCTCGCTCTGCTTCTGGCTTCCGGGTCCTAGCCACCGGTCAGGTACTGCGACCCCAGTGTTCCCCATGCCCACTCTTCAGAGCGGCCGACTGGTCTTCAGACTGGCCTGGACAGAGGACACAAGAGTGAATCAGATGAACACATAAGCTTTCACAAAACAAACATTACAAACTTCACATTCTAAAGTAACACATTTACTTTACTGGTACAAACTAAATTTACTTTAGCAAGCACAAGCTACTTCACATAACTCTCAAAAGACAAACTGACCTGGACAGAGGACACAAGAGTGAATGAGGGAGAGGAAATGGTTCAGCTGGTTTTAAACATGTAGCCCCACCCCTTCACACCTGCCAACTAATTAAATACATGACCATTGGCCCACAGCAAAGGAAAAAACACAAGCAAGGAAAACCACACCCAAAATTAAAGAGGCAGTGCAGGAGGACCCAGTTCTACCATGTTACAGTGTGAACTATATAGACACCAAACAGTGTCAAATTAACACTGGAGCATTTACTGTGAATATACTGGGTTAGAGTTATATTATGAAATAATAAAATTACAAGTCGTTGTCCTGTTTCCTGAGGACGAAACAAGGCAAGTTTATTTCTTCGTTGACCATGTTGTTACACCTTACGTTCTCATGCCATTTCTATCCAAATATCATGCTATATACAGTGTCCCAAAGCAACGCCCCAACAGTTATTCAGAGCACAACAGACCCAACCGAATAAGAATAACTGTTCTGTATTTTTCAGAAATCTACATGTTCGCCTTCGGAAGAGTCAGTCCAAAGTCCTGGCCTTGGACCAGACTCCAGAGTCAAACGAGGTACTTTTGAAATAAACGATCAAACATAAAGAAAACAACATGAAACATTTCTAACTATGTTGTTTTGATTCAGTTCGAGGAAGATACTGAGATGAACATTTACAGCAGTGTATACTAGGTAGGATTTCTAAATTATTCTAAATCATTCTATATTATTAAAAAAATTAGACTGATATGGCATAAGGGGAGTGGCTTTGAGCTGGATTCAAAGCTATTTAACTGGGAGACAACAGTATGTGAAGATGGGGGAGTTTACATCTGGATATTTGGACATTGGTTGTGGGGTCCCACAGGGATCTGTCTTAGGCCCAAAGTTGTTTAATTTATATATTAATGACATTTTTAATGTGTCTAAATTATTAAAATTAGTGATTTTCGCAGATGACACAAATGTCTTCTATTCCAATGACAATTATAGTAATTTAGTAACTAACATAAACTGTGAACTAAGGAAAGTAAAAACATGGATGGACATTAATAAATTGTCCCTCAACCTAAATAAAACAAAAGTAATGTTTTTCGGTAATTATAATGGAAAACCAGACTCCGTAAACATAGACGGTGTAGTTTTAGATACAGTATCAGAAATTAAATTCTTAGGAGTCATCATTGACAGTAAATTAAGCTGGAAACCACACATAAGACACATACAAGGTAAAGTCTCCAAAAGTATCTCAATCATTAACAAAGCAAAGTTTTTCTTAAATTACAATGCATTATTTTTGTTATATAGTTCATTAGTTTTGCCATATCTAAACTACTGTGTAGAGGTTTGGGGCAATAACTATAAAAGCTCATTACACCCCCTTGTTATACTCCAAAAACGGGCTGTAAGAATTATACATAAAGTAGGATATTATGATCACACTAATATATTATTTCTGCAGTCTAAACTGTTAAAAATGCATGATTTAGTTGATTTCTCTACTGCCCAACTTCTGTTTAAAGCCAACAAAAATGTGCTACCTGCAAGGATACAAATGCTTTTTGCACGCACAGAAGGGGGATATAACCTGAGGGGGTGTGATAACTTTAAGACTCAAGCAGTGTCTTCCACTAGGAAAAGTATGTGTGTGTCTGTATGTGGAGTTAAACTCTGGAACAAATTGGGGGCAGAATATAAACAATGTCCAAATATTCATCATTTCAAATCAAGATATAAAAAAATGGTATGGTCAAAGTACCAGAAGGAGGAAATGGGTACTTGATTGCAAATGGGTGTCACAAAGTGCTGTATACTTTAAAGGTCAGATCTAACTAATAATGAAGTATATTGTGGTTGTTACTATTATACTATTGCAGTTGTTATTGCCATTGTTATTGCTATTGCTGTTGTGTTGTTATCATCACTATTTTAACTTTAAACTTTAAATGTAACAGTCTAGGATTAATACCTAACAATCTGTGGATTATTCTTAGAATCCAACTCAATCGATTCAGACAGCAGTACTGCTATTGATGCTGATGGTAATATAAAGGAACTAAATTCTTAGAAGTAAAACATGCACATATCTATGTACTCCGCATTCAACATAACCCATAGTATAGGGCAGACATGTGGGGGCCGGCAGCTCGAGGAAACTCTCTTCTGGCAGCAGACTCCTAAAATGTGTCTCTTTTAATGCATAGTATAGGACACTTAACAAATGATGGTCCGGTTGCTCGGGGGCTGCTCCCCTCTGGCAGCTGGTCCAGTCACAGAAAAGAAGAAAAAGAAAGAAAAGGCCCGAATCCCTTTTAACACATATCATTAAGACTATTCTTGTTATCATGAGCATCAATCAGTCTGCGATTACTGTACCTTTCATGAATAAATGTGGAGTATTTTATGTATCATTCAAACACTTTGATACAGAGTAATGTTATATGGGTTGTAATGGTGATGGTGAATAACGATAATGCCAACATGGTAATGAATTCTGTATGGGAGACAGAAATAATACACTGGTTGTAGCGTGTGAGATACTGTGAATGTTGACCTGGTATAATGCAGTGTCGCATTTGTTAATATGTAACCAACTCGGTTGATAGTTGTATTGTAAAATGGTAAGAAATATGCACTGTTGTCAGTTATTGTTATTTAAGTTTATGAACAGGGGTGGGAGTCAATAAGCTTGTCTTCTTCCCACTCCTTTTCGAGCTGTAATGTAAATTATTTTTCTTTTTTCTTTATTATGTATATATATATTTCTGTTTTCTTTTCTTCTTTAGCTCGAAATAAAATATTCAAATCAAAATTCAGTAAAAACAAATCCATATTTAACCCTTTCTACTCTAAAGAGCCAAATTTGGCTCCAGTTATGGTCCTGGTATTTGGACACAAAGGGTCACAAGGGGGCGCCCTTCCAACCTTCTCAGTGTACATGTGAATTGAATTTCTTTAGAGTTAGACTTTAGGCCAGACACCATGAGTGACAGTAACATGACGCTAAATAGTGAGCTCTTTATTGTCTGTAAAAAAGCTGACGTTTCGTTGCTCTTCAGTCACAGACCGAGAAGTGAAGAAGGAAGTCATGAAGATTCTGCTTTAGACAGGACTTCAGACTTCTGCTGGATATAAGAGTCATATCTTATTCTGAAACTCAAAAATATAGTAAAAACAAAAAATATTTTTCCAATCAAAAAAGTAAAAATACAAATGTGAAAATCCTGAAATTATATCATTAAAAATATTAGCTAATTATTAATTACTCTCATTTTACAAAAAAAACAAAAAAACATGACAAATATATCTGATGGAGTGTCATGTGTGTCCCAGTTCTTCTGAGTCACGGTGGGTCATGTGGACCATGACAGATGTGGACAGGACTGTGGTAGATCTACTTTTACTTTGGAGAAAGTAGTTACTATAGTAACTGTACTATAGTAAATGAACCTCATGAGCTTCTTCTTCACCACGACTCAGAGGAACTGGGACAAACATGACTCTACAGCAGATACAAATGACAAGGGTTTGTTTTTGTAGAATGAGACTTAATTGACATTTTAATCACACAAATTAAGGATTTTCACAACAACTACTAAGGAATAATTGAATTTCAAACTTTCATTGTTATATCCAGCAGAAGTGTAAAGTCCTAAATGAGACTCTCCATGACTTCCTTCTTCACTTCCCAGTCTGTGACTGAAGAGCAATGAGGCCTCGGCCTTTTTACGGAAAATAAGGGTCACTACTTAGTGTCATGTTACTTTCACTCACGGTGTCTGACCTACAGTGTAACTCTGAAGCCAATCAAATCATAGTGACTCAGAGTGGGTTGGGCTCAAATGGGCACCAAACGCCAAGATCCAAGCTCTGAGACTAAAATAATAAAACCCTGGGCTTAAGAGGTTAACACTATTGTAACGTCGTTTAGCAAAACAGTTCTCTTACTCGAGTAAAACTTTTTATAGTCCCCAGGGAAGCTGTGGCTACAACAGTAGTTTACCCCCACAGAGTTTGGAGTGGATGAATACTGCAGTGTTTTAACCCTTTCTACTCTAAAGAGCCAAATTTGGCTCCAGTTATGGTCCTGGTATTTGGACACAAAGGGTCACAAGGGGGCGCCCTTCCAACCTTCTCAGTGTACATGTGAATTGAATTTCTTTAGAGTTAGACTTTAGGCCAGACACCATGAGTGACAGTAACATGACGCTAACTCTTCAGTCACAGATCGAGAAGTGAAGAAGGAAGTCATGAAGATTCTGCTTTAGACAGGACTTCAGACTTCTGCTGGATATAAGAGTCATATCTTATTCTGAAACTCAAAAATATAGTAAAAACAAAAAATATTTTTCCAATCAAAAAAGTAAAAATACAAATGTGAAAATCCTGAAATTATATCATTAAAAATATTAGCTAATTATTAATTACTCTCATTTTACAAAAAAAACAAAAAAACATGACAAATATATCTGATGGAGTGTCATGTGTGTCCCAGTTCTTCTGAGTCACGGTGGGTCATGTGGACCATGACAGATGTGGACAGGACTGTGGTAGATCTACTTTTACTTTGGAGAAAGTAGTTACTATAGTAACTGTACTATAGTAAATGAACCTCATGAGCTTCTTCTGTAACATCTGTCCTGCTGCACCACGACTCAGAGGAACTGGGACAAACATGACTCTACAGCAGATACAAATGACAAGGGTTTGTTTTTGTAGAATGAGACTTAATTGACACTTTAATCACACAAATTAATGATTTTCACAACAACTACTAAGGAATAATTGAATTTCAAACTTTCATTGTTATATCCAGCAGAAGTGTAAAGTCCTAAATGAGACTCTCCATGACTTCCTTCTTCACTTCCCAGTCTGTGACTGAAGAGCAATGAGGCCTCGGCCTTTTTACGGAAAATAAAGGGTCACTACTTAGTGTCATGTTACTTTCACTCACGGTGTCTGACCTACAGTGTAACTCTGAAGCCAATCAAATCATAGTGACTCAGAGTGGGTTGGGCTCAAATGGGCACCAAACGCCAAGATCCAAGCTCTGAGACTAAAATAATAAAACCCTGGGCTTAAGAGGTTAAAGAGTGCAGGAAATCGCTGTACATATCCAAAGCATTATTACTACTTTATTACACTGCCTGACCAAAGAAAGCTGTCATAAAAAAAACATTTCATTGGACGCCCTTTAGCTTTGATAACAGCATTTGTTGCTTCTGTAATGTCAAACGATTCAGTGTTAGGGGTTAGGGCATTCATTTTTCACCAAGTTCTTGTATCGATGATGGGTGAGTGTGACCACTGCTCCAGCACATCCCAAAGATTCTCAATCCATGTGTGAAATGATGTCTCAGAATAACCCTGTACCTGTAGGGAAGAAGAAATCCTTTGGTTCAGGAGGTTCAGCTGGTCTCATTCTTTGGGAGCATACACAGCAAATGTTCCAGTGTTAATGTGACACTGTTTGGTGTTTATATGAGTCCAACCTTCTCAGTGTTAAAATGTGAGTTGACTCTCTTCAGAGTTAGACTGAAGGATAGAGAATCTGACACCATGAGTGACTGTAACATGACATTAAATAGAATGTGTTCTTTATTTCCAATAATAAGGCTGAGGCCTCATTGGACTTCAGTCTGTCCTAGACTGACAGGTAAAGAAGCAGGAAAATGTGTCATTCAATGAACGTCTAGGACTTCAGCTGGAAGTACAAATTAAAACTGAAAATCAAACAATCATTAATAACAGTTAAATTAAAGGAAAGAATAAAACTGTGTGTGTGTGTATATATGTGTGTGTATATATATATATATATACACATATATATATATGTATATATATATACACATATATATATGTATATATATATATATGTGTATATATGTGTGTGTGTATGTATATATATATATATATATATGTGTATATATGTGTGTGTGTATGTATATATATATATATATATATATATATATATATACATACACACACACATATATACACATATATATATATATATATATATACATATATATATGTGTATATATATACATATATATATGTGTATATATATATATGTTTAAAAAGCTGTGTAACTGTATCTGATGTAGGGTCATGTGTGTCCCTGTTCCTCTGAGTCAGGGTGGGCCACAGCAGATGTGGACAGGACTGTGGTATCCACAGTTTTAATTTGGAGAAAATAATATAACCCTGGAGTGCAGTCTGCTGTAACATAGACCTGTGCACATCAGTCATGGTCCACCCTGACTCAGAGGAACAGGGACACACATGACCCTACATCAGATACAGTTCCAGAGCTTTTAAAAATAAATATATAGTTTTATTCTTTCCTTTAATTTAACTGTTATTAATGATTTCTTGATTTTCAGTTTTAATTTGTACTTCCAGCTGAAGTCCTAGACGTTCATTGAATGACAAATTTTCCTGCTTCTTTTCCTGTCAGTCTAGGACAGACTGAAGTCCAATGAGGCCTCAGCCTTATTATTGGAAATAAAGAACACATTCTATTTAACGTCATGTTACTGTCACTCATGGTGTCAGATTCTCTGTCCTTCAGTCTAACTCTGAAGAGAGTCAACTCACATTAACACTGAGAAGGTTGGACTCATATAGACACCAAACAGTGTCACATTAACACTGGAACATTTGCTGTGTAGTTTTTGCTGAACCTAGACCTGACCACCTGCAGCAGATCATAGCAGTTAGTTGAATCAAAGTGGCGGCACATGTAGAGGGCTATGCTACGAAGCTGGCGGAACTTGTCCTGGATTCGTTTCTCTAACCCGGGTCGACAGATTTAGACTGGGAGCTTCTGGATTAGAGGGGCAACAAAGCGCATCATCAGTCGGTTTAGTTAATCCTGGGTTTCTCTGAGGCTTTGTGAGTGCGTTCATGTGAAACAGGAGGAGGCCAATCACAGAAGAGACTGACACAGTTCATCTGAATATCAAAATCCATTACTAAACTCAGGCCGAACAGGCCAGATATTATACAGCGCCATGAACGACACGAACCAAGCACCACAGAAAGGAGCGTGTTCACATTTGTTCAGGAACTGACCCTCGTACGATGCTGTAAACAAGAAATAAGCTTATTCTTCTAAAACCTGCGTTACAACACGATGTCGCTACTTTATAGAGGATTCTCTCCTCTCATTGGTCAAAGAACTAAACCTGGTCCGGAGCAGGTTATGATCTAAGGGCGTGTTTCCATGGAGATCTATACTCTGATAGAAACTTATCAGCTTTGTAGTACGGCAAAAACAGGGTTAACGCTAAACTTACCGCACTAACCCGCTAATCCAGCTTTGTAGTGCACCCCTCTGGTCAGGCAGTGTATCATACCTCTATTACTAAAACATGTACATTAGGGTCTCCTCTGGTGGCCGAGATTCTTCTGTAAAAGTGAGAAAAATATCAGTGGAACTATTTAATATTTAATGTTGTTTGTGAAAAGGCACTTACTTATTTATTCATTTGTTTGTTTGTTTGTTTGTGTTTTCCCACATTGTACGTGTTTGGCCCAAGCCTCCGGCAGAACAGTGAACAGGAAAGACCAAAAGCAAGAAAACAACGCAGAGCCTGCAGCTGACGCACCGCCACCATGCAGCTCCCGGAGAGGGGCATTGTGGGAGATACGGGCACAGTTTCAGAGAAGCTGCCGGAATGACGATAAGCAAAGAGAGTGTAATAGAAATTAGATGGTCATTATATGCAGTGTATATAAGTATTAGCAGCTATAGCAGTGGACGTCTCCGTGTGCAAAAAGATGACGTGTATATTGTATAAAATAATGCTCTCAATATTTGATTTTTTGGAGTTCTGTCTCACAATAAAATGCTTTTGAAGGTTATAATTGTGTGGAAACCTGCCGTAAAATGGTGATGATTGATGTGATTGATGTGTTTTGATGGGCATGAATCTGAGGGCCGCACTTTGGCCCCTGCACAGCAAATGTTCCAGTGTTAATGTGACGGGCGACCCGAGATGGGCATTCGGCTTATTGTAATGTTGATTTATGCACATAGACATTTTACGTGATGGAAGGTTGTTTTGTTTGGGTCTCAAGACAATTACCCAATCAGAAAGTGGAATGAACACACGTATAGGCCTTTACCACTGGCAGTTCCTACCCATCACAGTGCCAAGTCTACCCGTGTCGTCGAGTGTCTCCAACGGCCAGACCAGTTTCAAACTGGATCAGCCAGTTACACGTTTTGGGACTGAGCCCAGTCCTAAATGAAGGCAGTGTGTGCTTTCGCTTTTATTTAGAAGAAACTGAAGCTACATGGCTCATTTTCATAGATTGCGCAGCGGAGGAGCAGATCTCACTGTGTGTTAATGCGGCATCTTTCTCTGACGACGAACCAAAGGACACGTGATGAAGCTGTAGCTGTGGACGGGTTTTTACCATCGTCTGTTTTCAGTGTGGCTTCATATCGTTATTGTGGTTCATGTTTGAGTCATTAAAGCCAGTGACTGCAACGCACTCAAACACACTCTCATTCATCCAGGTCTATTGTACATGTTTTTAGTGGTAGGGGAAACTGGAGTACCCGGAGGAAACCTACACAGACACGGGGAGAACATGCAAACTCCACACAGAAAGGCCCCGTCCAGGTGGGAATCAAACCCGGACCTTCAAAACCCGGACCACTAACCGCTGTACCCAGTAAGTAAAAATATAAGTATGAAAATCACGAATTGATATAATTAAAATATAAGTTAATTATTAACTCTACAGGAACAAAAAAATGTGTCAATTATCTGATGTAGGTCATGTGTGTCCCAGTTCCTCTGAGTCGCGGTGAGTCACGGTTGACCATGACAGATGTGGACAGGACTGTGGTAGATCTACTTTTTAGGAGAAAACCACTCAACTCAGTTGTATTGCTTACAGTCAAGGAAACATGTATTACAGTGCAGACGTACGGAAGTGATGCTCTTCAATGCTACGGGTGAGTCCATGTTCAGGGCCGTAGCCAGGATTTCAAAATTAGTGAGGTCCGAATAATTCTTTAAACCGGGGGTCTGGGGATCCGCCCCCAGGAAATTTTTTAAGATTCAGATGTAATTTCCTGTATTTTAAGTGATCAAAACTACTTTCATCTCATCCTTTAGCTGTTTTCAAAATTGCTTTTTGTTGCTCTTTTGGAGACTCAGGAAGCCTGAGTGAATGTAGTGAGTGAGTGGTTGGTGGTGGGAGGGGCCGATGGTGCAGGCTGGTTGCCTCGCTTCCATCAGTCTGCCCCAGGGCAGCTGGGGCTACAATAGTAGCTTACCCCCACCAAGTATGGAGTGAATGAATAATGCATGAAATTGTAAAGCGACTTTGAGCGTCTGAAAAAGCGCTGTATAAGACTAATGCATTATTATTATTTTCCTGTATATTACAGCTTTACTGACAGCACTTCCCAGTTTTGGAACAGTTTGGTCAAACAACAAACCTTAGCAAAACTTAACCCAATTCTTTACTCTAACAGCTTCATCAACCCTCACCTCTCAAGCTCACTCACTCTCAGATTAAAAAAATGCAACTTTAATATAAAGCTTTATTTAGACAGCTATTTCAAAACCAACAAAATTCTTGTCTAGACCTGGACTGATTGACACTAGAACTAAATCAGAATAGGTTTTATTGCCATTGTTATGAGCAGGTTCACAACTAGGAATTTTACTCGGACTAAACCAGGACTGGACTGAGTGAGACTACAGGACTAAACCAGGACTGGACTGAGTGAGACTACAGGACTAAACCAGGACTGGACTGAGTGAGACTACGGGACTAAACCAGGACTGGACTGAGTGAGACTACAGGACTAAACCAGGACTGGACTGAGTGAGACTACGGGACTAAACCAGGACTGGACTGAGTGAGACTACAGGACTAAACCAGGACTGGACTGAGTGAGACTACGGGACTAAACCAGGACTATTAAGGACTGGACCTGGACTGGACCTGGACTGAATGAGAATAGACAGGATTAATGTCAAAACCCAGCGTGTCAAACTTTGAAAGAAACTTTAGTGAGACGCCATGGATGCCAGCTGCACTCTCTCTCTCCCTGTCTTCTTCGTGATTCTCTCTCACTTTTTTGCTGAACCTGAGGCGGGGCATCTGCATCTCTTTCTCCTGTGACCCCGAAGACTAACTTGCTTTGCTTGATCCTCTTCATCTCTTTCTCTGTTTCAGTGAGGAGGACATGTTAGGACCAGATAGACTGTGTCACAGAAATAGCCCAGGCCAGTGGTTCCTACACATTTTGGAGCTGTGTACCCCTGAAGCTTTAGTGACGAGTCACATACCCCCTACTTTGACACGATGAATCACAACATAAAATATCTATTTAATATCTATTTAATCCATTATTACAGTGAAGCAGGTTTTCCACATTGAACACGTTTTTGCTCGCCCGAGTGATAGGCTATCATGAATGTCTTGTCCTAAATAAAAATATTAAATGAAAATGTCAGTTTTTAATTGTTTTGAAAACGAGGCTGTTGGTGTGAACGGGTAAAGCTGAGTGTTTCGCTTTGTCCCAGTGACCAGCTCATTCTGAACATCAGGCCCCGCCCCCTCGTACTGTCAAACCACCGGTATCTACAAATGTGAATGCGCTGGTTTAAGCTCTCATTAAAGTGAAGATCATTTATACGCAGGACATTACAATCTTTGCATGTGACAGATACAAAGCCACGGGTTTAGCGGCAGAGGAGGGGACACAGACACTTCTCCTTCTCCTCTCGCTCCTCGGATCAGAATGAGAGGAAAACTCCTGTTGTAAATCGAAGTTTCTGATCAGTCTGACGGCGCACGCACTGGCTCCTCTCTCTTTATGACAGATAGTAAAGAAATTGCAACTCGATCACATTTTGGCGCGGTTCGTGCTAAAGGCGCTGCTGTTGTAGCGCGGGCTGACGCACAGACTCAGCCGCGCTCTCAGCCTCCGCGGAGTTTTACGCACTCGGGTCCAAGCGGCTCTAGAGGTTCGGTTTTAGAGTGGATACATTTAGGTCCAGAACAAGCTCATCCACATCTGAATTAGAAGGTTCTTCCGCCTGTATAAGCGCGTGTTCACAACATTCATTTGCGCAGTAAAGGATTCAATGTGTCTTAAAAAAAAAAAAAAAAAAAAGCTAAAACTTTACCGAGGTCCGGACCTCGGTGACCTCAATGGTAGCTACGGCCATGTCCATGTTTACACCACGGTTCAAATCTGTCTGGGTTCAGCGCTGTTGTTAAACTTGAGCAAGACATAAACGACTCCTTTATGCTCTCATTTCATTGTGCTCAGGGTCAGTGCATGTGTTAGGTGATAGTCTGCTGTTTAAATGTTATGTGGCTGTTTGTCGTTTATAGAGTAAACTTTTGCCTTGTGTCTGTAGTCACATGTCTGATGCTCTGAGCTCTGGGAATAAGAGTTGTCTGTAATGCTAGTTCCGTGGGTGTTTGCTGATATGTGTTTACATACTTCTTTTAGTCTCACAAGTGGCAGTAAATGCGTTTAAGTAGATCTGATTTATTACCCAACACAAACACATTGTGCAGCAGCCCCACCTAGAGCTTACATCTGACTATGCCCATTATTTTAAAGCAAACTTTAAACATTTTTATTTTCACAAACTTTTGATTTAAATCCTGTGTCACACACAGAGGGACATTGTAAAGACTGAGCTCAAACATTACAAGCTCTGGTGTGTGTTGTTTTGGTCCCAGGTGACACTCGCTGCTCTCTTCCTGGTTTGGGAGCAAACTGAGCAATCTCCATGACAATGGGAGGAGGGCAGGGATGTCACGTTTCCATGACGAGGAGCAGGAAGTGTTTCAATCTGTTTGCTCTCAGCCGGAGCCCGAGAGGACAGAAGGAAAACGCGTGTGTGTGTGTTTGTGGCAATAACTGAAGATGAAAGTTTTCAAATAATAAAACGTCAATTAAATTAAGATGTTCTTTTGTTGATGTTGCTTATATTTTACTTCCTCGTTTGAAATGGGCACATGATACGACGCGAGAAGAGGCACATAATGGTCACTAAAGTCGTGCTACATTAAAATTTCAACTGTTTTGTTCAACTTTTCTTCATAAAATATAAGTGGTGTAAAACTATGATCATTTCTTACCACATTATTTGGGGAATCTCACATCGCTATGTTGGCCTGGAGCGACCTCTGCAGACAGCAGTGTGAATGACATGTTTTGAAATAGTAAAAAAACAAGCTTTCACTATTAGCTAATTGCATGTTATCAAACCGACGGCACAGTGATAAACACACTTTGAGCATAATAATACTCTGAATGGATCCGGTGATGGAAAAAGAGCTTTAAAAATATAGAGGACCGTTATGACGCAACAAAATCCAGGAAATGCTAATCAGAGCGCTCCATCTGTAGAAGAAGAAACAACGAAAGTAAACAGGATTCAGTCATTAACTATTTGGCGAAGGGCAAAATAAGACTTTGTTTATCTCTTAACCGATCACATTTTCGATCAAAGTAACAAGGATGAAAACGTGAAAAAACGTGAAAAAAAGTGACGAAAATGCGACAGAAAAGCAAGGGCAAAAGGGATGGAAAAAGCCACAAGAGAGCGACAAAAACTCAACAAAAAAGTGGCAAAAAAAAGTGGCAAAAGCGTGCCAGAAAAGCAGCAATAACCCAACAAAAAAGTGACAGAAGAGCAACAAAAACACGTAAAAAGGACTTCCTGTGACATCATGACCGTTTGTTTGAATCCTTAGCTCCGGGGAAAGACCCAACAATTAGCCAAAATGGACCACATTTCTCGCTCAGAATCGTCGTGAAAGACCATTAATGATGTGTGAGGCTCGAAGACAGGCTGAAAACAAAGCCAAGGGCGCTAAAAAAAACCACGATCTTTCCAAATATCAGGTCGTGTGCGAGCATGAGGACAAGATGGCGCTCATGCTAGCAGAGATGCTAAACCTTCAGCCCCCCACCATCCCATGGAAAATAAACTGAAAGAAGTATATCACGTGGAGCAAATAACAGCAAGAAACTGACCTGTTTATGGACAACTGGTCTTCCTTTGTAAATTATATTTTAAGTTGATATATTCCTCCTGCCTAGGGTGACCAGATTTCTGACTAAAAAAAACTGGGACACTATTTGGGATTTAGTTGCATGGTCAACCAGGGAGCCATCCCACGCTAAAGGGTAAATATGCTTTTTCATGTCTTACACCATGCACCAATCAGCATTAATATGATAGACTTGATATTTTTTATTGGTTTCTACTTGGTAATAGACATTTGCGTGGCCAAAGACATGCATTTTCAAGCGAAGTTTGTACTTGTGGATCATATTGGCCAAAAACTGGGACACATTGGACAGATACTGTGTAAAACTGGGACAAATGAATGGTTTTGGAGGAATGTGTGGTGACAGGGGACAGACGACTCAAAACTGGGACTGTCCTGGGTAAACTGGGACATCTGGTCACCCTTGTTCTAGTGCATTTGACCTTTAGTTACTTTTGCGAATAGGTTTCTCTCTCTCTCGTCTTCGCCTCCAGTGGCCGGAGATCCGCGTTAATGAACAAAAAGTCATTCCAGTATCAAATTATTTCGACCCTCAGCCGAATGATGTTCCGCTTTTTATAGGAAATAAAAAGGGACAAATTCAGCTAAATATACAAACTCAGCATTTTCGACAGCTTCTGCCAAAAAAAAAAAAAAACCCTGCTGCGTCGACAGAATGAAAGTAAGAGGCTCCGAAAAAAATATACAGCCTGCTTTAGAGTTTCGTTTACAGTGAATTTACACACATCCGGTGCTTGACCTTTTGCTGCAGACACAACTTCCTTAAAGAAGAATATAGAATGACCAGCTTCAACTCATAAGACGGCGAACTGAAGAAAATGTAAATACCGAGGCATAACTTTTGCATAGTTTGAAAGTGGATGCAAAACTCTTAATTTTGTTGTACAATGTCTTTTTACCTGACCATCATTATTTGGACCAGTGGTTTCCAACCTTTTCCCTAGAAGACCCCAGCTCGACTTTAGCTTTACCTTTTAATACCTATATTTTTTTATTTGTCTGGGACAGTAGATATTAATAGCACATGGACTCGTGCATGTGAACACACCACTCCGGATTGTAGCCCTGGGCTAGTTTCCATCCGTCGTCCCCCAGTCGGGGAAACCGGAGGAGACCTACGCAGACCCAGGGAGAACATGCAAACCGCTGTGCCACCGCAAACAAGTGCTCTGAAAGTTTCAGTCATCTGCCCACCACTTCAGTACTTTATTTTAGTGTAACAACGCCACGACTTTCACCCATAGACCGTTAAAAATAATAGACAACTCCTCCTCACTCCTCCCCGTTTACCATAATGACCATGTTCGAGGGGAAATCATGGCGGATTTACAGACTCCTCCTCCCCAGCTCTGACGAAGCATGTTCCTAATAAGGGCATAAGGGCGGGATCTTCACTGTAGACTCGGCCCTTGCGTGACGTGTAGCTCGTGCAGCTCCAATGCCAACAGTCCGACCCACATTAGTACGAGTTTCTTTAATTGTGACTAACCCAGCGTTATCTCAGGAGGAATATGTAGCCATAGAAAGTGTTTAAAACATAGAAACCAGGTTGTTTTTAACGTGTCTAAAGTCCAATGCTTTTCAATGGGAGACTAGTGGCTATATGGAGGTAGTGCCTCCATTGTCTCTTTTTGCCACAGATCGGCACTTCTGTTGTACTGACACTTCCGATAGAGCCTGAAGTCCATTCACTAAGTGAAGATCGAGGGAAAATTAATCTTCACCGCTGAGGACCCCCTTGAAAACGAGATGATGCATGTTAGAGGGTAACATTAAATCGCTATTTATCATACTGGGTCAAGCTGTACAGTCGTACTATCTCTGTCATAGCCTTGACTGTGGTGCTCAGGCGCCCACTGAATGATTTGCTTGCGTATTAGTATGACGCTCTTAGACGGTATTTATCCCTCTTCTGTGGAAGCATAGACAGACTTGAATGGTATGACTAGCGCAATGTCTCGAGTTCATGTCTCCGGGTCCCGTACCGATGGTAAATGAACTTCTCCTGCATAAGACATCCTGGCTGCTGCCTATTCTTCATCTCATCCTCTCGAACACCATTGTTATCTCTCTAACAATGCATCTCATGTGGTTGATCCTCCAATAAAACTATGTCCATGAATAAATAAATAAATAAATATAATGCACAGTAGATTGACTTGTTCATTTGCACCAACAAGTCAACACTGCACCGTTCCTGTGCGTGGCCTGAAAACGGCTTTGTGTCCGTATAGTAACTGATTTTCTCTTGACTTCTCCAGTCCTATGTAAACTAATGCGAGTGAAGGGGAGGGGGGAGGGGGGGGGGGGGCACAATTCATGGGGGCACCAACGCGAACTTCCGGAATCACGTGAATAGGCTGCACCATGTTCCCCAGGCTTTCTCAGGAAGAATACTTTTAATATTTAACAGTTTAGTGTGAGGCAGAGCTGACATTGACGTTCAGTGCCTAAGTAAAAGTTGAGGTTGACCGTTTGAAACCTTTGTGACTGCACTGACCATCCACTGGCTGTGGCCTCTCACCCTTCAGTTCATTTGCATAAAAACAAGCTCAGTTGTTCTGGGATGGTGCAATCTGAACTTCTCTTCCCTATAAATATCAACTGAAACTCTCGATGTATCCAACTGCACTGGAAGAAACCTCAAGGAACTGCAGACAGTGTAAGTGCTCCTCTTGACACGCTCCAGAAAATAATTATACAGCCAAAGACAAAACTGATTATCTATAGTAGAAATGTTCATCTTAAGACAATCGTTTTATTCCTAATATTTTTTGTATTATCTTTATGTTACATGTAAAATTAGACGTAAACTAAAAACTTTACAATTAGAAAAGATTATAAAAGCCAAGTAAATATAACTTATGGGCTCATCATTATTGAGGAAAAGATTTGAACAGTTACTAGTGTTTATACGTTTTTGTTGTTGTTGAATTACCTGTAATATGAACCATTTTGCACTTTGGAACTTTTACTCGCTTTATTTGTTTTGTTTCTGAGCTGTAGAAAGTGGATTGGAAAAGTGCATGACATTGTTTTGTTTCCATTGAATTAGATGTTCTTCTTCTTGACGAATGTTCTGCTCATGGGCTTCCTGCTGCACGGTGAGTGTTTGTCAATCACTTCTACTAGGTACAGTATGTGGACAACATTTTCAAACTCAATAAAAAGGCAAATGGCTTAAAGGGATATTTCGAGATTTTTGACATTGGGCCTCATTTCCTAGTTATCCAGAGTGTTGTTGATGTCTGTAGATATTTTTTTCTTAAATTCATGCAGTTCTTATATTTGAAGAGCTTAGTGGCGCTAGGCTAATGCTAGGCTAAAGCATTTCTATGGTATCAGTTAGCCTGCATTAAAAACAGTCTGACCCACTCCACAGTGCACCTGAGGTAAATCACTTATAACACCAGACTAACCATATAAATGACTGTGTTAATAGAATAATGTTTGAAATATAACTGACCTTGTATCACATGAATTACCGCATTTTGAGGGACTATTTTCTCGCAGATCACTCCACCGCTGCGTTAGCTTACAGCCACGAAGCTGATGCTGCTCAAATATAAGTTATTTTAAATGCAAAATGGTTAAAATTATTCTATTAACACAGACATTTATATGGTTAGTCTGGTGTTATAAGTGATTTGCCTCAGGTGCACTGTGGAGTGGGTCAGACTGTCTTTAATGCAGGCTAACTGATACCATAGAAATGCTTTAGCCTTGCCCTAGCCTAGCGCCACTAGATTCTTCAAATATAAGAACTGCATGAATTTAAGAAAAATATCTCCAGAGAACAAGACTCTGGATAACTAGGAAATGAGGCCCTATGTCAAAAATCACAAAATATCCCATACAAAATATGTATACGTTCAGTATGAAGAAAGTTACAGCGGTTTCTAGTTCAAAATCAGCATCCATCTTTTGTCCCACCCATTCCATTGAAACGAATGGAGATCAGTGTGACCTAAAAAGAGAAATGACCAGAACTTTTTAAATATTCAAGATTTTGTAAGCAAAATTTCAGTAAAGATTGATTTCACATATTTCTATTGATTGCAAGTGTTAAAACATAATTTTATATTGTAGCTCCTTTAGTTCATTTAAACATTGGAGTTTGGTTTAAATAGGCTATTTTCAGTTGTGTCAGTGGGTACAGCAAACAACACTAACGGTAGTGGACAGAAAATGGGGAACAAAAGTGGAGCTGAGTAACTGCAGGCACTAAGGTTTATCTCTTCCACACGTGCATTGCAAACGAAGGGGAGTTAGAAAGTTCACAAAACTTTGAGAAGCAGACAACAACAAGACACTGCTCCTTCTCCACAGTGTCCACAGTATTTGAAAGGTGTTTATTCAATTCTTGCGTATTGAAGTTAATTTTTTTCATTTGCTACTGCGGTAGTAAATGAAGACCGATTCTCTCAAATTCTACACGAGACTGAAGACAATTATCCTGACTACGTGACTAGTGACTTAAAGCAGTACTAAGTAAATCCTTTCCGTAGTCCCTCTGAGGGTAATACAAGTGTTAATGGGATGATTGGAGGGTCTTTCATCTCCCCCTGGTGTCTCTGGCCAGAAAACCATGCTTGCAACTTGACTGCCACCGGGTCGGAGCCACCAATACACACTAATAGAATCACGGAGAAGAAGCTAACAGGCTAACGGGCAAAGCTAACTGCGGGCTAGCGCCACTTTAAACAGTATTTACGGCCAAGTTTGAGTGAAAAAAAATTCCCATTGTATAACAGGATGTACAACACCCCTCTCTCCCTTCACCTTTTCTGTCAGCGTAGTATTTACTCTCCAAGACATTTAATAAGTTAAAAAATCGTAACTTGCTAAGACACCTGCAGTTATGGCCTCTAGGGGCAAGAGTTACTTAGTACTGCTTTAACAGGTCATTTGCTGTTCCGCTCTAAAAATAATCAGGGCAAAACCCGGTCATAGATATCGGGGACAAAAATGGCAACTCCATTTTAGAAACCTCCACATACCTAGTACTACTCTTCATTTTCCTGTACATATCATTTCATTTTTCACACAGGAGCCCGCTGCGATGAGTTCGGCGTCGCTCTGCCCGATGAGATGGAGGTTTGGCGCGGCTCCTGCCTGACCATCCCCTGCTCCTTTACCGTGCAGGACCAGTACAGGGACAATCTGAAGGGTCAGTGCGCAGCCGTGTGGCAGAAGGCCGACTACTATAGAGAGACAGTGGCGTTTACCAGAGCGACGAACGGAAACTTAACCCAGAACAACTGCACCACAACCGTCCATGACATCACCGAGCAGCAGGCGGGAAAAGTCTTCGTCAGATTGCAGTGCGACAATCCCCTGAAATGGACGTTCACAGACAAGAGTTTGAACATAAAAGTGAAAGGCAAGTGCATTTTGTTATTCTACAAACTTATTCTAGGCAAGGCAAGGCAACTTTATTTATACCGCGCATTTGGTACACAAGGCAACTCAGTGCGCCTAGGGGCTTTCTAAATCAGTGGTTCTCAATTCCTCATTTCCGAAATACGTGTTAGGTCACTTTGCGCATGCGCAGCGAGCAGGGGCATGCAGGGACTTCATTTCAGCCCGGGAGTTTTATTACTTAAACCGAGAAGTTGGGACATGTTTGGGACAGGCGTAAATGAGCCAGAACTGTAGAAATATTTGCGTGACAGGGAATCACAGTCTAAAAGCATCTCAGTTTATCATATTGGGTCATGCTGTAAGGCCATACCATCTCTGTAATACAGTCATGATTCCATAATAAATAAATAAATAGATTGGCTAAACGCAACACATTTGCTAATGCTAACACGGCGAGCTAACGTCCACAGCAGCTTATAAATAACATAGACCGTTAAAAAGAATCGACAGCTCCTCCTCACTCTTCCCCGTTTACCATAATGACCACGTTCGAGGGGGAAATCATGGCGGATTTAAAGACTCCTCCTCCCCAGCTCTGACGAAGCATGTTCCTAATAAGGGCAAAAGGGCGGGATCTTCACTGTCTAAAGTCCAATGCTTTTCAATGAGGGCCTAGCGGCTATATTGAGGTACTACAGCAATGGCCTCCAGTGTTGCGGTCATAAAGCAGAGCAGCCAGCACCCATTGATAAATACACTCACTGAAGAGGGTCTGCACCTGCTGAAAGACTTGCCTTTGCAGTGCAAACATGTCACCTTTAGAGCAGAGTCCGACTGGTAGAATGGGCTGAAAGCGGGAGCTGAACAACGTCCTTTTGTGTACGAATATTAAGTAGCCATGTGAGCTCTCGATTACAGACTCGATTCTAGCAAAGTTCTGACTACTCATCTGCTACTTTAAAGCCGACATGTTTGCACTGCAAAGGTAATGCTGCATCCGAAACCAGTAAATTGGTAAGAGGTCTTACGCCAAACCGGATGTGCGTCAGCGTCCGCCATGATAAGATGCGTCCGAATTGGGCTTTCAGTTAGGAAGGAGTTAGGGAAAGTGACCTGTTTGCTAACTATCATAGCCACTTTAGCATAGGACCTCTGATGCTAACTTACTGGCGATTAGGAGCTATGTGCCATCCCATAAGCCACTGCGCCAATCTCCCCACCCCCCTCGCCCCACCCTCGAGTGATTCATGCGCAACCACTGTTGATTGACAGGTGCACATTTAATAATAATAATAAAAAAAATATTCTGCACAAGCCAAACTTCATAAAAGTGACAAAATACATGTTAGAGTCACCGCAGTTCAGTCACATGGTTTTAAAGAGCCTCCTCAGTAAATGGCTTAAATGAAGCAGTTTGTGCTTTTGCTTTCTTTTAGTAGAAACTTAAGCCACATGGCTAATTTGCATACTGTAGCTTTATGAAACAGCTGTTGAGATAAAATAAAGGGAAATGTGAAGGATCATTTGGATGTTTCTCTTTTTTCCCCTTAAATGTCTTTATTTGGACACTATGTTGTTGTTGGACAATATACAGTAGGTGGCGGTATGCACTTTTGTTTGGCTTGCACTGAATTTTAAAGAAGAAGAAACAGCTGTTGGTGATGTCACTTCCCCTTCCCTGGGTAAGGACGGTCGAATTGGGCAAATGCTGCTGAAGCAGAAGTTCACTAACTGCATAGAGATCTAACAGTTGACCCCATGAAAGGTTAAGGATTAGTTGCTAGTGTTAGTACTTAGAGGCTACAATTTAATGGTTTCGGATGCAGCCTTAGTCTTAACAAACAATAAAAATGTTATTGTGAGCACATTTTAGCAGTGAAAGTGTGAGTTTGTGTGTGTGGTCTGAAAGGAAAAAAGAAGGAAATTCACTTTGACAGCACTAACTGAAATCACCACTCGTAGTATAGGTGGAGATATGTAGGCCTATTGTATTAATTGACTCTGTGCATAACTTCAAATGATAACAACAAGAAGTGACTTCCTGTTTCGATCCAGCACACCAAAGTAAAAGCACCATCTTATTCATTGGTTCATTAGTTCAACTTTCTTTCTGCCTAACTATTAACAGACAAAACACTTAAAATGTGTGTATTCAATTATGTACTTATAATGTTGCAAGTACCTGCTGAACTAATCAATGAGACGAGCTGTGTGCACAGAGTCAAATATTAATATTTTAGCAATAATAAAATCACAACATACAACTTTGAATCTTATGTGGATACTAACAGAGCAAGAAAATAACTTTATGAACCATAACGCACACCAGGGAAAGGAGAAAGATGAAGAAGGGAAGTGGTTGCTATGTGGAGTGAGTCATGGTTGCTATGTGGAGTGAGTCATGGTTGCTATGTGGAGTGAGTCGTGGTTGCTATGTGGAGTGTTGGTTGTTAGGTGACAAAAATAAGTTTACAAAGCATAACTGTAAATGTATCATAATATGCTGCGTTCATGTGGACTGGGGAACTTGTTTTCGTCGAGATGTGAAGTCATTGTTCCCAGATTTTGATGACACCAAATAAAAACGGTCTATTTTTTACTGATTAACTGAGGTAACCATTTAAGCTTTCCATGGCAGCTCAAACTTATGCATTATGTACATAAAGTAGTATTTTCCTCCTACCAAATCTAAACAAAAGGGGCTGTGGGCAGGCCCAGTTAAAAAGGTTTGTGAATTTGCACCCTTTTGAAACTCTGATTCCCCCTCGGTAAGTTAGTTCTGGAGACAGGACTGTCTGTGGTTCTACCCCAAAGACATTTTTGAAGAAATTGACAATATTACATTTATGACTCCCCTTGAACTCCCTACCTCCCCTGCACACCTTTGCTTCCACCCCCGCCCCGCACCAGGGGTCTGAGAGAACTTCAATTTTGATTCAAATCAGTGAATTTGATGAAAGGTTTTTATGTCACTCTTGTGCAATCAGATTTGGCCTCCGGGCTTAAAGCTTAAAGGGGGTATTATGTAAAATCGACTTTTTCAAGCTTTATATCATGTTATTATGTCACTATTTCTAGCACAGCGTTAACATGTGTGATTAACTTTAGCAACATTGTGTATCAGTAATGTAGACCCTAAACTATCACGTCCGAGGTTTCCAGCCTCACGACCTCCATCTCCATCTCACCAACACCTGTAACAGAATCAAGGGGAACAACCAGGGAAGTTACCCTACTCTCCCTCAGCCCCATGTCTAACTGTGTTATTTTACAGTTGGCTCACCTGGTAATTTTTCAGGTTTGTGTCCTATACTTTTATTAATGTCTGTCTATGGCCTTTTTTAATTCAATTCAATTCAAAACATTTATTGTCAATTTTTACCAGAATCGAAAAATGTATTTCTCTTATGGTCAATCCCTTTTAACAGAAATACGAGTTAAAGACGTATTATTTTTATTTTAACTAAATTAATAACAAATACAGTTCCCTTTCTTCCAAAGTGTAATCCAAATGCGATTTTTTCTTTTTTTCCCCTTTTTTTTACTATAAGCAAGAAACCACCATTAAACCCTCCTTTTTGACCTAAACAAACCTGCAATGAGCAGCACCCACAAAGCCTAAACTGAAAGTGCATCACCACAAGAAAACCAAGTATGAAATAAGCACTAAAGATTAAAATACAAAATCAAAATAAAGAGGTTCTTACCCCTTACAATGGTCCAATGTTTTTTAAGTTTGTCCCACCTTCACTTGTTCTGTCTTCTCATCACCCAGTCTCCTTCCTGTATTTACTCCAGGACCACGTCCAAGGATTCCCCGACAAGGTTTCCTGTGCACCTTTGTATAAGAACTTCACAGCAGAGTTTAATATCCTCATATACTCACTTATTTCGTCTTGTTGCTCTTACAACAACATTGTTTTGGCGCTTGGCCGTACACTCTGAGGACATGGCATTTTTCGACCTGTGAGAAACTCATGGGCTGTTAATCCATGGGCCTCATCAGGCTGAGATCTCATTCCAGATAGCACTATAGTGCAGTTAGCCATTTACGTTTAGTATGTGCACATACCCCTGTTGATTTACACCGTCCCCCGTTCAGATGTATGGTACGCAATTGCCTGTGGCTCTTGGTTCAGCACCAAGCACAATTATTTTATTTTTTTATTACTTATTATAATTTTTTCCTTTTTATTTTTTAATTTTATTATATTTTTATGTTTTATTTTATTTATTTATTTATTTAATTTAATTTTTTATTTTATTTAATTTTATTAAAAAACTCATGCCTGCGACTTTTTTATGGTCCCTGACCGCCGCAAGTTTATATAGTGGTCCCTGACCTGCGGATTTAACTTATCTAAATGAGTCCTTGTAAGAAGGAACGGCAAACAAATTGTGTCCACTTTCTCTTGCCTTTGATCAGTGTATGTCAAAATATAAAATAGGGAAGTACCAAACCTTAAGAGCGAGGCCACAAATATAGGGAAATAGGCAAGGCAAGGCAAGGCAAGTTTATTTGTAGAGCACAATTCATACACAAGGCAATTCAAAGTGCTTCACAGTTGCAGAAAAATTACAAAAAAACAGATAAAATCAATCAATAAAACATCAACATAAAGTTAATCAATTACAGTAAAAGGCAAGAGAGCAGATAAAATACTTTCAGTTTTCATATGCACGGGTAAAAAGAGCTGTTTTCAGCCTGGATTTGAACATTGTCAGAGTTGAGGCCTGTCTCACATCCTCATGAAGACTGTTCCAGATTTTAGCTGCATGAAACTGAATCGCAGCCTCACCGTGTTTATTATTGACTCTGGGAACCACCAGGAGACCCCTCCCTGAAGTTCTCAGGGCCCGAGATGGTTCATACGGCTCTAACATGTCAGAGATGTACTTTGGTGCTAAACCATGAAAAGACTTGTACACAAGCAGAGCTGTTTTAAATTCTATTCTCTGAGTGACAGGAAGCCAGTGCAGAGACCGGAGCACTGGACTAATGTGGTCGTAATAACACGCTAGAGCGTGGCAGAAATTTACAAAAGGTTTTTTGCTTACCATGTTCTGTTGCGCCTTTCCTCTTTGAGTGGTCCCGTCCTCAGGCTGTGGCTCCCACGTCTGCAAATGTTTGGTCTGTCCAATTAGGGGATCGCCCTGTTGTCTCATTCCAGGCTCTGATGAGAAAAAAAAAAATTACAATAAATATTTAAACAATAATAACAGCGATCTTCCCTATTCTTCTAGCAATTCTTCTCGCGAAGATATCCTGGTCTCTGCACCAATTGTAAGGACTTGGTTCTTTTGTATCACGCGAGAACAGTTATTTGGATATGGCCAAAGCATACACTGGAGATAGAAGTCGTCTCAAAGAAAAGGCTTTTATTGCCGTTGTTCCTGGTTACAAAGCAGTATAACCAGCTGGTGACTTCAGAGAGAGAGTAGAAGTGAAGTCCAGACCTCCGTTGACAGTTGCCTTTTATCCTAGTCTTGCACTTCTCTACGCAGAGAGGGTGACTGCCTACCAGTGAATCAGTTGTTTGTGTCTATGTGTTTGTACTTTATCTGTACTTCACGTTATGTTCAGAATGATTATGGTGTTGACCGTTCTTTATCAGCTAATCTCACTGACATGGTCTTGTTCTGTAGCGTGTAAGCAAGCAGGAGCTTGTTCAGATTTGTTACAATCCTTACACATCAACGCAAGCTTTTTTATTAGGAAAAATGTAAAAACAAACAATTTTGTGGCTGTAAAATCATTAAGTAATATTAAGTTAGAAACATTTGAGTGTTGTGACGAGTGAGCAAAAGTCAAGCCCTGATTATGAGTTTCATTGTTTGGCGGCCCGGTGGCACAGCGGTTAACACTTGTGCTTCATGGAAGAAGGTTACGGGTTTCAGCTTACCACCACCGTGTGTGGAGCAAATGAAGCACAAATCCCCTAAAACTGTGTGAAGCGCTTTTGGATGACTTGTGCCATGTGAATATGCATGTGGCAGTCTAGGGGTTTGTGCATATTTTGAAAGAAAATGCAAAATAAATGCTTTTCCTCTTATTCAGAAACAAAACAAATATTTAAATGTAAGTAGATTCTTCATCGTCAGAACACCGGGGGCCGACCCTCCCTATTGTTTCCCCAAAAGTAAAGCACCACTTTTCAAATTAATGGCACTACACTGGCATCATGAATGACCTCATGGAATGCTTTGTCAGGGAATATTAAAGTAATTGACAATAGTTTCAGACAAGATATTTCTCAAAATAATCTTGGGGGACTGTATATATTATACAGATATCAGTCTGGGCAGGGTGCTCGAGCTGGAGCACGAGCCCGTGCAATCAGATTTGTTTATTTGCGGTCACGTGTTGTTCACGTGCAGCGACACTCTGGATGCGGAAGTCCCCTCAATAACAATCTACGGGTGGCACCTGGGAGAGCCGAGAGTTTTTATTTAATAAGTGGTAAATAACCAAAAACACATCGGCATCGGCAGTGAGTTCCATGATTCATAATCCTGCTTGAATATTAACGCAAAACTACTAATAACACAGCAGACTGCCCTTTCCTGATTGGTTTACTCCGCTTCCTGTTTGCTTGCGTATGTTCCGCTGTAGAAATCAAGTCGATGCGGAGTCTTACCAGAGTCTGGATTTTTCCAGGCAAAGAAGTTCTATGTTGGAGGGCCCGATTTGGCCCCCAGGCCTGACGTTGCCTACCCCTGACTTAAGGCCCGCCCACCGCAGCCCCGTCCGCTTGACGCAAACCAGAATTGTTCGAACTTCCGCGTAGCTCCTCTGCCTTCACGTTGTTATGTCTATTTTAAACATTTTTTTAAATAACATGAAAACACAAAAGCACTAAATCATAGGAATAATATTGTTACGACCCGGCTCTGCTAGGTTAAAAGGAAGTAACAAAAACCAAGATGTAAAATGGATGAAGTTAAGTTGTAATTTAATGTGTGTAAAAGGTAAATTTAACAAAGGAGTAACAAAAATAACCAAACAAAGGCTATTTACAATATTTACAAAGGTTAACCAAAACAAAGTTACTCAAACTAAACAAAGAAACTTGAACAAAATTAGGCCTAATACAAAACAATGTCATGACTAAACACTGTCACTTGATCCCACGTCACATTTAAGTGGACATTCCAAAAAGTGACAACTCAACACACAAAAGTCACCTAACTAAACGAGTGTTCCTAAAACACATAAAGTCTTCAGACACGACGGAACACAACAGTACTGTATGGCATACTGGCCACAAAGACCAGCAGCCAAACTAACACAACAAAAACCATGTGGAGCAAACAAACAAACACAAACCCAAAATGGCGTACTGGCCACAAAGACCAGCAGCCCCGAATGTTCTTTGGTGTGGGCTTTTATAGGCGTGGCAGCAGCATGAGGTTGATTGGGCCAGGTGTTCCAATACCGCACCAATCAGGACCAGGGACGAGCAGCCAACCAGAACCGAGCCTGAACGAGTCCTCCAATCCCAGACCAGGGCTCACACAGCCAGGTTTCATGGAGGACAAAGGGAAATTAGCACCACACAAAACAGAACCAACAAAAGGGAGGGACACTGGAGGCCTGGGGCCGTAACAAATATATTCATGAAAAATAACTTCAAAGAGTGAGACTGAAGGAGTTTGTTGTGTTTCCTTGTTTTGCAAAAGGATCAACCAATCACGGCACTTGCGTTCTGCAGCACTTGAGTCACCTTGTGTGGCAGGTGCAGCTGTCGCGGACTCCCTGATTGGCTCCCATGTGCGTCCAGCACGTAAACGTGGAGCTGTCGCTGAAGTATAAACAGTCTTTAAGCCTCGGTCACAACCGGACGTACGACGTTTTGGTCGTGCGATTTCTGGCGTTTCCCAAATCGCTGCGTTTATTTTTTGTTGGTGGAGAATGTAGTTGTGGTGTTCAGATCACCGCGCACCTAACGTGCGTCACACGGATCTGCACGACCAACCTGCAGTAAACCTACTGACCGTGGGTTCATGCGGCTTCGTATGAAGTTTGCAAGAACTGCACACGATCTGTACGTCGACCATAGCTTAAGGGAGAGTCCTAACCATTCAAGGATGTACTAAGTTTAATGATCAATAATTTGTCCCTTCTTGCAGAGGCTCCACCCGCACCGACCCTGACCCCGCCCACTCTGAGTGTGACGGAGGGTCAGTCCGTGAGCCTGCAGTGCTCCGCCCCTGTGCCCTGTCCGTCTGTCCCTCCCGCTCTGACGTGGAGCTCTGTCCCGGGGCCCATTGAGGAGACTCTGCAGCAGCAGCAGGACGGGACCTTTGTCAAAGTGTCCACTCTGACCTTCACTGCCGCTCCCTCTCACCACGACAGGGACATCTCGTGCTCCGCCGCCTACAACAGAGGCTCAGACTCCGTGCCACAAGTCAGTGCACCGCTGAGGCCTTCTGTCACATGTAAGTCACAAGTAGGAATTTGTATAATGGAAAGTACATCGTTGTAAAAGTTTATAATGGTCTCTTTCAAAATGTGAGCCCCATGAATCCTGGCATTGTCATCTTAGAATACGCCCGTGCCATCAGAAGAAATCCACTGTGAATGAGTTTGGACTCATTCCTAAGCTCTCTGTAAACATTATATGAATATAAAATGTTTTTCTTACAGATCAACCGAGAAACACAGCAGTGTCACTGAGGTGCAGCAGCGATGCCAACCCGGCTGCAGAGCAGTACCGCTGGTATAAAGCTGACGGAGGAGCTCAAACTCTGATTGGAAACTCGTCCGTTATCGACATTAAAGTCTCTGAAAACGTCAGTCATATTTTCTGTGAAGCTCAAAATGAACTTGGCATTGGTCGCTCTGTTGTCACGCAGCTGAACGAACACTGTAAGTGATTTTTCCCTCTCTATTTAAATATCTACAAACTATTTGTTGTCGAGACACAAGTGAAGAAGGTGTGATTTTAATTTAGTGTCATCTCACAAAATGTTTTAACCTGCTCCAGTCACATCCTTACCTTTACTCGTTCTGTGGGACCCTGTGAATGTAAATGATAGGGGAGATCTTATTGTCCAGATGGAAATGACGTGGGGGCGCTTTGCATATAGTATAAAGTTTTATTTAATATTCTCATATGGTAAGAAGGAGGTTTTGTGTGTCTTATGTAAACGGTTGATATTTTAAAAATTTTAGACATATTTTAAGATTTTGCATGAATTTTATTCTTAAAGGGTGTGGTTTAGTGTAACAGCTCCTGGGCTATAGCGTTTGTGCATTACATGTATTTTAAATGGTCTATTTGCAAAGTTTCTTGGTCAAGATGTTTGTCTGTAAACAAAAATTATTTTCCGTGGGAGATCGATGACATAATTCTGATTTAGGCTTTGAGCATCTAATCATACAATATGTAAGGAAAATAATTATGAAAAAAGATTTCAATAGATATTAAGAAATCCCTCAGAAAACAACTAGATATCAGGCAAGTCCAAGACTGGATAATTTAGTGTTTGGTACAACACAAAAAGGAAGTTTGTTCGTTTTATTTTCAATTTCCCAAATAAATCTGAAGAAAAACACTGAATTGAATTGTACATGTTAAAAGAGCAATATACGCCAAACCTCAACAGTGGTACAAATATGTCTCTCCTTTAATATCTTCCATGGTTACAGCCTCTGCTCGGATCCTGCCCTCTTCAAGCTGCACTGGAGACTCGTCACAGATGAGCTGTGTGTGTGAGGCCGAGGGGAACCCGTCTCCTCAGATGCACTGGCGTTTTTCAGGAATATCTACAAATATCTCCATCACCAACGAGGCCCTGAACGACATGTCCGTGAGGAGCGTCATCACTGTTAAAGAGCCCCAGTGGAGAGATCCCGTCTCTTTGGTCTGTCACAGCAGCAACACTCGGGGGTCGGACACACAAACGTTTACTGTTCCTGCGTTTCAGCGGCGAGGTGAGTCTGCACAGGGGAGTTTGCAGTATTAGATTAGAATAGCCTTCATTTCAGACATCAAGGGCTCCGAAAAAATGATGTACCAGTTTTACCCCAGACCCAGTAATGTCATCTGCATATTAACCTAAGCATGTCAAGATATTTTTGTTAGGAAATTATTCTGTTGCTCTGACTCTAGCAACTTCTGGACACGCTCTGTTATTTCTGCCACAGAATATAACAGATTAAACACAAGACAGACATGAGATTTTAACCTTCTCTGAACCGGGGGAGAGAGACTAACAGGCGATTCGCCCGTCTCTGTACAATTCCCAACGATCCAGATTTTTCACAAGGCTTTATTGAAAAATAAGCACACCCACTCTTTCCAACACAACACAAGGTTACATTACATCACAAGGTCATAATGATTGACTCAAAACCAGCCTCCCCTCAGTCAGGGTAATGCAACGTTAACCCCCCTGCCTCCTGAGAGGGGGAATGTAATGATTTACCCTTCTTTCCTGGACCAAGGATAAGGGGGGTCACAAAGAGCGTATGACAGGTCATAAAACGGTGAAGCAAGTTTTATTACCTCCCTTGTTCAAAACCCAAACTGAGATAAGCAACCAGGCCTTCCTCGTATCGTTACCCATGGACATCTGGCTTGGCTTTTGCATTAAAGGGGGGTATTATGTAAAATCTACTTTTTCAAGCTTTATATCATGTTATTATGTCATTCCCTCATTAAACACATGCCTGGAGTGTTGCCTTGGCTCATTCACATATTTTGAGTAATCAGTAAAAACTTAGACGGCAGCCATTTTAGGTGTAGCTATGCCTCAGTCCTCCTAGGAACGCCCCCACCTCCTGGAGACGCCTCTGGACCTTTTGTCACCAGCCAAGCCACCAACCACTGCTCCTCAGCTCAGCAGAGCCCCCTCCCCGCACAGTAGTGTTGTTTAGATGCCACAGCAGTGTGCTGAAGGGGGCGTGTCGGAAAGCTTCTTAAAGAGACAGAGGCCTATTTCAAGACGTTCAGTAAAGCCATTTTGAGAGAGCAATTTTATTCAAGGCAGTTATTTTAATTTACTGCATATACAGACCAACAGAAGGTTACGTCATCATTGTAGTATGCTATAGACTGGTGCTATGTGATTGAAAAAAGCATAACACCCCCTCTTTAAGTCACAGTTCATTGCACAATAAATTGACTGTCACACATTTCAACCAACATTAACTTGCATTCACTCAAGATAAATGTACACTCATGTTAACTTTATATACAGAATTCTTTAACAATGTTATACCAAATTTCATAATCATGTCATAATCACCGTAGTCCTTTAAGACTATTCATATTTACTAAAGTTTATTTTCTCTCAGGCCAGAGTAGTTTTCACATCAGTTTCCTCAGAGTGGGGAAAATACTATGAAGTTGCTTTTTTGTTTTTGTTTTGGTCGGGACAGTGCATGTAAAGACGCCACACCGGATTGTACCACAAAGGAGCGCATCTCATAAACGGAATTCCGCTCATTTTGTTTATATTTGTAATTAAATGATATAATGTGCTCCTTACCATGTTGTTTAATGTGTCATTCTGTCATTTACAGGTCCACCTACAAACACCAGAGTGACTGTGAGCCCCTCTGGTCCAGTGGCTGAACACACTGACGTCACACTGACGTGCAGCAGTGAGGCCAACCCGGCTGTAGAGCTCTACAGCTGGTACAAAGACGATGGAGGAGCTCACGCTCTCATCGTAAACTCCTCCTTCGCTGTTTTAAACATAAAAGCCTCTAAAGATACTACGGCGTTTTTCTGTCAAAGTCAGAACGACCTTGGAACTGATGTTTCTGCAGTCACCCGCCTTAATGTCCAATGTAAGTATTGAGAAGATCTATTTATTGGATTTATTGGTTTATTTGGTTGGGACATGGGACTCACGCAACACGGGATTGTAGCCATGGGCTAATTTGCATGAATTGTCCCCCAGTCGCACTCTCAAACTCACTCTCATTCATTCTGGCCTATTGTACATGTTTATAACAGTAGGGGAAACCGGAGGTAACCTACGCAGACATAGGGAGAACATGCCAACTCCACAGAAAGGCCCTGTCCGACCAGGGATTGATCAATCAATCAATCAGTTGTTTTGTATTGCCCAATATCACAGCAGGAATTGCCTCACTGGGCTGCAGCAAACATTAAAACAATGAAACAAACAATGCGATGTCCAAGCAAATGTAATGTCAAGGCAAATATAATGTCTGACAATAATGTCCAAATAAGCCTGTTGGAAAAAAGAGAAACCTCGGGGAGAACCTCAGAAGGACAGATCCACTCCCATGGACGGACAGGCTGTAGATAGACCCAGGGCTGATGGGAGTCTCTCTGCAGACGGGGCCAAGACCACGGAAGAACGTCCAGTCCTTGTTGGACAGGGGTTCCTCCGCGGATAGGGCTGAAGACTACAATACTAACGTCCAGTCATCCTGGATTGAACCTGGACCTGTTCACCACAACTGCCTCTAAAATCCTGCATTGTCACTCAAAAAGTCATGCACGAGCTTATTATAGAGACTGCAGTTACACGTAAGACCTGAGGTGGCAGTAGTGAGTATAAAATGACCAACTTGCATCTAGTCTCTTTAATCTACTACAGTATAATTACCTTTACTCACCTCTCTTCTACACTGTAAAATGTGAAGTAGTGTCTGAAGCTCCGTTGGCGCAATTGTGTGCAGCCGCACTTCTGTCGGTCTGTCCCAGAGGGCAGCTGTGGCTACATACTGTACCACCACAATGTATGTAGTGAATGTAACATTGTCCCATGTACAGCCCTTTATGACCATGTCTGTGAAAAGCACTAAACATATAAAGTCCTTCCAAACATTTACTTACAAGACCTGTGAAAACCTTTTTACCTTCAAAAATATTACCTAGAAAATTGCAGAGCACGATGAATCACATGACATAAAATATAATGTGCTCCTTTTCAAAGAGGAAGCGCCACAATGCACTTTTCTGGATTATTATAGTGGATATTTTTGCTTATTGAATTTTAAGCATATTTTTACTATTTCAGATTCGCCGAGAAACACAACCATTTCAGGTCATTCCTTTGGTCCAGTAGTTGAACATGACAATGTCACACTGACCTGCAGCAGTGAAGCTAACCCGGCTGTCCAGCACTACCGCTGGTATAAAGCTGACGGAGGAGCTCTCTCTCTGATCGGAAACTCTGCTGTGCTCAACTTCCGAGCCTCCAAAGACTCTTCTCGGATTTTCTGTGAGGCTCTGAATGATGTTGGGACGGATCGCTCCGCTGTCACTCAGCTGCTCATCAACTGTAGGTGTTACTATTTACTATTATCTATTTGGAGTCAGAGCTAAATGCTCATCGTCAAACCTGTTCATTTCATTTGTTGAAGATCGACCAAGAAACACCAGAGTGACAGTTCAGCCACAAACCTCAGTGAGAGAACACAGTCATGTGTCTCTGACGTGCAGCAGTGACGCCAGCCCCGCTGTACAGCACTACCGCTGGTATAAAGACGATGGAGGAGCTCTGACTGTCATCGGAAACTCTGCTGTTTTAACCATGAACGCCTCTAAAGACACCACTGCTGTTTTCTGTGAAGCTCAGAATGATCTTGGAACTGACAACTCTACGGTCACTCGGCTTGATGTCCAATGTGAGTATTTAATTATTTTTATGCAAAGAGGAAGAGGGTGTATTTGTTAAATGAGAAGGGAAGGATTTCTACAAAATCATCTTTTTTGAGCTTTGACACATTTCAATGTTGTTTTCTCATCAAAAAGACGCCTTAAGTTGTGCTTAGAGTCGTTCGCACTTGTTCACAAATCTTTGAATCTTTGCCTTGGTTTTTCAAAGATCTCTCCTCCACTTACGCCTTGTGCTTCTCCCGCGGACGTACGTAACCGAGAAGCTCTCTGCCAACCTCCCACCCATCTCCTGCTCCGTAGCAAAGCTCACTCTTCCTCTGCAAATCAGCAAGAGGCAAAATCATCCACCAGAGCTTCGCCACGACAAAGTAATGAGCTGCGGCGAGTTCTGATACTAGCATAGACGGATTATCATCACCAAGGGCCCTGGACACAAACTAGCCATGGGCCTCTGCCCTCTGCCTATTGCCTACATACAAACAGTGCGCACATCACACACACAGAGCAACACCGGGAAATACACAACCACGGAGGGGGGGAAAAAACATCAGCACTGATCAAGCAAGTATCAAGTCACATAACAATAACACACCCTAATTAAAATAAACTAAATCTTACCTAAACCCAGCGGCGTCGGAAGCGTTTGGAAGGTGGGGGAGACACATTTCAAAAATGCTCAGCAGCGCCCCTCCTCCTCGCAGCTGGGTCGACATACAGGGCGGTTAACACAACACCTGTGGAGCGTCTGTTCTCCTGTCCAGCCCTGGCTTTATGACACTTTGTGAAAAAACTCAGTCAATGAAGCGTTCTTATGAGATGGCGCGCTCGTGTTTGCATCTCATTTATTCATATTCAGCCACACCCGGTAACTCCTGCCATCGCAAAGAAACATCTCAACGCTTATATCTTCACATTTGCCACAAACACAGATAAAATTGAGTCAAGGAGTAAAGGAAGCAAACATTTATCCGTCAAATGAATAATTCAGATATTATTTGGTTAAGTTAGACTCCAGACAGCGATTGACCGGTTGAACACTCGTGCTAGCCCGGTGCATTTTCCCCAAACTCACGCTACATCAGTTTCATCACTCGCTTCACAAACACATCCAAAACTGATGTTCCTTACCTTAAAGTTACTGCTCAGGCCCTTTGTAATGATGAAGACAGGGAGACACGCTGTCCATCTGCCGAGGACCGCGAAAAGTCCTGCTCCTCCATGTGATAATCCGTGAAAAACTCCCAAGACACGATGCACGAGTGTCCTTGTGCTTTGGTTTGGTCAAATCTGTCAGGCTGTCCAACGATAAGCCTCCAGTATTCTCACTTTAGCTGTTTTTCAGCGGTTTACAGAGTCATGTTTACATTTCAGCCGCTCTGAGGTGATGGTGGCAGAGCTGCATAAACACAGCTAGGCAAAGCGGAGCGACGCGATACTGGCGCGGATAATGCCAAAATATTGTTTTTTATGGAAAATAAGGCGCGGGTCATATTTAATTGTTTGCCCTCGGGCAAACATTTTTTGTGTGAAAAAAAACGTTTTGATGTCGTACGTAATTTCTTTTTTGTACCAAAAAAAAAAAACTCTGAAGGCCAAGGGCCCTATTGGCTCTGGGGCCCTGGGCACATGCCCACTTTGCCCATGCGGTAATCCGTCTATGGATACTAGCATCAATGTTCAACAGTGAACCGGAGTGTATCTGTCAGGGCTGGACAGGCAGTGTGTGTTTTGTTGTTGAAGCGAGGTGACCGGGGTCTGAAAGAGACAGAGACCATTTGTTTTAGATCAACTGACAAACGTAACAATGATCAAGATGTATTTGAATGGTAAAAGCATAATGTCCACAGCCTTTAATGCCACAGACTTGGGATGAGAGAAATGGAAACATCTAATTTTCCCCGTTCACAGATCAGCCCCAAAGCACCACAGTCTCAGTGACGCCTCGTGGCCCAGTGGATGAACATAGTAATGTGACTGTAACCTGCAGCAGTGAAGCTAACCCGGCTGTACAGCACTACCGCTGGTATAAAGCTGACGGAGGAGCTCTCTCTCTGATCGGAAACTCTGCTGTGCTCAACTTCCGAGCCTCCAAAGACTCTTCTCAGATTTTCTGTGAGGCTCTGAATGATGTTGGGACGGATCGCTCCACTGTCACTCAGCTGCTCATCAACTGTAGGTTTTACTATTTACTATTAACTATTTGGAGTCAGAGCTAAATGCTCATCGTCAAACCTGTTCATTTCATTTGTTGAAGATCGACCAAGAAACACCAGAGTGACAGTTCGGCCACAAACCTCAGTGAGAGAACACAGTCATGTGTCTCTGACGTGCAGCAGTGACGCCAGCCCCGCTGTACAGCACTACCGCTGGTATAAAGACGATGGAGGAGCTCTGACTGTCATCGGAAACTCTGCTGTTTTAACCATGAACGCCTCTAAAGACACCACTGCTGTTTTCTGTGAAGCTCAGAATGATCTTGGAACTGACAACTCTACGGTCACTCGGCTTGATGTCCAATGTGAGTATTTAATTATTTTTATGCAAAGAGGAAGAGGGTGTATTCGTTTAATGGGGAGATCTTATGCAAAATCGACTTTTCAGAGCTTTCTGCTACGTTTCAATGTCAAAAGCACCCCTTAAGTCGTGCTTTGAGTCGTTCACATGTTGTTTAAAGTGAACATGTTATGCATATGGCGCCTTAGAATAGACTTAAAAACCTTATTTTGGAGCCTCACCTTTGATGTTTTACGCTTTATATTTTGAAAATATGTCTCTGTAAGAATTAAATAGTAACAATGAAAGGCAGGTGAAAGAGCTGGTGAGAATCTTGACTGGGGCTCCTCCTGCTGGCAGCTATAGGAATGATTTCCTTAAAATTACTTCCATGTTGGATACAGCGTGTGAGCAGCTCCAGCAGTGCGTGATAAACACACTTTGAGCACAGAACAGCTCAGAATCGATAATGTTAGATTATGGGCTTTAAAATATGGAGGAAGGTTTTCAGGTTTGAACAATGACACAATTGTAATCAGGAAGTACAGAACGAGGCGCTGACACCGTAGAAGAAGAAACAGATTTAAGAGCTTTGTCCGAGGATTACTCAAAACTGTGTGAATGTTGTGAAATACTACTCCAGGTCTGTCTTTAATGAGAGAACAACGTGAAAACATGGTTTAAACCTCAGGAAGTCGATTTTGCATGATATGTCCACTTTAAGAATCTTTGATTCTCTTTGGGCCGCGCCTGCCTTGGTTTTACAAATATCTCTCCTCCACTTCGCCTTGTGCTTCTCCCGCGGCCGTACGTAATCGAGAAACTCTCTGCCAACCTCCCGCCCATCTCCTGCTCCGTAGCAAAGCTCACCCCTCCTCTACAAATCAGCAAGAGGTAAAATCATCCACCAGAGCGACGCCGCAACAGACAATGAGCTGCGGCGACTTCTTATACTAGCATCGATGTTCGACAGTAAACTGAGTGTGTAGCAGAGAATTTGCTTTAGATCAACTAACAAACGTATCAAAGATGAAGATGTATTTGGATGTTACTGAATACCCCACAAAAGCATAATGTCCACAGCCTTTAATGCCACAGACTTGGGATGAAAGAAATGGAAACATCTCATTTTCCCCGTTCACAGATCAGCCCCAAAGCACCACAGTCTCAGTGACGCCTCGTGGCCCAGTGGATGAACATAGTAATGTGACTGTAACCTGCAGCAGTGAAGCTAACCCGGCTGTACAGCACTACCGCTGGTATAAAGCTGACGGAGGAGCTCTCTCTCTGATCGGAAACTCTGCTGTGCTCAACTTCCGAGCCTCCAAAGACTCTTCTCAGATTTTCTGTGAGGCTCTGAATGATGTTGGGACGGATCGCTCTGCTGTCACTCAGCTGCTCATCAACTGTAGGTTTGACTATTTACTATTATCTATTTGGAGTCAGAGCTAAATGCTCATCGTCAAACCTGTTCATTTCATTTGTTGAAGATCGACCAAGAAACACCAGAGTGACAGTTCAGCCACAAACCTCAGTGAGAGAACACAGTCATGTGTCTCTGACGTGCAGCAGTGACGCCAGCCCCGCTGTACAGCACTACCGCTGGTATAAAGACGATGGAGGAGCTCTGACTGTCATCGGAAACTCTGCTGTTTTAACCATGAACGCCTCTAAAGACACCACTGCTGTTTTCTGTGAAGCTCAGAATGATCTTGGAACTGACAACTCTACGGTCACTCGGCTTGATGTCCAATGTGAGTATTTAATTATTTTTATGCAAAGAGGAAGAGGGTGTATTCGTTTAATGGGGAGATCTTATGCAAAATCGACTTTTCAGAGCTTTCGGCAACGTTTCAATGTCAAAAGCACCCCTTAAGTCGTGCTTTGAGTCGTTCACATGTTGTTTAAAGTGAACATGTTATGCATATGGAGCCTGAGAATAGACTTAAAAACCTTATTTTGGAGCCTCACCTTTGATGTTTTACGCTTTATATTTTGAAAATATGTCTCTGTAAGAATTAAATAGTAACAATGAAAGGCAGGTGAAAGAGCTGGTGATAATCTTGACTGGGGCTCCTCCTGCTGGCAGCTATAGGAATGATTTCCTTAAAATTACTTCCATGTTGGATACAGCGTGTGAGCAGCTCCAGCAGTGCGTGATAAACACACTTTGAGCACAGAACAGCTCAGAATCAATAATGTTAGATTATGGGCTTTAAAAATATGAAGGACAGTTTTTAGGTTTGAACAATGACACAATTGTAATCAGGATGTACAAAACGAGGCGCTGACACCGTAGAAGAAGAAACCGATTTAAGAGCTTTGTCCGAGGATTACTCAAAACTGTGTGAATGTTGTGAAATACTACTCCAGGTCTGTCTTTAATGAGAGAACAACGTGAAAACATGGTTTACTGTAAACCTCAGGAAGTCGATTTTGCATGATATGTCCACTTTAAGAAGCTTTGATTCTCTTTTGGCCGCGCCTACCTTGGTTTTTCAAATATCTCTCCTCCACTTCGCCTTGTGCTTCTCCCGCGGCCGTACGTAATCGAGAAACTCTCTGCCGAGGACAGGACGTACTTTGTCGAAATTGGCAACTGTGTCTCAGACAAAATTTCCATGACCTGTGGAGTCCCCCAGGGGTCAATCTTGGGACCCCTCTTATTCAACTTGTACATGCTTCCATTGGGTCAGCTAATAAACAGTAACAATGTGTCGTACCACAACTACGCAGATGACACTCAGATCTACGTGTCACTGACGGCAGGTGAACATGGGCCTGTAGATACTCTCTGTCACTGCATCGAACAGATCAGTTTGTGGATGCAAAACAACTTTCTCCATCTAAACTCAGACAAAACTGAGATAATTGTCTTTGGCCCACAGACACAAAGACAAAGTGTTATCAGTCACCTTGAGTCTCTCGCTCTGAAACCAAAAAATCAGGTTAGAAATCTAGGAGTAATCATGGACTCAGACCTGAACTTAAACAGCCACATCAAAGCAATAACGTCATCAGCTTTTTACCATCTGAAAAACATTGCTAAGATCAGAGGAATAGTGTCAAAACCAGACTTAGAGAGACTCATCCATGCATTTGTCTCCAGCAGGTTAGACTACTGTAACGGCCTGCTCACTGGCCTTTCTAAACGAGCTGTTAGAGCTGCAGAACATCCAGAACGCTGCTGCTCGAGTCCTGACAAGAACCAGGAAATACGACCACATTAGTCCAGGGCTCCGGTCTCTGCACTGGCTTCCTGTCACTCAGAGAATAGAATTTAAAACAGCTCTGCTTGTGTACAAGTCTTTTCATGGTTTAGCACCAAAGTACATCTTTGACATGTTAGAGCCGTATGAACCATCTCGGGCCCTGAGAACTTCAGGGAGGGGTCTCCTGGTGGTTCCCAGAGTCAATAATAAACACGGTGAGGCTGCGTTTCAGTTTCATGCAGCTAAAATCTGGAACAGTCTTCATGAGGATGTGAGACAGGCCTCAACTCGGACAATGTTCAAATCCAGGCTGAAAACAGCTCTTTTTACCCGTGCATATGAAAACTGAAAGTATTTTATCTGCACTCTTGCCTTTTACTGTCATTGATTAACTTTATGTTGATGTTTTATTGATTGATTTGATCTGTTTTCTTGTAATTTTTTCTGCAACTGTGAAGCACTTTGAATTGCCTTGTGTATGAATTGTGCTCTACAAATAAACTTGCCTTGCCTTGCCTTGCCTCTGCCAACCTCCCGCCCATCTCCTGCTCCGTAGCACAGCTCACCCTCCTCTACAAATCAGCAAGAGGTAAAATCATCCACCAGAGCGACGCCGCAACAGACAATGAGCTGCGGCGACTTCTTATACTAACATCGGTGTTCGACAGTAAACTGAGTATGTGGCAGAGAATTTGCTTTAGATCAACTAACAAACGTAACAATGATGAAGATGTATTTGGATGTTACTGAATACCCCACAAAAGCATAATGTCCACAGCCTTTAATGCCACAGACTTGGGATGAAAGAAATGGAAACATCTAATTATCCCCGTTCACAGATCAGCCCCAAAGCACCACAGTCTCAGTGACGCCTCGTGGCCCAGTGGATGAACATAGTAATGTGACTGTAACCTGCAGCAGTGAAGCTAACCCGGCTGTACAGCACTACCGCTGGTATAAAGCTGACGGAGGAGCTCTCTCTCTGATCGGAAACTCTGCTGTGCTCAACTTCAGAGCCTCCAAAGACTCTTCTCAGATTTTCTGTGAGGCTCTGAATGATGTTGGGACGGATCGCTCTGCTGTCACTCAGCTGCTCATCAACTGTAGGTTTGACTATTTACTATTATCTATTTGGAGTCAGAGCTAAATGCTCATCGTCGAACCTGTTCATTTCATTTGTTGAAGATCGACCAAGAAACACCAGAGTGACAGTTCAGCCACAAACCTCAGTGAGAGAACACAGTCATGTGTCTCTGACGTGCAGCAGTGACGCCAGCCCCGCTGTACAGCACTACCGCTGGTATAAAGACGATGGAGGAGCTCTGACTGTCATCGGAAACTCTGCTGTTTTAACCATGAACGCCTCTAAAGACACCACTGCTGTTTTCTGTGAAGCTCAGAATGATCTGGGAACTGACAATTCAACTTTTATCCAGCTTGATGTCCAGTGTATGTGTTTGTATTTCCTCGTAATTGTTCAGAAACAATGCCAGTTTAAATCTGATTTAATGCTTTTAAATGACATTTAAGGCCTTGATTTTTGCACAATTCAGTCCATGACTTTTAAAGTGCATATGACACATTAGATATATTTTTGCTAAAACATAGTTAACACAATTGACCTTTCGCTAAAGCCCCACCCATTTAGTTATTGTTGCTACGTCCGTCAAACTTTCTGTTGCCGCTGCTTCAGTGACTCGTGTTAGTGACTCTTATTGTAGCAATTGGATCCTACAACTATTGAGAGTAAAGCACATGTCTCAAGCGAAATCAGAGAAACCTCATGATCTCTTCCTTAAATGCAGCCCCACATGTTTGTGGACCAGTCCTGCTCTGGCAGCCCGGTAAGCACTCTCTTATTTTTGTAGTATTGCTAAAAATATAAGCATTGCTTCGGTTCTCTAAAGTTAGCTAACGCTAGCTAAACCTACAGGTGCCACAGTATTCTAGGCTGCAGCCAGTTATCAGGACCGTGTCAAAATGGACAGTATTTTTTTTATTGTGGCAAGATAGGTGGTAACTAAAGCAGTTTAGCTAGTATTGACAACGCCACCCTTGGTTTACGGTCCAAGGGAACCAAGTTACATTTTCCCCACACAGATTCTAAGGCCGGGAGGACAGAGACCAATACACAGTTCTTATTTATTAAATGTATTACTTTAGTATCATATTGTTTTCGTCTTGGGTTCTAGGTGGAGAACCATTAATTATACAGTTAAAATCATGTTTCACATACATGTCCATATTTGCGGGTCTCCCCGAGCTCCATGAAAAAGTCCCCCCGCCCCCAAAATAAAGAGAATAATAAGTCCGTTCCTCCAAGTAACAAACAGTATCCTACTGCTCACATGAAATGGTTGCTTGACGCCACGTCCACTTCGTCCGCAGGACCGACTACTGTAATGTTTGTGGTATTCACAGTCCAACAGTCATGGGGAACAATTCTCAGGAGCACAACAGAGACGGGTCATGGAGAGGAGAGGCTGGCCCGACAGGAGCCTGGAGTATAGAACTTAAATTAAAACATTTGGGCTACTTAAAACACGGACTAAACAGGCGTGAATGACCTACCAGAGCGCGCCATTTCTGGCACTTAACGTAGGTTTCTGTATCTGCCGGTCACACGCACCGCACCGGGGTCGCATGGAAGCTACAAACATTAGCTACGTTAGCATTAGCACATAGCACTAACAGGGCTACAGAGATGTACACGACCACTTACCGATAAACATGAATCTTCGTGCATTAGTCACCGGGGCTTGACGCCTTTGAGCGATAACTAGACTTGACGTCCTTTAGCTTAACTCATGCTTCTCGTACCGGATGCCACCATTGCTCTGGCTCCTGTCGGTGTCTGACGCAGCGTTGCCAGGTGGGAAATGTAGGATTATCGTACCAGAGACTTAAAATTATCGTATTTTGAAAGAAATTATCGTACAAAGGCTACGAGAGAGCTATAGTCAAATAAAATCACTCTGGAGATCGTGTCCTATGGGTTCTTAGAGTTTTGTGGCACTCACTAGTTGTGTAGACCAATGTGTCCCCCACAAACAAATACATAGGAACTAACTATTGAGCATCAGAATCATGGGGGCGGGCGCAACTGAGCATCCCACCAATCATGCTCCTTGTTCTGAAACACACACATAAACGTCACTCCCTTCATATCCTCTCACTCCCAGCAAAGCACGGGGTTTAAAAAAAAAATAAAACAAAAGAACTCCGTCTCCGGCAGTTGCAAAATATACATTTGGCCAAATTATCGTACATTAGACATTATTGATCGTACATCGTACATAGGGCAAAATTATCGTATAAATACCATAATTATCGTACACCTGGCAACGCTGGTCTGACGTCAGAGTTGAAAGGTCAGGTAGGCCGAGCAGGAGAGACGGAGCGCTTTTTATAGGGGACGGGTGGCGCGCAACACCCGTCTCACTACATTATCATAAAGGGAGACCAAAAAAAACGTGAGACTGCAGGCCTGTAAAAATTCACCGCCGCAGTTCGTTACTGCTCCAGTTTGTGTAACGTTATGTGACTGTCAGTATAAATTAGTTAGATGTTAGCATGCTAAGGTGTTAGCCTAGCCTTAGAGCAGACGTATGCTTGATTATTTACAAGACATTTAGCTGGGCGTAGGCCGTCCACATTGTTTGATCCATTGTTGACAGTGCTCCAGTTGTCTTTTCGCTTTGGAAAAGGAAAGAACTCTACTCCCCCAGACTTACTCCTGTGGTACCTAGTGTCAGAGTTACATACTCCAGAGGCAGATGGCTTCACCATTTTGCTTCTTCTTCTTTGTCTGGTAGGGTTTTTGGTGGTTAGCAGTAAACAATGAGTGCATCTGCTCAGTGGTCAGTGCTGGTATGTGCCATTGTGTTTGCAGTGGACGTCTGCGGCTTCACGGACCTACTTTCATAGTAACGGTTGCTAGGATATGTGATTGGACAATTACCGGTTTGGGCTTTTGCGAAAAAAATATATATACTCATTTTTCTCTAGTTTGACCATTTTTGTGATGTTTATAGTTTCACTTCCTTATTGGACTCCGACAGGAAGTGACATAGATAGAGGCAAACCATTTTAAACTGTTGCCGTGCCGACCATGTTTTGTCAGTGGAAAATGAGTCAAACTGCTCTGGAACTTTACCTATTTATGTCACTTCCTGTCAGTAGCTTAACCTCTTCAGCCCTACGGTCCCACCTGTGGGACCAAAATAAGTAAAAATTCGGTCCGGGCAGTTGGACGCACTTGGACACAAGGGGGCGTTCTTCCAACCTTCTCAGTGTAAATGTGAATTGAATTCTTCAGAGTTAGACTTTAGGTCAGACACCATGAGTGACAGTAACATCATGCTAAATAGTGAGCTCTTTATTGTCTGTAAAAAAGCTGAGGCCTCGTTGCTCTTCAGTCACAGACTGAGAAGTGAAGAAGAAAGTCATGGAGATTCTGTTTTAGACAGAACTTCAGAGTTCTGCTGGATATAAGAGTCATATCTTTTTCTGAAACTCAAAAATATAGTAAAAACAAAAAATATACAAAAAACATTTTTCCAATCAAAAATGTAAAAATACAAATGTGAAAATCCTGAAATTATATCATTAAAATATTAGTTAATTATTAATTACTCTCATTTTACAAAAAAAAAAAAAAAAGCATGACAATTATATCTGATGGAGTGTCATGTGTGTCCCAGTTCCTCTGAGTCATGGTGGGTCATGGTGGACCATGACAGATGTGGACAGGACTATGGTAGATGTAGTTTTACTTTGGTGAAAATAGTTACTATAGTAACTGTGTTGAAGAAATGAACCTCATGAGCTTCTTTAACATCTGTCCACATCAGTCCTGCTGCACCACGACTCAAACATGACTCTACAGCAGAGACAAATGACAAGGGTTTGTTTTTGTAGAATGAGAGTAATTTCTCAACTATTACTAAGGAATACTTGAATTTCTATCTTTTGTTTGTTACATCCAGCAGAAGTGTAATGTACTAAATGAGAATCTCCATGACTTCCTTCTTCACTTCTCAGTCTGTGACTGAAGAGCAATGAGGCTTCAGCCTTTCTATTGAAAATAAAGGGTCACTATTTAGCGTCATGTTTCTGTCACTCATGGTGTCTGATCTACAGTGTAACTCTGAAGCCAATCAAATCACAGTGACTCAGAGTGGGTTGGGCTCAAATGGGCACCAAACGCCAAGATCTAAGCTCTGAGACTAAAATAATAAAACCCTGGGCTTAAGAGGTTAAAATGTAAAGATTAAATGGCTGCTTCACTGGAATAAAATGATAAATGTTATTCATCTAAATAAGTCATATTTTCAAAAGCATTCAAACCTGTCATATGCACTTTCATGCTTTTTAATGCCCCGTCAAAACCCTGAATTATATCGCAATATGTATCGAATCAGGCCATCTGTATTGTGATACGTAATGGATCGCGACAAAAGTGTATCGTCCCAGCCATTATATGAGCAGTTTAACTGGCCTGGCTTTCTGTTTGTTTTCCCCTTCCCCAAATAATATCTCGCGCAAAAACGACAAACATTTGAGTGCTCTGATTTCAGCATCTATTGTTTTTCCTGTTTCCAGATCAGCCCCAAAGCACCACAGTCTCAGTGACGCCTCGTGGTCCAGTGGATGAACATAGTAATGTGACTGTAACCTGCAGCAGTGAAGCTAACCCGGCTGTACAGCACTACCGCTGGTATAAAGCTGACGGAGGAGCTCTCTCTCTGATCGGAAACTCTGCTGTGCTCAACTTCAGAGCCTCCAAAGACTCTTCTCAGATTTTCTGTGAGGCTCTGAATGATGTTGGGACTGATCGCTCCGCTGTCACTCAGCTGCTCATCAACTGTAGGTGTTACTATTGTTTAGTGTTTAATATTATTTGGAGTCAGAGCTAAATGCTCATCGTCGAACCTGTTCATTTCATTTGTTGAAGATCGACCAAGAAACACCAGAGTGACAGTTCAGCCACAAACCTCAGTGAGAGAACACAGTCATGTGTCTCTGTCGTGCAGCAGTGACGCCAGCCCCGCTGTACAGCACTACCGCTGGTATAAAGACGATGGAGGAGCTCTGACTGTCATCGGAAACTCTGCTGTTTTAACCATGAACGCCTCTAAAGACACCACTGCTGTTTTCTGTGAAGCTCAGAATGATCTTGGAACTGACAATTCAACTTTTATCCAGCTTGATGTTCAGTGTATGTGTTTCTTTCCCCTATATTTCCTAAATTTTGCTGTTGCTTTTGTTTTAGTTCATCCATCTTCTAAAGTGAAGTTCTCACAAGCATAATCCTCTGTGTTTCAGTCTCATTCCCATCAGTGTTGTTTTCGTCAACAAGACGATAGCATAGCAATGACGAGCTAACAACAGCTCTTTTGTGACTGAAACATAGCAAGAGGTTTATGAGTTTACGTTAATGAAACGAGACGATAATGGGAGAGAGTGGTGCGTCAGATCGTTCGCAGAGAGGGAGAACACACCCGCTACACATGACAGCTCACGTGGGCTCACATGCTGCAGGCTGCGCCCCTCTCTCCCCTTGCGCTACTATCTGCAGCAATAGCACCATGGTCTGAGCGCGACTGACAGCGATGTCACAGGGACTTTATCTTTTCTCAGGACAGTATTTTCCCCAATTAAATACTGTTGAAAGCATTTACTATCACATTTAGAAATGACTAAAATGGGACTTAAATTTAAAGCATTTTCATCCAAAAGACTAAAACTTAGAGGTCTGTCATAAACAACACTGATTCACATTCATATCAGTCATTGTATCTCTATTTACATGCAATTTTCCGTTCTTTATGTTTTGCAGATTCACCTCGAAACACCACTATTTCAAGGCTTTCCTTTGGACCCGTAGTTGAGAATGATGACGTTACGCTGACGTGCAGCAGTGATGCCAGTCCAGCTGCGCGGCTCTATCGCTGGTATAAAGCTGATGCAGAAACTGACACTCACATCCGAGACTCGGCTGTTTTAACCATGAAAGCCTCTAAAGACACCACTCAGATTTTTTGCGAGGCTCTAAATGATCTTGGAACCGATCGCTCCGCTGTCACTCACCTTGATGTGCGATGTAAGTAACATTTATTACTTTGGCTCTTCTGAACATTTGTCTTCCACAGCACACGTGATGCAAAAGGTCATCAATTTGTATTTCTAAGCAATTCATGGATTGGGCGACGGTGGTGCAGTAGGTAGAGCGGGTCGTCTCGTGATTGGAAGGTTGTGGGTTCAAATCCCAGCTCTGCAAATGCACACTGTCGTTGTGTCCTTGGGCAAGACACTTCACCCGACTTGCCTCCAGTGTCTGCGTACATTGGTGTATGAATGAGAGAGTAATGGGTGACTGGCGGCCATTTTGAGCACCAAAGTAGAATTATGCAGTACTACAACATGTAACAATATCTCAACTCAGTATGAAAATGAAAGACAACTGACTGACAGTGGCATTTTTATGTCTTCGTAATCATTGTTTAAGAAAATAACAGTTAAAACACGGAACCAGAGATGCACATGTATGTGATATAACCAGCAAATGTGGCACAGATGTAGCAGCTCTGTCTGTGGAGCTACAGCAGGATTTACTAAAGATCTGCTTCACTCCTCAGACTAAATTAACTCATCAAAGAGGAAACCGAAAACCTTTCTCTGGGATTTCTACAATTTGTCATGTGAACAGAGTCTCAGTCTGAGTCAGTGTTTAAGCTGCTCAAGACGTTAGCATGCTACCGGTTAGCAACTGTCATCAATCAACTGTCATGGCTTCAACACGATAAACACATGTGTGTCTCGCATCTATGAACACTGAGGAAATACTACAGTAACAGCTCAGCTCTGACCTCTGTCACATGTTGTATCCAAGGCTAGATGTCTGTGGTTCAGGGCTTTCTCTTGGAGAGGTCAGAGCTGAGCTGTTAAAGCTAAATGCTAACTGGTAGCATGCTAACATCTTGAGCAGCTTAAACACTGACTCACTGGTTTCTTCACATAAACGTGCATCTCTGGGGCCGTGTTTTTACTGTTATCTTCATGAGCAATGATTACGAGGACATAAAAATGCCACTGTCAATCAGTTGTCTTTCATTTTCATCCTGAGTTGAGATATTGTTACATGTTGTAGTACTGCATAATTCTACTTCGGTATTCAAAATGGCCGCCATAACAACAAAAGTCACATGACTGAAAAGCATGTATAAGTTGAGTCCATTTACCATGAATTCATCTTTTTCCGGTCATAATCCACAGATCATCCAAGAAACACCCGAGTGACAGTGAGTCCTTCTGGTCCAGTGTTGGAGCATCACATTGTCACGTTGGAGTGCAGCAGCGATGCCAACCCCGTCGTACAGCGCTACAGCTGGCACCACGCTGACGGAGGAACTTTGATCGGAAACTCGGCTCTGTTGAAGATGAACGCCTCCAAAAACATCGCAGATATTTTCTGTCGAGCCCAAAATGATCTCGGGACTGATGACTCCTCCAATATTCCCCTGGATGTGCAGTGTACGTATAGTTTCAGTGTGTAGCGGCCGAGGCAGTCGCTGAACAGCTACATTAACTCAATTTTGTGAAGTAACTCAGGTGGAGGTGTGGTGTCTCTGCCACGCCTCCTCTGGGCTCTCAGTGCCCTGTAGCTGCTCATCTCCATGGAGCTGCTGCTACCTTACTTTGTCTACACGTAGCCAAACTTAGGACATTATTTTCCTCTTCCACATGCATTACTTCAGGGGTCTCCAACCTTTTTTACCCGGCAAACTACTTTTACACAACAAGAACATCGGAGAGCTATTTATGCTTCAAAAACACTTGTGTAAAATGCGACTTAGGTGGACTTCACCCTGGAAAATTAGTAGCCAAGATAGTACTTCAAAGAAAATGACTTGAGTTTAGTCCTTATACTTTACAATACTGACCCAGCTGTTTGCAGATTGTGTTCAGAACAAACAGAAAATCCATCTATAATTTGAGTTATCATGCATATAGAGATGTAGGAAGTCTTTGGCGAGCTACTGGTTAGAGATCCCTGCATTACTTTGATAACCTTCTGCAAAAGTAGCGCAGTCCCTATAGCTGCTGTTGTAGGAGCACATTATTTACCGCTGGTATCGTGTTTGTTTGCAACAGTGTGGCTTTACCTTCTCTGTATTTTATATATTTCTAATCTTGACTCGTTCAACTCCAGTCTCGCCTCGGATCCAGCGCTCCTCCAACTGCACTGAAGATGACGAGAGGATCCGCTGCTCGTGTGAGGCCGAGGGGAACCCCGTGCCCGTGGTCCAGTGGCATTTGCCCGGAATATCCTCAAACCACTCCATCAGCAGCGAGCCCTGAGTGTCAGCGCCGTGAGGAGCGTCATCACCGTCAGCAAACCGCTCTCCAGTGATCTGTTCACGCTGCTCTGTCACAGCAGCAACTCTTTGGGGACGCGCCAACAGCTGCTTTACGCACACGCCTTTCAACAAGAACATATTGGATCAGGCACTGTATTTCCATGCTCATTTAAAAAAACATACGTGTATAAATTAGATGATTGCAATTAACTGTTGTTTTTGTGTTATTTGTTTAGAGGCTGGAGCTGGAGTTGCCAATAATCTCCTCATAGCCTTCGTCTTCATTCTGCTCGCGCTGGTGGCTGTTCTGCTGTATGTTGTCAGGTAAGTAGCTCTTCTCTCATGCACACCTTTCATTCGTCCAAGAGTTTTCCATCAACTCTACCGCCATGTTCCCAAGTAATTTATAGTCTACACAGCAATTAGACACTGTTTGGTGTCTATATAGTTCACACCTTCTCAGTGTAAATGTGAATGACACTCTTCAGTGTTAACTACAGGTCAGACACCGTGAGTGACAAAAACATGACGCTAAATACAATGTGCTCTCTGTTTTCAGTAAAAAGGCTGAGGCCTCATTGCTCTAGAGTCACAGAGCGACAGGTGAAGAAGGAAGTCATGGAGATTCTGCTTTAGCCAGAACTTCAGACTCCTGATGGAAACACAAATTAAGTACTGAAACTTAGTTTGTTTATTTAAATCAAGTATAGGAGGTAAATAAAAAATCTTAAAATGTCATAATGTGTTTTGGTTTATATATATTTATAAAACACATTCACTTCTATCCAGTGTAGTAGGTCATGTGTGTCCCAGTTCCGCTGAGTCATGATGGACCATGACAGATGTGGACAGGACTGTGGTAGATCTACTTTTACTTTGGAGAAAACAGTTACTATAGTAACTGTGTTGAAGAAATGAACCTCATGAGCTTCTTCTGTAACATCTGTCCATATCAGTCCTGCTGCACCATGACTCAGAGGAACCGGGACAAACATGACTCTACAGCAGATACAAAAGACAATGATTTGTTTATTTAATTTATTATACACAATATAATAGTATATAAAGAGTTTCACCTCTTAAACTCGTTAATAATAAACACTTAGTTTTTCGTCTTTACTTCTTATTTCCATCAGGAGTCTGAATTTCTGTCTAAAGCAGAATCTCCATGACTTCCTTCTTCACCTGTCGCCCTGTGACTGAAGAGCAATGAGGCCACAGCCTTTTTACAAAGAGCACATTGTATTTAGTGTCATGTTACTGTTACTCATGGTGTCTGACCTGTAGTTAACACTGAAGAGTGTCATTCACATTTACACTGAGAAGGTGTGTCTATATAGACACCAAACAGTGTCAAATTAACACTGGAGCATTTACTGTGAATATACTGGGTTAGAGTTATATTATGAAATAATAAAATTACAAGTCGTTGTCCTGTGTCCTGATGACGAGACAAGGCAAGTTTATTTCTTCGTTGACCATGTTGTCACACCTTACGTTCTCATGCCATTTCTATCCAAATATCATGCTATTACAGTGTCCCAAAGCAACGCCCCAACAGTTATTCAGAGCACAACAGACCAAACCGAATGAGAATAACTGTTCTGTATTTTTCAGAAATCTACATGTTCGCCTTCGGAAGAGTCAGTCCAAAGTCCTGGCCTTGGACCAGACTCCAGAGTCAAACAAGGTACTTTTGAAATAAACGATCAAACATAAAGAAAACAACATGAAACATTTCTAACTATGTTGTTTTGATTCAGTTCGCGGAAGATACTGAGATGAACATTTACACCAGTGCAAACAAGGTAGGATTTCAATTCAGTAAAAACAAATCCATATTTAACACTATTGTAACGTCGTTTAGCAAAACAGTTCTCTTACTCGAGTAAATCACTGGGAAGCTGTGGCTACAAGCTAGTTTACCCCCACAGAGTTTGGAGTGGATGAATACTGCAGTGTAAAACATTTTAAAGAGTGCAGGAAATCGCTGTACATATCCAAAGCATTATTACTACTTTATTACACTGCCTGACCAAAGAAAGCTGTCACAAAAAAAACATTTCATTGGACGCCCTTTAGCTTTGATAACAGCATTTGTTGCTTCTGTAATGTCAAAAGATTCAGTGTTAGGGGTTAGGGCATTCATTTTTCACCAAGCTCTTGTATCGATGATGGGTGAGTGTGACCACTGCTCCAGCACATCCCAAAGATTCTCAATCCATGTGTGAAATGATGTCTCAGAATAACCCTGTACCTGTAGGGAAGAAGAAATCCATTGGTTCAGGAGGTTCAGCTGGTCTCATTCTTTGGGAGCATAGTTTTTGCTGAACCTAGACCTGACCACCTGCAGCAGATCATAGCAGTTAGTTGAATCAAAGTGGCGGCACATGTAGAGGGCTATGCTACGAAGCTGGCGGAACTTGTCCTGGATTCGTTTCTCTAACCCGGGTCGACAGATTTAGACTGGGAGCTTCTGGATTAGAGGTGCAACAAAGCGCGTCATCAGTCGGTTTAGTTAATCCTGGGTTTCTCTGAGGCTTTGTGAGTGCGTTCATGTGAAACAGGAGGAGGCCAATCACAGAAGAGACTGACACAGTTCATCTGATTATCAAAATCCATTAATAAACTCAGGCCGAACAGGTCAGATATTATACAGCGCCATGAACGACACGAACCAAGCGCCACAGAAAGGAGCGTGTTCACATTTGTTCAGGAACTGACCCTACGATGCTGTAAACAAGAAATAAGCTTATTCTTCTAAAACCTGCGTTACAACACGATGTCGCTACTTTATAGAGGATTCTCTCCTCTCATTGGTCAAAGAACTAAACCTGGTCCGGAGCAGGTTATGATCTAAGGGCGTGTTTCCATGGAGATCTATACTCTGATAGAAAGTTATCAGCTTTGTAGTACGGAGAATCCAGGGTGAACGCACTAACCCGCTAATGCAGCTCTGTAGTACACCCCTCTGGTCAGGCAGTGTATCATACCTCTATTACTAAAAAATGTACATTAGGGTCTCCTCTGGTGGCCGAGATTCTTCTGTAAAAGTGAGAGAAATATCAGTGGAACTATTTCATATTTAATGTTGTTTGTGAAAAGGCACTTACTTATTTATTCATTTGTTTGTTTGTTTGTGTTTTCCCACATTGTACGTGTTTGGCCCAAGCCTCCGGCAGAACAGTGAGCAGGAAAGACCAAAAGCAAGAAAACAACGCAGAGCCTGCAGCTGACGCACCGCCACCATGCAGCTCCCGGAGAGGGGCATTGTGGGAGATACGGGCACAGTTTCAGAGAAGCTGCCGGAATGACGATAAGCAAAGGGAGTGTAATAGAAATTAGATGGTCATTATATGCAGTGTATATAAGTATTAGCAGCTATAGCAGTGGACGTCTCCGTGTGCAAAAAGATGACGTGTATATTGTATAAAATAATGCTCTCAATATTTGATTTTTTGGAGTTCTGTCTCACAATAAAATGCTTTTGAAGGTTATAATTGTGTGGAAACCTGCCGTAAAATGGTGATGATTGATGTGATTGATGTGTTTTTTGTTGGGCATGAATCTGAGGGCCGCACTTTGGCCCCTGGGCCGCACCTTGGGAACCCCTGCGTTGGCTCCTGAGCTAGGCCTGTCATGATCATATTTTTAAATGAACGATATATCAACTCTAAAACGATAATATTGCAATATTTCATCATTATATTGGTGAAATCTCACTTCTGTGTTAAATTAAACCTAGTTAGAATTAAATGTATGGATTCAGATAATTAGGTATACTACAGCAAAATATGAGTAGCCTATGTATGTTTTTTGTTTGTTTAATTTTTATTGATTTATTTATTTATTAATGACCTCCTGCACGCACGGCTGTCGGAGTGAAGCAACTCATTTGAAGAAACTTGCTGCGTCTTTGTCAAACCGCTGCAGCATTTCTCTGGCTTTTGATACACTGACTGGGAGGTGGTTTTGTTTCGTTCTTACAGTTCCCACGTTGGACATACCTGCAGTGCACATTAATGTTATTCTCTCCGTGATGCGTTCGTTTGGCTGAAATCCCAAGTGTTCTCACACGAGTCCCTCTTGCTCCGCGATTAAGTTCACAAAACAGTGTGTCGGCATCGGCGAAACTCTGTAGCTGTTTACACCCCACCTCTCTCCTTCAGTCTGTCCTAGACTGACAGGTAAAGAAACAGGAAATTTGTCATCAACAAACATCTAGGACTTCAGCTGGAAGTGCAAATTAAAAACTGAAAAAAAAAGCAATCATTAATAACAGTTAGATTAAAGGAAAGAATAAAACTGTATATATATATATATATATATATATATATATATAAAAGCTCTTGAACTGTATCTGATGTAGGGTCATGTGTGTCCCTGTTCCTCTGAGTCAGGGTGGACCACAGCAGATGTGGACAAGACTGTGGTATCCACAGTTTTAATTTGGAGAAAATAAAATAACCCTGGAGTGCAGTCTGCTGTAACATAGACCTGTGCACATCAGTCATGGTCCACCCTGACTCAGAGGAACAGGGACACACATGACCCTACATCAGATACACTTTGAGAGCTTTTTGAAACAAATATATATACAGTTTTATTCTTTCCTTGAATCCAACTGTTTTAATGATTGCTTGATTTTCAGTTTTAATTTGTACTTCCAGCTGAAGTCCTAGACGTTCGTTGAATGACACATTTTCCTGCTTCTTTACCTGTCAGTCTAGGACAGACTGAAGTCCAATGAGGCCTCAGCCTTATTATTGGAAATAAAGAACACATTCTATTTAACGTCATGTTACTGTCACTCATGGTGTCAGATTCTCTGTCCTTCAGTCTAACTCTGAAGAGAGTCAACTCACATTAACACTGAGAAGGTTGGACTCATATAAACACCAAACAGTGTCACATTAACACTGGAACATTTGCTGTGTACAATCTGCCTCGCAAAACCGTCTCCAGACTTCCTTTTCAAGCCCACATTTTCACTGTATCCATTCTGCCATTATTAAACTCTTACATAATGTTCCATATGGACGGTCGCGTTGGCAGAACATTTTCTTCCTCATCACAGCGCCGCCGTCTGACCGTATCATCCTTTTTGGCAACTTCTTCAGACCAAAAATACACCATAACAACAACAACACACAAAGCTCTGTGTACAATCTGGGGAGTGCGTCGCGGTCGGGTCACTGCCAAAAGGACCAGATCAGTGACATAATCCGACCGAGTGTCATTGTCTTGATCACCGTAAGATGTTCGCAAATGAATCTGCCTTGTTTGACGGGCGGAGCAGATTGAACCAGAACAGATTCACGATATTCAAAGCGTCGTTTTCAGCTGCGGCTCCTGTGACGCTGATGTATGTGATGTTCATTTAGAATGAGGACATGCCGTGTGTGACGTAAGCCTTTACTCTGGGCAAACTGCTCCTCATATTTGGGTACGAGACCAAATCTGCGGACGTGCGGTGGGTGGTTTTGAAGATTAGGCTTGAAATTAACATAGTGATAATAAGGTGCTCAATGTGCTCATGAAATTCATTTTTGAAAGATCTTTTTGTTGATATGAAGATTTAGCTTAAGCCCCACTGAATCCGAGCACACTTTCTCCAGTTTGGCATTACCCGGATCCAAAAGCTTCTTGAAAAAAAAACGTCAAAATAGTGACAAAAACGAGGATGAAAATGTGACAAAAAAAGCGACAAAACGTGAGGAAAATGCAACCAAAGAACGTGACAAAGAGCGACAAAAACATGTCGGAAAAGCAACAATAACAAAATAGAAAAGTGACAAAAACGCTTCAAAAATGTGACAAAACCGGGGTCGGCCCATTAGTCCAACAACCCACTCCACGTCTCATTATTCCGAAAATGTCCCATTAGTCGGTTTAACCCTAACAGCATTACTTAACTGTTTAAATGTATTAATAATTATCTTTAAAAAATATGGATTATTTTAAGGTGTAAATAAGTTCATGTTATTTATTTTTAAACTTTGAAATTTAAATAAATGTCATGTGAAATAGCTATTCTCTTCAGCAGACTTGGAGCATAATCGAATAAAAGGATAAAAATTAACCAATTGCCGTTTTACTAGAGCTGGATGACACACTTTTGTCGTGATACAACACATATCACGACACTTAGGGGACGATACGTATTGCGATACAGAAAGTGTTGTGAAAATGTAGAAAAAGACATTTTGCATACAAAAGTTATAATGCCATGTGTTAAAATTGAAAAGTGCATTAACGCAACAAAGGTTTAACACAGTGTGCAACTGTTCCTCCATTAAACTGAAATAGGCTGATCAAAGGTTTAGGACCACATGGCCAAATCTGATTTAAAAACAAAGTGGATTCAGTGTCATTTTCTGTCAGGTATTCACACTGTCATGACGTCCTGATGGCAAAGGCAAAAAAAATATATATATTTTTTCATAGAACTAAGTAACTTGTTTACCTAAATAAATCCTTTTCGTAGTCCCTCTGGGGGTAATACAAGTGTTAACGCGAGAACTTTGTTCTTGTTCTTGAGGCAAAAAGCCCACTAAACATCCAGCCAATCACAGCGAGCGTTCTCGCAGCCCTGCCGAACAAAGTTCTGCTCAGCTCAGGTGTCAAGAACAACGGGAAAGAACTGCCGAACAGGAGCTCTGGGTGCGAGAAAAAAGTTCTTGCGTCTTGTGGAGTATGAACAGGCCTTAAATGGGATGATTGGAGGGTCTTTCATCTCCCCCCGGTGTCTCTGGCTAGAAAACCACAATTGCAACTTGACTGCCTCCGGGTCGGAGTCACCAATACACACTAATGGAATCACGAAGAAGAAGCTAACAGGCTAACGGGCAAAGCTAACTGCGGGCTAGCGCCACTTAAACAGTATTTACAGCCACGTTTGAGTGAAAAAAATTATCTCCTTTGTGTTATTGGATGTACAATATCCCTCTGTCCCTTTGTCTTTTCTGTCAGCGTAGTATTTACTCTCACGGAAAATTAATGAGTAAAAAAAACACAACATGCTACGACACCTGCAGTGGCGCTTATGGCCTCTAGGGGCATGAGTTACTTAGTACTGCTTTAACTTTTTAAACTTTTGAAGTTTGATTTTTGTTTTGGAGGGTTTCAGGTTTGTTTGATTCTTCAGGTGTGGTCTGCAAAAATAGCTTATTTCAGTTTAATTGTTGTTTTCAATACAAGGTTTATTCAAAACTTTTTTTGTCTCACTCCCATTTCCCATTATTATATTGATTAGGTTCAGGAGCAGGACCATGCTTCAACATGCCCATTTCCTTATAGCAACTACTCCTGCCATTCCCATTCAAGACTGTCCTGTCTGAAACTGGCATGTTCTCAGTGAGACTTTCTAGGTTAAATAAAAGGTCAAATAAATGAAATAATAAGGATCAGAGGCCGAAAGCAAAACAGTTTAAGCTGTATTAGCAAACAAAAGTGACATATTGAATTAGCTTCATGAGTCACATACAGATCTGCTAATATTACACTGATGACAATCTAGCGATACATTGTGCAGCGCTGAATAATAAACGTATCTTCTGTTCTAAATCTTGCCTGTTTCCGTCTCTGCAGCCTCAGCCTCTGCAGACTCTTTCCAAAGCGCACCACCGTTTGTCACCTCTGCTGTAGCTCTCCTCGGCCTGCGCGTGATTAATATGTTAAAGCCGGCTTTGACAGCGGCCATATTTCCCAGCGCCGTGAAGAGGGAGCCGAGTCACGTGACCAACTCCCAAACCAAATTAGTTTCCTGGGCAGACGATGAGCGAGCAGTCCAAGCAGCTAAATAACAACTGCTTTACGATGAGAAAGCACAAATAAAGTAAGTGCCTGTACGTGCAGCTGAGTTAAAAGGAACTTCTGGCTGATGTAATGCAGGTTAGAAACCAAGCAGACCACAGACGACAGGGCAGGGAAATAGAGCTATTTAAAGAGTATGATTGATTATTGATCATTTGGTTGATTCATTGGTTCACTCCAGAACAGTAGGTGGCGCTGTGCAGATGCAGAATGCCCCAGACTCAGGAGGAGGCTGGTGGTAAGAAACACCTGGCTGGAGGATTCACCTATTGTACATGTTTTTAGTGGTAGGGGAAACCGGAGTACGTGGAGGAAACCTGCAGACATGGGGAGAACATGCAAACTCCACACAGAAAGGCCCTGTCCAGGTGGGAATCGAACCCGGGACCTTCTAGCTTTTTTCTTTATTTAACCTCTTAAGCCCAGGGTTTTATAATTTTTGTCTCAGAGCTTGGATCTTGGCGTTTGGTCACATTTGAGCCCAACCCACTCTGAGTCTCTGTGATATGATTGGCTTCAGAGTTACACTGTAGGTCAGACACCATGAGTGACAGTAACATGACGCTAAATAGTGACCCTTTATTTCAATAGAAAGGCTGAAGCCTCATTGCTCTTCAGTCACAGACTGAGAAGTGAAGAAGGAAGTCATGGAGATTCTGCTTTAGAACATTACACTTCTGCTGGATGTAACAATAAAAGTTTGAAATTCAAGTATTCCTTAGTAATAGGTGTGAAAATCCTGAATTTGTGTGATTAAAATGTCAGTTAATTAATGACTTTCATTCTACAAAAACAAACCTTGGTCATTTGTATCTGCTGTAGAGTCATGTTTATCCCAGTTCCTCTGAGTCGTGGTGCAGCAGGACTGATGTGGACAGATGTTACAGAAGAAGCTCATGAGGTTCATTTCTTCAACACAGTTACTATAGTAACTATTTTCACCAAAGTAAAAGTAGATCTACCACAGTCCTGTCCACATCTGTCATGGTCCACCATGACCCACCATGACTCAGAAGAACCGGGACACACATGACACTCCATCAGATATAATTGTCATGTTTTTTGTTTTTTTTATAAAATGAGAGTAATTAATAATTAACTAATATTTTTAATGATATAATTTCAGGATTTTCACATTTTTTTGAATGGAAATATTATTTTATTTATTATTATAATTATTATTATTATTTTAGTAAATTTTTTTTTTTTGCTATATTTTGAGTTTCAGAATAAGATATGACTCTTATATCCAGCAGAACTCTGAAGTTCTGTCTAAAGCAGAATCTCCAGGACTTCCTTCTTCACTTCTCAGTCTGTGACTGAAGAGCAACGAGGCCACAGCTTTATTACAGACAATAAAGAGCTCACTATTTAGCGTCATGTTACTGTCACTCATGGTGTCTGACCTAAAGTCTAACTCTGAAGAAATTCAATTCACATTTACACTGAGAAGGTTGGGAGGGCGCCCCCTAGTGTCCAAGTGCGTCCAACTGCCCAGACCAAATTTTTATTTATTTTGGTCCCACAGGTGGGACCGTAGGGCTGAAGAGGTTAAGTTATAAAGTTATACAATTGTATAGTTAATTTCATTCACTTTTCAATCTTAGCACTTCAATAAATGTCATTTGGTTTATAAACTTTGGACACACGACTGTATTCTTTTTTTGAAGGTAAACATATTACTTGTTCTCATAATAACTTACTATAGCAATATGTATCGGATATGTATGTACCCTGAGTATCGTGATACATATTGTATCATGACAAAGGTGTATCGTCCCAGCCGTCCGTCCATCCATTTTCTTCCACTTGTCCGTTGCCAGGTCATTGGAGCTGCCCAAATCACATTGCACCAGCCCCTATAGCTCCTCCTGCAGGTGGTGGGTCCACAGAAGGACGGCCTCATGGTTCTAACCGGGCCTGTTGGTCTCTCATAAGGGGCTTCTGAACTGCTCTTTGTCTGACCCGTCACCAAAGACCTCTTTGCCCTGGGAGACCCTACCAGGGGACGAAGCCCCAGACAACTTAGCTCCAGGATCATTCGGGCGCTCAAACCCCTCCACCACATTGAGGCTGCAGTTCCAACAGGGAGGTGCATTGTAGTTTAAAACCTCTGATCACATTTTTGACCAAAACAACAAAAAAGGGCTTGTTCTGATCAGTCCCGAGAACGCACACATAATATGACAGTGATCGATAGTTGGCAGGGCCGCACGGTCCCGCCTCCAGCACAAACACACACACACACACACTTGGTACTGGGACTGAGTCCGGGCCAATCACAGAGCAGCACACCACGCTGAAGACTCTTCATTGGTTACTTTCACTCGCACCGGTCTCTGTAAACATTAGGGGAAACTAGCAAATACTGGTGGATTATTCGTATGTTCTTCGTTTTTAAGGACTGGCGACACAAGATGAAGTGGGGAAGCTGCCGTGTGTTTATGGAGTTTTAATGAGGCTAAACAGACGTACGTGATGCTCTTCAATGCTACGGGTGAGTCCATGTTTACACCACGGTTCACATCTGTCCAGGTTCAGCGCTGTTGTTAAACTTTAGCAAGACATAAACGACTCCTTTATGCTCTCATATCACTGTGCTCAGGGTCAGTGCATGTGTTAGGTGATAGTCTGCTGTTTAAATGTTATGTGGCTGTTTGTCGTTTATAGAGTAAACCTTTGCCTTATGTCTGCAGTCACATGTCTGATGCTCTGAGCTCTGGGAATACGAGTTGTCTGTAATGTTCTGTGGGTGTTTGCTGATATGTGGTTACATACTTCTTTTTAGTGTCAAAAGTGGCAGTAAAAGCATTTGATCTGATAGTTGTTGTTTTTTACCCAACAGCCCCACCTAGAGTTTACATCTGACTGTGCCCAGTATTTCAAAGCAAACTCAAAACATGTTTATTTTCACAACCTTTTGATTTAAATACTGTGCAAGCATTACAAGCTCTGGCCTGTGTTGTTTTGGTCCCAGGTGACACTCGCTGCTCTTCCTGGTTCGGGAGCAAATTGAACGTCTCCATGACAACAGGAGGAGGGCAGTGATGTCATGTTTCCATGACGAGGAGCAGGAAGTGTTTCAATCTGTTCTCTCACAGCCGGAGCCCGAGAGGACAGAAGGAAACGGTTGAACTGCTGATCTTTGCTTGAGAATTTTTCAAATAATAAACCGTCATAAAGGCTTTTTCTAATTATATTTAAGATATTGCCAAAGAAAGACCTTATTTCCCCCAGTCTGTCATTTATTGTGTGTGATTTGCTTATTATTTTTACTTCCTTGTTTGAACTTTTTGAATAAAATGTAACTGATGGAAAACTATGATAATTTCTTACCACTCATTGGGGCTTACAAAACATTATTTTGGTGATGTCATATCGATATGTTCAGACATTTAAATAATATGTAAAGAAAAGACAGTAAGGTGTGAGAGACTGGGCTGCTTGGCATTTCAAATTGGCCTGGAGCGCCCTCTGCAGGCAGCAGTGTTCGGTCATTATAACACAGGCTCCGTGAGTGTCACTTTTGGGTCAGTGTGAATCCAACCCCAGCACTTTAGGCCAGTCTAAACAGCTGCTCCAAGACCGACTGAGGCAGGTGACTCTGGGAGATCTACTCACCTCTGAGGCAGAGCGGAAGTGGTGTGAAGGTGTTAAGGCGGCCGACCTCGAGCCAAACTAGTCTCACTTTCATTCCTTTTTTTTTTGCACGGAAAAATAACTTCTTTTTGATGAATACGCGCTGCATGAGGACGTTTGCATTACTGCTCTGACGAGGCAAAATGGATCAACTTTGTATCATCCAGGTTTGTCTGCCCGTCTTTCCCTTTCCTCTCCATGAGCGGATTACAGCGCATTTCGCTTTACCTTGCGATTAACCTGTTACCTGCCGTCCCCCCTAATCAGGGGGCTATAGGGTTAGTTAACCCTAATCAGGATATAATTAGGGTTAAAGAGCAACTAAACACCAAATCAAGTTTTTTTACTGATAAACTGTATCAATGCCCATCTCGACTGCACATGCGTGAGTCAATCAGGCTCCTAATTTTGGCCCAAACAAACCACTCCGCCATTGAAATGTGTGAGTTCAGGTAGCGGAGCGTGAACACTGAAGTATATTGAGCCATAACCGTGAACTATAAGGCTTACGGGCATTGGTTTACAGACTATAAGTCTCAAGTGACATTTCTTGCAAATATTTAAGTTGTCAATATCTTGAAAGGGAAAAGTCAGGGCGGCTCCGTAGGCAGGAGCGGACCATCGCGGACAGGGGAACGACAGGACCTCACTTTTGAAATCATTTGAATTCGTCTTGTAATCACAGGGAAAAGTTCCAAAATGGTGTTGATGTTGGGTACATTTCCATCTGTCAGATTAGTGATCGATTAGCTCTGTTGTTCCATCAGATCACTCGTAAATAAATAAAAATAAAGTATATTTAGAGGCAGAGCCTACTGTATGTGTGTATGTGGATCTCTCTGGTCACAATTTAGAAAAAGATTTCGTTTACTGTCCACCTCCTTATTGACAAAAAAAAGAGGGATTCTATTCTATACATGAGGCCACAGTTTCAGAGCCTGGACTTTGTCCAACAGTCGCCTTCAAGGGTCACAAATGTTTTTCTCACATAGTTATTATAGTTATTCCAACTATATGAACAAGGACTGGTCGTCACTTTTGAAGCATCTCTTCGTATGAATGGCAGTTTGGTTTCTGTCTATCTCCGTACGCAGCCCTGGTTGTAAAAATAGACTTTAAGCTAATATTGTAACAGGCTCCATGGCGACGACAAAAACGCTTTAAATCATCAACTTTCCAGCGGTTAAAACGCTCCAAATCAGAGCTTTCTTCATTGCTTTACGCTGACTATCAATATTGTTTGGCCAAAACACATTCCATTACCCATAATGCAACGGGCGAGCCGAGATGGGCATCGGGCTTATTGACAGGTCAATGCCTGTTGTCATGGGAATAAGTTCTAAATGCAGTTGAAACTAGGGCGGTCTCGGATAAACCCACACAGCGCTCCAACATGAGTGAAAACGACCTGAATGACATGTTAGAAAATCGTGAAAACAAGCTTTCACCGTATAGCTAATGGCATGCTATCAGAGACTGGGTAAAAGAAAAGCAAAAAAGTTTATTTCACATGATAATTATGGCTTCAGATGATTTCTTTTTCTTAAACTCCTTCAACCTTCGTATGAGGGAATAAAATGTGACGGTTAAAACATTTGTCATGAGCTGTTCATGACACCGAGCGTCATTCTGTCTGTTCTTTTAAACTAAGAAATTACCTCAAGAACTTCCTCGACGATGATCCGACTGCAGTGACTCAACCAGCCGCTCGCCGGCCCCAAAACAAGCCACAGAAATAGCACAGCCAGTACCAGCGCTGCTCCTTTCCTCTTGGTTAGTGCGTGTGCTATTTCCGTGAGTGCCCCGCCGTGCACAGCAGGTGGGAGCGTGCACATGAGCAGCTGCACGTGCATGTGAGTACAGAGAAACGCGAGCCGCCGCTGCTGCTGTGGCCTGGTTCGGGTATTCTGGACTCGCGGATCGCAGACGTTGGTTTGGCCTTTGCCTATGTGCGTGATCTGAATGTTCTTAGACATGAGGCGTTAATGAAGCTAAAGGAATGATTTCGTAGGAACACCATGGTAACAGGAGGTGATAGGATGCATTTAGGTGAAAATTAGAATATCGTGAAAAAGTTCATTCATTTCTGTAATTCAACTTAAAATGTGAAACTAATATAGGATATAGATGTCAAGCCTTTGTTTGTTTTAATGTTGATGATTTTGTCTTACAGCTTGTAAAAACCCCAAATTCAAAATGTCAGAAGATTAGAATATTACATGAACTATTAACTATTAAATGAATTATTTTAAAGAGGGGGTATTGTGCTTTTTCAATCACATAGCACCAGTCTATAGCATACTACAATGATGACGTAACCTTCTGTTGGTCTGTATATGCAGTAAATTAAAATAACTGCCTTGAATAAAATTGCTCTCTCAAAATGGCTGTACTGAACGTCTTGAAATAGGCCTCTGTCTCTTTAACCTCTTCAGCCCTACGGTCCCACCTGTGGGACCAAAATAAGTAAAAATTTGGTCCGGGCAGTTGGTCGCACTTGGACAGTAGGGGGCGCTCTTCCAACCTTCTCAGTGTAAATGTGAATTGACTTTTTTCAGAGTTAGACTTTAGGTCAGACACCATGAGTGACAGTAACATCATGCTAAATAGTGAGCTCTTTATTGTCTGTAAAAAAAAAGCTGAGGCCTCATTGCTCTTCAGTCACAGACTGAGAAGTGAAGAAGGAAGTCATGGAGATTCTGCTTTAGACAGAACTTCAGAGTTCTGCTGGATATAAGAGTCATATCTTATTCTGAAACTCAAAAATATAGTAAAAACAAAAACTATACAAAAAATAATATTTCTGATCAAAAAAAGTAAATATCTAATGTGAAAATCCTGAAATTATATCATTAAAATATTAGTTAATTATTATTTACTCTCATTTTACAAAAAACAAAACAAAAGCATGACAATTATATCTGATGGAGTGTCATGTGTGTCCCAGTTCCTCTGAGTCATGGTGGGTCATGGTGGACCATGACAGATGTGGACAGGACTGTGGTAGATCTACTTTTACTTTGGTGAAAATAGTTACTATAGTAACTGTGTTGAAAAAATGAAACTCATGAGGTTCTTCTGTAACATCTGTCCACATCAGTCCTGCTGCACCACGACTCAAACATGACTCTACAGCAGATACAAATGACAAGGGTTTGTTTTTGTAGAATGAGAGTAATTTCTCAACTATTACTAAGGAATACTTGAATTTCTATCTTTTGTTTGTTACATCCAGCAGAAGTGTAATGTTCTAAATGAGAATCTCCATGACTTCCTTCTTCACTTCTCACTCTGTGACTGAAGAGCAATGAGGCCTCAGCCTTTTTATTGAAAATAAAGGGTCACTATTTAGCGTCATGTTACTGTCACTCATGGTGTCTGACCTACAGTGTAACTCTGAAGCCAATCAAATCACAGAGACTCAGAGTGGGTTGGGCTCAAATGGGCACCAAACGCCAAGATCTAAGCTCTGAGAGAAAAATAATAAAACCCTGGGCTTAAGAGGTTAAGAAGCTTTCCGACACGCCCCCTTCAGCACACTGCTGTGGCATCTAAACAACACTACTGTGCGGGGAGGGGCTCTGCTGAGCTGAGGAGCAGTGGTTGGTGGCTTGGCTGGTGACGAAAGGTCCAGAGGTGTCTCCAGGAGGTGGGGGCGTTCCTAGGAGGACTGAGGCATAGCTACACCTAAAATGGCGGCCGTCTAAGTTTTTACTGATTACTCAAAAATATGTGAATGAGCCAAGGCAACACTCCAGGCATGTGTTTAATGAGGGAATGACATAATAACATGATATAAAGCTTGAAAAAGTCGATTTTACATAATACCCCCCTTTAAACAGAGAAATGTGGGCCCTCTGAAAACTATAATCATGCATATGTACTTAGTACTTGGTTTGGGCCTTTTACTTGAATGACGGCCTTAATGTGGTTGCGTGGCATGGATGCTCTCAGCCTGTGGCACTGCTGAGGTGTTATGGAAAACCAGGATGCTTCAACCAGAGGAATATGACATTTGAAGCCCATGTCCAGGATCCGTCTGTGTGTGGAGGCTCTTGATGCTCTGACTCCAGCCTCAGTCCACTCCTTGTGAAGGTCCCCCACACTTTTGAATGGCCTTTTCCTGACAGTCCTGTCCAGATTGTGCTCATCCCTGCGACCTGTGCACCTTTTTCTTCCACACTTTTCCTTCCACTTAACTTTCTATTAATGTGCTTTGATACAGCACTTTGAGAACATCCAACTTCTTTTCCTCTGACCTTTTGAGGCTTTTGTCAATGATGGTTTTCTGCACAACTGTCAGGTCAGCAGTCTGAACCCATGATGGTGAATTCTACTGAACCACTGAGAGACCATTTAAAGCCTCAGGGACCCTTTGCAGGTGTTTTGGATGAATTAGCTGATGAAAGGAGACACTTTGAGCTTCAATATAGTCCCTTTTCACAATATTCTAGATTTTTTTAATTGGGGTTTTTACAAGCTGTGAGCCAAAATCATGCACTAAGTTGTGATTAGTAAAGGTTGCTCATAAAAATTCCAGACACAAATTGTCACAAGTTAATTGAGTAACAGTTCCGTCATTAGAACAATTAAAGCGTACTCTACATGATCAATGAACCCTTACTCATTACAGTAAGGTTTCATTAATGACTTATTAATCAGTAGCCCCTAAAATACCTGAGCCCTTATAGGACCTGCTGTTATGGGCCGGGCTTTTTTCAGAGTTAGACTTCTGTCAGAAACCATGAGTGAGGCCGAGGCCTCACTGTTCTTCAGTCTGTCACAGACCGACAGGTGAAGAAGGAAGTCATGGAGCTTCTGCTTTAGACAGAACTTTACACATGTTCTGTAAATTCTGAAACTAAAGTAAGTAGTGAATAAATTAAACATGAAATGGAAATTATTAAACACTTAAAAAATTTTAAAAAAATCACAAAATTGATGCAGATAAAGGTTGAAAAAATATCTATTTGTATGATCTGATGTAGGTCATGTGTGTCCCGGTTCCTCTGAGTCATGGACTGTGATAGATCTACTTTTATTGTGTAGTCAAAAAAGTAACTGGTGTAAAAAAAAAAAAAAAAACTTTGTAAGCTTCTGTAACATGAACCTTACCTTACCTTACCTTACCTTTTCAAAGCAAACTTTACTTTGTAAAGAGTAAGGTTTCCTCCAAACTACAAATACATATTATCCCATAGGTACAAGTTACTACACATTGTTACATAGCACATTACATTGTACTAAATTTAGCAGGCACAATGTATCAAGGGTAGTGTAAAATAAAGTGTTACACGATTGTGTATCGCAGCATAAATACATTATATCCAAACATCAATTGAAAAGAAAAACAAAAAATATACAATTTATCTGATATAATCTCTGTTCCCACTTGTGCATCACTTATCCGGATTAATCTCGTTTTTAAGTGTGCTGTATAACCATACCATTGTTCAGGTTAGATTATATTTATTTTCTATTCCTAAGTGCAAAAAAGACATTCCACTTGCAGATAGATTTCTTACCACACTCTTAAAACAGATGTGTTGAAAACAACACAAAATGTGTTAAAAAAAATGCACATCCCTGTGTCAAGTTAAGGACAACACAACATGTGTTGTTTTTAACCTGTTAACCCTTTCTACTCTAAAGAGCCAAATTTGGCTCCAGTTATGGTCCCGGTATTTGGACGCAAATGGTCACAAGGGGGCGCCCTTCCAACCTTCTCAGTGTACATGTGAATTGAATTTCTTTAGAGTAAGACTTTAGGTCAGACACCATGAGTGACAGTAACATGACACTAAATAGTGACCCTTTATTTCAGTAAAAAGGCTGAAGCCTCATTGCTCTTCAGTCACAGACTAAGAAGTGAAGAAGGAAGTCATGGAGAATCTCGTTTAGAACATTACACTTCTGCTGGATGTAACAATAAAAGTTTGAAATCAAAGTATTCTTTAGTAATAGGGCTGAAGATCCTGAATTTGCGTGATTAAAATGTCAGTTAATTATTAATGACTCTCATTCTACATAAACAAACCCTTGTCATTTGTATTTGCTGTAGAGTCAGGTTTGTCCCAGTTCCTCTGAGTCGTGGTGCAGCAGGACTGATGTGGACAGATGTTACAGAACAAGCTCATGAGGCTCATTTCTTCAACACAGTTACTATAGTAACTATTTTCACCAAAGTAAAAGTAGATCTACCACAGTCCTGTCCACATCTGTCATGGTCCACCATGACCCACCGTGACTCAGAAGAACTGGGACACACATGACACTCCATCAGATATAATTCTCATGTTTTGTTTTGTTTGTAAAATG